>JAZDUA010000123.1:2948730-3595913 GCA_038098605.1 Gryllus longicercus
TCTACATAAATGTACAAACGATGTCCGAAGCAAATTTTAGCCGTAAATAAAATTATTAGTTTATAATAACGCGAACTAGCGGCGGCCCTCACTACCGCCTTCTGTTGTCAGAGCGGCATTGACACCGGGGTTAGGTTGCACGGTTGCACAACCCCTAGATAATCAAAAAATATTTTATTTTAGGAATATACATTTTAATGTCGTTCAGTATTCAAGATATTGCAGCAATATCCAAGTAATTATTTATGCCCAATCACAAGCAAGAAAGTAAAATGGAGGACTTGCAAAATGGCAGAATTGGGAAAATAACTAAATGTAATTTCATTTGTATAACAAAGAATTAATTGTTTTATTATTATTATTATTATTATTATTATTATTATTATTATTATTATTATTATTATTATTATTATTATTATTATTATTATTATTACTACACCTATAGGATGATCCTAGATCTAATTTACTTTTGGAAGTCATTAAAAATGACTCCCTTTGCAAAATTGAACGGCAAATGAGAGAAGAAGCCGAAAGAAGTATTCTGACCGCAGCCAAGCTAATATCACCAGTAATAGAAGATTCATTCAGTTCAGGTAATTTTCTTCATTCTTATCTCAGTTGTGTTTGGTAGCTCTTGTGGACTTTTATGAATATTTTCAAGAAAGTATGGTTTCTATCTCTCACTCTCAATTTTTCTGTTATTGTTGGACTGTACTTTCAATGGTGAATTAGTAGTGTTCAACAATAATTAAAATAATAGTAGTATGTTTTCAATTTATTCCTCAGACATAAGAAGATTAGTACAGTCAGTTACAAGCTTGATTGACCAACTTTCTTAGAAACATTCATAATTTTTTCTGCTTCTTCTTCATTAACAGAATATCTCAAAAATCTTCACAATTGAATTAAAACTATCTTCAACGTTATGAATTAATTTATTTTAAGTTTTCCCAAGAGATCAGAAATGCGTGAAATTATCAAAAGTTTGGAACACCAATTGGGAGAAATTGTGTATTCTGAATTATTACAATTAATTTTTACATTGTTAGAGATAGCAATTAGTTAGTAAGATATTGAGTTATCTGGTTTCAGAAAGCTTGGCACTCTACCCAAATGTTTTAAGATATAGTAATTTTGCTAGAAGCACTTTAACAATTTAACATAGAAGGAAACTGTTTGTAGCAACCTGTGGAAAGATGATGTACCAGTATCATTTACAAAGTTACTTTGTTGACGTATATTATATCTTCATAAATTACAGATGATAGTTTTTTGTAAAAAATAGGTGTTATAAAATCCAGCTAATTAATGTATCTGTATTGTTTAATATCTTTTTATTTTTTTGATTGGTTTTGTTTACTTTTTAGAGCTTCTTCGAAGGGTTTTAGATGTGCAATAAGACATGGTTGTAATAATTAGGCCTCTAGTCCAAGTAGTATTTGTTTTGAAAGTGGATTTTATTCAGGAAGTATAACTATTTTTCTATTTTCCAGGATATGATTGGTGTGTTGATGCAATAAAAGCTTCAGTGTATGCATCATTAGCTAATGATTTAGAAATTAATAAGGCTGTAATGTATTTGAAACAAAAAGATATCTCTCATGCCATTGACACATTAAAATCTTTTGAAAAGAAGGAAACTAAGGTTGCCAGTACTGCAGCCACAAATTTGGCTTTCATTTACTTTTTGGTAGGTGTTCAACATCCTTTTTTTTTTTAAATCTTAAGTTTAATATTATTTTCTTCTGTTCTGTTATATTCAAAAATTTTTATTAAGATAAAATTTTTTTCACTTAATCACCTTAGCACTGCAATATAATTTAGAAAACTATGATAAATGAAATAAAATATAAAATAAAAATATTTCCAAATTATGAAACAAAATTATTTTTGCTCATTCACTGGAATTTATTGATTTGAAAGTAAAGTTATAATAATTAATGTTTAAATGACTCTTTCAAAAATGACTTACCATTATTGTTTAGCAAGGTGAAATAGAAAAGGCTGAAAAATATGCTGAACAAGCAAGAGAAGCAGATGCCTATAATTCTGCAGCATTTGTCAATCTTGGAAATTGTTGCATGGTCAAAGGAGATCTGGAGAAAGCAAAAGAATTATTCATATGCGCTTTAGAGAATGATGCATCTTGTGTGGAAGCGCTCTACAATTTAGGTAAATGATAATATCATTCACCTTATAGATATAAAATATCTCGCAAATAATATTTGATTCCAATTAGTAGATGGTGAAAAATTAATTAATAATTCATCACATTAGTTAAACTGAAAGTGGCAATATAATGAAATTAATCAATACTTTGATTAAAAGGAATCATTTTCTAGCTTGTCAATTAATCAGAATAACTTTAAATGTTTTAAAACTATTTAAATTATTGGAAAATCTTTTTCAGGTTTAGTAAATAAACAAAAAGGACTGTATGACGAAGCTTTAGAATGCTTTCACAAACTCCAAAGCATTGTTAAACATCATCCTGAAGTACTTTTCCAGTTGGCACATTTGTATGAGCTTGTTGGAGATGTTGATCAAGCTACTGAATGGTGAGTTGTTTTTATATGACTTATGTTTTGGTATGAAAGTTTATTTAATGACACTGTATATTGTATAAAAAATTGTATAATTTGTAATGACCTGGAGCCAGAAGAGGGGTACACACACACGGAGTGCGCCTGTAAGTAGTATACTGCCGGTCGCACACGCTAAATTTATTGAATGAGCGCCCAAATGTGTATCTGACCGGCCATCCGGGTCTGGCATTGAGAATCCTAGGGGTGAGCTGCTCCTATTTGAAGGAACGCAGTATGATTACAAACTACTTGATAACAGTAATACATAATGTTGGAATCTTTTAAATGTAACCTGTCTAGTCGAGCGACTTATCTCGTGTTCAGATGACGAGCCGCGTCTGCGTCTGATCTGCCAAGTACGTCCCGACACGAAGTCGGCCTGCCCCTCTCAAAATCTCCACACGAAGTGCGTCCTTTCCTCTCAAAGTTCTGACACCGAGTTAGTTTTCTCTTCCCTGCCTGATGCTCCCTTATCCCCACCCCTTTAGAAAGCCCTTTGCTTCGTCACGTGCATGGTTATTTCAGCTGACTTCTCGAATCTTCCTCTAGTATTTTCCGTGGATTGGACCCAGGCAATTCCTCCCCTTAGCGTCCTACTTTGTAATGCTTTTAATTAGTCGCCTTTGTGCGATCACGTGCTCGTGGCGAGGTCAGGAGATCGCTGGCCATCTGCCTGCTGTCTGACTGATCACTTTGTGGCGCAACTGCTCAAGTGATACGTCCAACAATCACCGGAAACTAGGAAGGAGGCAGGCTTGTGGAAGGCTCGTGGGGATGTAGGCCTGCGAAGTCCTTTGTGGGGCGGAAGGTTTGCGAGGGTCCGCGCTCGCTAGTCGGTGGACACGTGCGCGTGACAAACGCTTGGAGCGGAGCGCTGTGCGCCGAGGAACTACTGTTCGTGACAGAAGAGTTCTGGCGTGCGCTGCGAATGTCACCAACACGTGTCAGTGCCCCCCCCCCCCTAAATAAGATTAAAAAGCGCATGGAACATGTTTTGACTTTATCGCATTACGAATTATTCGTAAGAAGAGAAAGTTATGTAATCGTGCGCCAGAAAACTCAGAATTTTCACCAGAAAAACTTTTTTTTGTTATTTACGGTTGCCTCAACATCTAGGTCAATAGCGACCACTATTGCATTTAACGGTATGGAAACTATGAAGATAACATGATATGGTGATGATAGCGAGTGGAAGGATGAACACAAATACAACTAAGCCCGAGGCGGGATGCGAACCCGCGATCCTTCGGTCCGACATCCCTACCATAAGGGAAAGTGATCCCTACTTCAACCCTGATCCTTACGTTAGACCGTCCGTCTCTCCCGGAAAGGATCAGTTATGGTTTCTACAACCTCCATGTGCGACTGTATGTACCAAATCCTTTGCGCTATTTTAAGTGTCAAAGGTTTAGGCATACCCAGCAACGATGTATGTCGGTAAGCCCAGTGTGCGGGAAGTGCGGTGCATCTGTGTACGATCCTCATCCCTGCGCTACACCACCGCACTGTGTCAATTGTGAAGGTGACCATCCAGCCAACGAAAACCAGTACCTACCTTTCTCCGGGAAAGAGAGATTCAGAAGATAAGAGTCACCCAAAAGGTTTCCTTTCCTGAGTCCAAACGCTGGCGCCAGGTTAGAAATCCAGTAGACCTGTCATGATCCTTCCCTAGTACTTTAAAGACCAAGTCCTCAGAGGTAACAGTAAGTCGTCAAACTCAACGTGCTCCTGCTCTAGTAGCGCACTTCAGTTGTCAGGTGTAGGCTATAGACTTCCCTGAAGATACGGCGTGCATTGGAAAGGTAAAAATACCAACAAAGTTTAATAACCTCCTCCAGCCACAGATCACTTTTGCTGAACCCTTAAGGAAATATATTCCAATCACATATCGCTTCTGCACAAAAAGACCCGTCCTCTTACTACTTCCAAGCCTCGCATTGAGCGATCCTTCAGCCCACGTACATCTCGGTCGCCAGTCGCACAAAAACGGGAAATCCCCCAAACACAGGCGACCATCTCCAGCAGCAGTCAGGATGACTCTACTGTTGACTAGGAGCACCACGGGAGTTCCTCTTCAACTTTTCAGAAGGCGAGAAAGAAAACAAAAGCCAAAGACGTAATTTCCTACAATTGTTTTCTCGTGGAATCTAAACGGCTTTTGTGCACATTTAGAAGAATTGAGATTGATAATTTCTCACCCCAGACCATCTCTAGTCTACCTTCAGGAAACTCATTTTCTTCCCCATCATCGGTATGATCAAGATGACGGACTCCGTGCTCACGGTGGTGTCGCGGTACTTATCCGTGACTCCGGTTCTCTGAGGAACAAAACGTTCGAAACGGCTTTCAAACTGAATGCGATCGGATACACCTTTTCTCGAACGGTGTGCAATATATGCATTCCTCCTGACGAAGTGTCACAGCCTGCTGGAGAGCGAGCAACCGTGATTGTGATAGTCTCCTTTACGCGTTGCATACTTCAGCGATACTCATGAAATTAGTGTCAATTTTTGATAAGGTTACTGAAAAAGTGGAACAATAGTTTTAAATAATTGTTTTCCTGTCGTTTGAAGAAAAGAAACAAGCGACAATGGGCGACCATGTTTTAATCTGATAATATTTCAGAATTTAATTTTTAAAACGAGAACCGAAGAATGGAAAAACGTCGTGTACGATTTTTTAAATACTTTAAAATTTATTATTCTAATCTTTGCAATAGAAAATACAACATCCTCATTGTTATTTTGCGACTATCTTTCCCTCATTTTTCCAATATTATAATTTAAAATAAATCACGATTTTGTTTATATAATGCAATTTTACTCTAAATGTGTAAGCAAAACGAGTTGTGTGGAGGTTAACACTTTCCCCCACAGCAAAAACCCTAGGTCGAGAGTGAGGAGACGCTACTGGTGAGAATGACTTTCTTCTGACATTGAATTTGGAATAGGGAGAAAAAAAGCTGATGATGTCAGGTTCAATGATTGGTAAATGATTCCACACTCTGATTCTTAAACTTTTTAATGTGATGAAATTCAGGGAAATATTGTTGATTCTTTTTATGAAACTTGTAAGGGTAATGTTCTTCATTCATTATCTTTTTATGTTACAACTTTCAAAAAATTATAGGTACTTACAACTTATTGGACTAGTACCAAGTGATCCTAATGTTCTTCAGAAGATGGGAGAAATGTTTGATAATGAAGGTGACAAACAGCAAGCATATCAGTATCATTTTGATGTAAGTTGTCTCTTAAAAATATTTAAATTACCATAATACAATCAAATTCACACTTTTTTGATAGTTCCTTAAGATCTATTATGAGTAGGAATAATTATTATATTCATAATGTGAAATACAGTAGTTATAATTTTTATTACTCATAAACAAAGATACCCAGAGAAAACAAGGGGTGTGAGCAACACCACCTAGATTAGTGTCTAGGTGGTATGGGTGTGAGGCAGTAGATTCACAGGGACCCCTTATATCAAAGACAGGATCTCCCCACCTTGCCAACACATGAACAATATTGGTCTCTCCATTTGACATGAAAGTTTTTAAGTAAAGAATCACAAATCTTTTTATAATACAGTAAAATCTGTCTAAGCTGGAATCGATTGGGTCAAAATAATGTTCTGGTTTAGGGAGGTTTTCGTTTTATGCAGGGTTGTCAATTTATCAACACTTGTGATATTGGTATTTTTGGTATGAAACCAGTAAATTATTGTTAGTAACAAAGTAATTAAAGTAAATTAAAAATGACATGATTTTATTGTGATTATTAAAATAGATTTACATATAACGTATTTATGGAAAAAATCACCAAGAAATGAATATTAAACATTCTTCATTGACAACTTCTGAATATCTCTTGCTTCCAGACGTTTGACCTTTTCATCTAATGTTAGAGAGTTTTATGGTTTTGCTAAACTGGTTGTGAAACTCATAAAAATACACACCGCCTCACTGCATATTGGCTGAAATGGGACCGCTTGCTCACTTTTTGAACGCACAATGCGTGAGAGCCCAGAGTACTATATTCTGATACCCTCCCATGGCCTTGAGAAATGCGTTTCTGGTCATGGGTTTACGATTTTTAATGTGGGGCAAAGAGAGGCCTGAATAGAAGCCCTATCCATACACCTTCCCACACTTGGAGAATTGGGGAGGGAATTCTCTTACAGCCTACGCTTTGAGATAAGTGACCCCAAGGTCGAATTCTATACTGTCAGCTGAAGCTCCCTCCTTCACAGGGCGGTTGCCGCAACTAAATTGCGTATGATAGTTTAATGTATTACATTAAGAATATCTCGCGTCTCAGCCAATTGCATTAAATTTACAAGAATTTTGTTTCATAAAGATGTTCCCCTCTATAGAAAATGGAAAACTATTCGGTTTCTGTGTTGGACATATTCTGTTTTACGCTGTGTAAAATACAATATAACTTCATGGGACAGAGAAATTTTCCAGTTAAGGCAATTTTTGCGCTGGTACAGGTTCTGGTTTAAACAGATTTTACTGTATTCTAAACCAATAATTTGTTTACAAATATTAGTTGTCACTTTTTTCATACACTACCATATATTTTCAAAATTTATAATTCCTTCAAGGTTTATAACACATTTCAAATTTATTCTTAAGAAAAAACCCATTTTGTTTTGATATTCCATTGAAATAATTAATATTTTAATGCTGGGTAAGCTTTTTGAATAATGTTTTGTTTCAGTCTTACAGGTATTTTCCTTCTAACTTTGAAGTTATTGATTGGCTTGGTTCCTACTTCATTGAAATGCAAGTTGCAGAGAAAGCTATTGGATATTTTGAGAGAGCTTCACTTATGCATCCTGGTGAAGTGAAGTGGAAACTCATGATTGCTTCTTGTCACCGACGTAGTGGGAATTACCACCAAGCTCTCAATACTTACAAAGAAATTCATAAAGCTTTTCCTGAGAACATTGAATGTAAGTGATAATCGGATAATTTTTTTGTGCCATTACTTAATAAAATAATTTAATGACGTTGTGCAATTTAATGGAAATAAGTGCATAATAAAAAAATGAGTTATTTTGAACATTTTAGTACTTGAGTTAGTACCTTCCCTGATTAAGAAGAACTATTCAAAACTTTTAAATTTTTGAATTCCACAATTAATTCAAGATTTGGAGAAATTTTACGTGCCAAGTATAATGAATACATACAATTTCATATTTTATAAGTCTGTAGTAATTTTGGAGGTTTTGAATTGTGGATGAGATAAGAACTTATTCACAAAATGTAATATGATTTGAGTTCCTAGTTGAACATGTTATTTGTTTGTGCAAAGTGTGAAAACAGTATCGTGTTGTCTTGTGAAATGACACCATCTAGGAGCACTACACAGCCTAGGAGTCCATGTTCAAAGTCTTAATCAAATATTCTTTAAAGGTTATCTCATGAGACATGGGTGAGAAAGTCCTTTGTATAAAAAGGAAGTTTCAGATTTAAGATCTAGTATGTTTTATTTCTAAGAATGAAACTGAACTATTTTATTGTCAGAGATTACAATTAATTTCTTGGAACAATATTTTGTTATTCATGATCTTGGTAGTGAAAAATAAAAATTAGTAAATTTTTAAATTGACCTCTACGATTAGCAGAGATTGAATACTTATTTTATACAAGTTATATCGATATGCAAAACATTCACCACTTTCGTTTTAATTATCCCTTGTGAGATATTTTAATTTTCATATCTTCATTGTTGATATATTTCTTAGGTCTAAAATTCTTGGTACGTATATGCAGTGACCTTGGTCTTGAAGAAGCTACAGAATATGCTCAAGCATTAAAGAAAGCCGAAAAAGCAAAAGAAGTTCGTGAAAGAATTGGAAGCAGTCGCCCAGGTGAATGCATTTTAGTAAACATTTTTCTTTTTTTGAAAATCTTCTCGTATTCTGTTGGAAGTGTACTCAGGTTTCTGCATGTTATTCTTAAAAGGATTGAATGGACATTTGCAGGATCGCGACACAGTGGCAGTGCCTTGTCATCTCGCGGTGGATCAGCAGTAATGGGGACTAGTCCCATAAGTGATGTTGGGTCTTCATTCTCTGCTGGTCACAGGGGAGGTATTAGTCCAGGATCTCGCAGTCTCCATGGATCAGATATAAAGCTGGGAAAAATAATTGGTGATGGTGACTTTGAATTTACTCCAACAAGTCAAAAGGATATTGGTGAGCATAGAGATTGAACAAGTTTAATCTGTGGTATTGATTTTGTGCAAATTTTCTTATATACCAAATTAACTTTTATTGATAAGAAGGTGACCAGTTGCTAATCAGTTACACCTACTTTCTTTCTTAAATACTACTCAATGAAGAGAATGGTATGTGGTGTTGGGGGAAATGTGCTAATTTTTCAACAGAATACATTTTGTTGGTTCTTGATGCCAATAAAGTGTCTTTTGCGTAGAATATTATTTTCTCTTATTCATAGAATAATCAAAATTCATGTTCTGACTATACTCTATTAAAATTCACATCCTTGGTACCAAAAAGAAAAAAGGATTTTTTCAAAACATCTGTCAGTCTGTAACCAACACTAGTGCTTAAATTGTGTCCAAAATTTTCATGAAAATGGATATTCTCTGATCAATATAGCTGATGTTGCATTGCTTCAAATTTGAAACAAACCTTATGTTTTGGAGGTACTTAATACGAAACCCCTATGAGATTTTTAAACATTTTTCAAAAGTGTCTCCAAATTTTTCCTTTCATACACAAAAATGACAGAGATCTGATTATAATTAACATTTCTAAATTTTTGAAAATTGCAAAAGGTTTTGATGCTATTGTTCATCTATATTATTGAAGTTGAAGATTTTTTAAAATGAAATCTGTATTTCAAAGTTAGATTTTGCTTAATAAAATGGTATAGGCACTTGAACCTCTAAAATTTTAAATATTGCAAAATTTCAACTGTCATTTTGATGAAAAGGGGAATATTTGTATGTGCCTGAATTCCTTGGTCGTTTATCAGATGAGATGTCTGCTGTGACATGAGCCTTCAAATGCTAGCCCAAGCAAATATTTTTGTGGGTTGGAAACACTTTTGTGGTTTCAAGTACTTTTATAATATTTCATAAGTTGCAAATAATGTAAGAAAGTACATACTGTTGTAGCTCCACAAGGTTAAATTTTGAGGAGAGTTTGATAAACTTCTGTATGTTCTATATGATCTATATTGAAAAGTTAACTGGTGGTGCTACAATAGCATATACTTTCTTGCGATATTGCTAATAGCTATGTAACATTATAATATGACAATTTCATACACTTCAATTACTGTTTGAAATATTCTTAAAAAACAAAGTATGAAACAATCATATATTTTCTTAAACTTCAAACACTTAAACGAAAACAACTTGCATTGCAAACTGCCATTGAATTCACTGTATCCACATTGTATACTAATGTTCCAACGATGTGCGATGCATATTTTTGTCGCAAATAAAATTATTAGTTCATTTTAATGCTTACGAACTGTGGTCATCATTATCGCCTTCTGTTATCAGTGAGGCATTACAACAATGTATTGCAACATGCAACAATGATCACTAGTTCGCGTATATTTCTTTTTTCCTTCAAAAAACTAAAATACAAACTTGGCAGCAAAGGTGAAACATTGTATATATTCAAAACAAGCAATAGTGTTTCATAAAAAATGCTTTAGAAGAACTTTCATAAAACCACAACAATGCAAACTAAAAAACAGTTCTATTTATGGCAAAAATGGCGCTTTTAGCAAGAATTAATAAGTAAATAAGTGCCCAATGTTGACAGCGCTCATTGCTGCATGCTCTCTTGGCAATGCTCTTTGACTGAGATGTGTTGATATAAACAGAAATGCAGTATAATATTATTACATAACCGTTACTAAGGGACGGGAATGTATGAGCTGTTTTAGCACCACTAGTTATATAATTAATATTAATAATGTTTTTCTTTCGTATTAGATGTTGGCTATGCAGATCCTCTGGGCCCATTGGCAGAGAGACCTCGAACATCTGCAGGTCAAAAACCACCTCAAGAGGATGAATTTGGTGATGAAGAACTTGGCGATGATCTCTTACCAGTTTAATTCTTCTTTCTATTTGTAGATCTTTAGTTCAGAATATTTAAAAATGGATTTTGCATTAATAAATCACATGCTAGTTTTGAGGGAAATTTTGAAATTGAAGTGTTTCATGTTTAGTGTTGAGTGATGTTTGGGCTCCCCTAAGGGGGTAGATAATTATATCATACTTTTTATTTTGGTCACACTTCAAGTATGTTTAATGTGGCAGAACTTTGAAATGTTTTTTGTTCATTGCACTATTCAAAGAATATGTTGTTTGTTTTTAAAATGACATTTTTTTTGTTTCATTTGTATTACTTTAAAAGGTCTTATCAAAATATTGACTGTGCCTTTTATTGGATGTAAGTAATCTCTGTCAGGAAATATGTCATGTATTGTAATGTTATTTTGTTATTAAACAACTGTCATTCTTAATTTCAGCATATGCCTCCTTTCCCACATCCTTATATTTTTAATGATTTGCAAATTGTGACCAAATAGATCTCAACCATAAAGTCTACAATACAAGGTTCAAGAGCTAATTTATGGCATTGTTTCTGGAGAATTGAATGAAACCATTTTTTTTTTATTTAAGAAATTGAATTGATATGAAGAGATTTCATTAAATTGAAAATTATATTGCACATCTGAGTTTTCCAAAAATTTCCATGAACTAGTCTGTATCATTAGTTGTAGATAAATTATCTGATGTTTCATATTTACATATATATTTGTTTTTAGAGATCAACTCTTAGAAAAGAATTATTTCATCATATTGTATATAAGATCTCAAGTGGTAACTCCATTATAACAAGTGTTGTGTAGGTGCTACCAAGAGAAAAATTGATATCCACTTCATAGAACATAAGCACAATATAAAATTAGATCACAAAGCACAATCCTCTTACCAGACACCATACAGAACAAAATCACCGTGTTGATTGGGATAGAGTAGCTGAATTAGACCAGGAACTCAGTGAATTTAAAAATTTACTGTCAGATATTTGCTTTACATCCAAACTCCAAAAACACATTGAACATGTAACTAGACACTAAAAAAAACAGTAAAATGTAAAAGCAATTTTAAGTTAATGATTTATTCACCACTATCAAATTATCCACTACATCTTCTGTTTGTGAGCTATATATTCTCTGCAAGTTTTTTAATTTAAAAATTGTTTTTGGTTTTTTAATATTGGTTTTGTTAGGGCTTTTCCACTTATACCCAAATGGGGTGTATCGTTAAATGAACGGTTGACACATAACACACTTTTGGGCTCCTTGTATCTGGGGTCACCAAAACATCCACTACCAGGGGAAAACATCCAAGCCAAGAGACATATTTGAATTCATGATTGTTCAAACAAGGCACTGAATGAATAGATACATGCTTTTAGTCACCTTGGCCATGGGCAGATGGTAGTATTGTGCTGATTATATTATTGGTATCATCATATTAAAAATATTTAAAAAAAGCCTTCTCTACATTTTTCTGTTATGTATTACTTTGAAGCTTGAATGTATGTAGTAAGTAAGCAACTAAACTTTCATAGATTGAGGGGTCATTGTTTTGGAGTCCTGATAATGGCAGATTTCCAATAGTAGCAAAATAACTTGATTGAATAAGAGGAAAGCTCTTTCTGACATTTATGTGATTTCCTTCAATCAATTCAAGTAGATGCTGGAGACATACCTTAAAGAATTGGCAATGTCTCTTGTACAATACACTGACTGAATTAGCTCTGTGGGAACATTGCCATTGTCCCTTTAGCTACTTTGACTAGGAGGTCCTAAGGTCTGAGACCTGATTGTGGCAAATTTTTAACACTATAAACTCTGGAGGCCAACTGTACTGATTGATAGTTTTCTCCAATTAATAATATATCAAGCAAATACTGGAGCAATACTCCAACAAACAGGACATGGACTGTGCACTCTTTTCTTAATCTTCCTGTTCTTCTCCCCTAACACATTTTTATGATTACATTTACATACACTACATTCTCACATATTGTGAGCTTAGAGCTTGCCAAGGCTGGGGTGGTGCTCTGCAAGGGGAAGATAGGTAATCTGGCAACTAGGACAACACTTAATCCCACCATTCAGTGAGAAGGAACGCCACCACACTCTCTCACCTTGTCTCAACATCCATTCTTATGGCTAATCATGGAATGATCTCCCATCCCAAAATGCCCATTCTCAAATTACCTCTAATAGTGCCAAACTGTGATTATGTAAATGGCAGACCAGAGTAATGGTCTGGTATTGCATGTTGTAAAGGAGAGAAAATAGGATTCAAGATTTCAAGAAAATATGTGCAGATTGTACAGATGTGTAGTATGGACAGATCTATTTACCCCATAACAGATGTCACCCACAGTTAATTACTGTTTTCTTATGAAAAAATAAATGACCACAATTATGCTTTTATTTCTGTTTTATATAGTAAATTTATTACTAATACAGGTATTGTGTCTAATTTTCTCTGTGTTTTAATAAAATAGGTCAGCTTGTAATCTTCCTTGTCTTATAGGCAGTCCATCTCTATTGAACCCACTTCCTTCAAGCAATACTGCTAGGTGACAGGTTAAACCCCTTCCCTCTCCACAAAAAAAAGTGAATGTGTACATTGTTAGAAAATTAATAAACAGAAATTGTTCAGAGAGATAATTTACTAAAAGGAAATTTTACATTCTTCTTCCTATTAGATTACTGAAATAAGTTAAAATTTCAGGAAGGATTATTTTAGTTAAAAAAATATTTCATTCAAATACAGAAAACTTTTTTTTTTTTTTTTTTTTTTTTTTATAAATAGTTATATATATGGAGTATGTTTCCAAATAGCAATGTAATAGTGCACATATGTTTTCTATGAAAACATCTTTTAAATTTATATTTCTGGGAAAGAATTTTATGTATTTAAAGAGTTAATGTGTGAAAAGTGTCTGGTAAACGAAGTAGTATTTGATTCCAATGCCTAAAAACATCACCACAAATTAAATAGTGTTCAGATTGTGAATGCTTTCTTGGCCTGGAATAAGTCTGGAAAGGACTTTCTATAAGGTAAGTGTATTGTATCTCCCTTCTCACCTTCTTCCCACTCACTCTGATTTCTTAATGTTTATCAGTCCTGAACCTCAAATTCAGAGTAGCGTGAGGGAGTGTGTTGCATGTATATTCGATGTGGACATCTCAAATGTAAATTGAATAATTCCATTAATGATATTTCAATTTAATGAAGGGATTGTATATTTGTAAAAATAATTCTTAAATGTTGATCAAAATGTTCAACTATTTAAATTGAAATTAAATCCTTTCCATTGAGACAAAAGTATCACACTAAGAAAGCCAACTACCTTTTTTGAATTATGATTCCATTAATTTTGTAATTAACTTTTTCATCAGCTAAAATTTATTATTTAAACATTTTTAAAAATTGGACTGTTCATAATTACAAGCCTAGTATTCATGTTTTGGTTAAGTCTTCTGATTGAGAATTTTGAAATTAACATTTAAGCATGATCACAAAACCAAATACGGGATAGATATGTGAAGGTAATATGGCCATGCTAAACACATCAAATTTTTCTTGTTTTTATATAGTTGGCCAAATTAACAGCATCATGATGAAATTTAACACTTTTGCTTCAAGTTGAAATAGCTATATCCCAAAAAAAATGATTCAGGAATATTTTATTGTTGTCTTACAAAAACATTGTAATTTGAAGGTAATATGCACACATGCAGGTTTTATACCAAATAAAGTGGTTTCTTATAGCATGATCATGGAACTAGGGCTAGCTGTACTAATACATACTATGAATTACCCTTGAATTACCCTCTTACAGTCTACTTTTACTAAAATATGGCCTGAAATAAATCACTTTTTAAAACAGTAGTTAATAGTTAATAACAATAGTTTATTACAACTTTCTTTTTCATATTGATTTGGCTCCAAAATATCCCTTTCTTTGCAGAATTAATTTTCTAGAGGAAAAAAAAAAGGAAAAACAACAACACCAAAAAAAAAAACAAAAAAAAACACACACACACAAAACCATTAGTGTATCAAACACATTAAGTTAATATAGCCGTAAGTCCTGGTAATATGCTGGCCCACCACCCTCGGCCATATTGACAGTAGAACAACATGTCTTAAAATCTCACCCACATTCGATTAAACAAATTAAATGGCATTAATCTGATTAGATTCCTCATTAAATGTGCTAAAAGTTTATGTATATTGTCAAAATACAAAATATGATTTTGTGAAGGATTAATATTTTGACAGACGAATTCTTGTAACATTAATTTATTTTATAATCATGCAACAGTTTCAAGAATTGTTGTTCTCATAATCAGGATGTAAAATTGAATTTTGAAATTATATAGTAATTCAATTTTCAACCCTAAAAAGTATAAAATCTGTTCTTTCCTAATTCTATATCCTGATTCAAGAATAAAGTCTGTATAAACTGCTAAAGTCTTAATTCCTTCAACTCCATTTAAAATAATGTTAAATGTTTCAATTGTACTTCTCCCACACATATCACACAGTTTTTAAAAGTTTAATAAAAATGTAAATAAATTTAATCTCATAGGGAATTGAAGATCTCAGATAATACTCCCCAAGCAAGATGCATTTCAAAGGCCATGAGTGCGAGTTCCATTTATACTCCCACTCAATAGTTTATAATGTAAAGAGAAAAAAACTTGATAATATATCACTGACATGTTGCTCTTGAAGAAAAACATTGAAAATGATTATAGCCATGAAGGCAGGGGTGATTCCAGCTGATGATTTTGGGGGGAGTCATCACAGATATTTGTTAAATAATAAACATATTTGTTATTATATTGTATATTATTTATGTACTATAGATATGATATGCAATATTATTATTTAAATAATTACATAATTCAAATATAAATAAATATTTAAATCAGTTTTGCCCAATAAAGGAAGCTAAGCGAAAATTCTAGGCCTTTTGGGAGGGGGAACGCGATCCCCATGCCCCTCCCTCCTGGATCCGCCAATGGATGAAGGTCGTTTTCATGTCAACTGTCAAGAATGAAAGTGTCACATGCTTATACATCCTTTTTGACAGAACTATTACATTTGTGCATACATTGTTGAAATTTCTTTAATATGAAAATTATTGTGATTTGCAAAATTCAGAGAATAAAAAATAAAATATTTCAACTCTCTTAGTAAAATCTGACCATGGAAACATATTCTTCTTCCATGGTATGACATAAACTATAGAGACAAACAGAAGATGAATAATTACACTAATTATGTGTTGTTGTTTTTCATATTTCTCTAGACAGTAAAACCATATTTTAAAGTTTATATATATTTTTATAAATGCTGGGTACAAAAACATTTCAAATTTTAGAACTTTTGATCATTTGAATAAAATAAAAACAAATATAATAAAAGAATAAAATTAAAACATTTGATAAAATGGCAAATAATAACAAATTTCAAAGGAAATTTAATTCTTTACAACTTCTTTTATGAGAGCATTGCTGTAAAAATTAAGAAATAAATTTCTAACTACAATATTAATGGTTTCAAAAACTTGAACTTAGTCACTTTATAACTCAAATTGATGTGAAAACTAATATTTTCAGAAATTTGTATATTAAATACATACATGAAATTTCATGTATTTCAAGTTTCGTGTATGAAATAGTTCTAAGATCTAATATTGAGGAAAATTGAACTTTATGAAAACATATCTAACTTCCAAATTGAAGGTGAATGAAAGATTCGAAAAAATTGAACTTTTAACGTGTACTTTTCGAATTTCCAGAGTTTTCTTTTCCCTTTTCGCATTAATTAAGCAGAAAACGACTCGTATAATTAGTGTATTTTAGACGTGATACCGATAGAGAAGAACGGGAAGAAGTAAAATAATGGACACTTCGGCGTCCCAACTGTGTTTCGGGACAACGGGACAGAACTCAGAAATATGGATATGTTACTATCGTACCGACATTTTATGGTATGTAAAACAAAACTATCGCTTTTGGAAAAATCTTACATTAAGAACAAAATTTTGGCATTTTCTCTGAATAGTTCTCCAACTAGTTACTCTTGTCGCAAATGGGAGTCATTAATTTAAAGCTTATATCTTTAAATATTTTTAAGAAAGAAAAATGTCTTTTTTTCTAGAGCGCGTTCACCCGAAGAATAAATACTCCCGGTATTTTTGTATTTGGCTCGGATTTCATAATACCCTCTTCATGCATATCGGGACTCCATTGGTCACATTCCAGTTGTGTGTGAGAGGGAAGGGATGGTGATGAAAGTCGCATTGGAACTTGTTTCTTCTCTAGGCTGCGCTGTTTGTGCTGAGATAGTGGGTGTCGGTGGGTGTGGTGGACGGGGACTCAGCTGTCAGCTGTTAAGTAGGTAATGGCTGTCTTCGTTACATGGCAAATTTGCTTTCTCTTATATTTTTCATGTATGCCAATGTGTGAAGCTCGATTTGGTATGCAAAGACAGAAAGACTGTTCATGTTCCCGCAAAGTCGCCGACCGATTCCGTAGGAATCGATAAACATGAGTAACGATATCTTTTGCGTACAAGTTAATAGGTTAAGTGCGGAAGGAGTCTTAGTGGTATTAGTCATTGTAAACCAATTGAACTATGATAAGATCAGTTCTTTGTATTTCAGTTCGGTTCCAAAGGCGACTATATTCTTTAAAATGTGAGATTATGGGCTGTGGCTACACGTGCGTATTCGGCACCGTATATCACATATTGTTATTGTTACATTAAAAATATCCTTTCTTAAAAAAATATTTACCACAATTTGTTTTTAAAAATAATTCTCCAAGTTCGTATCATGATAGGTCAAAATCATGACAATTGCTGCGACAAAGATGTGACTTTGATCTTACTCTTAATGTTTGAATTCGAGTTTTGAACCTGTTCATGACATCAAAGGAAGGAATATCATTCAAAATAAATGCCGTTATTCGTTCTAACATTTGGTACTATTTGTTCTAGATATTAAAGGGTCATTTTCATGAATAATAGAATCAGAATTTCAATTTTACAACTAAACACAAATGATTGTAAGCTGGGTCATGCAACCTCAACCTTGATTGAAGTTTTTTTTGTCTTTAGAGAATGTGTTTTTCTTTTTTACCTGCGTACTTATTGAAATAATCAGTGTTGCTGTAATTTCATAGATGCAAATTGTTGGCATAGTAATGAACTTCAATAGATTTAAAGAGTTCCTTTGTAATGATCTATTTTGTAGTCTATTATTTACTCAGACTTCCTTTCTTTTGCTGATGAAAATAAGACAAGTTAATTCTGTTCTTGTTCTTTCATGGATAAGATCTTAATCCCCTATTGCAACTTGATGAAAAATAACTTTTGAGTACAATTTAGTGCCTTTTAGAATATCTAGAGCTTTTATCAACATATGTCATTGTCATTAAGCTGTTAATTTCTTTTGTAACCAAAATACTTTTAATTTTTGTCATGTCAATTTATAATTTATCTTTATAATTATTTAGTTTTATATTTGTTGGTTCAAATGTTTTTTTGTTGAGTATTTTTTTACTATTCAAAGAAATCTCATTTTAGTCATGTTTGGGCTGATATTCATCTGCTGTTGGGTAGTGATATTTGCTCTCTGAATATAGATTTGCTTTAGTGATCTTTTAATACATTTTGAACTGTTTCCATAGATATATTATTGGCTTAAACTTTCCTGATTACACAATTGCTCCACATCTGGAGTGGAATTTCACAACTTTTCAATTTTATGGATTATAACTGCTGGACATACGACAGTTAAGTTCTGACAATGTTAAACTTTCTCAAGCTGCAATATAATACTAAAAAAATAAGAAGTACTGACATAATTATTTGACACAAAAGCATTTCAAGTTGTTTAAAACACTGTTCCATCCTTTTATAGTATATAAATGTTTCAATTGTATTTGCTCATCAGACCTTTATTTACCTCTCCTATTCTTTTCATACGTTCTTTGCCCCCAGAAGCTTTCTACCTTTTTCCTCTTTACCACTTAAAAATAAATTAAATTTAAAATTCTGAAAAAATGAAAATGGATAGTTTAACTTGATATCAGAATGACCGTTATCAAACAGTTATTTTGTTCACGTATGTGGGATTTACCAATAATAACATATCGATCAACATTTGTCCAATATGACAAAATTATGTACTGAAAATATTTTATATATATGTATACTTGTGTTCTATATTGAATCATTTAATTGACATAAATATTTAAATCCATAATAAATCTTGTATTTAAACTTTTCATAAAAAACAAATATGAAAAGAGACAATGTTGTGCAACAGTATTACACAATATTGCTCTAATTCCTTTAAATTTGTTTGTATGCAAAGTATATTGCAATTGATACCTTACTTTTCAGGAGCTGTCTCCATGATGAGTAAATAATTACAAATACCTTGAGAACTCCTGATACAATATGTATTTGTTTCTTAAAAAAATGTTGCTTTTCTTTCAATGAAATCATCAAGAATATTTTTGAATTACTAACTGTCAAAATTAAACCTGTTGAGAAGATGGTAGGTTTTATTTAGTCTTTACTTGTCTACTATTATTATATTATATTTCTTCTACAGACACTGCACTGTACTTTCTACAAATGTTTAATTTGTTGTTGGGCTTAGAGTAGTTGCTAATGTACTGGACCCCAAACCTCTGATTGAAACTTCACAAGAAACAGACTTTTTTCTGGAGACAAATTATAATCGTCACAATATTTTTGAACTCGTAGGGATTATTATTAATAATGTGACTCCGCTACACCCTTTTGACGTTTACTGGTAACAGTCCATTTATACATTGTACTCCCTATTCCCTTGTATATTTTATTTTTAATTTTTGTTTTTCACTTCCTTATTTGCAATTTTTTTTCATTGGGGGAAAAAAGTAACTCAAAATTGTTTGATGAAGAGAATACATAGAATTCATAAGCGAAGGTAACACACAAATAACACCTTAAGAGTCTTCCAAATGGAAATGGGGAAAGTCCCAAAATATTGTACAATAATATTAAATTAAGGACAGATAGATGGACATGTTTTTGAAAGAAAATTAAACACTTTTTTGCTCATGGGAACACCTAAACAGTGTCTTTATTTTCATAAAAATCTTGACATCAATTGTTTGAAACATTATGGTTTTTTATAGTACATAAATACTAGTGTATGGGAAAATTAAAATCAGAACAAGCTCAAGGTTCATAAGAAGGGTATCAAGTAGAAAGTCTGCTAGACAGAAGGGGAAAAAGAAAAAAAAGGGGCTCTATCTCTGATGGCTTTAAAGTTCCATCCGTCTTCAATAGAGAGTATCTTTTTTCAGTTGAATATAAAAACCCTACTTACTCTGTTGTACTAAAACTTCCATTCCGCAACCCTCTTTACCCCTCTTGTTACTCTTCCAGTGGCAATCGGGTGCCCTCAAGGGACATCTCAACCATTTAAAAGAAAAATTCTTAACTTTCAACACTGTGTTAAATGTGAAACACACATAAATGTTGAGTATTGCAACATTGTTAATGTGAGTGAACATATTAAATATTACACTGTTAACATTGTGTCCTCACATGCTGACATGTAGGCAGGGCTTTTGTTGACAAGGATGAAGGATTTAGTTGAACTTAGTACTATTTGAATTAATTGATCTTTGTAATATATACTATTTCTTGTAGTTACTGGGTATTTATTACAATCGCGTTGGTGCTTTCTTGCGTTGGTGCATTCTTTTTAGGCAATGTTCGAGGGGCAGCTGAACATATCAATTACCCCCTGGTATGTGTCGCACCCCCCCCCTTTCCGTATTCATTTCGCATGATGATTCATAAATTTGGTCACGCCATCATCGAATCTTACAATCTTGCCCGTATCAGTGATCGACAGAATTTAGTTCAGAACCAGCATTGCCGCCGATTGCAGTGACTGAGAAGTCTCTGGGTTCAAATTCCGTCGGTGACGGAATTTCGTTACTAGGAAGTTAACGGCTAAATAGGTCGGAACCAGCCACCGACTGGCGGAGAATCCTAGTTCCTCCAATCTGTTGCGTTTCATGGTTTATTCGATTGTGCCAGCGAATGCCGGAGCAGTAACCTAATAAACGGACCACGCGCGACCTTTCCTTCACCTTCTTTGAACTATCATCTCCTTACACACACACGCGCGTACACTTACATGCACTTCACTACCACACATGTCGGAGATGAATCGGGAGCTTAGAGGGCTCCCGGCTGGGGTAGAGTCCACTTGGGGGAGATACTTGGAAGATGAAATCCCCCGCAAGCTGACATGTAGGTCGGCGCCGGATCTCACCATCATATGGAGAGGAACACCGCCACATCCCGGATTAAAACATGCGTTACTCCAACGGGGACTATTGACCGTAGTAGCTGACGTGTCTGGACACAATCAGCCATGTCAGTGCAGCACTCGGATGGTGCAGATCCGTGCAAGGTGTGTGGCGCCTGGTTATTGCACGCGCGTTGCTAGCATTCCCATGCCACCCGCCATGACACACTTAGCTGCGTTAATTCGGCACTTCTTTAACCTATCACGGTAGGATCGTTTCGTGTTTGTTATAGGTAAACGAAAACGTTCTTTTGCCTGGTATTTATGTGCCGAGAGTTTCTGTTAACGGTAAAGTGTATTATTAAGTGTGTTTGGAGAAAAAAACTCCGGGTAAAATTGCGGGCTTTCCGAGATTCTATTTTCCGATTGAAGCAGAGGGCGAATTGAGTTGTAATTGATGGAACCCGATTATCCAAAAAAGAGCTTAAATTAAAAAATAAATAAAATAAAAAATAAGTCGCTCCTGATTGGATAACCACGTCCCGCTGATCGCTGTAAATTTCGCTTTTTTTCGAAGCGTAAGTTGACCGTAAACGACAAGCCTATGGTAATCGCAGAGGGAGGTAATCTTCTCCTTCGCCCTGCCCTCCCTGCACACTAAGTACCGTGCAACGATCTGTACGTACGAACCGAGATAGTTCTTACGACATTCTCAGCCATTTGAGTGTGTAAGCGGAGGTAGCCCAGAAGCTCGTGACTACACTTCTACGTTAGTTGGGAAAGGTAATGCTTGTTAGTTGCTGATGAGAACTGAAATGGCTAACAAGCCTCAACACATTGAAAACGCATATTTTTTCGAATCAAATCCACACCCTCAATATAACGGCCCCTTCTTAACCGACTGCGCTATATGTGCCCAAAACTGTGAGATGTAATAAAATTACATAAAAAAGTAGTGGTCCAACAACATCCAATACTTCCCCACATTATTGCTAAGAGTTATCTAACATAATATTGCAACTTCTGATCTATTGACACTTCAAATTCCTAACTAAACGAAGCGCGAGAGGTTTTAAATCAACAAAATAACAACAAAAATATGTTCGTCTTTCTGAAAACTTATGATAATTTCCATTTCTTACCATTTTCCTTTACAATTTCCGGAATTCGCTGTAATCGCTAACATATAAAAAAGATCCGGATGTCCGAGATCGTTAAGGCAGTAGTGCCACAGTGGTCTCTGGCCGAAGGATCGTGGGTTCACTTCGGGCACGGTTGTATTTGTATTCGTCCTTTCACACCCTATCATCACCATATCATATCTTCGCAGTTACGATACCGTTAAATGCAATAGTCGCTAATGACCTTATGTTGATGCATCTTTAAATAAAAAACTAACAAAAAACAAATATAAGTCGATTTATCCATTTATACACTATTTATAAACATATCTGATTGTTGCATTCACATATGGCCATTTTTCCTTTTTTATTATTATTTTTTCTTAACTTAAAACCAACAACACAACTTGATCTTCATACACATGAAATAAATATTTATAGTCTGTTACTTTCCTATTTGAAACCACGGCAAACTTAGACGACGATGTTTCTGCATTCATATCCTATCTATGATGCCACGCCACTCTGCAAGTGGATGTCGTTCTGCTTCCAATTTTACGTCCAATTCTAAATAATCTTTCGAAATTTCTTTATAATTTAGTCACTCGATTTTACAACCGCGTTTCATTTTTCGTTTTCGAACTTCATTTACTATTAGATTTCGGAGAAGAAACATCTCTAGCAAATTAATTGCGCTAACAATTTTATTAACACAACTCTCTATTCGCGATCGCCGGTCAGTTCGTTGTTTCCTATCACCCCAGCCCATTCTGTCCGGCAAGTTATAATCTTCGCCTTTCACTTGTCTTCTAGTATGTCCAATGACGTTCCAAATTCGTTCCTTCAATACTTTTTGCGCATCCCCTTGAATTGTCTAATTGTCCGTGTTCTTTCCCATTGGCTAATTTCTTCTTTACCTATCTCTGTATTTACTCTTTGACATTCGGGCTCGTTTTATACTTATCCAAGGAAATCCTTCGCGTATCCATAACTAAAATTAACACTTTATCTTCTGTCGTTTTATTACATAGGTCACTTCCTACTCTCGTTTATTTATATTTTAATTTTGCGTCAATATTGACCTTTGTTGCTCACCTAAATGTTCCTTATAAACTTGTATGATGTTTTTTTTAGAGAACCCAGGATAATCCATCATAATAGTTACATTACTGAACTGTACTTACATTACTAATCCATGATTTAATGTTTCTTGAATTCTGTTAACTGTATTTACATTTTAATAGTATGTACCTTCAGCTTTGAATTTGCAATTGAATAATCAAACTTCCTATCCAAAAATAGAGACAAGGTTTTTTTATACAGAACATTTTTATCGATTATTTTGACCTAACAAATGATCATAGGTAATATCACGAGTGCTTTGGAATTTATTTGGGAATTTCCAATACACGAGTGGAATTTAATAGGACTATTCTACGAGTGAAATTATGACCAACAGAGTTCCAAAATACGCCAAATATTGAAAATAACAAGCTATGTGGAAATCAAAGAGGTTCATACGATGTTTATTGGACATCGGCATAGCGATCGACGTATACTGCCTCCTACGTTAGATGAGACACAGTGTATGATTGGTCAGTAGGAAGAAACGAGAAGAAAATTGGATAGAAAAAGTGATAAACTTTTTGAGATACACCGCTCTGATTGAGGCATTTTGTATGTATAGTTAAACACAATTGGTTTTAATTTCACGAGAGGAATAGTCACAATTTAACTCGAAATTATTCGAAAATTCAGAGATTTTAGTGAAAATCGGACCCGTGCAATTTTATAAGTGTGTTCTGCTATTTTCGTGCATAAAAATATAGTGAAAAAAATATCGGGGTCTTTTTTGAAAGAAAGAAGAATATTGAAATTGTTCTAAAAGCTCCGTGTAAATTCTTCTTCTTCTTTTCCTTCTCCTTCTCCTCCTCCTCCTCCTCCTCCTCCTCCTCCTCCTCCTTCTTCTTCTTCTTCTTCTTCTTCTTCTTCTCCTCCTTCTTCTTCTCCTTCTTCTCCTTCTCCTTCTCCTTCTTCTTCTTCTTCTTCTTCTTCTCCTTCTTCTCCTCCTTCTTCTTCTCCTTCTTCTCCTCCTTCTTCTTCTCCTTCTTCTTCTTCTTCTTCTTCTTCTCCTTCTTCTTCTTCTTCTTCTTCTTCTCCTCCTTCTTCTTCTTCTCCTCCTTCTTCTTCTTCTTCTCCTCCTTCTTCTTCTTCTTCTCCTCCTTCTTCTTCTTCTTCTCCTCCTTCTTCTTCTTCTTCTTCTTCTCCTCCTCCTTCTTCTTCTTCTTCTTCTCCTCCTTCTTCTTCTTCTTCTCCTCCTTCTTCTTCTTCTTCTCCTCCTTCTTCTTCTTCTTCTTCTCCTTCTTCTTCTTCTTCTCCTTCTTCTTCTTCTTCTTCTTCTCCTTCTTCTTCTTCTTCTTCTCCTTCTTCTTCTTCTTCTTCTTCTTCTCCTTCTTCTTCTTCTTCTTCTTCTTCTTCTTCTTCTTCTTCTTCTTCACTTCACGGCTTAGGCTACTGCCTGTTCCGTCCTCGGTTTCACTCCGTATAAGGAATCTCCCAAAATTAAAGGATCCATTTCAAATTCGTAAGGCTTCGAGAGCAGTCAGATTCATTGCGAAAAATCAACTTTGGAGAATATCTTGTGAACGGTTTAGACGATAGTATTGTCCACAGGTGGACAGCCAAACAGATGATTTTGAAAAATAGCACTTCTTCGGTATCGGAGATCTCGCCTCCACAAAAAGGTGTATTTTGTTCTTATTTCGGTACCGACTTTTTGCAGTATTACAATTCTTGCACTTCAATATACAGTACATTTCTATACTATATGAGAAAAAAATAATTCCTTTCCAAGGCCACTTTAATGAAGTTCTTGTTTTTGTAAATTATTGATATTGTCAATTGAAGATATTTATTTCGAGCTATTCTGCTAGCTGCACTCATGCTTTGTTCGCACCTTATACTTTCTCGCCTTATTACGTACTTACGTCGTAAGATATTAAGTAGCTACTTAGTGAAGAATCTGGGAGTATTCGACAAAAAATCCAAATTGTCGGGCTCTGGTAAGGAACTACCCGAGCTGAAACTGCACTTACTTTCTCGCTCGTATTTTCACGCAAAATTACGCGGAAAGTTCTCAAATTTTTGAAAAATTGTACATGGTCTTATTTCAAAATATATCTTTAAGGAACAGGTTTCATTAAGGGAAAAAATCTCTATCTTTAGTATTTTAGTTGTAAAAAGACTCAAATATTTTTGAACTTTTGCAATTTTTGAAAAATCAGGGTTTTTACGATAATGAGACCTACGCCATTCTCTTCAACGCCCTTCACACCCTTCATCTAACGACAAAATTTAATCAGAAACAGCCTTTCTTTCTTTCTTTTTTTTTTTTTTTTTTTGAAAATTTGGAAACTGTCCCAGGGCTTCATGTAAAGTACCCCCGCCCCCCAAAAAATATTTTGGTTTTTAAAAATTCAAGAGGACGCGACATCAGCCAGATCGATTACGGAATATCAATTTTTGGAAAAAGTAGGCTGAACGGTTTTGCCGCCAGCATTTTTCACAGACGCACAGACAGACCGACAGACGAACAGACGGTCGGACAGACAGACCGAGAAACGGACAGACAGACATTTCCCGTCATTCGATTTTTCGGTATCAAGGACCCACTAAACATGGATTCTAGCTACACCATGAGATAGAGGATTTCCCCTTACATTTAGCAAATGGATTTATCTTTATCTATTCGTTACGAGTTACCTGTAATAAGAGTTTTTCTGCCGAAAATTTGTTTTTTTTTTCGCGCAGCTTTACATAACTTTCTCTCAACTCTGTAGCGAGAAAGTAAAAAGTGGATAAATCATGTTCCTATATGTAGTAAAATTTTTCATGTAACAAGTTGTGTAATCAAAATCCACATTTTGTGGATTTTTGTCACCGAAAAATCGATTTACGGTCGAAAAGGTCAATTCGTCCGTCTGTCCGTCTGTCCGCCTGTCCGTCTGTCCGCCTGTCCGTCTGTCCGCCTGTCCGTCTGTCCGCCTGTCCGCCTGTCCGCCTGTCCGCCCGTCCGCCCTCTGTCCATCTGTGGCCACGGTAACGCCTAAACAGTTTGGACGATTTTCTCCAAAATTGATATTCCCCAATCAATTTGAAGGTACTCGAGACCCGGCGAATTTCAAACGGATATTTTGATTTCGGGGGGTACTTTTCATGACGCGTGAACATTTTTCAAAATTTTCTAAAAAAATTATCTATTTTTTATTTAACTTAGTTCTTGGCCATTAAGGAAGCTTAAATTGTTTTTTTTCTGCGTCTTTCTACAACTGCAGTGTTGAATATAGTTTTTTTCAATTATGGAGTCTGTTGTTCGAAGATAGATCTTGAAGTAAAGTAATGTACAAATTTTGGTAAATGAAAAGTTTTAGCGGTAATTTTGCGTGAAATATCGGCTATTTTTAAATAATTATATTCTCAATAACTTCTTTTTTATTGACATTTTTTCATGCTATTTATCAAAGGACAGTAAAAAAAGTGGTAGACTAGTGGTCCCATTTTCGAGGAGCTTTCTATTTTTCCAAGAATAATTGCAAAAAATTAACATTACAAAACTTCAATATTGACGATGAAGGTATTTAAATATAGCCTATTCTAAAATTTAAAAAAGGACATGAGCAATTTTGTAAATAAAAGTTTTCACGTATTATTTGCGTGAAGTTAATGCAGTTTATTTATTTATTTATTTTTCAAAAACGGCTTCATTTCTTTTTTTTAATCATCCTACCCCGGATAGAACAAAGGGCATTTAAAAATAGCACAGGTTTATTTTTCGTTGAACTCTGGGTTTTTGAAAATTACAGTCAGAAATAATGCGAAAAAGTATGTGATGTAGTAGCATCACTAGTAGTTAAACTTGCCACTAGCAACTTTGTGAACAATGAATTTAGTTAATATTCAGTAAAGAGAATAGAAGTCCTCGAATGAAAATATTTGTTTTCCAACAAGGGGTTTCAGTTGAAATTAAGTACGAAGTCATTTTAAAGATTCCGTTTGATTGGATCATTTTCCTCGTTGAGGTTGCAGGTTCATAACGTAATGATTGAAACATCATACGCGCCGTCGTTATATCGAATAATTTTAGAATCAAAGGATCAAATACATTCGCTGTAATAAGGATGTCGATGCCATCAAATCCAGTGAATTCTTCAAGCTTCAATTATCAGCAATATAGGGATTCGTATCATGCGCTTTCCGCATGTCGCGAATAATATTTGACAAGTACTAAAACCCGTTCCCGCGCATAGATGGAGTGCGGAGCGCCGGGTGTAGCGTCGGGAGTTCCCATTACGTTCGCGTCGTGGCGCGACGATCGACACGGCCTGTCGGCGCATTCTACCCTCGGAGGCAGCGTGCGCGCGCTCGCTTTCCCTCCTGCGCAAGACGTGCGCGCGCGATCTCGTCTCGCGACCGACAGACAGACAGTCAGTCGCCGCCGCCACCTCCGCTGCTACCGCGTTTATTGCCGCGCCGACTGTCAACGAGACAGCCAGCGCCACGGCACTGTAGGTGCGACAGGGGTGGGCGCGGATCGGAACACAGGGTACACCGCAGCAGCCGTCCCGCGATTTGGTGGTATCGCGCGCTCGCGGTTTTCGTTTCTTTTTTGTTGTTTTTGTCGGGCGAAGATTTTTGCACCGATTTGACGCGACTCGCTGGCGAGAGGTTTCTTGCGGGTCGCTTTCTTCCGTTCGGCGGATGAAAGTGAGCGACCGCGAGCGACGAGCACAGCAGCAGGTCGGGCGGGCGCGGTCAGCGGAGCGGGACTAGGGGGCCAGCGGGCGAGTAGTGGGTGGCAGGTCGCGTTGATGGGCGGTTCGTCGCAGGAGGACGGCGGCGGGAGCGGGAGCGGGGACGGGGGTGGCGCCGAGGCGGCGGGCGAGGGCGCGGGCGCGGGCGCGAGGGCGGGGTGCGCGGGGCGGCCGCGCTTGGTGCACGTGCTGGGGGCGGCGGTCGTGGTGCTGTCGTTGGCCAGCGCCTACCTCGCCGTGCAGCTGGCGCTGACGCTGGGGCGCGCCGCCCCGGCCCCGGCCCCGCCCCCGGTCGCCGCCTCATCGTCCGCTTCTCCGCCAGCGCCCTCCTGGTCATCGTCGTCGTCGGCGGGCCGAGGCGCCATGAAGGACGCGCCCGCCACGCAGCAGGCGCAGGCGGCGGGCCACAGCCAGGCCGCGGGCGGCGCCGCGCTGCCCCACGGGCCCTGGGAGGACTCGTTCCGCCTGCCGCCGCAGGCGCAGCCCCTGCACTACCTGCTCACCCTGCGGCCCGACCTCGCCACCGGCACCTTCAGCGGCGACGTCGTCATCTCGGTGGCGGTGACGGCGCCCCTGCCCTACCTCGCCGTCCACGCCAAGAACCTTGAGGTAAGCACGCGCCGACGCCCGGCGGCCGCCCCGCCTTTTCTCCCGACCGTTCCTTCTCAACCTCAAATCTAGATTCTTTATTAGTGTTTCTTACGCGCGTCATTGTTCAAATATTGAAGTAAAGCGTTTTACGACCTTTCATAGTACGAACCTACAAAGGGCAATAACGGAAGAAATAAACAGCAAAAGCAACATCAGGCAGACCTCCTTCACTAATTAAACTAGGCACCAAAAACTATTTTGTTTATACCTCCAGGATACGCGCAGTACGCGATTTCAAAGGAAACGGTCACTTTGATTTTGAAAATCATTATAAAAAGTTTCTATAACGCAAGGTTTAAAAGCTGTAAACATGTTTAGTGTTTGAAATAAACAAAATCGGACACTAATTTCCACATTTTCACGTTATAATACTACAAAATTTTATGAGCATGCTTCATATGATGTAAGAACAAGATAAAAAGTAAAACGCATAATCGTGCAATAATATGCAAACATTAAAATGGTTTGGTGGTATTGTTCACAACATTGGTAGAGCAAATGTCTATGATTTTCGTTTTCCCTACAACTACAACCTAAGGTTCCGTGTACGGGTCACATAACACTCGTGAGCAGCCTATGTATCACTCCTTATCACATACACGACAGCCAAAGTATAAAGAATACGCAAGTTTTGTAATTTCTTATATTTTTTCCCTTTGAAGTTTGGGAGTAAATCTTCCACAAACGTAACAGAAGTTATAGGGTTGATTCGCACACTTTCGATGTGAAATGACGATTTGCGTCTTATCGAACCGATTCAATTCTACAGATCATGCGGTGAATATCACTGTATAAAAACTACAGAACTATAATGTATTAATGTATTTGAGGCACACGCAAACCAGACCACGAGCTTCACGCGCACTGCGGGTTCCGCATGACACCGACAGACTCAGAATCCTCCCCAACATTTGGATACTTGTATACTGGCGATAAGGTATGGGATTAAAATAATTCATTTCGGAGACTGATGCTCAGTAGAAAATATGAAGGTGCAGGTGACTTCTTTTGAAAACCATCCACTAAGACCTACTCCTAATTGAGCATGACTATCAGACATGAGAATAAAGACGACAATCTTCGAATACAGAAGGTAAAAAACAAAAACACGTGAGTGTCTTTGTTCGTCTCTTATGAAAGTGGCATAGATAAACTGAACAGATATTTTATTTTTAATAGATTTTATGCGTATTGATACATGTCTTACAGGTGCAATTTAATGTATTTGCATTAATAGCAGAATACTGCGTGATGCGGTATAAATATAAGGTATATTTAACAACCGTGACGTGATATGACGTTTTTATTGTAGTATTCGTAATCTACGTTTATAACTGAGTACGTGACGCACTGTACCTTCCTGGGGGTAAAAATCTTGTTCCCCAATTTTATCGATATTCATGAATGATTCGAAAGAAGGAATTTGTGAATGTAGATACATTTAATGCGAAAGTTGGGCTGTGAAGTTTTCTAATTAATTTTTTTTTACATTTTTCGTTATTTCTTTTCTCGTCTCTCTCCAAGCGGAACCCCACTTCTTTTTGTCGCCGTTCCTACCTCATAGTTACTGCAAGTGTCTCTCGGCACTTCTAACCCAGGAATGAAGCACGGTCAGTTTGAATGTGATAAGTCTTTTCAGCGAGTTTAATTTGCATCCTATGAAAACAGACCAAAGTACTTTATTCCCTTGATATATGTCCTGGCGCCATTGCAAAATGGCGGTGATGAAGGATGGGTTTGCCACGTTTCGGACATCCGAAGTTCGTCAACAGTAGTTCCATCAATATTTTATAAAAGTAATTCGCTTCAGTGGATCAATAAGGAGATAAGATAAGATGAAATTTTGAAAGAAGTATACAATTTTTAAAAATATTCTTAATAATTTGTAAACGTTTTTATACATTTTGAAATGAAAGCATTATTGATTAAATATGTAGTGTAATGTGTTAAATACTATGTTAAATATGGTGTAGCCTTAAAACCTTAGTTTTCAAATAATATTTAATATATGATAATAGGCAATCAAAGCATTTCAAATTACATGAAACACACTTAAACATGTATTGTTATTTCATATTATTATTATTATTATTATTATTATTATTATTATTATTATAGTTTAGAATTCGGACTTAGCAATCGGTAGTGAAATCATTGGATGGAATATAAATGTAACCCGATTGTCGGCAATCCCAGAGATTGATTTCACATCCCTATTGTTTGATGTTTGGGGTGGTTTGTATCGAAAAACATTTTTGTAAACATTTGAGATATAATAGAAATGCGCATTAATAATTAAAATGAGAGTTTTTGGGTTGATTGAGGTAAAATAAAGACAAAAATATAATCATCAAGGTGTTACCATAAAATATAGAAAATTAAGAAGAAATAGTCACTGCCATTGTGAAGATAATTTGTGGCACCCTGGACACATATGTTTGCGATGATGAGAGAAATTGATGACGTATCGAAGGCAGTTATTAGAGTAAATAACCCTCTGAATTTGAGAAAATTGAATCGAGTTTATCCGGCTCTCCACCCAAATGGTCGTGCTATCGAAACTTGGGGAAATCGTGATTAAATCCAACTAGCTCGATATATTTGAATTGGTACTACTAATCCTTAAAACAGTTTTTGTGCGATGAAAAAGAGGTTTATTCAAATCGTATAGTTAACTTGGATATACACTCACACTTTTGTTTGTTCTCACCGCTCAAGATTTGCTATATTGAGCAGGCACAACCTGCTAGCTTAGGACCAGTCCTCGCTATTCTGACTCGAGTATCGGATCCTATATGCCATTTTTGAAGAGTTAGTTTCTGTTTTATTTGTTATTTTTCCTTTGTTACACACATTTAAGTTGTTAACAATTACATTACTTTATTTACATCGTTTCAGGGCACATTTTGGCCCCCTCCAGTATAAACAGTAATAAATAAAATAACTTAAAATAACAAAAAGATAGCAAGTAAAATTATATTTTACAATAATAATAAACCAATTTTATCACAAAATTGGTTTATTATTGTTGTAAATTCAAGAATCAAATTTTCTAACTTTTTGATATTTTAATTGTATTGCAGTTTACACCTGATGATAGGGTCACAATGTGCCTCGAAACGTTGTAAATACGGTTAAAGTGATTGTTAACAATTTACATGTCTATTGGGTTCGTCCATAAATTACGTAACCCTAAAGAGGGAAGGGGGGGGGTTGAGGCGACGCAACCGAAATAACAATTGTAATTTCGGTGGCGTTGCTTGAGGCCGTGTTATGCTGTTTTCATTACGGATCTGGGGTATTAGGATATTGTTACGTCACTGATATGTTTTTGTACATTTTCCAACATTTGCTGAATAATTCTTTTCTTATACTAAAAAATTTAAAAAATAACTAATTAATTTATTAAAAAACGTAAAGAAATTAAAGTTATTAGATGTAAATTGTTGCGATAAATGGAAATATTATTTCATCAATTTTTTTATTGGATCTGTAAGATTACGAAGAAAATATTCAAAACTGATGTAGTATATTGTAGAATTCATTTAAATTCAGCCTCGTCAACTAATTCCGATTTTAATTATTATAGATTTTAGTATACAACAGAAAATAAATGCAAATTATTGTTTTTACTGTGCTATAATTTATTTTCACTTGCATTTATATGAGGGGAGGGAGTCGAAAGCGTTACGTAATAATTATGACGGGTTCAGGAGCACGTTACAGGAGGGAGAGGTATTCAAAATACTCCAAAATTACGTGACGTAATTTATGCACGGCCCAATATGCCAGTTACATAGTAATACATGCCCATGCCATTCCGTCATTGTATCATACAGCTTTCACACATATTTACATTTTTGTTGTAAATGCAAGTCGCGTGTTCGTTCCGTGACATGCTTCGAGGTACGACGCACTATTCTTACAGACAGCGAGCGATGCCGAATATGAAAGAGCTCAACATTTGTATTATAAAAAAAGTTTAAAATCTTGTAAATATCTGTGGGTTTTGTTATTGGTAGGGATGGTAAGAAGTGGGGTAGCTGAGATCGCTGAAGCTTACCTTCGGGTGGGGGGTGGGGGTGGGGGTCGTAATAATTTGCCCCTGATTGGTAGGCAGCCAAACATGTTTTGGTGGTTAGCAGGTGACTTTCTATTGCAGTAAAAGGTATTTCCAGTACCCGCCGTGTTCTTATGAAATGAACAATGAAATATTAATTGCTTATATATATGTATATGTATGTATATATATATATATATATATATATATATATACATACACACACACACACACACACGCTTATGGCGACATTATTTTTGTAAGAATAGAGCACGGGTGGAAAATGTGAAATATACACATGAAAGGACGAGGTATAAACTAAGTGCATGAACACTTATCGTTAAAACAAAATGTATTTCTCATGTTTATTGAGGAATTTGAATTGACAGTACTGGTTTCATGTTCCAAGGCATTTTGACATATACGTGTTAAGAGCATTCCAAAAGCTTTACATACCCGTTCAAAAGGCCTGATTGGGCAGATCCCCAATTACCGCACGTGGCACATCGGATCGCTCACTCATATGTCGTCACATGCGTTACTGATCACTGGGTGCTACGCGTCCTCGTAAACCTCTCCTGCCCATCTCGCGTCTGTCCGGAATGGAAGGTCGTTATTCCCACCGACTCCCTGTGACATTCGCGGACATTTCTCCCATGTAAAAACGGCTAGCTTTGTGTATGAGCGCTGCTCGAAACGGGTTACATTCATCTCGCACACCGGCAGTCAGGCAACTGATTTTGCTTTGCTGCCTGTGCTAACAGAGACACACACTCAGAGCCATCTGTTGTTGTGTACACACAGTAGTACAGTATTTCTTTCATGCGACAAATTAAATCGTGTAATCCAATAACGTTTGTTTTAGAAAAAAATAGGGCCAGTGGCGTAACGCACTGGCGGGCCCACGTAAAAGAGGGACTATTTGTAGGGGATATTTTTATTATTTAAGGGTGTTAACATTACTTGTGTTTGCTATACAGTTTCATAAAAGAGGGCCGGATAAAAGTGTTGCGGGCGGACCCTCATTCATTTCGTTACGCTACTGAATAGGGTCTAGTTGCCATGTCTTCTTTCCTAACTCTCGTATTATATATTCAAGGTAGGAATTTCTAATTTAACCATTTATATTAATATAATTGCACTGCTCAGGATAATACAAAATTGCAAAACATCGTTTCGGAGTTAAGATGGGACTAGCATACCTGTGAAAATCGGTATCTCTTGTACTAAGGAACCTTAATGTAATTGTATATTAATTTTACCAATTAATCTGTTACGTCTATTATGCGGTATTTACTGTTAGTAACGCCAAAATAACTGTAAACTGAATGAGTTGTACTGCTCTTGCAGGGATACACCTTACATTAGAGGAAATAATTACGTAATTATACCGTATCGGTGGAATCAATTCTTATTTAATTTTGATACTATTAAGGATGTACAAATAAATACACCACATTCATTCGACTATCCAGAGAACAGTAATAAATCTAATATTTGAAAAGAAAATTTTGTCTTTGCGTTATTTCAATATTGTTTGGTGCTGGAATCTGAGAATACGTAACCTCTCCTCTTTCGGTCTCAGATTTACCCATGCGAAAACCAAGTTCAGACAGTGCCTTCCATCATTTCAAAATGAAATGTCAAAACGTCGTTGGAAAAATATATTTACTTGATATGGAATAAAAGAATTATCAAAATTATACTAACATGTTTAAGAGTCCTGTTCTAAGAGAACCAAACCAAAACCACAAAACAGTGTGTAATTGAATAAAACTAAATTAATCACAGAACATTGGAAATGATAGACTATATTTTGACACAAATAGTTACAGTATTGTCTTTTTTCCTGCGCCAACACATCAGTTACCTCGTTGATATCTTTGAATACAGGGCAATGCAAGGCCTCTCAGACGATTTTCATCTACCGAGTTCTGCAAATATTGATTTACATGTTTTAAAGTCGAGAAACTGAATGCAACTATTTTAGGTAGCGTAACTCCAATTAAGAAACAACAAAAAACTCGGTACGTGTTTAGAAATAACTCGTCGCGTAAAACGATGGAGAATTCGAATAATGGCATCTTAAGACTGCTGCCAACTCGAAAAAGTGCCAAAACATAACGACAAAAATTGACAGTAACGCGTGCTGCCATGCCAATCGGCGGCAAATATTTTGATACGATAAGATTTTTGTGCACTAGCAAAGCATTTAGTTCTAGGAAGTTTTAACAATAATTTCAAGAAGGAACACCACGTAAAATTTCGTTTTTTCATATCCCATACATTTTTTAACTTTGGACCTTCGGAAGCAACTTCAACATCATCCGGTACTTTGAAGATTGAAAGAACGGTGGTAGATAGAATTTCGGTCTTAGTGTACGTAGTAATTTATGTGCAAATAGATAAAAGTTGATATGAAACTAAAATTATATTAAAATATTTTAAAAACAATATTAAATACATAATATCAAGTTTATTCAATTACTTTCCTGGAGTAAGTACATGAAATCATCCTTTAAGTACATGAAATTAAATTACTGGACAAATTAAAAATCTTATATTATTTTAATTTTGTTAATAATGTTAATATATTGTGTTAAGAATGTTACATTATTTCAAAAATGTCGGAGTAGGAGTGGGGGGGTTAACCTATTTTTATAACAGCATGTTACATTTAAACGAGAATAAATGAGGCACAAAATCACCAGTGTTTTATTTTATGCTACATTATGTTGCTAAGTAACTGTCAATACAGTAGATTATTGGAAGTAAATAGGTTTTTACTTAGGACCTTTACTTGTTCATTTAACAATACGTTCATACAGATGAGTTGTAGCATAAACTACTTTTCATGTCTGTTATAATATCTGCAATAGTTTTCACGTTATGGTGACTTCGTTGAATAACCAAAAGTAAAATTTTTAAATGGTTCAAAATGTTTTGGCGTTCATGTAGAAAATTAGCGAGTAAGTTTCTCTAATGACTAAAAGAATATGTATGCCCGGTGCCTTGCGGATGAAATCGTGCTTTTACAGCATCAAACTAGAAAAGGTAGCTCTTTAGTGTAAAAATTAACGAAATATTGAAACAAATGGATTTTCGTGTTACTTTGAGAGAGGTATTTTCGAGGTGTCAGCCTCTTGATTCATGCAATACACATACATCGTTTTCGAATCTGTCTTTGTCTTTTGCTGACAACGAATAATGATATTTTTTTTCTATAGGATTTCGTGTTGTGAAAATCTCAACATTAGTAGGCATTTAAAAGCTGACGTAATAAAATACCGACTTTGTGCCGATCCTTTCTGAATTTCACTCTCAATACGATGAATTGCTGACAATTTTTTGAACGTAACTATCGACCTCCAATTAACAATGAATTCTCGCATGGCGCACTCTTTCGCAATCAAAAATCCAATATGCTGGATGCCTCGTAATTTGCGAGATTTTCATTTCGGGCTTCATTTCCACCAAGCACACGCAGTCAATTGGAATGATGTAGGTGAAAACAATATAGGTTAACACCAAGTCAGCAGTTTCGCGAAAGCGTGAAAATTCAATTTTTCGCTGGAACAGGATGAGCATATGTGCATACTACTCGTATCATTGCTTTCTAAATGGTCCTGGTGCAATTATACTTTTGCTTAGTCGCATAAAATAACGAATTAACCATTTAAAAAAGTAAAAAATGTAAATATAGTAATATCAAGGAAGTATTTAATGTATTGGGAAGTTAATTTTCGAGTGAATTAATTGTCTGTTAAATGTTCTATGGACGATTAAGAGTTATTCAGTAAATTAGCGGTTCCAAAGAACCAATTGTACATCCAGTCGTCTCATGTGATATGAAACATTATGATATGTCAAGTATATTTTGAGTATATTAGTTTATATCTGAATGTCTATAGTGCTCCAATGCTCCAAAAATTGAAAAAATAAGATTACATAGTCTTATTAAATGTCCATTCGGCATAGTGTCTGTTAGTAACGCAATGCCTACTGTATGGGCAACTCGTATTCCCAAGGAAAATACATCGTTCATCAAGTCACATCCTGTTTTCATGAAAAAATTTTGCTAAATTGGACCTGGAAGAAGTGGACCAAAAAGCCGATGAAACGTACAAGTGATATTAAAAATCATGATTTGTCAAATAAATATATTATGAATATTTATTTATTTACATCTTATTGTCTACAAAAATAAACTTCCATAAATCCCAAAAGTTAGACTTTACAGTCATATTAAATATACAATTTATATATTTTAAAATACTTTCTCTTTTTCTGCATAAGTACGTAGTAAGGCCAGAAAGTAAATAGGATCTTCGATTCTAAACTCTCTTTTAAATTACATTTGATGATTTGATTACAAGTGCAATTAGATGTCTTAAGTTCATGGCCAGAATAACATGAAAATTAAAATCCGAAAGTACATTGAAACTATTATTGTATAGTTTGGTAAGGCTTTAACTACTAGAATATTGCTGTCAGTATTTTGTGTCATCAGAACAAAATATCGAAGCGATTGAGACATTCCAGAGGAGATTTCTAATGTTGGTATTTGGAACAGCGGCGACAGAAGTGTATCCCCTAGAGGCATTGAATTTGGCTACTTGATAAAAAAATGTTTGATTACTGTCTAATGAGATTCTTCTCTAATGAGAAGAGAAGATAATTTCGTGCAATTACATATGTATTAAAGGGTAAGAGGGTAATAACAGTAAGTTCCCATTACTTTAGAATTCTTTTGCGGTGTCTCAGTACAATTAAGAAATAATACACTTTTTACATATATCTAATGATAAATAAAATACAAGTAATAACAATTCGTCGTATGTTCAAATTATAAACTCATTTTATTATTTAAGCAATAATTTACGAGATTTTTTTCCGGATTCAGTTTGAATGCCCATGAAAACAGCGTACAACTATACTACTTTGCCGTATTAATGTAGGGGAGACCAGGACAGGTTATCGCACCGATTGGTTGTCACAAGTTTCCGTTCTCAGACACTATTGCTCCCTTCCGATCTAACCTCGAACCACAGTGCAATCACATTTCGAGGTGGTGTACGCAGTTTCGTAGTCCTGGCGATAGTTTTCTAGATGTTATTGTTGTTTTTGTGTTTTTGAAGACGTAAGTATTCATTTATCTTCTTCTTCTTCTTCTTTTTCTTCTTCTTCTTCTTCTTCTTCTTCTTCTTCTTCTTCTTATTATTATTATTATTATTCTCCATTTATCTTCCCATACGTCACATACAGTTTTTACTGTTTTCTTGACTAAATAAATCTAAATTTATTGATGCAATTAACGCTGATTATTCACTCTCTATTCAAGAAAATAAGCTTTCCAACTATTTACCATTATTTGATAACATTTGGACAGCGATATATAAAATTGAGATTTGTTGCAATATTTCTGTTTCCAACTCATCTCGTGTTCGAAAGTACTGTGCGGGCTTAGTTGTCACAAAAAAATGTGGGATGGTTGTCACGTGTGATAATCTACCCCGGCAGGTATTTTCAGTAGTTTATATGGCTCGATTGAGGTGAAGATCGGTAGAAATAATACAAAAATACCAATAGAAGAGACGTTCCAGACATTATTCTTGCAGTGGTGAAGAAAATAGAAATAGAAATAATTCACGCACACGAGTTACAGCAATTTTAAGAGATTCATCAGTTAAAAGAAAGCTTCGTAAATTAGCGGAAAAAGCAAAAACCAAATCAAAAAAAGTCTCTTAAAGAACACCTAAACATAATGAGAATGCAAAAAATATGAAAGGAAGTAAAACGCAGGAGAAACGAAAAATCTCAATTAATGGTGAAGATAATGATGATTGCTTTTGTTTAGTTCGTCTTGAACCGTTTTCTAACTGTAAGGCTATGGATAAATGGAACCTGTCTATAGAATGCATGACGTGGGCTCATGAATTTGTACCCCTGCACCAAATAACTTTCATTCGTATCAAAATTGTGAGAGTGTGCAAGAAAGTGACTAGGCTCATATTTGACATTTTCTTAAATATTCTCGTACATAATTATTTTTGTGTCTAAATTCGTCTTTAATATATAGTATTGCTTTATCAATATCATAGATTGATTATTATTTTAATACGAAGATTTTTGCGTACCAATTCTTTTTCATCTAACCCCAATGTCTGTGACAACCAACCCGGATCCGGGACAGGTCGTCTCAAAAAATTACTCTGACAGAACATTTTTTGGACAAACCAAATACTGCTATAGCCTCCAATTTGTGGGGAAATATAGCCAAGGGTTCATGTTATGGGATGCATTAATAATAGAAAAAGAAATTGTAGACACAGCCTCTTCAAAAATTAAAAATCTAAAATTGTGACAACCTTCCCCAGTCTCCCCTATTATAGTGCATGTGTAATCTTGTAATTGATATTTATGCAGGTGGATTTTGTAATTAATGAAAGAAAATGAGCAGTAAATATCGCTACGGTGAACTTGAGATTTCAGTTATGTCAATTAATTTAATTACATTATGATTTAAACATTTTTCAATTATGTTTCATGCATCAAAATGTTCATTACAAAGTTTAATATATTTTTTAATTATTTTATTACGTATTTTAAATTAACAATTAATGTGAACGTTGTTAACAAGGCCTTTGAGCGACCTATTTAAATGGGGTAGCGATGTGTTGAAGTGCAAAACGAACAAAACGAAGTAGATAAAATAAAAACTGCACGTGTACATAATATTAATAAACTATTTTGCGCTGATTTGTTGGGAAACTAAGCTGCTATCGCGCGACGTGTATGAGGACACCAAATGAAATCGCTTGTTTCTAATCTTCACGGGAACAGCCTTGGGGTTGCTATGCAGCACATTTCTGTTGGACAACGAAGTGCAATGCTGCCACATTTCTCTTTTATGAAGCCGTCTTTAACCTTACGGTCATTTACGGCTGAACTGTATATAATGATAGGTCAGGGAAGATATTAGCTATTTGACTCGTTTTAGGCGATGTTTACATCAGTTTCCTTGCCGACATCACCTGTTCCGTCCGTTTTGCTTGTTCTGGAGATAACATACTCCCGCATATGTTGTGAGAACTTAAATTTAATCCTAGGATTGTGCTTGTGCAGAGCTAGGTTTGTAATAAATGCCCAACGAGATGTGAGACCCGTGTCAACGATGGCGAATTTTCCACAATATATAGCTAAGTTCAATTTAACAGTGGTTAACAGTTAAGGAGGATTCTGGCGACAAGCTGCTCAAACCGGTAGTTCTCCGTGGTTTCTGTGATCAACACTAGGCAACTGCCAGAGCATACCGTAACAAAAGGGCGTTGGTTGGGCGCGCTTTTTCTTTCCTCATCCGTGTCGTATCCTCTCCCGACACACACACACTCACACGTCGGAAGATCAGTCGGAGATTAGAGCTTGTGCCGGCTGGGGCGAGTCCGCTGGCGGAGATACGCGAAGGAGCGAAGCCGACTTGTGGTCGGCGCCGAATCTCACGTTCCAGCGGGGATGTTCCCGCTCATCGGCTAGCGGTCAAAGAAGTTGATGTACCCGGAAACAATGAGGGCCGGTTTCACCAAACAAAGAGTAAGAGTTCACTCTGGAGTACATGTTGTTTACTCGAGAGAAGTATAGAGAAGTATAAAGTACGACAGCGCAAACGACCCGCGAGTAGGGTATACGAGTATACCATAAAGCTGCCCTCAACCTGCACACGAGATCCGCACCCGTCCCCCGAAAAACACTTTGCTTCGTAGCAGAACAGCCTACGGGGATTTCCTTTTTTTGAAACCTTTAGACCTTGTTAGCTGAATAAGCTAACAATCGCAAAACAGTCTAAAAAACACCTTTCTCACGCAGGTTATGCTAGTGCAAAAATTTCTACAAACAGACCAGTCGCTTTCATGTCAGTGAACTTCGAGAGCACCAGTATTAGGGAGTGCAGATAAGATCGTTTCCACATTATGTTTTCATGAGAAAGCTGACAAAGGGCGTTTCGAGAGCGACAGCGGCTTTCGTCAGCAGGCGTTACTTAGGAGGCCTGCAAAAGTTGCATGGGCATTGTTGCGGTGAATCTGTGTCGGTATTGTAAATACTCTTCTAGGTACGGGAGCGTTCCAAACCGCTTGGGGGGGGGGGGGGGCATTGGTCGCTTCGCGCTTTTTTCGAGTAATCCTCCTTAATTGCTGCGCGGGAGCAATCCTCCATTAATTACATAGTCCTTCACGTCTCGTCACAGTCAGTTGTCAGGAGGATAGTCAGGTAGCATCTCCGCGTACGCGCTCTTACGCGCTCCTGCGTCACTACACAGTGGCCAGAATTGGGAAGGAATAAGAATAGGGGTAAGGTTTAGGAGACTTCACAGGGGTTGCACTAGCCCCCGTGAGGCATAGAAACTCGTTTTTGTCGTAACAAATTTCACATGATGTTCTACGGGGATTCAACGGGAATCGCATCCGGAATTGAAGGAGAACCTTAAGTTTGAAACCTAGTACGTAATTTTTGTAATTAGGTATAAGGAACAATTTTTTACAAAACGGTACAAAAACTATTATCTTCCCTTACCGTATTATTCATAAATGGATGTTTACGATTCTTATATGGATTTTGAAAAAAAGTATCTATATCACGAATGAGCAAAAGGCTTAGTAAGAAATATTAATCTTTCAGTACAAAGGCGTTCATTCCCATTATTACGATAATCACCTAAACATGCTCATACGCGTACCGTGGCTTCGTCAGCTTTAAAATGCATTATCGCGAGGGAAATTATTGCCATGACTTTTGAAAAAAAAACTCGTGTATGATAGGAATGCATTTACACATATACATGCATATGACGATACATGCATATGACGAATATACACATCATGAAAAATACAAATGCATGCTGTTTAAAAATATTTCATGCCAACGTTTCCCACGACCGAAATCAATACAAAAGGATGAGCACGGGCACTATAATACGAGGTCTACTACGACAATACAAAATCATTATTAACGAGTAACAAATGAGATTAGATACATTTCTTCGGGAGCTAGAATGTTCAGAATTTATTCGGAGGTTTGCCTCGCAATGCAAATAATACCAAATGCTTCGTGTTAAGAGCAAAAAGGTATTTTCTTCTCCATAGAACGCCAACACCGAAATGACACAAGTCTTACACTGCACTCAAACTGCCTACTTCCTTGCATTTGTTTACCGATGCAAATAAGCATTTGGCAAGGTACACAAATGCACACAAATTCACAAAGCGCTTTGTTGGCACTTTTATTCATGATTAGCTGAAGTACCCTGCGTTGCCTCAGAATTTATTAATCATCGCGAGTATTTATTACTCGTCAATTAGGTAGGAAAGGGAACGAATTCTGGGACTGTGTATTCCCGCACTACTCTGCCCAGTCCCGCCCTGCCCCATCCTTGTGGCCTGCGCTGCCCTATCCTTTCTCCGTTTCCTGCGCCGCCCCACCTGTCTAGCTTGCCCACCTAAACCTAGCCGCACCGCTTCATCCTGCCTTGCCTGGCCTGCCTTGCCTGGCCCGCCTTGCCTGGCCCGCCTTGCCTCTACTCACCCTGCCATGTTCGCTACAATCGTTGCTGTAGGCAGCACTAAACATGTTGGGAGTACAGGGAGAACTACGCATTGTTGCATACTCCTGGCAAACGCCCAGTAACAATTTTGGCCTTGAATTCCTCTGGGCGTAATTGCGCAATTGAAATGAATTAAAATGCATTTAGTACCAAATTTAATGGGTTTATTATTGATTCACTTTGATGGAGTTACTCACCGTTTCTCCAGATGTGGGGGAAAACGAAAAGTCCGCACAATTAAATTTTTTCTCTCAGCCTCTAAGGAGCTTAAGAGTCTAAGAGCCGGTTTCACCAAACAAAGAGTAAAAGTTTACTCTGGAGTAAATCTTGTTTACTCGAGAGTAACTTCTTGGAGCGTTTAACCAACACTTTACTCGAGTGTAAATCGCTTACACGAGAGTAAATTTACTCGGCGAATGGGTAAAGTACGGAGTAAGCTCAGTTTTCAACGTGCTCTCTAGTGTAGTTATGGCTCGATGATTATGAATGATAGTAGATGATGATTCCTGCGATAATTCGCAATAGTCGGACTCTTAGTGCGAAGACAAAGGGTGCTGGAGAGAATGGATTGTTTTTCCAATTATGACGATCGAGAGTTTGTCAAGGGATTATGTGTGACCAAATCAGCCGTTAACTTCTTGAGGTACATTATAAACTGTAGAAGACGGCAGTGCGGTAAACTGTCGTACTCGGCAGTTTGCGAAACCGGCCCTAAATACTCACGGGACACGGACCGATTTTCTTCTTTTGAGACGCTGCGCATGGAATGTGTTCGTGTGTTGAACTGTGTAAAATTATGCGTGCATGTAAAAGTTGCGAGCATGTCAACGTATTTTTGTACTTTAGAACGAAATGCGCATTTTTCGGTTACGCTCTACTGTCCGCCCACATTTCTTGATTTTGTTAGATTCATGATGAAAGTGGGGTAGTTATTTAACGAAATAACTACAGGTTTATTATTTTTTTTATTAATTTAGAAAACTACCAACCGGTAGTTCTCTAAAATCGAATCTGTAATCTGCGGATGCAAATAGTTTTTTTATATGAAAACAAACATTTGTTATCAGTTGTTGCCAACAACGGTCATTGCTATCTTTTATTTGTAATTGAACTTTACGTTGTTGGGGTGAGGGAGTAGGGATTCCGGAGTGCAACGAAACTGGTTTGATACTACTTGTCCTGGGTGTCTTGTGTGTGCGTATGTGACGTCTTGTAAAAACCACCTTGGCGACCGACAGGCACAATTTTTTTGCAACACATCTTTTAATTTTAATGAAGATTTTCTTGAGATTTTCATGACATATAATAAATAATTAAACCTAAAATGTAAGACAAGAGCTTCAGCTGAAGGTATAGCATCATGCAGTATTCGAGATTGTATTCCAAAGATTCTCGTCAAATATTAACAACGAGTGAATTTTCCCGCATCACTTCGTATTTTCATAGTAAAGAGAATAGTATATTCTTCAACGAGCACAAAATTATAGCTATTATTGACGACCCTGCTACGAGTGATTTCTACGAGTGAATAATAGCCATTTTGCGCAAGTAGAAGACTACACTTTCTCTACGACCTCAAACTTCAGAATAGATTTTGAACCGATGTTTTGTTATTTCCGTCGGCAAACACGCGCTTAGCTCCTTAACAACCAACCATCCAACGCTTTGAGCGCGCGTCTGTAGCAACGACCCTTAAAATGCTTTTAATTCTTATTTATGAATGGGGTTAATTACCCGATGTTCAAGATTCTTTTAATTTGTAAACGAACAACGGGATCGTGTGGTTGGGTGAACACTTAAAGTGTATTGTGGAGGAACGTGTGCTTGTGGAATGGGGCATAGCGGCGGGGCGGAGGGGAGAGCTGGGGGCGGGCTGCCGGGACGTTGGCTGCTTTCAACAGCAGGCTACAGTTTGCCTGAATGGTACCATTGAAATGATTTAATTCGTCGGCTCGTATTTACTTGAATAAAGTAAATAGAGCAGCCCTTTGTAGAAAACCTCTTTGAAATTTTCATGTCAAATCATATGAATATTTATTATCAATAAAACAATTAATGAAGTTTTAAGATTTTTTTTATTTATTTGATTTTCTGAGAGCTACGTAGATAGGTTTTGATATATCGTTTCTGTGATATTTTCCTTCTAAAATTTTCTCTACTTTAAATATTCCACTTATTAATTTAAAACTTATATTATAATTATTATTCTACGTAGTAATTGTGGTACTTGCATAAGTTACGTTTAAAGTTTTTACTTATTTCTTTACTTATCATAAGGGATATATATATATATATATATATATATATATATATATATATATATATATATATAGAGAGAGAGAGAGAGAGAGAGACAGAGATAGATAGGTAGATAGATAGATAGATAGATAGATAGATAGATAGATAGATAGATTTTATTTCAAGAACATCGGTGCCAATAAAATAGTTGTGAAAATGTTTTATGGGTGCCACAAAGCCCATAAACTCTCCATTTTCGACTCTTTTTCGCTCCGTTTTAGAAAAAACAAATAAATATTATATCATGGTGTTTCTATCAACTGATTTTTGGATGAAATGATGCCCACGTTATCCCGGAACAATTTCATGATCATCAAATGTTGATTTCAAATGATGATCAGGATCATGTGGCTTTATGACGCCCACCAGTTCTGACATACACAAGACACATAGATACCGTATCATCTCGAATGAAGGCCCCTTCGCGGATTAACCCTCTCAGTATTCGGATTACAATTTCGTAAAACTTTGGTATGCACTTCGCTTGTTATTCGTTGCTGTAGTGTTGTTTAAAACTGATAATATATGTAATTTCCATCCCAAGCAGATCCGAAAAATATTGCAGGCGGGATGTCTGAAATTTAAAAAAAAATCCATTTGTAACATTGTTCGAAAAATTATTTTAATATTTTAATGTAATTAATTTTTTAAAACATTTTTATTTGTTTCGATATTCTCACGTATCCATTTTTTGCTAATTTTTGAAAAAAATGGGTCTTATATTTGAGATAATGCGATAATTGTTGGGATATTAAAGCGTAAGTTGCGTATAATTAAAAATCCTCTCAAGGAAATACATCAGTTTTACTTGAACTACGTTAGCTGGGGCACTGGGATCGGTCGTTCGTCCTGTACCGAGTCCTCAGTCACACAAAATATGTCTTATTTGAAATACACAAGTTGTGAAATATATAAGAGGAAGAATGAACTATATGCTACTTTTTAAATGAAAAGCCATCAATACCGTGAAATTCTACAGTATTTCGTAACCACGGCAACGTGGATAGTGGGATGCGTATTTATGTCGGTCGGCTTCCCACCCAGTCCCACCTTCATATGATTTATGGGAGCGCGATGAATAGAGAATCGATGCTGAAGACACGAGTGTAGTTGTGTACGGTTTGTGGGTGGAAATGCTGTTATTCCCTGCGTGCTGGTCGTGGGTGCCACTGGACCACTTTTTATCCTGCAATATTGTATTAATACTACAGGTATTACATTTGTGAAACCTATGAAATCAGAATGAGTTCATTTACAAGCTAAATATATAAATTTCCTGCAAATCATTACAATATCCCAATTATGCATTACACAAGACTAAGATGATAAAACGTTTCGGAACGACACGCATCTCTTCGTTGAAAGAAAGGTCACTTCCACCTCTTTTCACCTCAGCCCCCTAATTGAATATGAAGATTTTCCACAACGAAAAGAACACACACTCGTTATCCTGTGTGTGTCCTTCCCTTAGGCAGTCTGTGAATCCGAGCTTGGATTTAACAGTACTCGTATTGCAAGTATCAAACAGTTAAAAGCAATGAATGACCAAATTTGTTATATTTATTGGCAATTTTTTTTAATGTTGACATTTTGAAACTTTGGGCGCGGAAGCCAACGTGGAGCAGTCCGTTCGGATAACCCCTACGTGTATTCCTGTGCCCTGTCAGGTGCTGGCGACGAACGTGACCCGTGACGACGACGAGGAGGCTCACGGCAAGGAGGGAGGCGGCGAGTCGTCGTCGTCGTCGGGGGCGGGGGCGGAGGGCGGGGGCGTGGCGGTGCCGCTGCGCGCCGCCTTCGCCTACGCGCCGCACGAGCTGTGGGTGCTGCAGCCGCAGGAGGAGGGCGGCTTCGCGCCCGCGCGCTACCGCCTCAGCTTCGCCTTCCGCGGGAACCTCACCGGCAAGATCGTCGGCTTCTACCGCAGCCAGTACTGGGACGACGCCACCAAGAGCAAGCGGTGAGTCTTTTATTATTATTATTATTATTATTATTATTATTATTATTATTTCGTTAATCGGCCGACTAGGACCACGCATGCAAGCATCCTGCATTTACCGTGGCTCAGTTTATATTTATTATCACGGTGGCAGGTGCTTGCAACAACTTTTGGGGGGGACCAGCATTTTAGCTGGATCCGATTTTTATCCCCCATGGTTGTTAGCCCGGGGGTATGGAAGATGAAAGATGATAGGAATGGATTAGGAGGCGATAGGTGATCGTGGACTTTTGGAACCATCCCAGCATTCGCCTTTATGACCGAGGGAAACCACGAAACCCCGGTCAGGATGGCCGGCCCGGGAATCGAACCCGGACCTCCCGATTACGAAGTAAGTGCGCTACGCAGTGAGCCACTTCGCTCGTTATTTTATTATTATTATTATTATTATTATTATTATTATTATTATTATTTGCGTATGGGCCATTTCTGACTACGCCATACGTTCTCTTCCGAGACCCAGTCGTATTCTATTTGTAGAGAGATTAACGTGTGTCATTATAGGGATCAGCTTTATACGGCTGTATCCCTTGATAAGACAAGGTTGTTACGCCTTTAATTATGAATAATGAAGTGCTAGGATGATGAGGAGTGGTAAAAAGGCACCATCACAAATACGACCCTGCCACCGGGAGACATGTGCATCAACTGATGACACTGCAGACCCTCTGACCGGGCTGTCCTACGTTCGAGTCCCGACGTTGACAGGATTTTTCGATACTAGCTTGTTAGCAAAGAAGTCGAATTCAGTCGCTGTACGGAAGAAAATTCTAGGGGCCGCCTGTTCTGATAGGTAGTTTTCCGTGAGTTTTTCGATCAACACCTGGCGAATGCCGGAGTAGTGCCCTAACAAACGGGCCACGGACAGTATTTTTATCTTACCTTCCTTTTCCTTGTCCTATTCTCACCTCTTACACACATTTACAATAACGTACACTACGCTACCACACTTGCCGGGAGACCGCCAACCTCGGTACGACGCCGGATCTCGCCATACAGCAGGGGGGAAAACCATCGCCACCTCCCGAGCAAAAACCTGTACTACACGTACGGGGCTAAGAACCCTAGTAGTTGCCGTGTCCGGAATAACGTTATCAATCAATCATCAACGACCATGCTTACGCAGATCTGGAAGCTGCCTCCTCGGTGCAGACGAGGGCTGCCGCAACCGTCGGCGCCACAGGGCTGACTTATTATTATTATTATTATTATTATTATTATTATTATTATTATTATTATTATTATTACTGTTGTTTAATGCACGTGCGCCGAGCGCGAGAGAGGTACCGGATGAGGGTTCTTTTTAATGTTTTTAGAAACGTTTTTCGTATGCTATGTTGCTCAGGATAGGGGTAAGACTCAGACTGTTTTTGTAAATATTTAATTTGCTTGATGGCCACTTGTAGAGTGACATTCATTTGTCCGTGTTGCGCATCTGGTATCAACTGAGGCTTTCCTTGAAGACTGCCCCTCGCATTAGCACAGAGTCTTTCAAGTAGGTTCGCCCCTTGGACGTCTCTAGTAGCGCCTGAGGGTATGTTTACCACTCACTTCGCCAGATGCCGGTCTAAGCAAGTGCTGCCCTGAGTCCGTAGGTAGAGAGCAGCGCATTCCCATCCCCAATTCTGCTATTTTATATCCAGTCGTCAGGTGAGTTCAATCTGCGTGTGTTGAGAACCATCAATCTACCCCAAAAAACAATATTAATATACTCAAAACCCCGGTGTGCTATCAGTTATTGTCTCTCCTCAAATTCTTTTCGCTGCCTGCCAGGGCTATCGGTTGAGAGAATAGTAATGGCGGTAGCCATTCATTTTGCGTTACATTCTATCTAGGGACTCTGGTGATTTCCGATTTAGAACGGTTGATAGAAAGCAGGATTTTGTTGGGTGGGGATACAATGGGAGGACTTAAATTTTGCCTACACTGGCCCTGGTCGTCTAACATGCCACAGGCGTGTCACGATGCACAGAAAATTGTGCCAACCTTGGAAAATCCACTGCCTTCGGCCACTGCGCAAATCCTGCACTCGCTGGAAATGAAAAAGTTCAATCTCTCTCTATGAATAGTTCGCCAGACGAGGGACTGTGATGCTTTATTTGCCTTGGGCTCGCTTCCGGGGCTTCTCGGATAGCATTAGCAACTGAGTTTTCCAGAGAAGTGGCGAGCACTGACGCGAGGTGAGCCCGGTCGCTCACTTGCTGTATGTAGCCTATGTTACACGAGCACAAGCATATAGTCGAAAGTTTAAAGTCAGTTATTTACAAAACTAAACGGGGAAGAGTATCCAATTTTGGCAAATTCAGACTGTACATTCCTATAACATAAGTCCCGAGCGTGTTAGCTATGAGGACTGAATCATCCTGTATATTCACAGATTCTGATTTCGCTGTGAAAGTATTGTGTGTATTGTTATTCTTCGTGTTTTCCATTGAAGCGCAGTTCAGAATTCTTGTGAATTCTTTTATTTTTCAGTTTACTGGTGAAATTATTATTTTGATGTGAAACTACGCATTTAAAGCATTCTAAATGCAAATTAAAAAGTATGATTCTTCTAAAAATGAATGTTCTCTATATAATTAAAATATATCGTATCAATTCAGAATGAAAAATAATGTTAAGGGTGTTTAGGTGACGGGAAACTTTTTCAATTCAACCAAGATTGGTCTTGATGGTATCGTTCGTCTGAAGGGCTCGGGAGCAGATAGTCTTAGAACTGAAATTGAGTTATGAAGCAAAATGTGTCACACTGATCTGGAATCGATAACAAACTTTACTGCACAACTTTGCCATTTATTTTCAACATTTAATGCCGCGTACTGATACACTAACTGGAAAGCTCAGGTACGTAAAGACGGTGATAAACTTATCTCAGTTTGAGTCAAAATGTGGTATTTGTCTATTTCATCCCAAGATCTTCAATCCAAATTTCTGAGTCACTACTTCTTTCAGTGATGGTATCACAAGAGAGGGCAATGAATGTTCTTCTCGCATGTTTTCTTCTTCGGAATGCAACTACAAAATAAAATAGTTGAATAGTTGCTTTGATTATTGAGGTAAAATATAAATTTACTTGTTTCATAGCTTTGAGGGCATTTATTTTGACCCAGTTGTAAACATCGCGTGTTTTAAGCGACCGAAATCGGTTCTAAGTCGTTCTCAGTCTTACCTCTTCTGTGTGTTAATCGGCTATATTTCACAGCGCTCCCGCGGTGAGATGAGGAAACGCCTATTAATGGAGCTGTGCAGTTCAAGGGAGGAACTCCCCTCTTGCACTTGAACTAAAAGCGTCTCTGTCAGTATTATCAACGCTCCACAGGACGTGGGCGACGTCGCACGCCAGCAAGGGTCTGGACGCTCCCGAGCCTGGGCAGAGGCACTGGCGCTTTGTGAAATCTTTCAGCGTGGACGCCCGGACGCCAGCGTGAACGCGCAAACCGAACCGTCAGATATTTCTCTCTTACCCCATCGCAATTTCGTAATATAATTTGTTGCAACTTTCATTTGAAGCACTGTATGTGATTTTCTTCTTTGTCTTTCCTCGTACGAGTTGTCGGCTTGCCAGTGACGACTTCCTTTGAAGATAAACATTTTTGATATTTTATTTGTCGGGAAAAGAGATTTGTTGGAAGTGCATTACACTATGCATTTTAAGACAATTATTCACGAAATAACGGGGGAAGAGAAGGGAACAATTGATGTAATGTTTTAGAAAGTGTAGGAAAACAACCCTTACCTCGCTCCGTGCCGTGTCTCATTGGAACTTGCTGACAAGCCATCATTTTCCGTCAGTGAGTTGCACGTGAACGCACAACACAAAAATCCACTTCACCGATTCGTCAGGTATTGTGTCACCTGCCAGAGTTCAAAGCGACCATGGGTTGCATTGGATGCAAACCACATCTGAAAATTCACACAGCACCACAAAACCACAGTAAATGCATTTTAGCTTTCGGACACGATATAGTACATCACAGGTGTGTCAATGATAGATTACTAAACTGGAGAACAAATATTAATTCTATTTACCATACGATAGTAGTAGAGTATTGCTGATTTGCAACCTGGATTGCATTTAAATCCTAGATTTGCATTTTCCAAAGCTTTGGGCGCAAAAAATTATAGTGAAAATAGTGTTTAAATGGCATATGATGTGAATAATGGAAATCGAGAGCAGTGGGAAGGAATGTCTAGAAAAATAAACACTTCCTACGAGTGCTTGATGAAACCAAACGAGAAATTGTTTTGTTTATAAATTCCATTTCGCTCATTCGTAATTTGAACTTTGCCTCTCAGGAAGTTAGTGGCTCAGCCGCCACTTCGATAGGGTCATCTAATAATGTGCTGTGTGTTCTGACAGTTTGTCAGGTCTATTGCTCGGTCTGAGAATTCTCACTCTTATTACTCCATTATTTCGTGGACTCTTTCTTGGCATTAGCTTAGAAGTTCTGAATTGGTTATATTTCTGAGTACATTACTTCATAATGATGATTACCGTTGGAGAAAAAGTAGATTAAATAATGTTGTGTGCTTTAGAAAGAAATAACTTTCTCGTGCCGAATTTTCGAACGTCAAATTTTATTCATACGATTTTCACCCAATAATTTGTTTCTATTCTATTCATTCATTTCCTTTAGCTTTCTGCTCCCTCTTCTGTGATTCTCTCTCTTCCTTATTCCCTCCTTCTTCTCTTTCCCTTACCTCTCCTTCCTCTCTTTCCCTCCTTTCTTTTCTCCTCTGCTCCCTTCCTATCCTTCGTTTTCTCATAAACGCAATTTACAATACAAATTTACAGAAACCGCAATATGTTGCATTTAATCTTCTACTTTAGCGCTATGTTTTGTTCGGATGACAGTTGTTTGTGGAGTCATCGATCGTATTGATAGGGTCTTGAGTTTAGATACTGGCAAGTTATGATAGGAGAAACACGCACCATCTTGAGTTCTTCCATTGTGCAACGGGAAATATCATTGGTGAAAAGAAGCAGCGCCACAGAGACCACTTAAGTATCTCGGGCCCCCAAATGCCGAGGCCCTCGGGGTTCCATGAATCACTGGGCTCTACGCTGGGAGAAGCTTTGGTTAGCATCACGCTTCAGCAGCCTTCGCGCGGGTGGTCACTTCTTGTTGAATAGTGTCCCTGGAGTGAGCCGTAGGGAAGATGAGCAATAGGATGTTCTCAAAGGTTTCTCTCTTGTTTTGATTCTTGTCCGCAAAGCCTGTAGTTAGTTGCGTCACCAAATGAGTTTGATAACAGCTTCTCGGAGATAGTTCGAATGTGAATCGTTTAGTTACGAGTGTACGTCCATTACTTTCGCACTAAAATTCATTTCTTCTTGAACTCCATAAAGTCGTAAGTGAGAAACATGGAAGTTACTTTGTATGATAGTTTTTCTAACTAAAAACTTCTTCTGATATTATTCAACATATAAATTTATAATTACTATCGACTAAATGTGTGATATCATTACCAAGTGGACATCCTGCACTATCTCCAGAAATGAGTACCTTGAGAACATGTCAATGATAAAATACTTTCTCATTAGAATATTACATTACTGTCAGTTTGAGTCATTCATCCCAAAATTTATAATATTGATTTCGGCAAATGCGTTTGCGGAAAATAAAAAAAATCCCATCCAAAAATTATGTTCTTAACATTTACAACTAATTAAAAATTTCAGGTGACTGAAAAAAAGGTTGAGTTCCAAATACAATGATGGCAGTGTTCTCACTACCAGGAACCATTTTCAAGATAAAGAATAATAAAACAAAACGAACATGTGAATAACATCGTCACCAAGCAGATGGGGTAAACTCGCCACTCTGCGTTCCGTGTTATCGTAATGAAAATGTGTTATTTAAGTACCGAAAGAAATTAGTCTTAGAACGGGATTAGTTGTGTCAATAAAAGTGAAATAATTATAAACGTTGTCATTGCCAACAATAGTATTTAATATAAGAGCAGCTTTCGATGGCTTAGCCATCATCATCAGTTGTTTGCTGATGATGCAGCAGACAACTGATGATGATGGCTAAGCCATCGAAAGCTGCTCTTATATTAAATACTATTGTTGGCAATGACAACGTTTATAATTATTTCATGAAAAATGCCAACGATAACGCACCACAACACCTATATTCTAAACGCACCACAACACCTATATGTGTCAATAAAAGTTCAATCATAATCTGAATGCTGATAGAGGTTACAATTTAAGCAAGTAGCATAATTTTCAATACACGAAATTGTATCTTAAATTATTTCAAATTTGCTCTCGTTTTGTTAGTTGCCTGCAACTGTGATCTAACGAAGGGACAACTTATGTCCATAAATGGATGAACTGCATTGGGGAATATTTTTGAGCAATTAACACCAATACATTGATTTATTAATCTAGTCTCTTTCATACATTATGTACGCTGTGCCATTCTGTAGCACCACTTACACAATTTATGTAAATGAAATTAATTTTGAACTAAATGAAGCACAACCGCGAAAGTGGCTTGAGAACTGAAGAGTATTATCAAGTTTCCTCAGTTTTGCCCTTCATTTTCTTATGTCCACGATTTCCTTAGCCATTTCGAGAGTAAGTGTAGTATTTAAGTGGTACATAATTTGTTCCTAACTTTAAATACAATATGGATGAATATTATATAACATTTCTAAACCAAATCGTATAATTGCAATAAACTGATACGAAAAAAAAAGAGGGAAATGCCTTCAAATAATTGTGTGCGGAAAAATGTCGGCAAATTGCAAATTATTTTGTTGGCGTCCAATTTTCAGTTTTCAGTCGTTTGTAACGCACCTTGTATCATTTTTCAGCCATGAGGGAGGTTGCGCATCTTATTCTGTAGGAGATTCGTTCGATTCTGCGAGCACTTCTGCTGAGTAAGAGAAACAGTTCGCGCTGTGCATCCCTTCCGCGAACGAGCTAGTGGAGTTCATTTCGCGGACGGGTCTCCTGGGGTTGTCACGCCAGGCGCGTGTCTTTACATTTGGAATGCAATTTTTCTCGTGCGCTTCTACGGCGTTTTCCAAAACCAATACCTGTAGTAATTGTGAAGTTAAAATAAAAAAAAAAGTATATAGAGAAAGTGAACCTGTTGCTTAATTTTATGGATTAGAATTTTTTTTATTCGAAGCATCAATAAAACAGTTGAGCATCCTGGATTAAATAGGCAAAAAAACACAACAACAACAACGAAGGCGCCAAGAGAGAGTCATGATACGTCAAAGAACCTTCCTGAGTGCAATGCTGAAAAATATTCCCGCCTCGGGACGGTTTTTAAATGCACCTGTAATGTCTGATCGATGCATCAGATATAACATTTCTGTTCATAATCGCGTAATTGCTAGAAATGATATCATAAAAAAAAAACAAATTACGTTTAAAAATGCACAAAAGCATCAGGGAAATATCATGAAACTCCACTGTATTTGCTGATGATCTTGAAACAGTTTTCGCGCCCTGTAACGCATCTCGTATCGTCTACCTGGTGCGGGGGAGGCTGCACCACGTGCGCTTCGGCGCCTCCTCCCTTCAAGATTCATTCGATATAGGGGACTAGCTCTCTCACCGTGCGTTCGCCCTGAGAACTAGTTAGTGGAGTTCACTTGGCGGGTAGATTTCGTGAAATTGACACGCCATGGGACCTCACCGTGATTACATTTGCAATCCAATTTGTCTCTCGCGCGGTCCGAATCGGGTCGCTCCTAGGGGGGGGGGTTCCGAGTCGCGGCGCGGTGCGGCGCACCGGCGTGTCCTATTCCGACATTCGGCCCAGATTGCTTGTTGTGAAGCGAGGCCGCGCGCCCAATTACGTCGCCGTTATCAATGCAAATTGAAGCGCCGGCGCTGTTAACGATCCGTTAGTGATCATTTAGGGTCTGCTCGCTGCGATTATCTATTCGCGTCGGGCGCAAGCCAAGTAACATGAGGCTATTTCGGCCCCCTTGGCCGTTTCGGCGTGCGGCGCCTCGAAGAGAGATTTCAAGCGCTTGCCAATGATAGCGGTGCCGATGGTCCGTCGATTCCGTGTTGTTGAAGGAAGTGTAAACGGTTCGCTGAGGAGATGTAGGTAAAACTGCGCTCGCTCTAAATGTAGTCTGGCGGATGCTGAAAGCGATGTCTTAATCTGTTTACGTTTCTATTTCTGAACCGCGGTTATTCATTCATTTTCGTCGCTCCCACGAATCATTTGTAAGCGTTCTGTGGACGGATCTTAGGACTGCCAGAGGACGTTTCTCAACTCGAAAATACAAAATCATTTTAATTCTGTTTATTTTTAGAGAAGTGGATATAAATAAACAATTAAAACTTGCGTTATTCGATCAGTAAACATATTGAAAATTGTCAGCCATGTATAGTATTGAGAATTTCGATTTTTTTCAAATCTTAAGGTTACTGGAGTTTACACAAACTACATGTATGAAAAGTCTTGCATGTTATGCATCTGAACATGCTAGCAGCAATTTGAATATTTCATACATACAAAGCCTGACTCCCTTCTATACCATCAGGTTCCATATTGTGCTCTAGTTACTACTACTTCTCTACTTATGGATAAGTCCGATGGATTAGAAATGTAATGTATATCTTACTTCATACATCTGAAGTAAACACACTTCCAAAGATCCGCATCGATTAAATTTAACAGCCGTATTGTAACACGTGCTACCGGTATTAAAGCATTGAATACAAAATTATAAAGTATTTCATATCACTGACGCATGAGCATTGCTTGTCATTGAACGGGACTGTGCGCAACATACCTTCTCCCAGTCAATGATCACAGGCTGGAGCTGATTGCTATGCGATTGCATTTACAAACATAGGCGTTTTTGCAGAAAAACGCGCAGAAAATAAACAATTTTGGTAAAATGAAGGTTTTAAACGGCAATTTGTGAGAATTCCAATCTGCATTTGCGAATCGCGTTGTATCGAACCTGCCCATGTTATCTACATCACACTCCTGATCACTCTGTAATGAGCTGTTAGTTCAGAAGCAGAAAATTCCAATCAATTTCATACTCTCGTTCTTTGCACATTTTTTGCTCCAGCCCAGCCTCCGGCACTATAATTTATTTTTTGAGCGTTTCGAGATTTTATTTCGACTCGATGGACTTTGCAGTCGATGGACATCTGTCAGATTGTGAGGAGCCAATGTTGTCGATTTTTTGTTCGTTTAAAAAACAGTGTGATTTGAAAATAACTACGTTTTTATAATCTTATATACTTGTTTAGATTTTATAAAACGAATTGAATTGTTTTTATGATTTTTGTTTGGCTGTTTGTCGGGGAACTGGAATAAACAGACAATTCTGGATCTGACATCTCCGGAAGTTCTGGAGTTATTTTAATAATCGAACTGAAAAGTAATATATTTTGTCGCGTAATGTAGGTTACCTGTCTTGAAATTATTATTTTCTCTTGTATAAAGAAGGTGTGTTATCATACAAATCTACAGTTTTATTCCTATCTTAATACATTTTTCTACAATAAATCTGAAATTTAAGAGAAAAATGGCTGTTTCTTTGAGATTTCGTAAAAATGCGTTTATTTCCCTTTCCTATCACTTAGACTCTTAAGCTCCTTTAAGGCTTAGAGTAAAATTTTAATTGTGCAGACTTTTTGGTTTTTCCCAATATCTGGAAATCGGTGAGTAATTCCATCAAAGTGAATCAATAATTTCCGAAGCCCATTAAATTTGGTACTAAATGCATTTTTAATTCATTCCAATTGCGCAGTTAGGCTCAGAGTAATTAAAGGCCAAAATTGTTACTGGGCGTTTGCCAGGAGTATGCAACAATGCGTAGTACTCCCTGTACTCCCAACATGTGTACTGCTGCCTACAGCAACGATTGAAGCAAACATGGCAAGGCGAGTAGAGGCAAGGCGGGGCGGGCAGGTTTAGGAAGGAGAGGGCGAGCTGGACAGGTCGGGCGGCGCAGGGAACGGAGAAAGGATAGTGCGGCGCAGGAAAAAAGGATGGGGCAGGGCGGGACTGGCTAGAGTAGTGCGGGAATATACCGTTCCCAGAATTCGTTCCTTTTCCTACCTAATTGACGAATAATAAATACTCGCGATGATTAATAAATTCTAGGGCATCGCAGGGTATTTCAGCTAATCATAAAATGTACTAACAAAGCGCCTTGTGATGCAAATGCTTATTTGCATCGGTAAACGAATGCAAGTACGTAGGCAGTTGAGTGCAGTGTAAGTCGTTTTAGTTAGTGCAGTGTAAGACGTGTCTTTTCGGTGTTGGCGTTCTATAGAGAAGAAAATACCCTTTTGCTCTTAACACGAAGCGGTTGATATTATTTGCATTGCGAGGCAAACCTCCGAATAAATTCTGAACATTCTAGCTCCCGAAGAAATGTATCTAATCTCATTTGTTACTCGTTAATAATGATTTTGTATTGTCGTAGTAGACCTCGTATTATAGTGCCCGTGCTCATCCTTTTGTATTGATTTCGGTCGTGGGAAACGTTGGCATGAAATATTTTTAAACAGCATGCATTTGTATTTTTCATGATGTGTATATTCGTCATATGCATGTATCGTCATATGCATGTATATGTGTAAATGCATTCCTATCAAACATGAGTTTTTTTTCAAAAGTCATGACAATAATTTCCCTCGCGACAATGCATTTTAAAGCTGACTAGGCCACGGTACGCGTATGAGCATGTTTGGATGATTGGTGTAATTATGGGAATAAACGCCTTTGTACTGAACGAATAATATTTCTTACTATGCCTTTTGCTCATTCATGATATAGATCCTATTTTCAAAATCCATATAAGAATCGTTAACATTCATTTATGAATAATACGGTAAGGGAAGATAACAGTTTTTGTACCATTTTGTAAAAAAAAATGTTTCTTATATCTAATTACAAAAATCACATACTAGGTTTCACTCGTAGAGCCCCACAAAAATCTCTCGAATGTCCTTGAAAATGGAACGCGCCCGTACCCAGGTAAGTGTTTGCAATACCGACACAGATTCACCGCAGCAATATCCATGAAACTCTTGCAGAGTTAAGTAAAGCTAAGTAACGTCTGCTCGCGAAAGCCGACGCCTTCGAAGCGCCCTTTGTCTGCTTTCTCATGAAAACAAATTGTGGAAACGATCTTATCTGCACTCCCCTATACAGGTGCTCTCGACGTTCACTGACATGAAAGCGACTGGTCTTTTTGTAAAAATTTTTGCACTAGCATAACCTGCGTGAGAATGGCGTTTTTTAAACTGTTTTGCGGTTGTTAGCTTATTCAGCTAACAAGGTCTAAAGGTTTCAAAATAAGGAAATCCCCGTAGGCTGTGCTGCTACGAAGCAAAGTGTTTCTCGGGGGACGGGTACAGATCTCGTGTGCAGGTAGAGGGCAGCTTTATGGTATAGTCGTATACCCTACTCGCAGGTCGTTTGCACTGTCGTGCAGTTTACAATTTTGGATACATTGCTTGAAATTAATAATTATATTATTTACTTCTTGGTAATTTAAACCATTATCTTTATAAGAATTTAATTTGAGTATTCACAATTACGTTTTCACTTTTCACTTTATACTTCATAGCGTGTCACTAAACCGTATCTTAATTTAATATCTTAACATTAATATCTATATTTTATGATAAATATTGTCATTTGATTAATTTTTATATTTTAGAGACCTTTTTGTTAATGACTTTTCGAATATTGTTATTCATCACAAAATTAGTAATATTAATTCCGTAATAGGAATGCTGTTAGTGACGAAGACGAAGTAGGAAAATACGTATACTTTTTAAATTCAAACATTAAAACGAAAACATCTGTCTGCCGTTGAATTCAGTGTATTGACGTTCTACATTTATATACCAACGATGCCCAATGCGTATTTTAGCCATAAATAAAATTATTAGTTTTACAATTACGCGAACCAGCGGCGTCCGACACTCCGCTGTGGTCGGTGTGACTTAGTTAAATCAACATTTTGAAAATCAGCATTCTTGAAATCGATATAATATTTTTATATTCATCCAAACTAATTGTTTTTACACTAATTACTCATCATTCCCGCACCTTAACAGGTAAAGCGAAATTATCCAGTTCCCCATTTGCCACAATGAAATGACGCAATTTAAAATAGATTTAGTGCTTAAATAATTTAAACGTAATCTTTCTTTTCAAGATTCGATTTAGCAATGATTGTGAATGAAGTCGCGTGCTTAAGATCATATCAACAAAGTTTATAAATACAACTATAGGATTGAATTAAATAAGTTTGCTCGTGCTTTGTATTATGAAACAGAGAAATGTATCGTTTCTCATTAAAGACAGGCAGTTAGTAACTCACGTTACCAGACAGTCAATAACTTCATATATCGTTTAACTGTTAATTGATAAAAAACTGCCCAAATATTTCGCGCGAATTTCTAAAAAAACTACCAAAATACGCAAACGATGTGTATTATTATTATTATTATTATTATTATTACTATTATTATGTAAATTAATATTAAGCTAAACAATGAAAAGGAATTATCAACAATTTTTATCAATTTAAAACAAAAATAGTCATATTTTTGAAATTTCGAAAATGTCCCAAGGGCTTCCTGTAAAGAACCCCCAAAATTGAAATATCGGCTTCAAATACAAGAGGTCGCTACATCAGGTCAATTGCGCAATATCAATTTTGGTGAAAATCCTGCTTACGGTTTACCCGCTAGCCGTGTTCACAGACGGACAGAGGGACGTTGTGCGGTCAGTCGATTTTTCGATATCAGGGACCCACAAAACATGGATTTATTCACTTTTTCGTTACGAGGGACCGGCAATAAGGGGTTTTTCTGTCGAAAATTCGCTGGTTTTTTCCCCGCAGGTACATACATGCTAAAAACATAAATAGATACATTCAGGTTGCCTGACATGCTATATGACGTACCCCTGATTTGTAGGCAACTTGTTAGGCACAGATGTTCGGTTGGTCACATTGTGTGGTACTCTGAGATTTTATGAACAAAAAACACTACATTCTATGTGGGAAATAATGATGAGGTATGGGCTGTCCATTGTTAATAACAACTAATATGAATGCACAAAATTGTTCATCACTGAATGAAGAATGTTCAAATATTGTTTAGTTACGTAATACGTGTTTGCAAGCTTAGTTTTACGCATTGACTATCTCAACTGATTAGTAAAATATATCGAGAGTACTTCCTATCGAGAGTTGGTATGATTGCACGTAATTGTAGTAAACTTAATCTCTTGATTTCCGTTGTAAAGATGACAGATTTTTAGTGATGTAAATATGTATCCGGTAAAGACGTATTCGCAAAATTAAATCATAGTTTCCTTTATCGTACCTCATAGAGATACTTATTTGTTAGTGATCTTTGTTCAAGTGAAAACGTGTCATAACACTAACTGATTCGTGTTCAGGGTGGTATGTTCTGCCGGCTTCGTATGATGTTCAGTTACAATTGATTACTTTTTCTGCTCTCCGCTCCGAGTACACTATGTCCCTCATGCGGACAGATATTAACCTTTACACTAGACACTATAACACTTGCGGGCTTCTCGGTCGGTTGTCAGAATACTCACAAGGCTTTCCGCAACAACACACACATAGGAAAGACGAGGGACAAACAACGATGCCCACGGCGGGACTCGAACCCGCGACCCTTCCGAGCAAGGCTCAGGGACGGCATACACTTTAGCCATCTCGGCCACCCAGGGGGGGCTCCATTGATACCAACTGTATTGTCATATTAATTTAATATTTTGTACATTTCCAAATTCTGTCAGTTTGAGTGGTTAGGGTGAATAATTTGTTCGCCAGTGCCTTTACCTCTGCTTACGGTTGTGATATTTTGAAACGGAGTATGCTGAAGAAAGTCTGTCGATATAAAATTTCATCTGTCTGGAATCATCGCCAGTTCCTTCCCGGTTCCTTTCTAACTCGCATCCTGTTCCGGTGTGATTCGCGATCTGTTCGTGTTCTGCCCGTGCTGTGTCCGGTTTGCTGATCTCGTCGCTGTTCGTGCCGGGGCCTTGGCTCCATGACTAGCTTCTAACCTATTCGGGCTAGACGTGGAGGCTCGTAGCCCACTGTCCTTGCTCCTCTGGTTCTGGCCCAAAGAGCGCCTGCGTCTGCCTCCTGCAGTGTGACCGGCGCGCGGAAGTAACCTGGCTGGATTCTCGTTCGGTGCGCCAGCCTGACCCTGTCACGTGCGCGGGGCTCTGCCACCGTTCGTGGCTGCCTACGTCATGCCTCTATACACTTCACACGTAATGCGTGTAATCAAGCATGGATTGAATCTTACGCGCGCTCGCTTCAGTTCGTGATGACGTTGGTTAAACGCGTGTCAAGAAGTGGCAAGGGTACTGGATTTTTTCGTAACCACCTCGAAGTTATGTGCATAATGTTAAAGTTTCGTTACTTTATGATGTGCTCATGGTGGAAATATGGTTCTACATGACACTCCTTCGGGTGTAAAGCAATTCTCGACTGGTTCCTTTGAAACTGATTGCCACTGGATTTCATTAACCCCTGTCTCACTTCTTAGTAGTCAACTACGAATGCATTTTATTCTTGTTGGATGGTTAATAAAATGTGTTTCAGGAGAAACAAACAACAGGATTTGTATACAGCTATGTTCTGAAACGTCTCTCGCGGTTTTATATTATTGTATAAAACTATTAATAATTGTATTTACTTATACTAATTATTAATAATTTTAAAATTAATATTATTTTCTAATAGTTTAACCACCTCTTTTCTGCATATAAATTCAGATTACTTCCCAATTGGTGTAATACAGAATATCGGTGTTCAACAGTCTATGGTCTCTGCTAAAGTAGATGAAGAGCAAATGCTGAAATAGTACATTGCTTTGCTTCTGGAGGGTGAAATGATTTATAACTATCTGCGCAAGTTTCCTTGGACTCTATGGAATGTTAGCAAGGAGTTTAATTATTTCGTCAGCATTTACATCAAATGAGGGTTAGTCAGTCAGACGGACACAGGTTTTGACATCAATCGATTACTCAAGGGCCCATAAACATGAATTCTTACTACACACGTGTTAAAGGAATTTACATATGTTACCTACATATACATGAAGATTCTATCACGTTTTCGTTACCAGGTCCCGGCAATAAGAGTTTTTCTATCGGAGAATTCCCATTTTTCGGCGCACGATTGCGATATTTTTGTTTCTGCAAACCTGACCCCAAAAGTTTGGTTTTCTTCCTCCGTAGAGCAAAGAACACCAATCCCAGGTAATTACGTTGACGTTTTGAATTTTCGAAAATTGCAATGCCGCAAATAATGGGAGAAAGTATGTGCTGCTAAACATCTCTTAATTTCTTACATTATTTGATACGTTGCAATTTAAACAAAACTATTTAAAAAAAGAAAAGGGTGAACGAATTAAATTAGCAATCAATCCTTTTTGAATTTACTTGTAAATTATTTAATTTTATTTTATATAATACAAGTTATGGACATTTATTGCAAGGTATGAATATTTTGATGCGCAAAACAATATTTTTCCTTGAATGTGATGAAGTCATAATGGCCTCCCCTTTCCTGGACATTTGATCATATTCGCAGTTTGTCTGTTTTTTACTGAATGAACTGAGGTAGAATGATCACGAGACGTGAGCGATGATGGAAGGATGAGTACGTATGAATTATACGGGAAGCCAACGTCCCAACCATATTATTATAGCATCCATGCCTTACGCGGAACTGGAATTTTCAGCCTTTGATTACGTGCATTTGTAGTTACGATGCCTTGATCCCTTTTAGCCATCAACGTCGGTTTTGTGTATGCATCGTAACTAAAATACTTCCAAAAACTGTACCTATAGTGGTCCGTAAGATTTTTAAACTTCTCTGCTAGACCGTATCCCTCCTTACGAGTAGTCTCAAGACTGAAAGATGTTGAGAATCGCTATCGCATAACATGAACAGTAGATACGGTTAAAAAGGTTGAGAGGAGATTAGCGAATGAAGTGTCGAGAATCATTCACGATTTTTTTTCTTGGATTTCGCTGCGCTCTCTATTATGGTTGAGTGGACGGTGTCGTGCCTTCCGAGTAGAAATTCGCAGCATCGAAAACTCATCTGATGTTGTTTTTGTTAATTTATACGAATACCGTTAATTTCGAGAGTGACAAATATCACGCTGTCCGCGTTTTTATTCGCGGAAGAATCATTTTTAGCTATGTAATCGGAGAGACCGCTGTCTCGTGTTCCAGATTAAATTCACGGCGTCACTTTTCGCTCCCGTAATGCTAGACGTGCTGGAAACAAATGCGTAATTCACAGTCCATCCATTTATTATTGTCACTGAATTGGAAACCGGTGCAATGGGATCCCAATCGCGTTTTATCAGAGGGAAAATTAGTGGGGAGGTGTAACTAGGTCAGTGTGGCATTTCCAATCACCCTTCTTTTATTCTGATGCGTATGCCTATTAACTTTGCCACACAATGGAAGGATTTTAAAGTGGACCAATCAGCAATAACACCTGGGGAATATTTCCTCCTGGGGACTGGGCTATCGTTTCGTGCAGAACTAATTTTCGACGATTCGTGGGAGATGTGTTAAAGGCGGGAATACGATTATGAAGCGAGAAGTTTTTCAATGATAAAGGGCGCTGTGAACATTTTAGCAAGGGTTGTTTCCAATAAAAAATATTCTTGTATTAATTCTGTCGACGTACAATATCCTCCTGACGTTGGCATTCGTTTCGACACTAGCTACAAAGCTAGGTCGAATTCAGCAGCTGTCTGGAGGAGAATTCTATCAGCCGGCCACTCAGATCGGTAGTTTTCCGTGATTTCTCTGATCAACACCAGGCGCGTGCTGGAGCTATTCTCTAACAAACGGGCCACGGACCGCGTGCGACTTTTCATTCCTGTTCCTAGTCCTGTCCTCCTTGCCGACTCACACTTGTACTTACAAGCATTACACTATCATACATGTCCGGAAACCAGTGCTTGCCCCGGGTACTCTTACGAGACTAATGACAATAGCAGTCGCCGCGCCTGGAAACATGAGACAATCAATCAGTCGTCCTGGCAGCGGAAAGGGTCTGCAGAAGAAAAAAATGTTCAGGCTATAATTTCACAGGTCCTTGATGAGTACGTAAATGGAGTTGGTTTTGTGATTTACGCGTTGTCTTTTAAGTTGCTTTTTTGTCACACTCCTTTGTGTACCAAATGGAACAACTTTGCGCCATTTTTCAATAGAAGAATTTAATTTCTGTAGGAATAAAAAAAAAATATTTTGTATGATGTATCAGTTGCTTCGGAATTGCCGGATCGGAAAGGAGGGCTCCAAATTCCTTCTGTCGCCATCAGCATCGTATGTTATTTGCATTCATTTATAAAACAATACGCGAAGGGAAAAATATCTCAAACAATTGGACGCCATCCACAACCAGGCTTTGAGAGAATAGCTTCAGGAGTTTCCACACACCGCTCGGCAGCATCTTAATTGAGGCTCAAGAAGTTTCACTGGCCCAACGAAGAAAATCTGTCTCTTAAGTATGCACTCAAATCGGCTAAATAAAAAAACAAACAATTACTTATAATGGAATTTTCCCCCAAATCACAGTGTTCAAATGACATATACCCTCGGTATGCACCTTTTTTAAAAGGGGTTAAGAACATTATCGAAGAGATTAATTTTGCAATACCCGAAATGGAAACAAAATTTGGCCACAGGGAGCAAACAGTCCTTTTAAGAATACAATTGGGACATTCCAAATTAAACGATCTATACCTATTGCAAAACGCATCTCCATCGACATGCAGACTTTGCAATACCAAACTTGACCTTGATCACATCTTTAAAGCATGCATCAGATATAACCATCAGAGGCAATCATTTGTATTCAAATACGATGTCAACCTACATTCATTAGAGGATCAAGATAAAATAATCAACTTTTGTAAAGCTACCAATATATTAACTGAAATATATCATGATTGTTTTGTATACGTTTATTCCTGCCAAGTATGATTTAATACCAGTTAAAGTTCATTGTAGAGTTAAAGTGTAACGTTTTGCCAAATTTTATAATTTCTAGTAATCATACCATAATGTAATACATTACTTGTAATAGTCGCTCATAACAAAGTTGTTGATGCGACTATAAATAAATATAATAAAATAAACTCGCATATCAAAATCTAGACATTTTATTTAATAACCGAAAACATCTGAAGAGGTTTTGGATTTAATATAAAGATAATATTATTTCAATGTCATAAGACAGTGACACTTCATTAACTGTCAGTACAACTTCATTAAGTTCATGAATTGTTATGCAAGAGAAGCTGTCTTGGTATGTATGTATGTATGTATGTATGTATGTATGTATGTAAGTTCTCCAAATTATGAATAATTTAAAATTTTTCCTACGTGATTGAAATTGACATTTTCATTGCAGTCAATTAGGACCGGAAGTAACATGACGTAACGTAACTATATTCGTATGATTATGTACGTTGAATGATGACGTTTGGAACACCACCCTCAATTTGAAAACATTATGTGGATGTTATTTCTTGCAAGAAAAAGGAAACAAGAATTCACATCCAAATTCTAATACCACGTGGAACATATCCTCCGACGATTGTCACCGTTCAATGCCGATAGACTTTATGTGCGTCTTGAATGCATCTTAAACACAGCAGGCTCTTCAACCCTATTAGCTTCACTCTTGATCCACCCCGTATACTAAGTTTGACAAGTTGTAAGTGAGCCATTAATTTGGTAGACGCAACGGAGAAAGTTATGGTGGAACATGCGTGTCGTGGTAATAGCTTCATTACTTAATTAACTGCTGTTACCGTTTCCCGAACATCCACTCCGCGTAATTCTTAACTTTTTCTGCATGGAGTGAATGGATAGCTACCAATCTATTTATTAGTGGATTTGTTAATGGGAAGAAAGGTCTTGATTTTAATTGTCAGCTATAAAAAAAACTAAATTTTGAGGAGGAATGGATGTAAAACAATCGCTTCATAGTCCGTATTTTTGAGATGCATTGAAACATTTTCTAAAACATATTGAAAAATGTATCAAGGAATGAAGTTTGAATTATAAATAACGATGGTGATGTTTATCTTCTAAATAAATATGTTCCAGGTTGGTGACGTAGAGTGCAGTGACGTTTTTTAAAATGAGTAGAGAAAAATTAGGCATGGTCATTTATGAATTTTTACACGGACCAAGTAACAAAAATGGGCCGAATGCACACTCTACGTTTTACATCTGTTTCACATTATTTCTTTCGTGTTATTTTCTCTACCTTGATCTATTTCGTAGGTCTCAACGAATTCACGAACAAAATGTTCATTTATCTTTCCTTACTACGCTTAACCATCCAGAGAGGAATATAGTGAAGGCGAGGCACTGACAAGGCGCTTTCTTATTCCCGGTAAGAAAGCATATTTCTTAATGTTTCGTAATACGTAATATGGGAAGATTTTCCTAGTTCCTCTTGTTTGTAGCGAGCTCTAACAGCTGTGAATGACCTTGGTTATTATTTCAAAGACAGAGACAATGCGCGAAGTATGGTAGCAGTTCAAAGGATTACTCTTTCATCTCTGTTTCAACTACGTTAACTCCATAAACGTTCTCCCGCGATTACATGACATTATTTCGACTAGCGCCAGTGAGTAGAATTCAAAGGAATATTTAACAGTTGGCTTCTACGCAAACCTGTGGCGTTGTGTTACATTAATACTACGGGAAGCTGTCGTATTTCAATTGGGTGGAAGCAGGTGGGGTGGCGGTCCGCCCCGGTGACAATATTTTTTGAGGGACACCAATTAGAAAATTATAGTAAGAATTATATAATTTAATAATTTATTTAAAAATTATTTTCACAATATACACTGAAGAGCCAACAGAACTGGTACTCCTGCCTAATATCGTGTAGGGCCCCCTCGAACACGCAGAAGTGCTGCAACACGACGTGGCATGGACTCGACTAACGTTTGAAGTAGTTTTGGAGCTAATTAATCCTGCAAGACTCTCCATAAACTCGGAATAGTACGAGAAGGTGGAGATGTCTTCTGAACAGCACGTTGCAAGGCCTCCCAGATATGCTCAATAAATCTCATGTCTGGGGATTTTGGTGGCCAGTGGAAGTGTTTAAATTCAGAAGAGTGTTCCTGAAGCCACTCTGTAACAATGACTGCCTCATTGTGCTGCTAGATTTGCTCAAGTACGTCGGGATGCACAATGGACGTAAATGTGTGCAGGTGATCAGACAAGATGCTTACGTACGTGCCACCTGTCACGGTGTTGTCATGGTGAAGACAAGTGCTTGCGATCTCCTTTCTGACGCGTTTGACTCTGCTTTGGAGCCTTTTCAGGACTTGCAAGTAAAAATGACGGTTCACTGTTTGTTCTTGTGGCACAAACTCTGAGTGGACAATGCCTCTTTTGTCGAAAAACACGATGAGCATGGCCTTTACACGGGACTTGCTCATTCTCGCCTTTTTGGGCGCGGGGAAGCTGGCGTGTGCCACTCAGCACTTTGTCTTTTGGTCTCCGGGTCATACTCGAAAACCCGTTTCTTCACCCGTAATCACATTATCCCAAAAATTCGGATCATTTTCACACTGCTCCAAGAGGTCACGCGAAACCCTTCCACGAGCAGCCTTCTGTTCATCGGAAAGCACCTTGGGGACCATCTTCGCATGCCCAAATCTTCCGCATGCCCAAATCTGCGGTAACAATGCGTTACACAGTACTTTAGGGATATTACACTCATCTACCAGCATTCTAATACTCAGGCGTCGATTTGAGTTCAGCATGTCCCTCACTTTCTTAACGTTTTGATCGGAATGTGACGTTGACGGGCGTCCAGGGCGGTCTTCATCCTCGGCGTCCTCTCTGCCTTCTCGAAACATCTTGTGCCAGCGGTAAATCATATTGTTGGTCATGGTGCTATCGCCATAAGCTTCCCTTAGCATGGCAACGGTCTCAGCGCCCGTTTTCTTGAGCGCAACACAAAATTTTATTGCGTACGCTGGTCCTTGAAACGTGGCATCTTAAAATTCCGACGCGTCACAAATACAAGGGTTCAAACTAGCAGCGATGCGCACTGTGAAAGAGCCTGCAGACAACTGACGTGTTTGTCCTTAGCTTCCCTAAACCCCACACAACCATTCACGTCACTTGGCGCGCCTTGCTAGTGGCTTGCTTCGGGGGCGTAAGGTCATTCAACTTACTTTTGGGACAGACCTTGTATATTTCAATTATTCTGAATTTCATAGCTTTTAATACATTATAAATAAATGTCAAGTGCAAATGTATTTTTTATTAAATAATGTACAATCTATTCAGTAATATCCATTTTTATATTTAATATACGGCGGGGGGATACCAGTAGTTTTGCCCCGACACCAACTGAAGTTCTGCCACAGATGGCATTCTCTCCTTCCAGAACGAGTTCTGAGTTGTATTAAGAAAATGATGCGACTCCATTATTACACATTCTGAGTTGAAAATGTCTGTCCCTCCCCCCCTCCCCCTGAAAATTCTTGCTTTCCTATGAATGCTCTCTTGTGCGGCAAATGTAAATTACATCGTTTAATGGTGTGTAAATGAGTAGAATAATGAGCGTCTTGAGGTCAGTATATCATTACTTAGAGGTAATCGAATACTCAATGAAGTTGCGTTAGCTGCCAGCTCTGCTCGAGTTGTAGTAGTCTCCATTATTTCTCATTCTATTTCTTGCTGGAATGCCATTTGTATTTGGCGATATGGAGGCACGACGTCGCTAGGAGTTTGTACATATCTGCAACTTACGCTAATAACAGTGGATGTATGGGCATTGAAACACATAGGGCCAAAGGGTTGTGAGTTGGGGTTTCATCTATCAACTCCCTCTTTTCCCCCCTGATGTTTGTTGACTCTTTTCTCTGTTTTTGCGCTCTTTATCCGTGGTAATTTTCAGAGTCTGGAATTTTATACAATACAAAGCTCGTTTTAAATTACCGTTCCAGGGTTGTTGCAGGTTGAATGATCGCAGATGGTAGTTTCTCATGAAACACAGAATTATTGAGGTGCGATGTTTACTGTACGTTGAATTACACATGTAGTACTAATAGCTTACTCGGATGAGGAACCAACTGAAAACGTTCCCTTGGGTATGCACTACTGAAATTGTACAATATCGCGTATTATATTTCGGAAGAGGTTACCATGTTTTTCTGTGGTGTCTTTCCGTAACTTTTGCGGTCGCAACGAGGGGTTCTTGAGAGGAAATCGACGTTAAACCCGCCCCCTTCACGCCTATATTAGGCGTGCGTCAGGTCATTCCACTTGCGCCGTTGTCGCAAGAAAGATCGGTCAATGGGCTGGGACATGTAGAGCGGCTAACGGCCTTGTCCGAAAATAGATGCCAGCGGCGACAGTTTGTATGTAACTGCCGTCACGTCTCGTATCGACTTTCAGCCCATTACTTTTCCACTCGACAAAATATTTGGGCCTACCATTTGACCAGTAGCTACCTCCGAGATAGTTACACTGCCGCCCAACAAAACTGTTTCTGTAGTGCCTCCCCTATCTGTTAAATAGCGGATAAAAAGAAAGGGAATGGAATATTTCGTGCATTCAGAGGAAAAATATACATTCTGTTGGTCAAAATATACAATGTTGTTCGATTTTGTCTGCTTTTTTTTTGTATTTTTGAGATTACCTCAAGTTGTGATATTTGGAACTCTAAGGTTCCACGCCAGCATTTTACAATTGGTGGTTCTACAACAGCGTATAGTTTTTCGCATTATTTCTAACTTTTGTAATTTTCAATCATTCTGTTCCATGAAAATGACACATGCGCCATTCTTTAAGGCGTCTCTTGTTCTACCAGTGGAAAAAACATTGAAGAAAAAATGTGGAGGTGTTCGAAATAAAGTTTTCTATATAATTTGTAGTAACTTAAAGCAGAAATTACGTCAAAACTAACGTGTTTTTAAAACAATTGCACGTAACGTTTCCTAGAACAAATTTTAAGAAAAAAATATTTTTTTCAAATTTATAGTTTTGTCAATTTTGCAATTTTCGAAAAAACGGAGTTCGACGGAAGTAGCACTGGCACCGATTGTTTTAACGTTCTTTGATACGTACAAGGAGAAAATTTAAAGAAAGAAGTTGGAGAAAATAATTTTTTAGACATGTCTAAATTTCTCGCAAAATTATGAGAAAACTACTCTTATTTTCGAAAAAAAGAATGCAAGTTATTTCAAGATACTCGTATCTTTCAACAACTAATTTTATTAAAGAAAAATATCTCTGTCTTCAATATTGTAGTTGTAGGAAGACGCCGAAAACATGTTGAAACATTTAAATTTTCTAAAAATCATGAATTTCAACGAAATAGAATTTTGCGTCATTCTTTTAAACGTAATTTACGCCATGAGAGGACAAAGTTTTTATTAAACATTTAGAGCAATTTTTGAGGAAAGTTCGAAAATGTAATTGAAGCTTCATGGAAAGTATCCCAAAAATCAAAATATCTTGTTTTAAATTCACAAGGCCTCGAGTTCTTTCAAATCGATGTGGGGATATCAATGTTGGAGCAAATCGCCTGAAGGGTTTAGGCATAAACTTTAAGCGCTAGCGTTCACCACAGACAGGCGGACAGATAGACGTTTTTTGGCATCAAGAACCTACAAAACATGATTTCTGACTACATAACGTGAAGTAATTTGCTCCATATAGGGGGAAAACAATAGCGACTTTTCCGTTGCCAGGGCTCGGCAATTAGAGTTTTTCTGTCGGAAATTTGCCGTTTTGGCGCGCACGATCACAATTTCTCTTCCTACCGCTTTGAAGCCTGGATTTTGAATTGACGAGTAGCATAACCAATTACCAAAATAGGAGGGTCGAAGCCTTTCGTCTTTTGTCCTTTAAGCTCGCGCGCTGGTGTGAAACGGACAACATAAGAGCAATTAAAGACATTTCCTACTTTTAATGTTCCCACGTGACGCACTGTTTCACACTGATGAATTCGTCCGTACGTGTGTTTACTGAAGTTATACGCAGTACGAATAACTATAACAAGAAAATCCTTGCGTTGTATCCTATTTATTAATTACTATTTGGTAGTGACTTGAGTGTTGCATTTTAGGTCCTCATTTCTTGATAAAATTGACGAATTTTTCGATCTAAAATATGCCAAATCAATTACATGTTTAAAAACTCCCAAACTTTCTAAGCGAAAGAATGAAGCTATATTGACCGTGTTCAGTGAATTTCTTAATTTCAAGTATATCTTTACCCTATCAATATGACAAAATTATGCATTAGCATTAATGGGTTTCCAGTACTGCTGCTGATTAAACATCTCGTTGGGGGGGGGGGGAGATTGTACACGTCATAGGACCAAAATTTTCGATTTTCGTTTTGTGTGATATTGTGAATCTTTGATATTCACATAACATAGTGCAATAGACATTTTTGTGTTATTTTGTTCTCAAGGGCTTAAAAATGCCATTTAAATGTCTATCCGCGCAAACTGCCGTACCCATTTTTACGTTACCTGCCACTTTACACTTATTTTTTAAATTTGTGATGCCTTTTTTAGGGAAATTTCTTTCATGGGTGTAATTAGAGTCGTATGGCAAAACTGCCTTGCGATAGTTCTTTGTTTTCTGACATTTTGGCGGCATTGTGTACGTTAATACAGTGTGCTGTAGTTATGGTGAGTGGTTTTGTAGTGTCTTAGTCACTACAAAACACTTCTACACTACACTACTACTTGCTCAAGAGTAAAAGAGGCAGAAGAGGTAGAAAAAAATGTTGAAATCAAGAAAGATTGTAGCAACAAAGAGGGAAAGTTTCGAGTATAATGAGTAATGAGATGCTAAAGAGCGAGAATATGCAACAGAATTTTGTTAGAGGTGTGATGTGTCAATAATGCATATTATTTGGTTGTAATAATGCATTTCTCGAAAAGTATTACATTTTGCCTTCATATACCATTTTCACAGAAACTATTGCACATTACTGTATGAAATTTTCACTACTTATGCATAATGTATTTTACATGATTTGTTGTTTTTTTATAGAAGAATTTATCTATTCGAAACTCAGATATTGGGTATATATAAAAAATGTTTAAAAAATAGTATGTTCGAAAAAATATTAAAAAACGAAAATGAGGTTGCATCATTACAAAAAAAACACTGTATGTAAAGAACATTTGTATAAAAAAGTATGTAAAATTTCGAAGAGCTTCATAAAATATTTTTAGAGGTAATGGTAAATAAACACAACACAATTGACATTACTGCGATAGGTTGTACAACCTCCCCTTAAAAAATACTTTTCCTGCTTGAGCTGGCGATGCATTAGTGACTCCAACATATCGCATAATGACAGGCGACAGCATGTCGAAACACATTTCGTTTGAACTAATGACAGGTGTCGGCAAATGTCTGGTCATTGAACCTTCTGGAGTGTTGAATTCACGGCGATACAAACCTACCGTGAATACAAATTATTTCATGATCTTGTCTTCTACAGACGTTAAAAGAACTGGTCGGTTGTTCGCAATTCTACATGAAGATTTTATGTGTGCGATGTACATATAGGTAGAGGAGGTGTTATAAGTAGGGTAAGGATACTATAGTACTTCAAGCACAGAATTTTACAAAAATAGCATTTTTTTTACTTACTTCCAACTTGCAGTTCGTGGAGCTTATGAGCAATGATGAGGTACTGATGGAATATAATGTATTTACTTCATCTTTTTATTTCAAAGAATAATTCCAAAACATTTTATTAATATTAATACAGCAATAATGCACAGGCTGATTTTTTTTACTTTCTCGCCCTTACTTTGTAAGAAGAGAAAGTATTGTAATCGTGCGCCGGGAAACGGCGAATCTTGAAATACTAATACATACGAGAATTTTCCGCAATCTTACCTTGGAATATTAAGGAGTAATTTGAGTTATGGGTAGTTTTGGATAATTTATTTTGAAGAGTCTTTTGTCTGTAACACACTCCAGGGCAAATATTCTTGGTTTAATGTAGACGTAGTGCCGCCCTGGGTAGTTATCAAGGCGCCTCGGCAGCCTTGCCTTGAAGACTCTCGCCAGTTCGAATGCCGCTTAAGGTAGATGCTTACTCGTTTGTTGTGGCAAGGAAAGGCCTTCTATCAAGGTACACCACCTTTCAACCCTCTTCCATTTCCTGTCGGCCGGTTGTGCAGAGGCGCGCAAGTACGTGTGCACCAGAGCTGTGGGCCCGAATCCGGCCACATCTGACAGCCGAAGCAGGGGAGGGAGGGTCTCATGCCGGCAGTAGCTGAATAGATGATGAGAGAGACGGGACAAGGGATCGGGAAGGAGCGGCGCGGGCGATTTAAGCTATCAGACTGGCAGGGCTGAAAAGACCGAAACTAAAAGGCGGCCTGATCCAAATAAGGGCTTGTATGGGCATGGTTGGAAAAAATAAAATACTAAATATCTCAAGTCAGGCCTTATAAAGCCTAAAATGAAATCCTGAATTCCGGATCGCTTTCATAAATGAAATACCGTTTTGAATGTATTTAACATACATATTTCCGAATTAATACCACGAACATAGAAACGAAATTAACCTACTGAGCAAGTACGTACATTGAGAGGCTCCTTTGGTTGATAATTCATTTTAATTGTTAAAGATTTTGGATAGCATAACTGCTAGGAACTAGTGCTACAAAAGCAATTGTCTCAATCCAAATTTTTCAGACTCGCATTTTTGCAATTTTTGAAAATAGGGGGAGTTGGCAGAAAATCTACCCTTTTTTGTTCAAAAAATTGGACCTGACCTTTTTTAAAGAGTTGATTTTGTAAAACAAACTTTGTTTAAGGCAAAAATAGCTTTCTTCTATTTTGTAGCTTTGAAATGCATTTTCGGAATTTTCGAAAATACGGAGAGTTTGCCGAAAATGAGTCTAACGCCATATTTTTACCGTCCCTTAATACATATGAAGAGAAAATTTAAAGAAAAAAGTTTGAGGAGTCTTTTAGAAAAAAATTGACGGCGCAAAAAAACGGCGTATTTTCGGCAGGAAAAAATTAATTGCCCTGATAACGAAAAACGGGATAAATTCAGTTGCTAAATTAAGAAAAAATCCTGTAACACGTGATGTAACCAGCATTTAACCGTACGTTTTTTTCCAAAATGTATATTTTCCGGTCGATCTGCCTCCGCTCGAGATGCCACGATTTTGAAAAACTTTTTTCAAAATTTGAGGGTACTTTACATGAAGCCTTCCGGACATTTTCAAAATTTTCTGGAAAACGGCTCCAAATATTTTCTTTAAATTTCTTGTAAGAATAGAGTAAAATACACTTATAAAGGTGGCATTAGTCTGATTTTTCAAGGTTAACTCTAAATTTTTGAAAATTGCAAAAGTTTGAATTTTTGCGGTGTCTTCGTACCACTATAAAATTGAATATAGAGATTTTTTTCAAATAAAGTTTATTCTCCAAATATATTTATCCATTCATTAAGGTTATGTAGATTTTTTGAAAATATTAGTACTTTTCGCATAATATTGCGGGTAAACTTTGCAATTTAAAATATATTACAAATACTAGATTTTCTCAAAACCAACTCCAAGTTTTTTCTTTAAACGTTTGGGTGGGATATTACTAAATGCACTCTATTCGATGTCATTAATCACATATTGCTCTATTCTTTTGTTTTTTCAAAAATTAAAAAAAAATGTAATTTTTTAACTTGTCTCTCACGTCGTTTGTATTTACATTAACGGCAATTTATTGAAAAAATTTTTATGAGTGCTTTAAATAATGTCAGATAAAGTTTCTCGAAAACTCAACTGTTTTCTGTTAAAATTAGCTCAAAATTCCGCATTTTCAGAAACACTCAAACGTCATTTTCTCAAAACGGATCGCAATTTTTTCTTTATGCTTTTCAAACGTATAGTGCTAACTGCACAATTTAAGATGACATAGAATTAATTTTGCTGTATTCGTTTGTTGTTTCAAAATTTACACAAATGTAATTTTATTGAAATATCTCTTTTGAAATATGAAGGTTTTTTGAAACTCAATAGTTTTCTGTGAAAAGAGGTTCAAATTTTGCTTTTACAGTAGCGCTTAAACGCTACTTTCTTGAAAACTGCAAAGAAAATTACCATTTACGGCGAGGTTTTGCTGTTCTTTAATATAAAATAATATTTCCGTTCTACTATTCTGAAATTGAAAAATTAAGAAAATTCCAAAAATATTTACTTTGGGTGGCAATAGATGACACCTGGCCAGAGTATGCGGCAAGTCTGAATAGCTAGCCGAGAACAAAGGAAATAGAAAATTAATACGGCGAAGTTTAGGCCATTCTGTAGCACCACTAGTTTTAAAAAAAAAAACGTTTTCAAGACGTTCCATCAAAAGGATGGAACAAATTATATTACAGATATTTCTTTATAATTTTGAAATGTGCAATCTATTTCCATTAATGATCAGTCTATTTCTTCATTCATTTTATTTTTATTCTTAATTACATCATCAAAATACGCAAAACTAGCAGTATTTTTAAATAAATAGAACTCTCTTAGTTCTTCTTTTAAGTTTTCAGTTTTTTTCTACTGCTATTAAAACTGTTGTTACCCACAAAATGAACCTGCTCCACGTTGGGCATCATTTTATAACCCAAAATGAACATGCCCCGCGTTGGGCAAGCCAATTTGTAACGTACTTAAACATTTCTAATTTATCAACTAATCTTTAACTAAACTTATTTTATCATTGCCTATCCACTTGTGACGTTTTATTATTCTTCGAATTTAATTTTCTCTACCATGCTCGTAAATCAACTACTCTAATGAATCGTAGTTTAGCTAGGTCTGCTTTTTATTAAGATCTTGCGACGTACAACATACGTAACCTTACCTGTTGCACGTGGACATGTGACTCTACAGAAATCACGATTTCCGGAATGTCTATTGAATTTACTGTTTACTGAAGTGATGGCAACTCAATGAAATATCAGCCATTTATTTTCGAACAACAAATGACATTTATTGTAACATTCTAGTAGAATGTCTCAAACTCGTTACTACTTCATGATTCTATGGACTTCAAACATTATTCAATCGTACGGCGTTGATAAACTTCGTAAGCTTACGGAGTGTCTTCTCGGTTGATCTTCTCCAAAAGGGGATGTCCTGGGTCCTCCTGTGCTGTAATTTATGAGCCTCACGTCCGTGTAAACTTGTAATGTCACCAGACTTGATAATTATACAGTCCGCTACTCGGAAAATCCCAACATCTGCTTTAATATTATCGCGTCGCAACGTTCCCTCACTAGGTTTCGTGTGAAATCTCTATTTGCGACTACTATTTCCTTAAAATTAATAATTAATAACTCCCACTACGGAACTCATATGAACCCACGAACACGAAGTCTAAATATTTTTAAATGCAAAATTCATACACGACAACAAATGCAACTATTATTAAAACAATGCAAACATTTATCCACTTAAATCTCAAATAAACAATACTGCTTAGCCTACACTATTGTGGATTAACCAGACAAACTTTTACCCACGACATAAATCTATTATCGCAAAATTACAATTTCATAATGTTCATACCATGTGAACTGCTTGACTGCTTCTGTGAGAGTGCGAATTCGCTTATTTTTGTTAAAACTAAATTTTCAACACACCAGGCCGTGCCGTTCCTCGACAATACGATTCTCGTCTAGCATCCAGCATGGCGCCTAAATGTTTATAGTCCGTTGCTATGCTACGCGTGTTCCTTGGATTTTAACATTCTAGATGCATCCATTACGTTGTATTACAATCGAGTGACATTCTGGTATGTTACTGTATGCATTTTGTTTTACACTCAATATATAATTACACTCAATATAATATTAAATTATATCTTTTTCCTTCCTTATCCAACTAATTAAACTTTTCTATTAGATCTAATCTTCTAGCTATCAGTTAATTATCAGTAAAGGCACACATTTGAGTTGATTTGTGTGTTGTTTGCTCCAGACAGATTCTCTCGCACTTTATTTATAGCCAGTTTAAATAGGGTATTGTACCTTATTGTACCTTGACCCACACCCCTCTGAAACTCAAAATCATCTTTCAATTTACTTTCTACCATTACTTTAGTTTAGCATTTTCTACAATCATTTTCACTAACCTAAATACCTTTCTTGGAATACCATCTTAGTAACGAGATTGCTTCTTGCTCGCTATTATTTAACTTTCAATTGTTTTGCCGTACTCACTTTTATTTTCTATCTATATTTTGGATTCGAAATACATTGCAATATCTCTCATTTCAGCAGAGCATTATGACACGTCCATTATATTTCCTCTGATGGGATTCGATGAGAAACATCGTGAAAGAAAAACAAATTTACATTTAGGTTGAAGTACTACGTGATAGAAATGTATTTCAAATTAGATTCAGAAGAGATTAAAATTTATATTTGTTAAAACTTTGGGAAAAATAATCCTGTTTCGACCGCAGGCGTAATTGGATTTTATAGACCTCGGGCCAAAGGCCCTTCGGATGTTGTTTTTTTATTGTCCTCGGTTATTGAAATGCTCTTGGCCCATGAATAACCGTTCGGAGGTTTTGGGCGTATTATTTATGGCCGTGAATTCATTACTACATCTGTGTATGAGACAATTATTAACAAAAAACGCAGAGTTGAAATGCATTGGCAATTACAAAAGATATTAACATTAACACTAGATTCTCCTCTTCTCATTAGTTACACTCTATTGTAGTAGAACTGAAAAAAATCATAAATTATGACGTATTATATATATCTGCTTTTTACCTAAGTTATTCCAATATTATATTCATTATATATTGATTTAACACGTTAAATTATATTTGTGAGTTTTGTATACTTCTAAAATTCCATACATTCCAAACACTTTATGTCGAATGAAATGCAGTGCAGTCTTGAATAGGTTGACAAAGTCGTGTGTAAAGTCTCTTCAAATAATTAAAAACAATGTAACAAATAAGTAATGTTTTGATGTTAATTACTATTTCCATATTAAAGTCACTTATTTAATTACAATGTAGTGTACATTAATTTATATTACGAAGTATAATTTTTTTTCCAATTTACTGGCAAATTAAATTCAGTGCCGCTGCATCAGCGAAAGCATGAATACATCAGCTGTCTGCATAAATAAGGCAGCTGTTCCGGACACTTCCCAACGTATTTCAAAGAATGAAATTGATTGAAAATACGCGTGAATAGAAAATTGTGAACATAATATTTCTGTATTTTCCCAGTTACTACTGAAACGTGAAAGAAACGAACGTATATCTCGAGTTCTTGAAACCGTTCCCCTACACAGGCAATCAATAGAGAGCATTTTTAATTTCGAAAAAACGATATGAATCGGAGCTGCATTAATGTGTCTGTGAGCTTAAGTTTCGAGAGGTTATATCAATACCGTTTGTTGACTGGTATCTCTGTCTTCCTGTGCCCAGAAGCAGTTTCCATTCCTTCGTTTCATTTCAATCTCCGAGAGGGACCTGTAACTCGTTCATCACCTCTATGCCTACCCTCCGGGCCGTGGTCTTCATTTTTTTCGTTTTATTGGAATCGGGGGGAACTTTTATTGGAATTTTATAATCAAATGCTGCTCGTGAATAGCACGAAGACCCAACCCTACTACCTTTTTACTTCTACGGTGATCACTCGAAACTTCCGGCAGGTTCGTAATATTCTTTTTAATTTGTACTATTGATATTCTTTTTTTCTGGATTTTCATTTAGTTTTCATACCGTAATATAAAATTCGTAGTATGAGAAATTCGATGAATTGAATGACAGGTTTATTGCACGACTCAGTTGCCCCAAATTAGGGGATGGAGACATGCGAGTAACACGATAAACCTTTTCCCTTTCGCTTAATCCTGTTCCCTTTCTGTTCTCGTATAGCCTGTCAGCAAAATGTTTTTATCTCCCATCCCTCGGTAATTCTCGCCCTGTCATTCAAATCTTCACGTACCTCCGGCAAAAACAAATCCTAAAAAGTTTATTTAGACTGGTTTATTCCGTCTGGTTCCCTCGAACTGAAGGTTTGTTCCTTGTTACTAGTTCTGAAAGTATTTTCATTTGGACGGATTTACATTGCTCATAATTCGGGAACATTTTTGTTATGTTCGTAATTTTCATTTACTTATTTATTATAGTATTCGGAAAATATAGTTAAGAAGGCAGACTTTCTGCAAGTAGGCTTAACATTCAAATATTTATAATAAGTTACAATTAAAGTATTTTCTTAAAATTATTTAATTATTGTGATCTTATCTACTTTGTGAACTAGTTTATATTATTAATACTGATTTGTATCCACACTGTGCAATGTAACTTGCTAATTTTAGCATTCTGTTCAAAATTAATTGTAATAGAGTGCTCTACTTGCTTTGTTGACGCATTTATTATTGTTAATATATTTTAATATATTTAAATTATGTAATTTAAATTTTTATTTACGAATATTGACCTCCTTTTTCTTCCCTCTCTTATCTCTACTTTTGTTCTTTGTGTCTGTTGTTCATGGTCTGCTTGTGGTGCCTTTTGGTATATTGTCGACCAGATACTGTGAACAGATATTTGGCTTTCCTCGACAATTTTGAAGCAACGCATGGCAATGTAGATGATTATTCGGGGAAGAGTTTTTCTTCACTCTTTCACTTCACAATCCTAGAGCGAGACACCACTTACATTACGCTGGATTCTAACTCCACCATCCCAGCGTCGAGCTGTTGTCGGTGTAGCCGTGTACACTATTTTCTCGTACGTGGACCGTGTTTACTTTGAACAGTGCTGTACTACACGGGACTCTAAAGGATCTGTTGCTGCTGCAGGAAATGTCATTCGTCAGATGCTGTAATGCAATTCGCTAGATACACCGCGTTGAGGGGAATTGCTCTGGTTGTCCTCGAGTCTTCTTCAGAGGCAGAGCAAACGGTCCCATTAAGCGCGAAGCGTCCCAAAACGCATTTCGACGTCTCAATCGGAGGTAGCTGTAAAGTCGCGACAAAGTTCCGAGGCGCATATCGGGGGAGCAGCGCGCGCGCGCTCGCTCGCTCGCGTTCCGGATGCCGCCCCCGCGCGCTCTCTGCCCTTCGCCGCCAGCGCCTCCGCCTCCGCCTTCGCCGACGGAGCGATCCTTCCCTCCGGTTCTCATTTGTATGTGCAGCGGGGCTCGCACGGCGTCTAGCGGTGAGGCGCACAGCATCCCGCCGCCGCCGCCGCCGCCGCCCCGCGACCGCGCCGCCCCCTCCGCATGGAGACACGTGTGACAGGCGCCGGCGGCGGCGGCGGCGGGGGCGGCGGCGGCGAGACGCAATCGATGCGGCCCGGCGCGGCTCAACGGCCGGCGCGTTTGCAAAACCCACGCCCGCTCCTCGTCGCAAGCGCCGCCGGCCGCGAAAGGCTCGCCCGCCCTGCATCATAGATGCCCGCTGTGAGGGGCGGCTCCGAGACGTGTTGGGCGTGGCGACGAGGCGGTGGGGTTTTGTGAAGGCGAAGCAAGTTAAATATGAAAAGGAGTGGTGCGGATCGTGAATTCGCGCGAATGTGAAACGTTTTAATCCTTCAGTTAGGAGTGGTGTGGATCTTTCACAGAATTATGATTCGGTTCCTTCAGTTGTTGATGATAGTTTAGCGATCGCAAGTTGGAAGTTTAAAAAAAGTTGCATGGACGCTGACGCCCGTTCCGAAAGGTGGAGAGTTGGAGTTCCATTTTTAGCGTCGTTCACCTTTCTTCATCCTCTCATTATTCCTTTCGTGTCTCATTATCCACGTCTCTTGTTTATAACTGTAGGTGACCTTATATAACGGTTTTAGATGTCGTTTTCTCCGTCTGTGTGTATGAATGGGAATAATATGTTTGGGCCTGTGTGCCAAGAGGGTGACCATGTCATATGGCCCTAAGTTGGTCAGAATCGATTGTAAGCAAATAATAAATCACCCTCAAGCCAGATATAGTCGCAAGATGGTTTTCCTTTTCTGCATGTTTCGTGCTGGAGTTGCTGGAGGTTGGTCGACTGATAAATTCTTTTCCTATTAACAGCGACAACTCCATAAACCAGTAAGCGATTTTAATATTTGTTTGTCTTATAAGCTAGGTAATTAAAATAAGCGTATGGTTTTTCAGATTCAATGTCTTCTCAATTCGTACTTGAATTTTTGATTAAAATAAAAATAATTCTCAAAGAAGTCTCATAAAAACATAGGGGCGTCGGATCGGACTGGACGTTATTGAAATGATGTCACATCATCGAGCAAGAAATCAGTCTAGGGGGGCTGGGCGGCATTGAAATGATGAAGATACATCATCATCATCATCAGGCAAGATTTGTATTTTCATTAGAGTGTTCCTTCTGCATCTTTTAAAAGTGGTTCTTCCATCTCTACTATATATGATCTCTTTTCGCTTTCTAGTGACAAAAACAGTTTTGGAAGTCAGCTGTCCAATCTTTCCGCATGGGAGATACATTTTGTATTTTAATTTCTACTTGATTTCATGTTATTTACATCCACGTTGACATTTATTTCGGGAAGTCAGATGTCGACCAAGATCCTGGTTCATTTGTCACCTTAGACAAGGAACTCTCTCTCTGTGAATGACTAATGAGGGTACCCGGACAGAAGAGCGATCAACCCCTGTGTGTAGTTAAACATTATTTTGTTTCTTCTCCGGGATACACCGTGAGCACGAATATTTGCTGTGATGAAGAATGCAGAGAGTATTTAGAGAGAGAAAGATACGCCCCGAGAGATAAGTCAGGGCATCAACCAATATCACTGCAGCCCCTCTGACCGGGAGGGTCTAGGTTCGACGATGACAGTATTTTCGATACTAGCTTGTCAGCTAGGTCGAATTCAGACGCGCGCGATCTTCCCCTTTCATTCCTTGCCCTATGCTACCCTTTACACACAATTACAGTAACATGCATTACACAACACCACAGGCCGGGAGACCGGTCAGGAGCTTACACAGAGCTTGTCGCGGCTGGGGCGGAGCCCCACTGATGGGAGATACCTGGTTGGGGAAAACCGGCTAGTCGACGATAGATCGGCGCCGGATCTCGCCATACAGCGGGGAAAGATCACCGCTACCTCCCGAGCAAAACATACACTACACCTACGGGACTAACGACCTTAGTAGTTGACGCGCCCGGAATCATTATCAATCAAGAAAGACGCGTGCGAGTCCGACACCTGACGTGAGTCGCGGGCGAAAGAAAGGGAAACTCAAACCAAACATTTGGGGAGGAGGTGGGTACCTCCGGAGAATTCTGGTGTTCATGCTGAAGCAGAGAGTTGAACATCTTTCTGCCATGCTTTTCCTCTTTCAGAAATGTTTCGCAGTACTGCCGGACGGAGATAACGTCTGTACTCTTTTTTTCTCTACACGATATTCGTCTGTCTTGCGGGTTGTTACCGTCGGTTAACTTTCGGTCGCCATGAAGAGAAGTCTGAAAATACGAGTTGTGTCAAGTTTGGCGTACAGACGAAGAAAAGGCGAAATAGCAAGTTAAGGCACCCTCTCTTAATGAGAATAACCGAAGTACGAGCTTTTTCAAGAACTGTGGCAAGACGAAGATAAGTTTTTTAATTATTTCTTGTGTGGTATGCTGACGTCACCATTCGATGTATTTCACGGTCTTTTCAAAGTTCATTTGCAGTGAAATAACACAAAACTGAGTGAAAACAATCCGAGAACAAAACTCAAAAGCGAAAACTAACACTGCTACGCTTTTTTTGTAGTCAGGCGGACTATCCGGTAGACGCCCGACTAGTGTGAACGGGCCAAAGATACATATTAGGCTCCTCGGCGAATATACCAGGAGTTTTAAGCGCCGTTAAATGTCCAGCGAGATCACCGGAAAGAGAAACTGTCGTTCGTTCGTAATTTGAATTTGCTCATTTGCCATAATTCCCCTCCATTTGTCTCGTCGGTTTTACCGTCCGGTTTCCGGGTGAAGAAAAAACTTTTGAGTGTGGAAAAAGAAGTGACCTGATAACTGGACGCCCCTGGCGGTTTATTGCCCGTAAACTGCCTGTAACATACGGAGACGAGAGATTAGGAGAGCTTTGAGACAAGGTCGTACCATTTCAGAGTGTACAAAGAAAGAAATTAATTCCTTAAATATGCCACAGAGACATAAAAAATAATGACATAATAGTGCTTTCAGGCAGTTGTTTAAGGGTTCAAACTAAGCTGTACGAAAACCAGTATTTCTGATCTTACGAATCCACCGTCGAGTTTCCCCTGAAGGCGAGTTACGTGTGCATATGTCAAAACAAAAGGAAGTTTGGACTTCTTTGGACAATTTTAGGAGTCTAAGTCGAGCATCCCTGATCGAGTGTTGCCTCGTGTACTGTCCGTGAATTGCATTTAACATGGCAAGTAGGAGAGTGGAGGGGCCTGTTGTTAACCACACGACACGTTACCCCATGGAATACGATCTCAGAGTACCCTATTATTTCTAATTTAATGCTTTCTTATGTTTTGTATTCGCATGATTCTGTGGGTGTTCGCGCTGATATACATGCTGCTGTAGAAATAAGGTGGATTTGCCGCACTGCTTATCCCTATTAAAACCTCTATTTACAGGTCCCCTCTGCGAGCATCTGTGAACGGGGGAGTTGAGTAGCATGCAAATATGGCTCGGATTCCTCATTTGCCGATGATCGTGATTGACGAAATGCTTTCGGTTTGTTTGTAGGTTTGTTGTTCTTTTGTTTTTGTCTCTGGCATTTTCTTCTTTAGTTGAGGCTGTTTTCACCATCAAAAATAAATTAATAAAGAAAATTGATGTACGTTAAAGGTTGCGTATTTTTAATTCTCTTGTTGATATTCATTGAACATAAAAACCGTTTTCACGACCCATTCAGCTGACTGTAATTGCGGATTTTTACTTCGGAATAATCTTATTACCATCAGGCTACGTGTCTATAATTAATACATAATAAAGTATTTAATTAAAGGCGTAGAGTTTAATTTGAGTATGTCTCGATGATATTGCTATTAGTATCGACTTTGAAATCTTTTACTGCGTTAATGTTTTGTTTATTACTTGAAAATTTTGCTAAGTATTGGAAGTTCTGTCTGCTGATTTTGTCTGTGTTTTGGCAGCCAGTTCGAGAATATTTCTATTTGTATTTGAGGCAACATCAGAGTTTTCCTTGAAGCATTAGCACTAAAGTATGATTTTCATAAAATTTCCAACTACCTCCGTGAATTAAAAGCAGCGTCTTGCTACATATCACAAGACAATAGGGTCTTCCACTACTATTTGTTTCGAGTTTTTAAATTTCTTACATACAGTAAGGAAATATTGAACAAAAAGCAATTAATCTCATTTTATTGTTAATTAATTTAATTAACCTTATTTTGTAAGTTGTTCCTGATCCATATCTCACTTTGCACGAAAATCGTTCAATAACACTGTGAATTCTCTACACAAATTATTCGTTGATCTTTAATGGATTCAATCTTCTCTGAACGTAAGGTTTATAAATTAGCCTGATCGCAAGTTAGATTGAACAATATGATATTGAATAATAATGTTTTATGTTCTCATAAATATTTTTTGTGTACTCCAGAATTATAACTACCTTTTCTTATGCAAGAAATCGTTCACGGACATTTTACGGCAAAATTGATGACGTATTAGCATTTTACGGTACGAATGATAGCGTCATCACTCATTCAGCCAATCGCAGCGCGATGGTTGTGGGGTGGGAGCGATAAACGGAAAAGCCGACCACCGTTTTCTCGCGCAGATGTCAAATGCCCGGGACGTCACGAGAAAGTTGTTTCGCAAAATTAAGTTTGATTCTCTTATAAATTTATATGGCTTGCTTTATTGCATTTGTAAAATGTGAAACCTCGCTCCTAACGTCGCTCGTTAAAAATTTAAAGTTTTAATGTGTAAACATTAGTACAGATGTGTAAACGATCCTTTTAAAAAAGCTTAACATTCTAAACTAATTGCATAAACTACTATTTTATAATGAGCAGCTGAGAGACGATGGTGAGATCTCGACTGAGAGGAAATAAATTCATTCATTCAATATGGGTCGAAGTATATAGATATAGTGGTGGTCAAAGAAATTTAAAGTTACGTTTGATGCAAATTCTGCAATTGCTTACATAATATTTACAAAAGTAAAGAGTATTGCGTGGGAAATATCTTGTGCTTGCAGTAAAATTTCTCTTGAAGAGTAGTAGTAATCGTACTGGGTAAAACTCGACTTTAAAAAAGTTATTTAAATTCCCTTGCCGGTGTCGAGTGATTGACATATAATATATATTAAATATAGCAATGACTAGAAGACATTTTCCAAAATAGGTAGATATTTTATAGTATTGAAGTCTAGTGATTGAAGATAGAAAGATCAATCTTCGGTGATATGCATAAGTTCGTTGACGTTCAATGGTTTGATGTTGTTTATTTATTCTCCTTTCTTTAAGCGAATTATTTATTTTACACAATTCTTTTCTAATAATCCTAAAAGTTTGTCAATTTAATGCCACATAGGGTATTAAAAGATTTTGAGAAAGACAGGACATTTTGAAAATGGATAACGCATTTGAAAAATGTTTCATCCAGAGTCCATTAACGCCCGGCGGCGGGACCGCTGCCCCAACTGCGTGTCTCGCCCTGAGCTCCCCCACCGGGACCATCCCTCAGGTAGATGGCTATTATTTCTGCGGGCCAGCACCGGTGTGGTTGCGCGCGGCGCTCGCGACGAACAATAAACTTGCCGCCGAGTTGGGTTGCTGCCACAGCGGATCCGACCCCCCGACCCCACGGGAGCCGCAGCGGCCGGGCGCTGGGGACGCAGCCGGGCTCCGCGCCCCGCTCCGGCCCGGCGGGGATGGGGCGGGACGGGACGGGGCGTGAAGGCGAAGACCGGGGCGTGGAGGGATGAAGCGGAAAGGGGGCGGGGCAGATCAGGCCGGGGCGAATCGGGGGTGGAGTGGAGCGTGTGAGGGTAGGCAGGTGGAGAGGGGCGGGGCGGGGCGAGGCGAGACGAAGCGAGACGAAGTGAGGCGAAGCGGACGAAGCGTGACGAAGCAAGGAGAAGCGAAGTGAGGCGAAGCGAGACGAAGCGGAGCGAGGTGAGGCGAACGGAGGCGAGGCGAAGTGAGGCGAGGCGAGGCGAAGCGTGATGAAGCAAGGAGAAGCGAAGCGAGGCGAAGCGAGACGAAGCGGAGCGAGGCGACGCGAGGCGACGCGAGGCGACGCGAGGCGAGGCGACGCGAGGCGAGGCGACGCGAAGCGAAGCGAGGCGAATCGTGTCGAAGCAAGGAGAAGCGGAGCGAGGCGAGGCGAGGTGAAGTGATGAGAAACGAGGCGAGGCGAAGCGGGACGAGGCGAAGCGAGGCGAAGCGAAGTGACGCGAAGCGAGACGAAGCGGAGCGAGGTGAGGTGAGGCAAGGCAAGGCGAAGCGAGGCGAAGCGAGGCGAAGCGAGGCGAAGCGAGGCGAGGCGAGGCGAGGCGAGGCGAGGCGAGGCGAGGCGAGGCGAAGCGAAGCGAAGCGAGGCCAGGCGTGAGGCGAGAGGCGGAATAGGGCGGGGCGCGTCGGGGCAGGGCGGGACCGGGTGGGCCGCTCCTCTTCTCATTTGCAACTGCGAACTGCTGCAGCGAAATTCTAGGAAGCTGAATGCGCAAACTGTACCAGGGGGGTTAGAGTTGCTGTAGCAGTATAACCGTCCCCTTTTATCGTACTTGCAGGAACTTGACACCAGTTACGAAACGTAACGTGTTCTGCGAACAAAACAATGGTTTGTTTTCTTTCAAATGAATCAGATATTCAGGCATTCATTCATTCATTCATTCATTCATTCATTATTTATTCATTAGGGTTTAGGGCCACTTCAGCTACTAAGATCATTGCGGCCCATAAGTAACAATATAATGAATGTGGTAATGACGGTGAGGTGAATGTTTGAGAAATGATGTAATGGGATGCTGGCAAAACAGGAGATCTCTGAGAAGACCTGTGGATAGTCAGCTTTGACTACCAGAAATTCCACTTCACCGATCGGAGATCATGTGCGAGACCCAACGGTAGGTGTTGTGGGCGTGGACACTACGCCACGCCTCTCACATTGAAATGCTCCATTGTTTTGTAAGAGTTGTAAATCCAATGAATTCTCCACAACGTCACGTATTATCTATTGGTGCTCCTCAGGCAACGGTAAGATAGCGCGATACTCGAGAAGATAGGTGAACAAAGATCTACTACATCTTCCACTTCCTCTTTGTGGTGACAATGACGCATCTACCAAAATCGTGGGCAAGAGTCGTTCGGCTTGGAAGTCGTTTGGATTTCTCACGCATCATGAACTTCAAGTGTATTTGTCATATCCATAAACTTCACGTCCAGTGCTCATCCGTCTTATTTATGGAAGGATCGTGAACAACTTCGTACGTTGTTCAGGGGGTAAACCCGTCTGCTCTCGTACAGTGACGCCTTCCTTTCTTCCATTCCTAACGGTCAGTCGCAATTAGTTTCTTCAGACGATACTAAAATAGCTGAATTCTGGTATGCTGCAAATTGGAAATTTTTTTCCAGGAGTAGATTTGACGTCTTGAGACAGGTGAAACGAAAGCCGACATCCCTTTCACAAAGAGTTTGCATATATTTTAAAAAATACTCTTTGCAAAGTTTTCTTTTGCGAATTGTTTGCTTTGGGTCCCTTGATTTGAACAGCGTAAAGAGTGAAAATCATAAATACATGGTGATCCTGGCAGGGACATATTAATACGTTTCCAGCATGAGACATCAGCCTATAGAGACGGGCGATCTCCAGCACTTCCCGTCAATTCGTACTCTATATACTGTTCTCGTGAGGTAAATCACTCGAAAAAATGGCCTAATTATTCTGTTAATCACTGATTTGTCCCTATTGTGAAAGCATATTTTGTAATATACTTAGGAGTGCGCTCAGGGAAGAAAGAGTGTCCTTACCCCTCGCTATGAAAATTTTGAAAGAGACTCCATAACCCTACGTGTTAAAACCTTTTATTTCCGTGTGTATTTCTATAGTTAACCTATAGAACGTATTGCTGTGTGTCATGTGTCATCGAACACAAAAATATTCATCCGCTAAAAAAATATAATGTGGCGTCAGACTTTCTGATCGCTTCTTTCAGTATACGACTGGTTTTGTTGATAAGAGTTTGTATAGTCCATAAAAATATGAACTTTTGTTTCTTCAAGAACATTGTGTGAGAGTATTCAGTTATTTATTGACATCAAGTTAAAAGTCATTAGCCTGAAAGTCAGCATCTGGTACATATCGGTTGCTAAAATATATTTATTACCAGGATTTAAGAATAAAATGCAATAAATTTTCATTAAAATTTCTTAATGAACATTTCAGAGGGAATTTACAATTCGCTGGTGAAGTTAATTACAGAATTAATTGAATTTAAAACGTCCAGAAAAAATGTGACAAAAATTTTATACAAAAAGTAATAAAAATCTGCAACGTCACCAAAATCAGCACATTTTCCTGTCGAAATTTGAGGAAAAGAATAATATTATCTCTTATTTATTTATACATTTATTTTATTTCTTTCGTGCATTTAACTGTATTATTGAATTTATATTGAGCTTCCTTACTGGCCGTGTTCCTAGATTAAGAAAGATTTGTCGCAGAATGAAAAGAGTGACAGCCAGAAGCTACGTCGTACTTGTATTGAGGATGATATGTAGCATTTACCAAAACAATTTTTCCTTTCCCGTACACCACTTACGTAGTATTGAGAAAGTTACTAATATATATAAGCAAGAAAGTGTGTAGAAAACTCATATATTACAAGGATCGGTCAGAAAGTAATGTCCCTCATTTTTTCTCCAGAAATATTTATTGGAAGAGCTTGCAATTTGCACACAATATTAATATATGGTTATTCCACTGGGTCTATTTTTTCACATAGTTTCCATCGACTTGTTCAGCCTTGCGCCAGATGAAACGAGGGCGGACATGCCTTGCCGTTGCCAAGTCATTTCCTGATAGCGCCGCCTTTCCTTCACTTCGGGTCATCATCAACTTTTCCTCCATGAAGAGCGTTTTTCAGTGCCTCAAAGGGATGGAAATCGGAAGGAGTTAATACGACTGTGTGGTGGACGGGGAAGCACAGTCCATGTTTGTAGGTGCTTCTCTTGTTGCGGTAATTGAGTGTCGTTGTGCGTTATCGCGCTTGAGCAAGCTTTGTGCGCAATTCTTCTGGTATTGAACTCGAAAGAAACGCTTCTTTAGGGTGTATTCGTAGTGCTGATGTAAGAATTTGAACTGATGCTACTGCCTCTGGGCATAACATCAACATGAATGATGCCATCAGTATCCACAAAGACAGTCATCAGCAAGCCAGGTCGTGTCGCTCTGGCGGGATGCCCGGTGCGCGGCAAATCGTGGAGATCGCACTTTTCACTTTCCGAAGCTCTACTTCGTTTACCCAAACTCCAACGGTACTCCTGGCGACAGCAGAGCTGCCATACACTGCATCCAAGCTTTTGAGGATGTTTCCCAATAGTTTCCTTCTCCGCAATTAGGAACTCAATTACAGCTCACTGTTTGTAAAGTCCGTCGTCTACAGCCGCCATTTTAACAGTTCGTTAAGGAAATGCCATCTGTAAGAGAGACTTGAAACTTCGTACACTAACGCTGGAAATACAAAACTTTAAAGGATTAACGACTACAAATATATAAACATATATAGTAAATAACTTCCTCTAATACATTGTGTATTCAGAATCCACACTTTGCGGTCTCTTGATACCAAATAATTGGTTTATTGCAAAACGTTCGTCCGTCAGTCCGTGAACAACTCTAGCGGCTAGCAGGATTTTCATCAAAGTTGATGTTCTCTGATCGATTTCACTGTTGTCGCGGTAAGGGATAGATTGATTTTTGGGGGTACTTTACCCAAAGCCCCAATGACATTTTCAAATTTGTCTAAAAAAACATTCGACATTTTTGGCTTTAATATTTTCCTTCAAGAGAGAAAAGTGCGCTTATTAAAGCGTAATGATTCGTCAAATCTTCTGAATTTTCGAATATTTCAAAAGGTTTTAAAATGTTCGGCATCCTCCCACAATTAATACATTGAAGGCTGAGATTTCTTTCGTAATAAAAAAGATATGTAAATCATGCACAAGATCTTCAAGAAAAGACTAGTTTTTGCAAAATATTGCGTGTATTAAAACAATTTTTAAAGGAAGATTTTCTCAAAAACGGATTCAAACTTCGTCTTTAATTTTCTTTCTTTGATGGTAAAATTGTGCTTATAAAAATTGGGCAGGTCCAGGTTTCGTTTAAGTCTCTACATTTTCGAAAATTGCAAGTTACAAATATTGCAAAAAACTGGGTGCTGCGGTGGTACAAATAGTTCAAAGTGTACGCTTATTGTTCTGTTCTGCAATGTTCACTGTGCCCTAACTCCTTGCACTTGTTCTTCAAATCCATGACTTCGACCGAGTTCGAACATGGAAATTAATACAAATTATGTTTAAAACAATGTTTTCTCCTCATGATATGAATAAACAATTGTGGCCTCATTTTCTTTCTCATTCCGCCCCCTCCCCCCCATACACACACACACGACATGATTGTTTTCGGGGGTCTTTTTGCGCTCAACCTGTTACATCTACCCCTATTGACAAATTCATTCCTGAATTTTTCAAAAATCTCTACACTTCTACTGGATCTCAAGGAATAAAATGTATTTTTCTATTCGTTCTTAAATGGGTATATTTATTCAACATTGGATCGAATTCAAACCCTGGAGATGTCGAGGGGCCAACTGCTCTGGTCGATAGTTTGCCCTGGTTTCTCACACCAGGCGAATACCGGCATTACTAGGCGAATACCGGAATATTCACTAACAAATGAGGCCACGAACTGCACGTAATCTTTCCTTCCTCATACTTGCCCTGTACTCTCCTTTACCCTTTACGCACGCACTGCACTAGCACAGGGGCGGATCCAGCCTCACTTTGGAGGGGGCCGTCGTAGATTTTTTGTTAAAAAAGGAATATATTTGTTATCATATTGCATATTATTTATGTATTAAAGATATGATAATATACAATATTATTGTTATATTTGTACATCATTCGAAGTTAAATTAATATTTAAAACAATTTTGCCAAATAAAGGTAGATAAAACGCAAACTAGGATTTTGGCCCTCTGTGCCCTCCCCCTCACGGATCCGCCAGTGCACCAACACATGTCGGGAGACTAGTTGGTCGCTTGGAGCTTATGGCAGGTCTCTGGGGGAAATGCTTGTAGAGGAAATTACAAGCGGACTTGAAAGTCGTCACCCAGCGGTCACATAGCGCGGCAGGAACACTGCCATTTCTCAAGGTATAACGTGCACTTCACTTTCATCATGAATGTTTACCCTCTTTTCTAATTGTTAACGTTTTTTGTGACCTGGGATTGACATTGGTAAATCATCACATTCAGTAACTGGCGTATCATATCAGAGTACAGTGAAAACAACATTCTATCAATTATCTCTTGGACTGATCTCGGAGGAAAACACGTCAAAGATGATCTCCAGATAATTGATATTTTTGCAAAGCCCCACGCCGTATTCCGGTCTTCTCAACCTGAGAATTTAATTTTCTCATCGTCACACAGCAACATGTTGTGGGACATTGCAAGGAAAACGCACCCTGGACCGGTAGGGAAAAGCGAGGACGATGACCAACAGCTAGCCACGAGGCATTATTATTATTATTATTATTATTATTATTATTATTATTATTATTGTATTATTATTTCTTCAATGATCTGGAAACAGAATGTGCCCATGCCTAACGTCTCCCTTCGCTGTCGTCAACGAAATGCGCCTCCCGTTTCGCCGCCGCCCGGCCGTTGCCAGGCTCCTCTTTCCTCTCCGCGCGGCGAAGTGCGCCCAACCTGTTGCGACGCCATGTGGGGTTTCGCAACGCGCTCGGCAGCTCCGCGGGCGCGTGGGCTTCCCCTCGCGCCCCCCCCCCCACCGCCCCCGCTCGTGGGCGGACGGTCGGTCGGTCGGACGGACGTGCGCGTCGTGTTTCCGCCTGGCGACGTTGAGTGGCGCGTGGTGGCGTGGCACGGGGCAGAGGGTGGATATATATTGTTCCGCTAACCCAATTTCAGTGGAAACAGGCGGTCGTTTATCGACCTGGTCCAGCCCCGTCGCGCAGAGCAGAGCAGAGCGGAGCGGAGCGGAGCAGGGCAGAGGAGAGGCGAGGCGAGGCGAGGCGAGGCAAGAGGAAGCCCCGCCTACGCGGTGTTTTCCCTGTAGCGTTGCCCAGGAGACGGTCCCCGGCGCTGATTTCCTGGCGACTGGGCGCTGCGACGCGACGCGACGAAGCGGGGCGGTCGAAGACGCTTGCTGCCACGCGCCAGGCCTGGAGGCTACTGCGCGTGCAATCCTCCAATGTTTTGGAAATATTGAAAAAGTAACTTATTACACAAGACGTTTAATTAGGGATGTCTGAGGCAGGTTGGCACCGGTTGGTGTTTTAATTCGTTTCACGCGACTAGGGCTTCGTTTTTAAAAGCTTGAAGATATCAACGGAAACTACATTTCTTTGGCTACCTTATGTTTTGTTTTATTTGTGAATATTTGACCTTTCAACTTTTAAAGTTGTTGAAAGGACAAGATTCGCCAACCAACGCCATAAGGTGGCACAGGTGTTGGAGAAGGTTGGCACTAGTATTGGGTAGGTTGATACATAACTTCCGTGAGAGCGTGGAATGACTAGGTGAATCATTTTTCAGTTTGTTTATTTACGCAAATACATGCAAACACTTTTATTGCCGATTGATCATGAAGAACAGTGACACGTTGGCAACTTCACCTGTCGTCTTGGTAGCTTCAGTATTAAGGATTTAAAAATCAGGCGTGAGTTTGATTTTATCAGTAGTTTACCTCTTTTTTTAATAAAAAAATGCTTCTTGCTTATTCTGGAACAATGAGTAGGTAATCACATTTAATTGTTTCAGATTTTACGCTAAAGAGAACTTTATTTTCGACAGGTGAGCGAGGTGAAGTTGGCGGTTTAAGCTACAAAGAACTCTTTAGAAAGTTAAAATATAGTCATTTGATAAGAAAATTTTCGAGCCCTTTTATGTTCGCCAAGAACAAGTCGTTCTTATCGTAAGAGGAACGTCAAGAAGGGAACCTTTCCTCTGAGACAGGTTCTCCATTCTGCCGCTGCCCGACCACGGCGCGCTCTTTCGGCTTCTTACCTGAAGTGTGTAGTCGGCCTCATGTGCCGTCCGCTCGTGTCATCCCACGAGTAAGACACTGCGTTACCATGTAATGGACCAAAACAAGGATCCGCAGTACATCACCCAACTAGAAATACTATAACATGGGTAGTCATGAATTAAAATTCATATTTACGCTTTTGAAAATACGTCAGAAATGAAATGAAATTCTATTTTATCAAAATGTTATGTTGTAGAGTCTTGTGTAGTGACCACTGCATTAGTAGTAACCCCTCAAAGCTCAAAATTCGAAAAATGACAGTTGAAGTCTTCACGTTGGCTTCAAACATGCAGAACATGTAGCTCATGCCTTTGATGGTGAGAATTCGAACGAACATACTTTATTTCTTTTCTCTTTTTACATCTCAAGAATAAGCTGGAAACATCTTAATAATGATATGGGAATAATGTATTACTTAGGCTGCTTTTTTCAACCTTTTTCGTCTCGGACACGTTCAGAAGGTAAAAGAATTTCGATTGCCTCTTACTGAAACGAATATTTTGACTACTACTAACATTTTGCAATTTAAAAGCGACCAATGCGCTGCAAAAGGGGGTTATGCAGGTTTGGACGGATGGTCACATTAATGTGACTGGACTGTAGTTTCTGACGTCGTCTCAACGGTCGTGTTTATTTCTTTAAAAAATGTAGAAAAAGATAACTTCCAATATAAGTACAGAATATCAAATAAAAATAAAAAAAACAATTCATTTGAAGTTGGAAATTTTCAATGAAGGTTTATTCAGTATTAGAGATAAATGTGCTTGCACTACTCCAGAACACTTAAAAACAATCGTTGATGAATTATACAATCTACCTTGACAGTTAGCTTTCCGCATTCCTTGAAAGTCAAAAAATATTGAAAAATACTTCAAAACATTTTTACTCTTGAGAAAACTTTGTGAAGTTGCCCGTGCGAAAAAAATAGTATAGGGCAATTACATTGCCACTCTTTGCAATATTATTTAACTTTATTACCGAACAGAGAGGAACTCGCATGCAATTCAAACGCATAGAAAATCAACTAATTAGTTTAATTTCTCATACAGTTGCATATACTGTACTTCCCTGAAGAGGAGGGGTAGTATCGAGATGCGCTGGATCCAGCAAAAATTTATTATAATGTCTAAGAAGTTCTCATCGTGTACATTTCAGTGTGAGGAACGTTTCTTTGAAGCTCTTAGGCTCCAAATTTTCGTTACGAATTATTTATGGATTTTAATAATGCTGCCGGAGTGTTGCGGGTTGCATTGGCCATACATTTTTAATTTTCTTTTAACAAACCCTTCTCACTTTTAAAGCCAAAGTGCAAGTAGTCATTTCTCCGTGAACTTATCTTTCATTAGAGGACTCATTTATAAAATGATTAATTGCACGTGAGAGCCGTAAAGCTCAACTACTCTACTACTGAAATAATATAGGAGACGATGCTTGGAAGTTTAAAGTTCGTGTAGTTTTAAAAATAACCTTTTTAATGTAGAAATCAATATTGTAATCAATATTTTCATCGATTTTATCATGTTTATCATTTTACATACAAGAACATTTTACATACATTGAACCAATACATTTTACATACAGACAAGAAGTGGAATGGAGTTCATACAGATGGAGGAGACGTGATATACGTAAGAGTGGAATTTTTTACTGCGTCGCAGCCTCTAGAGCCTTTCAACGGTCTTCACGATCTTTTGACATTTCTTGTCGTGGGCATGTCTTTTTCAGTTCTTGATACTGAGCTCCGTAAGGGCTTCTTGAACAGCATTTTTCCGCGGCATTTTGTAAGTCTGAGGACACCATTAATGAGATAGAAGTCCCGAGAAACGTCTTTGATGCGGGGAACGACGGAAGTCAGAAGACGAGCCCTCGGCGGGGAGGGGGACGAATCGACGTCCGCAGTGCATAAATAGGAGCCTACGAAGTCTTCGCGGGAGGCGTCCAGGAGAAAGACGGACATCCTGGAGAAACGCGATCTACTCAGCCGAGTTTTGCGGCTCTCACGGGCAATCAATCTTTATAAATGTAGCCTCTAATGAAAGATAATTCCACGGGGACGTGACTACTTGCACTTTGACCTTACGACGTTTTTGACTTAAAAAATGTGAAGGGTTCATTGAAAATAAAAACGCAACTAAATATTCGTGGCAAATGCAACCCGCAACAATCGGTCAGCATTATTAAAATCTATAGATAGTTCGTAAACGAAAATAGAGGAGCAACTAGACGACAATATTTTGGATTATAGAGAATGTAATTCACGTTTGCGGAGGTGAAGCCTCTTAAAAGAGGTCATTAGACATTTGGGCAAAATCTAATATAACGAAAATAATGCTAATATCGTTTGTCTTTGCAACCATATCTTACTTAGTATTCCACTCTCTACCTTAGTTCTTTTTTAGAAAAGAAGCCATTTCTCGATTACGAGTCCCCTGCGTTGGCTCTCCACGTATGACGCAACAAAGATTAACTTCGCCTTGCATGTTGCCTTCAGAGGCGTTCTCGGAAGGGCGTATGCTCATCGAAACGGAAGTATTATAGCTTGAGAGACTCCGCCATTTTTGTGTTCTGAAGGTGATTAAACTTGATATTTTTAGTGAATATTTTGTAGGTGTCGAGATATTGCGAGAAAAAAAATTCGTCATAAAGATACGGCATTTCTGCTCTTTAAATATTGTTTTGAGTGGGGGAAAGTTTGCTTAGATTGTCAATATTATTAGCCGGTGTCATATAGAGAACGATTCATGGTTTACTGATACTTATCGAAGTGAGCAAGACCGCAACCGCATTTGGGATAGAAGTATGTTGAAAGTTGTGGGTAATCGCCATAGAAATGGCGAGGTGACAATGTACTCGAGTTTTGAGGGAGTTTTAAAGAAAAACATCATTGTTTTGTCAGCGAAGGTAAAGATATATTTAATAAAATTTAATTGTTTAGCTTCTAAAGAAACACAATTAGTATGCACTGAGCGAGTTTTTTCTTCTTCAGATCTTTTAAATGGTTTGAAATATTGAAAGTTTTTCACGAAGTTGAACCGGAACAAAGTCCAGTCAAAGGGTGCGGTAATTTGCTCTGTTGCAGAAGTTTTTAATTCAATCAGCTGTGGGTTTTAATGGAATTATATCTTTGTTTGAGGCACATTGGAAAGAAATGGAGAAAATGAAATCCTTGCGGTAAACAGTAAGGCGGCTTGCTAAAAAATGTGCGAAAATCGAGAAATTCATCCGAAATTCATATTCACAGAGATTGCGGGATGGTGCTTCGTCTGCAGGCAGCTATTTGGTTCTTACGATACGATTTCCCCCGCAAACTGTTTGCTATTTTCATTCGTTTGCGATTACTTGAAATTATTACAACTTTTTACGTGAAACAAACATTTCTCCCGATACCTTTCTTGTCTAATCAGGATAACATTTTTCAGTTTTTTTGCAATCGCTTTGAGGGAGACAAGGTTGTCTGGCGGATGAGCAAGCGAAGACCTTCGGAGGGAGCGCTAGAGCGTCCTGTGTTGTCCCGTTACTGGCCAGCGTCCTCATTTGAGGACGCACATTTCTGTTTAACTCAAATTTGCTTCTTTGGCTAATTTGTGCGAATTTTATTTCTTAAACAGACCGTTACATCCTAACAAAACATATAAGCAAGTGTTTTCATTCCGGATAGGCAGATGTCGATTTAGTCGTGACCGCAAAAGCATTGTACACTCCTAGCCAGGGTGCATTCATGACTTGCATCGGTTCATCTAAGACCGTGCTTAGCTTCTGTATGCCTGAGGTGTAGTCGGAGGGAGAGACCGGTGTGAAGAAAACGGTGGTTGGTCCGCACCGAAACTGACGCGACATGTGCAGCTAAGGTCGAACGGATTTGCTACTTTTAATTTTTTTTAAAAGTCATAAATGATCAATTATGTTAACAAAATCCTATCGAAGCACATAATTTTTCAGTATAGAGATGTTTCGAAATAAATGTTACAAATGTGTAAGGTATATGATCCTTTCCTTTTGCCAATGGACATGTGGGATTTTTCATATAACGGAGTTTGTTGTGACGTGTGACGTTCACTTCTGATTGGTAACTCTGCATGTATGACGGTCGACAGGGCTCTCTGCGGCAAAACGTGACCTGCCAGGCACAAGTGCGTACTCAGTTACCTAACTAGGGGCGTTCTATTCCTCTAAAACGATCGATTCATATGCATTCACAGCCACAAAAATATTATAGATTGCAATATCAATACGAGTATGAACTAATAAACGAAATTATAACGGCTTACAAAGTTAGGAATAAGCCTGTCTCTTGCAAATTTCAGGTTGAAGGAAAGGAGTCCCTAGATGATTTATAGACAGACACGACTCTTCTCAATTTAGTTTTATTACATCTCTATGTTACTATTACTCGAATGCGCAACTGTTGCGCATTCGAGTAATTGTAACAGAGAAATGTAATAAAACTAAATTGAGAAGAGTCGTGTTTGTCTATAAATCATCTTGAGACTCCTTTCCTTCAACCTGAAATTATAACGGATTCAAAGAAACAGATATTCACACCTCGCCATTCTGAAAGAAAAATATTGGGAAATTGTTAGATACTCAAAATGTAATTAGAACCAAACTGTTCGATTTGAACGAAAGGGTAGATGGAGGCATAGTGGGAAGTACAATTCAACTACAGGTCAGGTCTTCTACAAAATTGATAATAAAACTAATTAATATATTAATAATATAGGAAAAAGGCAAAAACCCTGAAAAATACCGTAAACGGTCAACAACTTCCAATTCCATAGGAACCAAAAAAAGAATCGATTCTGGAATCAGCCTCTGCTGCCTCTTATCATTCTCTCCCTGCATCTCTGTGGCTCTTACCTTTCTCTGTCCATATGTCCGTCTCTCTTTTGTCTCTATTTGTCTGTCTTCTCTCTCTCTCTCTCTCATATATATATATATATATATATATATATATATATATATATATATATTGTGGCGTCACCGATTAATTAAATATAATTTTATTATGGCATCGCCAATAATCAATAATTCCTACAGCTTGAAATAGCTCGCGCCGCGGCACAGAAGTGGGTCAAGAGGGGAGGCCCTCGCAGCGAAGGGTCCTTTCGTCACGCCGCCAGCCTCACCCGACCGCGCGCCGGCCTGTCCTACAGAGGCAGCTGGTTTATTGCAGTCATAAAAAGCCATTCTTGTTTTCGGAGCCGTTCGCCGGCCCTCTCCTGGGACAGAGCGCGCCCCCGCATCCCTTCTCCGGCCGCGCGACCGGGGGGTGCAAACCCCAAAGAAAGGATTGGCCGGGTGTCAATTAAAGACGACGCATTTACGACACGTCGTAAGCGAGAACCTTTTTTCGGCCTCTTCCGAACAATGCTAACCCCTCACATTCGTTCTGGCACGCGCCTCGGCACACGCCTGGGTAGGCGCCTGAATCCCTGCACGGGCCATTAACAAATTAAATACAGTGAGGCAGTCGATTAGACCGTGCCGGCCTGGGAATCCGGGAGTCGGGAATCCGTGAAATGCGCTTTTTTCGCGCGCACGTGTCCACACAGCTGCGATCAGCTCCCGGAGTAACTAACAAAAGGGAAGCAAGAGAGAGAGCGAAGACAGCGACAGACAGAGAGCATTTACGGAAAACTACAGAAAAATCGACACGAGATTGGTTAATCAGATTTCTGCGACGCAGCCACCCTCGGCCAATGGGAAGCTTCGCCGTGAGGGAAGGGAGAAATTTGGTGTCAGGAACATTTTGGGAAGGGGAAACGTAATTCTCTTATAAACGCGATGCAGAGTAGGAATAGGACACTTTTTTGTAAAATTACTTCAAGACACTTTCGGCACTACTTCTTAGATTTTATTGACGATCACTTCATAATTTCTTCAGTGAGAGACTTCAAAATTTCTTCGGGAGACGCTCTTTGTTAAATTTCTCCGAAGGAGACTTGTAAGATTTCTTCGAGAGAGACTTGTAAATTTTTGTTGCTACGGGAGAGTTCCAAGATACTCCCTGGTAGCTAAACGTGCCTAATTATTCAGTCATTCACGATCGGGACGCGACTTGTAAACTGTTGCGGAGGAAACTCGGACGGGAAACTACCGAATCCCGCGCCGTTTTCGCTTCGGCCCGCCAGCCTTGCCGCCTCTCGTCCCGGGCTAAGTGACAGCCCTTTTCGCAACGTCAACGCCCGTGGCCACTCGCCCCTTCTGAGTCTGCTGGAGCTGACAACCTGGAGTCGCCGCTACCTGAGCGAGAGTAGACGCGCCGCAGAAGATCAGCAACCCGGAGCCGCTGCCACCTCTGCTTTGAGGCCGCCGCCTCGGCCCGCCCACGAAGACCAGCAGCCATTGGTGAAACTATGAGACGATGCCGTCTCACTGAACAATTACAACAGCGAAAAACTGCGAGTGGCCGCGCTCAGGTCCATCAGAGTAACCACTTGTAATTCATTCACAGAGTAGTTTTAGTATTAAAAAAAAACTTGCGTCGCCCATTGCGACATTGTAATTTACCTGGTAGCTTTTGGTGCCAGGAATAAACAGTTGTTTGTCACAAATGACTCAATTGCTCATTCTTGACCTCCCAACTCTTCCATTCAGTTACATTTCAGGAGCTGAACCTGGCGCCCTCCCCCGAGCAGTCTTATGAATATTACAATATATATATATATATATATATATATATATATATATATATATATATATATATATTTCTGTCTCTCTCTCTCTTTGCCTGTTTGTTTCTCTCTCTTCGTCTTTATCTGCCTCGTTTGCCTCTGTCTCTGTATCCCTCGGTCTGTTTCTCTTTATCTGTCCGTCTATCTATTTATCTTTGTTTACCTTTTTGTCTCTCTGTCTCTGGCTATGTGTCACTCTCTGTCTCTGGCTCTCTGTGTGTCACTCTCTGTCTCTCTCACTCTTACTTACGCGCACCGTCTCTCTGCCTCCATTACTCGCTGCATCTCTCCGTCACTCTCCCTCTCTCTCTGTCTATGCGTGCCCGTCCGGTTCGCCTGGGCCGCGCCCTGCGTCACACGGCAACGCAACGATGAAGCTCGTGTGGATCGCAGTTTGAATGGAAATTGAATTAAAACGAAGCGCTATTTGGTTCTGCAGCGCCATTTATTAGAGTTACAGCAAAATTAATAGCACATAAACCATCTCGGTGAAAAAACACGTAGATGTACCAACTTACATAGAGATCGGTCACACGGTGTCGGAGTTTACCGCTTCTAATATATACCAAAACCCATATTTATATAAATAGATTTCTCACCACCTATTTTGTTAATAAAAACTGGGTTTCTACGACCCTCTACATGCCCAGAAGTTTGTAATGTTTATTCTGAGACGCCTATATTACATTTTCTATTATGTTCTTCAGTAAATGAAAAACAAACATTATTTTTTGAATGAATATGGATCCTGACATTATTTTTACTCACGTACATTACGCGGCGTCCAATCGTATTCTCCTTCTTGGTTACTTCCCTTTGCAACCGACTTCCCGTTGAAAGCGAAGGGATGGGAAGGCACCCAATTAGATATGGCCCACTGTATAGTACGAAGCTCGAACGATGACGTCATCCGCTTCCTCCGCACCTCGACCTGCGGAGTCAGAAGCTCAAAAGTTTATTTTTAAATTTTCATATTCGGATTTCGTTTTCTATTTTTGATGTTATTTTAGAATCGTTTCTCTGTTCGGAAGTTCAGCTTCGTACCAAATATAGAAATAAACTTCTCTGACAAGGATCGACGCATCACAGAATTGTGTATTTTTAGATGGCATCAATGAAGAACTTTGATGGCTGGAGTCAGCCAATTAAATGGGCTTCAGTAGACATAGAGGATTTGAAAATAATTGTGAACATGGTTATTATAATGGCTTTGGCTCAATGGTACAATCCGATTGCGTAACATTACGTAAGTAATAGAAGAACGGAAAATCTTGTTCTTATGATATTTTTCTCAAAATAAAATTTATAATTTTCTTACATCACTCTTATTACCAGTATTCAAATTCACGTTATTTGCTCTTAAGCCCAAAAGTATCAACATATTGTTGACTTCCACACGTATTCGCTTTGGAACCATTTTGAAAATTAATGGTGGCCAATTTCGAATGAATGTTTCAAGACTTAGTGTTACGACTTGGAAGCTAAATCTTCGTTAACTGTGAAGTCATTCAAGCTGATTCAAGTTCTTCGATCCAACATTTTTCACGGTATTTCCGAACATTGTCTTCCATGTGGTCAATATTTAAAAACTTGGAATTTGATATACTACTAAGGAGTATATCATTTGAGACCACATATTCTAATAAGTTTCCTTCTAATCAATTATTTCACTCGGGGAATCAAATTCTCTATCGAAATATGGACAAATAAGTTTTTTACCAGCCCCTCAGAATGAATATTCATTTTCTTTGTAATAAAAAGAGATTTCCATTTCTACACTAAATATCGTTTCTTTATTTTTTATCAGTGAAATAGCATTAGTGATTGCAATTTTATTTGAAATATAATTTCATGAATGATGAAAAGAACTGTAGGCCTTTTAAGAACTTTGTCAATCGATTTGCCTTGTCGAACGGACTTGAATGGCCTCTTGACCATCTCTGTAGGTAAATTGTTGGCTATCCGGGAGACGCCGCGTCGTCGGTTGAGAGGCCGACGTTTCGCCTGACATGTCGCAGGCTTCCTCGGGTTACTGCCCTGAGGAAGCCTGCGACATGTCAGGCGAAACGTCGGCCTCTCAGCCAACGACGCGGCGTCTCCCGGATAGTCAAGAATTCATGGAATCGACCCTCGGCAGCTTATGTGTGCATCTCTGTAGGTATCGCAAGTCACCAAAAATATGTTTTCGTTTCTTAATCACGTTTTTAGCGATGTCTTATAATTTTCTGGATGAATCCACAAAAAATTACCATTTCCCCGTCAGGAGACTGACGCGCAGCGAAAAGCCTCGTTTGCCTAGATTGGTGGACCGGACGTGCTCTGACCGCGAGAGACGGTCGGACGGACGCAGGTTATTTGATTAAAGTATTCAAGGTTACCTATTTATATCCCATACCGCTTCCAAAACGATTTTGTCAATTTGATGAGAAATTTGGCTGATGTGCCAGGGAAGGCGTTTTTACCAGCCGTGGACGCGTTTTGAATGCCTTTCGTAATCATAGTTGATAATAAAGGATGAGACAGATTGACGTGTGATTTTAAAAGCGACGGCAATTTCGCTGAACTGCAGCAATGTTCTGGGGAGCATCCTGCACTCTTTCACTTCCGGAGCGGTCACCTAGTTAGCAACGAACATCCTCTGACAGCGTTCTATCGAATCCGTAGCTTTTACGGAAAGGCTCGTCATTGGCTTTCGCAACTTTTTACATGAATAGTAATTAGATAGTGCAGTCAGCATATGCGAAAAAATCGTGGATTCAGAACTTTTAATAGATTTTGAAAAATAAGTTTGAAAGGCCAAAATTACTGTGAATTCCCGAAAATATAGTGCGTGTGAGAGTCGCGATTGGGTGATGCTCGCCGCTTGTATCTTGTTGAACGAACGTCATCGTTCAGTTGTATATTCCAGAAATTAAATTACAAAAATGTACTTTCCTCAAACATTTTATTTAGTACGTAAGTAATTATGTGATGGCAATGAATTATGAACATTATTAATAGTACGTTTTTTCATCACAAATATTTTAAAATAGTCTTCTCTTTTGCCCCGTTCTGCATATATTCATGTTTTGTTTATTCTTTCACAGAGCCATCGCCACGTCCAAGTTCCAGCCCACGTACGCCCGACAAGCTTTCCCTTGCTTCGATGAGCCCAGCTTCAAGTCGCGCTTCTCCATCCGGCTGGTGCGTCCGTCGAGCGATGGATATGGGGCGCTGTCCAACATGAACGTGGAAGTAAGTGCACCTTTCGGCGAGGTGGGTGTGGACACGCCCACGTTGCTTCGGAGGCAGTTGCTCCTAAGACCAGGCTACCCGGATGTTTACTACTACAATATTAACTGAATAGGTTACACTCTGGGTGGTAATTTGGAAGGTGCAGGAGCAACATATTCATTGCTTTCCGTGCTTTCTGAATATCAATACCACGCGAATGGCGAAGTACCTTGTTCAGTAATCACTGGCTCCAAGTCTCTGTATAATACTTCATCCTAGTCAAATTCTTTTCACTGAATCCACTACTCTCTCTCACTCTTTCTTTCTTTCTCTCACTCTTTCTTTCTCTTTCTTTCTCTCTCTTTCTCTCTCTTTCTCTCTCTTTCTTTCTCTCTCTTTCTCTCTCTCTTTCTTTCTCTCTCTTTCTCTCTCTTTCTTTCTTTCTTTCTCTTTCTCTCTTTCTTTCTCTCTCTCTTTCTTTCTCTCTCTCTTTCTCTCTCTCTTTCTTTCTCTCTCTCTTTCTTTCTCTCTCTCTTTCTTTCTCTCTTTCTTTCTCTCTCTTTCTCTCCCTTTCTTTCTCTTTTTTCTCTTTCTTTCTCTCCCTTTCTTTCTCTTTCTTTCTCTCCCTTTCTTTCTATCTTTCTTTCTCTTTCTCTCTCTCTTTATTTCTCTCTTTCTCTCTTTCTTTCTCTCCCTTTCTTTATTTCTCTTTCTTTCTCTCTCTTTCTCTCCCTTTCTTTCTCTTTCTTTCTCTCCCTTTCTTTCTCTTTCTTTCTTCTCTTTCTTTCTCTTTCTTTCTCTCTTCTTTCCTCTCCTCTTCTCTTCTCCTCTTCTCCTCTCTCTCTTTCTTCTCTTCTCTCTCTTCTTTCTATCTTCTCTTCTTCTCTTCTCTCTTTCTTTCTATCTTTCTTTCTCTCTTTCTTTCTCTCTTTCTTTCTCTCTTTCTTTCTCTCTTTCTTTCTCTCTTTCTCTCTCTCTTTCTCCCTCTTTCTCTCTCTCTCTTTCTCCCTCTTTCTCTCTCTCTCTTTCTCCCTCTCTTTCTCTCTCTCTCTTTCTCTCTCTCTCTTTCTCCCTCTCTCTTTCTCCCTCTCTCTCTTTACCTACATACTGCACTCTCACATACATACACATTCACGCACGCATATGTATCGTGACAAAGTACTGGCTGTCTCAGAATACATGTTACAAACGATACATCATGTAGGGGAACGAAGATGATCTTTTTTTTTTTTGGCCGATGAATATGTAGCATTTGTGGCATTTGCTCCTTGTTAGTAGGCAACTTACCATGCACTGATGTGTTGCTGGAACACGAAATCTCAGTGACTGCGTGCAGAACGTAACCCGCATGATAAATTGCCTACCAATTTGGGGCAAATCAGTGTATGAAATTTCCCACCACATATTCATTGGCAAAAAGGTTGTCATCTTCGAATCATTGCATGTTTTAGAAGTTTGTGACATCCTACATTCCGAGACCCCTGATCAGTAGATTCATTTAGAGGCTCTGGAGAAAGATACCTGTAGGAGCGAAGTCCTGTAGGTCGGCGCTGAATCTCTTTCAGCGAAAGAGGAACACCGCCCCATTTACCGTACTGGAACATGCACTAACCCTACGGTTCTAATTATCGGAGTTTTGATGTGCTCGGTCACCCCAAACAAAGAATCCGTACCGTTGTTCATAAAAAAATGCATTGCCGCATCACATCAACTAGGAGAGCTTTGCAAAAAGGGATGCCTCATCAATATCGATATTTCAGAGTTTATTGCTCGAGGTTTTTGCGTTTTCGATGATTTGTTTGTGAATGCAAAGGATTGTAATCTCAATTTGATAACAGTTAAAATATAAATGTATAGTGCTACTGTCAGTTTATATGATGGAGCTCAACGAACGCTGCTTGTAATACCTTCGTGAGGAGACTATCTCTTGTCGAGATGCCCCAATGCCTCCGTAGTATTTCCTATGTTTTTCTTCCTATTTCGCACGTGGGGAGGCGGACCACCCATGCGCCTTGGGTGAAGGGCCTCCCGCTTTTCTTCCCTTTTCCTTCCTCGGCGAACTGAATATTGTCCCTTTGACGCGGACCGGGGCGATCAGGCTTAACTTTTTTTTTCTTTTGTTCTGATTATTTTTAACTTTTTATTTGTGTCAATAATGTGCACTGCCTCTGTCAAATTAAAAGTCGTTGCGCACGAATTTTTTGTCAGTTACTAAAGCAGATTTAAAATGCTGTTGTTTAAAAACTTCGATGGTTTTTGGTCGATGTATTAAAATCGATGTTTTAATTTTGAACATCGACGGTAGGTATCGATGTCCCATCGCTAATTTGCAGCTGAGAATACCGTGCGTATTTGCGTTCTCTGCCGCCAACGAATTCTCAGTACAGCCGCAGTGCGTTACCGATAATAATATCTCGCCCCTCGATGTACCGCGAACTCGTCCCACGCACGACCGGACGTCGCAAATAACCGTGCGGACTCCGGTTTCCCCGGTACCGTCGCGGTATTGATTTCCTGTGGCGTATTGTTGGCATCCTGGAATTGCCCTTTGTTAATTCGCGCTGAAAGCCGCCCCCCGAAGGCGCGTTGGGCGGGGAGGGGGGGGGCGTTCGCGGAATTGCGGCGCCCCGCCGAGCGCGGAGGCGTCGCGCGTGGGGCGCTGGCGGGCGGCGGGCGGGCCTTGCCCTTCTAGTGGCACGCCCACAGCCTCCGCGGCGCCGTGGGCGGTTGAAAGCCCCGCGCGGAGAGGCAATATATTGCCAGTAACTCGAGCGCCGGATCGTCGCTTCGTCGGACTCGGCTCGTCTCTCGCGCCGGTTGGAACTCCCACCGAAAGCTAATTATAATTAGCTTTCGACGAGGTGTTGTTGATGCTTGTTGGGATTTAGTGATTACAAAAGGGTTGGGGTTTTTTTCATTCGCGGAAAAAGGATTGTATAGGGTGGAGCTGAAAATACCTTTCTAAAGGCCAAATGCTAGAGGTCATTCGACGGATTTTTCGTGTCGTACGGCAGGGCCATATGGGAGATGTTCATATTTGAAATTTAATGCCTGCTGAGGCAAAATCTTTGACACACGCGTGTAGCGCTTGCATATTCATCGTTCCTGCCAACTAGTATTATTTTGTTATTCATGTTAATTTGTACCTCGGTTGTACAGCACCAAACGTCGGCGAAATCGAACCCACAGCAGTTTTCAATGAAGTGCTGCGGTGGCCGAAAGTAGTGGAACGGCGCGGGGCGTTCGGGCGAGAAAAAATTGCCAGTAATTAGAATCCCGGCTCGATGCTCGCCAGACACCCGCTTTTGTGCCGGTGGGAGCTCAACTCTCAGCCAATTATTCTCGTCGAGGTGTTGTTGTTTGGATTTAGTGATTGCGAGGGCTTTTTCTATCTCAGGTGAAAGGCTTGCACTGGGTGGATCTTAAATACAAACATCTGGCTAAAAAGAGATACGAAGTAGAGGTCTTTCCACGAGTTATTTTTGTTTCGCCTACGCGAGAGTCCTGGTGTGGCACTTTTATTATTATTTGACATTCAAGTTAATTCGTAACTCGTGAGTACAGGACAATGCGTCTGCAAATTCGAACACAGTAGTTCCCGATGAGGATCCACAGTGGTTAACACTTGTGGAATGGCGGGCGCGCCCAGAGAAATAGTAATTTGAGATCCTGCTCGTTGCGTTGGCAGACAATTCACTTACCCTCCGTGCTAGTGAGAGCTCAACCGCGAGCTAATGATTCTTTGTGTGTTGTTGCTTGTTTGGGTTTAGTACGAAATTTTATCATGTGAGGAGAAATGAAATGTCGGTATTGCGTGTATTCGAAACAGCTTGCTAGAAGTTATATTATATACCACTGGCAGATTTTGTTTCGTGTGTGTAGATGTAGGCACACGTCTTGACACCACATGCGTCTTGACACACACACATGTGGCAGTTTGCGTATATTTCAGCATATTCGTTCGAATTCTTTTTTCCCTCCTTGAAGTAAAATTCGCATTTCGCGAATATTTCAGAGTTGGCCAACATTTTACAAGCCATTTTTTTCGAATACGAGTTCAGATGTGCAACTAGAACACCTTTTCTACCTCCTTACGTTCATAGATTGGGTTGAAAAATTGAAATAGGAGTAATATCTGTTTCGATTTCGGAAGGAAAAATGGGATAAATAAATCACACCGATTAAGTAATTTACGCCTGTTCGAAAGACACGTTTGTCGCTACCGACATCTACCCAAGTGACCTCCCTTGGGCGAGAAGACGCTCTCTGTGACAGACTCCGCTGAAGAGTCTACTGCTCCCAGTCTCGTATTATATGCAGTTATACTCTCACTAACAATAAACAAACTGTTTTCCTGATGAACATGCTATAAATAACAATTAATTTTACAACTGTTTTAAATTAATATATAGTCACTTTTCGAGTATGAGATTTAGAAGGTGTAGATAAAGGAATAATCTTTCACAATTTAGTTATTAAATAAAAATATATTAATTTCGAATATTAATTAGACATTTTAGGTTTTTTTCATCATCAGTGGTTTTACAGCGTAAACATCTGGTGACAGGGAATTAGTCATTACAGAATACAGTTTGGTTTAATACAGATTAACGTTGCACAAGTGTTTAAGTCCTTAAAGTTAAAAATAAACTGATTCACGATTCATAGCCTTTCGTTTGAATTCCAGGAAGAAATTGCATTGGACCTTCTTGAACAAATTACCTAGAGTTTGAATACGAGTGAAAACTAGCAATTCTTTTTGGAGCAAATTCACATTTGCAGAACGTCGTAGTCATTACTGATTAATCTTTACCCGCATACTTTTTTTTAAAAAATAAATGTTGGCTTAATTTTAAATCGTTGCTATTCAAACGTAAAGTTGTTTTTTAATACAAACGGGCACTTTAGTATTTCAACAAAAAGTTGACGTTTCTTCATCAGTTTCACAATTGTTTCACAAAACATTCGAACACACCAGCAAAACCTTTGCTGTTTAAAATTCTGTGCTAAATTTCACAATAAATGCAAGTATTTTGATATATGATAAAATTATAGTTTTATGCTGTTCTGAATGATACATTGAAAATTAACTCATTGAAACATAATTCAATTAAAAAAATATTGTTTTGTTTTCATTTTAGAAAGAAGTTCCTGATGTTCCATCTCCTGGGCAAACCACTGTGTATTTCAAGGAATCAGTGCCTATGGTCACCTATTTGGCCTGCTTCATCGTTAGTGACTTCCAGAGCTCCAAGTCTGTTACTATAAGCCCTGGTGGCTTCCCCTTGACAGTATACTCTCGACCTTCTCAGGTTGCCAAGACTGAATATGCTCGTGACATTGCTGCCACTATTACACAATTTTATATCGAATATTTTGGAATTGATTACCCTCTTCCAAAGCTTGGTAAGTAATTTACTTTTTTGATCTGTAATTACGAATATTTGTGTAGAAATTAACCCTTACTGCAATTGAGTAAGTATAATAAATATTTGGACTGTGCATGTTGACGATTTAGTACTGTGTTCGAAAACTATTCAGGGTTTACAGAGGAGTTTAAATGTTCTTGAAAGGTTTGGTGATTTATCAGGCTAAAAGTAAATATTCATAAAGTGAAAATTGTTTTTTCAAAAAGTTCTTGTTTGAGGAAACTAGGGAAAATGATTATGCATGGACTCACAACATTTACCTATCTTTGTGCAATGTTGTACTAATATTTCATGTCCTTGAGTCAGTGGCGGAGCGTAGTGGGTGCGCCCACTCCCCCCGAGCGGCAATTTTAGGAGGCAGCAAAATTTGACAATTAATGACTATGTTTTGTAAAAAATTGTACCATTTCCATTTCCGATTTTTGTCGATGTAAGATTCAGATCGATTGAAATGAGCACGGAACGGTTTATTATTTATTCTGTGACTTCTTTAAATGAATGCACAATAATATCTTGCTCATTACAGCCACTGGCAACACCGCCTGTACTTATTCGTAGGAATTCCCCGTATATTATTTTGCGCTCGGATTGTTTATGGATAGTATATATCATGTAAAGAATAATGAAAAATAGTGAACACATTTTTATGGCAAAACCAGAGATGCCAACTTGTCTCATGAAAATGAATTGTGACGGAAGATGTTTTCTTTGTTAGATAGAATATTTGTAGAAATTCCTGAGCGTTTACAGTAGCTAGAGAATTTGGCAGAAAAGTTTGCTTATCTAACGCGTGCAATACACTGGTGTTTGTGAACATCATTACAAAATTAAGAAAGAGTCATACTATTACAAGGAACTTTATTCCACAGATTATTAATATCACAATGTACAAATGGTTAGAGAAATGATTGCATACATATAACTCCAATTTCATCTTGAGTATTTAGTACGGTGTGAAGTCACCACGCGCTGCCATCAGAGCCTCTAAGACGTCATGCCATGTATTCAAAGAAAGCCTGAATATGCTGCTGGGGTACACTCTGCCTCGCTGTTTATACCAAAGCATTGACATTTGCTGCAGGAGGAGCTGAACGAACAACTCGCCGACCGGTCATAGCCCACACATTTTCGAAGGGCGACATATCAGGTGAAGGTAGAAGCCAGGAAAGAAGTGGTAACACCGTTCATTGCAGAAAGCCTACACATTCCTTGCTACATGCGGTCGGGCATTGTCCTGCTGAATTGCGGCATGGGGAGTTGCTTGCGGGAGGGACAGTACCTCGGTCTATAAAACCTCCTTGATGCCGCGGTTGCTGTTCAGATTGCTCTAAATAAGTGTGAGGCGAGAATCGCTCATTGTAGCCAATGGCGTCCCAAACCATCACACGTGGCGTTTGTCCGCTATGGCGCTGAACAATGCAGCCTAGCAGATTGCGATCATCGCGGTAGCGACGAACACGTACGCTGAATCACAAATCGAAGCGGGACTAGTCTGAAAACACTATATGTTGCCACTCAGCACACCAGAGAACGCGTTCACGTGCCCATTGCTAGTCGCCGATCCTTCTTCCCCGTTAGAACTCACTCACATGTTGACATTGCGCTCTTTGGCATCGACGAGGCATACCGGCACTTGCTTCCACGCTTGCACGTCGTTTGACGGCTCTACACTGACTGAGTGTGGCGAGCTGCTAGGCCAACGTGCACGCCATCTCTACGAAAATTTAATCTCTTCTTATGGATACACTCTTCTACACATCCATCGTTTTTAAGTCATTCCGACCATTCCTTCTGGGTGTTTCAATTTTCACAAACATCAATGTATTACTAGATTCGGACGATACTAAATATAATTGAGGCTATGCATCTGCCGAAATTGACGAGCAGAACTTCAAGATGGATCAACTTCTACCGCGGACTTCTATTGCTACCACAGGGAACGAAAATAAATTATTGTGGACCTACTTGAATTATAATTGAATTATAATTGATTGTAAAATCCAAGCTGGAAGATACTCTGCCCAAAATTATAATAATGCTACAATTGCCGCAAGCAGTGCCAGCTGTGAGAGTAGTTTTTCAAAATATAAATTGATCAAAATTATTTAAGATCGATGAGTACTTTAAGGCTAACCAATCTATCTTGCCAAGAGGTATTTGATGCCATATAAATTGAAAGTGCAATGAAAGACTTAACTCTTAAAAAAGTGGACGAATAAAGTTTTGGTTAAGAAGATTGTTTGTTTCCAATTCTAAAATTATATTATTTTGAATAAAATATAAACAGTAACAGTATCATTCTAGATTTACCTGGAAGTCGATTTGTGTTTTATATTCAAATCGCTAATAACCTAATCTTGTCAATCGTGAAGGGACACTGAAGAGCCAAAAAAAACTGGTACACCTGCCTAATATCAAGTAGGGCTCCCGCGAGCACTCAGAAGTGCCGCAACATGACGTGGCATGGACTCGACTAATGTAAGAAGTAGAGCTGGGGACAAATGGCACCATGAATCCTGCAGGACTGTCCATAAACTCGTAAGAGTACGAGGGGTTGAAGATCTCTTCTGAACAGCACGTTGCAAGGCATCCCAGATATGCACAATAATGTTCATGTTTTGGGATTTTGGTGGCCAGTGGAAGTGTTTACATTAAGAAGAGTGTTCCTGGAGCCATTCTTTTGCAATTCTGGACGTGTGTGCTGTCGCATTTCCCCACTGGAATTGTCCAAGACAGTCGAGATGCACAATGGTCATGAATGAGTGCAGGTGATCAGACAAGATGCTTACGTACGCGTCGCCTGTCAGCCTAGACGTATCAGGGGTCCTATATCACTCCTACTGCACACGCCCCATGCCATCACAAAGCCTCCACGAGCTTGAACAGTCTCTGTTGTCATGCAGGGTCCATGGATTCATGAAGTTGTCGCCTTACTCGTACACATCGACCCGCTCGAAACAATGTGAAATAAGATTCAGCAGGGAACGTGTTTACAGGCATCAACAGTCCAATGGCAGTGTTGACGGGCCCAGGCGATGCGTAAAGCTTGGTGTTGTGCAATCATCAAGGGTATACGAGTGGGCTTTCGGCTCCAAAGCCCCATATCGATAATGTGTCGTTGAATGGTTCGCAAGCTGACACTTGTTGATGGCCGGGCATTGCAATATGCAGCAATTTGTGGAAGGGTTGCACTTCTGTCGCGTGTAAAGATTCTCCCCAGTCGTCGCCGGTCCCGTTCCTGCACGATCTTTTTGCGGCCGCAGCGATGCCGGAGGTTTAGTGTCTTACTGGATTTCCGATATTCTCAGTTCACTCGTGAAATGGTCGTCCAGGACAATTTAAATTACATCGCGACCTCGGAGATGTTATGCCCCATCTCTCTTCTGCTATATCACACGCACACACACGCGCGCGCGCACACCCACACACACACACCCACGCACACCCACACACACGCACGCACGCGCCCACACGCACAGATATAATGATACTGTATATATTTTTTGCATCCTATGCAGTACACATTAATGATGATTGTTTTTACCCAAAAATTCTTTAGAATGACTATGTATTTTAATCTTTTAAGTTGAAATAACCAATAAAAAGGGCGGCGACATATTCCTCCGCCCCGGACCGCTGTCATCCCCGCTACGCCACTGCCTTTAGTTAAACGCTTTACTTATCAACTTTTAAGTTATTGGTAATTTTCTCCACAACTGCACTTATTTTTTGCAGATTTAATTGCCATCCCTGACTTTGTATCTGGTGCTATGGAACATTGGGGACTTGTCACATTTCGTGAAACAGCTTTACTGTTTGATCCCAGAGAAAACTCTGCAATTAATAAGCAAAGGGTAGCAACAGTGATTGGCCATGAACTAGCCCACATGTGGTTTGGAAATTTAAGTAAGTTTTTGATATTCTTTATTAATTAAACTTATTTTGACATTATTGTTTTCAAATAAAGTTATTTGAAATTTTCCTACGCAGTGACATTAAAGTGGTGGGATGACTTGTGGTTAAATGAAGGATTTGCCAGCTACATCGAGTATAAAGGTGTTAACAGTATGCATCCTGACTGGGCCATGGTAAGTTACTACTACTTTATTAATTAGCCGCCTCCACTGCTTTAATGTTATTATTTCAGTAAAATAATCGAGAAAGTAATAATTTTATTAATAGCATGCAAAGATCAGAATAGCATTAATTTACATAAAATATAAAGGTGCTGTTGAGCAATCAAAATTATGTTGATTTTTTTGTAATAACGTGAGCAGGGATTATGATTACTCCTTGTGATAGCTATACTCCTATATGTTTGAGGGAAGCAAATTTTGCAAAAATTATTTTTTTTTAAATATAATGTTTGTAAACATGGTGTAAAATTGATGATTGCACATATTTTGAAAAGTTTACAGAACATGTTTATGGTAATGAATTGTTTTTTGTCAATATATTTTTTGATTGAGGAGTTTTCTTCTCCTGCTTTTAACATTACGGCCATTGTTCTTTCTTTTATATTTCAGCAACGTGAAAGAATATGTACTGAACACATTTTACTTTACAGATGGATCAGTTTGCTGTAATAGATTTAAATCCTGTCTTAATTTTGGATGCTGCTGTTAGTTCACATCCAATTGTGCAGAAAGTGGGTCATCCTGACGAGATTACAGAACTCTTCGATACCATATCATACAACAAGGTAGGTTAATTTGTTTTACAAACCTTACATTATCAGTTTCCCTAAGACAGTTCATTGCAATATTTTGCTTTTCAGGGTGCATCGGTTATTCGAATGTTGGAAGGATTCATGGGAGAGGAGCTTTTCAGAAGAGGAATTAGCAGTTTTCTACAGAAATTTAAATATAAAAATGCAGAGACAAAGGATTTGTGGGATGTTCTTCAAGAAACAATGGACACTTCTGTAGGTGGCAAGAGCCCTGTCAATATTACTCATGTAATGGATACTTGGACTCGTCAGAAAGGGTTTCCTGTTCTCACAGTCATAATTGATGATGCTGGAAATCGAGTTTTGACTCAGCAAAGATTCCTTGCTGATCCTGATGCTGATACATCAAATGATGCGTCACCTTATGGGTAAGAAAAGCGCCAGTCTTACTAGTTGTACCTATTTATTTTTGTTAATTTACGAACTTATTTTGTTTTAAATTGAATTTGGTGTACAATTTATTTCATACGAGTTGATCTTTAAAGTGTGTGGGAAAGGGCGCCATATTTGATAGCTTAGTGGCAAAGGCATTGCATCTAGAGCACCATGGACAGGGAGGTCCTAGGATTTTCGACTTAGCTTGATTGCTGAGTGGAGGTCAGCCACTGCCGGGAGGAGAATTCTAGGAGCTGGTGGTTCTAATGATAATTTGCTGTGGCTTCTCCCTGAGGGAGAAACGCCCTCTCCCGGAATATAGCATGCACTACAGCGTAGGGACTAATGACTTAGGTATTTGACGTGCCCTGAATCAATAAGTACTCGCTCAGTTCGGAAAAGTGCATCCTTGAACCCCGCCGCGAGCATTAGAGGGCCTACGCGCATTTGGGATTCGTGCCAGTTTCACCCGTCCGTGTTCACTCTCCCCAAATGAAGCAATGCGTCGACGGCTTCATCACGCATTATACTTGAACAGTCGTATTTTTAAGGTCTGTTTTAAGTTTCTTCATATCTTTGCATCATCACCACTTCTTTTCCTTCCAAAAATGTCTTAAGCCGGTCGCCAAGAGTATTTTTGGACAGAAAATCGACCACTTGCTTCTAGAATCGTTTCCTTTCAATGAACTATTTCGACAGTGTTTTACATTTTACTATCGAAATATGTCTCAATTTCCTATACCTTTTGCCTCCCCGAAAAGGAAAAATCTTCCAAAACGTAATTTTATTCATTTATAAATACTAATACAACTCTTAATGATTCTGCAATTTCCAAAATTTCGTAGATTTTAATGAAAATCTAAAATATACCGTACTTATAATATACTTTGCCATATTCGAGTAAATCATTTATAAAGAAGATAGTTATTTGCGAGAAAATGTTGCCTGGGAGAGGAGTATTTTGAAAAGCCTGTCGGAGATGCTTTATGTAAAATACCCTCTCGCTGCCTCCCCCCCCACCACACAAAAAAAAATCGAGCAAATCGAAAGGGGGAATCTCATTTTGGGGAAAATATTATGAAAGGTATACTGTTGTTCACAGACAGATAGTCGGACAAACGTTTTGAAAAAGGAAACTAGTGGTGCTACAGAATGGCAGACTCTTTCTCGTACTATTTTTTTCTAATTTCTTTGGTGTGGGCTAGCTTTATGGTCTTGTGCCATCCCCTTGCCACTTGTCATCTATCGTTGCCCAAATTTTTTTTGTATATTTTCTCGTATCTATTTTAGTTTCCTAATGGTATAACGGAAATATGACTTCAGGAATATTAAAGAAGAGTAAAATCTCGTGCCATATGAAAAGTATTGTTGAATAATTTTGAGCCATTAAAAAATGTATTTTAACAGTTAATGTAAATGCGAAATTTTATACTTTTACTCATAAATCTTTTGAATTTTCGAAAAACTTCATTGAAAGTCATTTGAAGAACTTACTACTGCAATAATGAATACAAGTCACTGTAAATGTGCATATTGGCGGCGTGATAGTAATTAAAAAAGAAGTAATTTAAAAAACAAAAGAATATAGCAAAATCAATTTTATGTCGTCATAAAAAGTGCAATTAGCACTACCCGTACGAAAGGTATAAAGAAAAAAAAATGAGCAATTTTTGTGAAAATGGCATTTAAGCGTTACTGAAAGTGCGGGAATACGAACTCATTTTCTCAGAAAACAGTTTTCGAGAATACTTCATCAGACGTCATGTACTTGTAAATGCAATAATTTAAACTAATCTCCGCTAATGTAAATATTAACGTTTAGAAAGAATAAAGCACTATGTCGTGTACGTCATCTCATAGAGTACATTTAGCACTATCCCTATCAAGAGGTTAAAGAAACAAATGGAGCCGTTTTCAAGAAACGTTTTTATTAATTTACTTATTTTTTAATAATGCAAATTTGTCTCGCAATTTTGTGCGAAAACTACTATTTTTTTTAAAAAAAAAAATGCCCATGACCTTAATGAAAGAACTATGATGGAAAATTTGTAGCTTCAATTTTGTAGTTGTAAGAGACGCCGAAAAAATTTAAAGTTTTACAATTTTTGAAAATTCAGAGTTATCAGTGAAAATGGACCAATGCCATCTTCATAAGTGTATTTTACTCTATTCTTTCAAAACATTTAAAAAAGTCATGGGATATCGTATCACACTTCCTTTTACCCGGCGCATTAACTTGACGTGGCATAGATTCAACAAATCGTTGGAAGGTTCCTGCGGAAATATTGAGCCACGTTGCCTCTATGGCTGTCCATAATTGCGAAAGTTGCCGGTGGAGGATTTTGTGCACAACCTGACCTCTCGATTGTCCCATAAATGTTCGATGGGATTTATGTCGGGCGATCTGGGTGGTCTAATCATTCGCTCGAATTATCCAGAATGTTCTTCAAACCAATCGCGAACGATTGTGTCCCAGTGACATAGCGTTTTGTCATCCATAAAAATTCAACCGGTTTGGGGACATGAACGGCTGCAAATGGTCTCAAAGTTGCTGAATATAACAATTTCCAGACAATGGTCTGTTCATGGACCAGAGGATCCTGTCCATTCCATGCAAAACAACCGAAACAATGTTGGAGCCGCCACCAGATTGCACAGTTCCTTGTGGACAACTTGGGTCCGTGGCTTCTTGGGGTGTGCGGCACACTCGAACCCTACCGTAAGCTCTTACCAACTGAAATCGGAACTCTTCTGATCAAACCACTGTTTTCTAGTGGTCTACGGTCCAATCGATATGGTGACGAGCCCGGGAGAGGCGCTGCAGGCGATGTGCTGTTAGCAAGGGCTGTGAAGTCAATTTTCTGCTGCCAAAGCCCATTAAAGCCAAATTTCACCTCACTATCCTAGCGGACATGTTCGCAGGGTTGCCAGAATACTATCACGCCTTGTCGCCATTTACAATGCCACATGTCGCCAAGCATTCGACAGATGTCGCCATTAAACCGCCAAAGTTCAAAACGGTATAAGCGGTTAATAAAAAACACATCTCATTAAAAAATGCTATATTTTATTGAAAAAATGGATGAAATGTATTATATTTTAAACATTAATCTATAAAACTCTAAAACAAAACAAACTTTCTTATATGATTAGCATCGAAATCACAATTATACCCCTGCAGTAGATAACAGTCATGCATTAAACTTCGTTGAGTATCGAAAATACGGATTCATCATCTTCGTTGTTTTGGTCCGTCTCTTTTTTCGCGTACATGATTTTCGAGGTGAATTTTGCGAGCATATCTTTCGAGGGCGAAAATTTCGCACAACAGTTGTCTTTAACTTGTAAAGTGAGGCGAATGCGTAAAAGTGCATCCAGCAGAGTGAACGCAATCTTATTCCTGGCCTTATTTTTCACCGCGTTCATTACAGAGAACGCCCTTTCCACAACTGCGTTGCTTGTAGGTAAGCACAGCAGGTCTAAGCACAACGTCGCTAATTCGCGGAAAACGTAACGCCCGCCAGCGTCTGTGTAAAAGTACACTCGAGGCCACAAATCATAGCCTGATTTGACGCTACCGTTTTCCACCCACTTAACGGAAAAAAATGAAGTAGCCAAAAAATCGCCAAGTCGCCAAATGTAAATTTTTGTCGCCAATAATTGAGAATAGTCGCCAGTTTGGCGAGAAATCGCCAAATCTGGCAACCCTGCATGTTCGTCCCACATTCATTTATGCAGTTATTTTACTCAGTGTTGCTTGTCTGTTAGCACTGACAACTCTACGTTAACGCCGCTGCTCTCGGTCGATAAGTGAAGGAGTGGTTGGCCGTTGCGTTGTCCATGGTGGGAGGTTATGCCTGAAATTAGGTATTATCGGCAGACTCGTGACACTGTAAATCTCGGAATCTTGAATTTCCTAATTTCCGAAATGGAATGTCTCGTGCTTCTAGCTCCAGCTATCATTTCGCAATGAAAGTCTGTTAATTCCCGTCGTGCGGCCATGATGACGTCAAAAACCTTTTCGCACGAATCACTTGAGTACATATGAAAGCTCTGACAATGCACTGCCCTTTTATACATTTTGTCGTGATACTACTTCCATCTGTATATTTGAATATTGCTTTCCCATGACTTTAGTCACGTCAGTGTTTAAGCTTCAGCGTCAGCGTGATTAAACATTTCGTAAGTTCTTCTCGTTCATCTTTTGTCAATAAGGCAGTCTGTGAGACGTTCTATTTTGCGTAAAAATTACACAAAATTATTTGCCCGAAACTAGCCGGCCTGTCCCTCTACAACACGGGTGCGTTAGCTTCCAAATGACATTCGACAATTACATGACGGGTGGTCGAATGTATGAAGGTCTGTCGGATTATCCCTTCCTTAAAGAGAGCTTGTTTACGTTCCGAGCCTGTGACTCCCAACCCAATTTCGGATGGCGACAGACGACTCGTCGATCTTCTCATTATTAAACGGTGTGCTCATTAAAGCACTAATCCAATATTCAGTAAACGGTGAGCGATCCAACCATTACGAGTTTCCATTGTACGTCAACTTCTCAATTGTGCCCACGAACAGAACATTCCGCCTCTCTCCATAGGTCAAAAAAGTAAATACATACACATAAGCAAACAAATTCCAAGAAGTCGGAATGTCGGAGGCCGCGAGATGGGGCACAGGCGCCATGCCCCAATATTCATGCAAAAAATAAACACAAACATGAATTAAATAAATGTGTTCGACTACGTCGTATTGGTTACTATTGAATTGTTTTCCTTAAAGGAAAAATATCTTATATAATTATCATGAATAATAAGACTCCGATTCCTCCCACCCTAAAACTGAATGTCTAGATCCACCTTCGATTGAGTTCTTCAGTAGGCAGCATTTGTGACAGTGGCATGGTAGGCAAATGTAAATCACAAGTCCCATATAATCACCAACATCATCATTTATAATTTCATTATTGCTCTGGAAAATCGAGTTCTTGGTATCCAACATCCCTCAAAGTGATATTTATAACACACCTAAACATTTCCAAGGAAACCTTACCAGTGTTGGGTTTGCATTGTTAACGGATTCATTTATATCACTTATTGTAATTTGTGCACAGTTATTGGAAGTTGTATTGCTTGTTTATTACATCAATGGAAATATCTTTTTGATGACTTATTTTGTAGGTATCGTTGGGAAGTGCCCATTACATACACAACTTCAGAGACCAGTGAAATCCAGAGTACATGGCTACACTCAGAAGACTCAAATGGTGAGGGTCTAAGAAGAAGCGTTCTAAAGTTTACACATTTCTGTGGATTATCTGTTATGTGAAAAGTTTTGCTAAATGTAAACATGTGAAATGTTGGTGAATATGGTAATTGACAGAAAACAAATTATTGATTATGATCCCTGCAATTGCATTCTTAGATTAGTTGTTGGTAGATATTTTTACCATACTTTCCTTTTTCTATAAACTTTTTTGTTCTTTTGACATATGTAATTAATTTTATTTATTATTCCTTGAGAAAATGTTAATGAATGTATAAGTTATGATGATGATTTTTTAATCTTTTTGTATCTTCCCTGCCTTTGTATAGTGAAAGTAAATACATCTGATAATGTTGAATGGATCAAATTCAACCATCGTCAGGTGGGATATTACAGGGTGAATTATACAGAACTTGAATGGCAGACATTTAGTTCTCTTCTGCAAGGAAATGTTGCAGTAAGTATTATTTTAAGAATTATCTTGTTTATTATTTCATGTATCATATGAAACATTGTAAAATGGATCATGACTATGAGTCTCAATCACCTTTCAGGCTTTGGAGGCTGCAGATAGAGCCAACCTCTTGGATGATGCCTTCAGTTTGGCAGACGCCGGCCTGTTACGTTATGAGATAGCTCTTGAGGGAACTAGGTATCTGCGTCAAGAAACTGAATATATTCCATGGCATGTGGCTACTTCTAAATTCAAGAAACTTCTACGTTTGCTGCATGGGTCATTAGCATATTCTGATGCAAGAGTAGGTCATTAATTTAAATATAAATTTTAACAAATGTTAGTGATTATAATGCGTTTTAAATTTAAATGTACCTATTACCTAGCAATTTAACATCTGTTAGTAGTTATTTGTTATTAGTTTACTGCTCACTGAATGAAGCAAACATTCTTGGTTAATTTTGTTGAATATAATGTAATGTGTAGTTTGTATGTTAAATTTTTTCATTTCATTGAGAATGTAATGATGTATTGACCCTTAGTTTTGTGGTATTAGGCATAAACTTATTGTAGATTCATTTCATTCTTTCCTTTCTAGTCTTATGTGCGAAACTTAGTTGGAGATGTTCAAAATTCTGTTAAATGGACTGTTGCTGAAACTGACAACCACCTCAAGAAGTAAGTAATGAAGTTATTAGCATGTGATTTGCATATCAGGAAATACAATACCAATGTTCTTCTTAACACAAAAGTTTCCTGATAATATCTTTAGGTGAATGACTGATTGATTTGGAAAGGTCGTGGCTTCCTGAGTCTAATATTTTTCAGAATTTTTGTCAGAGGGTAGTTAGAGGGTTTTGGTAAGCCTTAGGACTGCATTTAACATTATCCTTTCTTCTCCAATTACTCAAACTTCATGGCCCTATGTCTTATCTGAATTTCTTTCCACTGTACTAGGATCACTGTTTTCATAGATCATGTTATTTTTTTTTATTTATTTTTGACAAATGGTTACAAAAGTAAATATGTAAGCACAGAGGCGTATTTACAGTATGGCAGACATGGCACGTGCCATGGGTGCCACTCTCAAGAGGCACTATTTAGAGCATACCCCTTAAACAAATAACAACAACCCTAATTTGAAGTAATCTGACTTGTATGCAAATTCTATGCTTGCCATGGTCTCTTACCTAGATATGCTCATGTGTAAGCAACCTCAAAAATTCCAAGAATCAAATTATATTACACTCTCATTATACTTCAGTTGTCTGTGATCTAAGGGTAGAGTTTTATAATTTTAGTATCGCCTAGATTTTTGTGAGAATTAACTACTAAGTACAGTATTAAGTTCATCTCAGTCGTGTGTCTATATTTTGGCAGTTGAGCATCTATTTATAGATATACAGAGACGTGTTTACTGAACTGTATCTGAAAAAAAAAGGATACTGTTTGAAGTATTAAGAACATGTTTTTTTTTTTTTCTCTTCAGGTTATTGCGTATTAAGGTGTTAGATCTTGCATGTGCTGCAGGACTGGATGAATGCTTAGATGAAGCAGGCAGACTGTTCACACAGTGGCTATCAAAACCGGAAAACAAACCTCATCCAGATCTACGTGTACTTGTATACAGCTATGGTAAGCAGAGATGATTTGTGAATATGTACAGAATATGCTTAAAAAAGTACTTTCTTGTGTTTCTATATATTGGTACATTAGTGTATATTTGTACATTAATGAACAATTCAGTAGACAATTTTTAAAAACTTCTGAAAACTTGAAAATTTAAGTCGCATTTTGCAGTTTGTAATGTTCGTGAACTGTGAATGTTGAATATTTATTGATACTTAACTTGAGAAGAACGAATTCAATGACTACGTTAAATATTTAAGGCACATATTAAATAAAAGTAATCCATATTTTTTGAATTTCTGTGTTATATTGTGTGACAATTTTGTCACTAATAGATAAGAATTGTAATAAATTATTTAATATAACAATCAATTGTGGCGAATGGTCGAAAGTACAATCTATGCACATTTTTTGAATTTTGCCTGCTCTTTTACATGTGTACTATACTTCATTGAATTTTGAATAAAGAGCAATGATTATTTTTGGCAAATGAGCAACATACTTTGGGTATTTTCGCATATATCTTACATGAAGGAATTGGCTTGCTACTGCAAGAACATGGTGGAGGATTATTTGATTGTACTGCAGACATAATAACAAAATTAGCCACTAACTACCCAAACAACTCCAAAAAACAAGTGCAAGCAGTGACGTGACATTTTCTTCTATGTGCTCAAATTATCTTTTACTATAAAAATGCTCATAGTATTATTTCTCTTTGTTAAATTGTAACCAGTATGAAGTGAAAAAGATTATATTTAAATTGATTTACAGAGGTGAGTAAATGCTTACAAGCATACAACTCTTGAAATGAGCAATATATTTTCATATTCCCATAATTTCTTATGAGAGATAACAGAAATAACAGAATAATAGGAGATACGACAGATTCCACCAACAATAACAATGTACTACTTTCATTTAATGTTTATCATATACATTTTCATGTTGATGGAGTTTCTCAAATACTGGGCCCCTTTGTTCTGTAATATATTTCATTTGTCTATTACAGGAATGATAAAAGGTGGTACTGAGAAGTACTGGGATTTAATGTGGCAGCTGTATTTAAAGGAGGAAGATGCTTCAGAAAAAACAAAATTAATGGAGGGATTGGCCTCAGCTCGTGAACCCTGGTTACTGCAACGGTGTGTAATTCAAATTTTATGAGTAAAAGTACATTAACAATGAAATGTATTTTTGAAATTATTTGTTTTGATTCTCAGGTTTATTGAACTTGCCAAGGACGAAAGTAATGTCAGATCTCAAGACTTTTTCTCTGTTTTGTCTTCTATAAGCTCCAATCCAATTGGCTCATCTATTGTATGGGATTTTGTTCGGTAAGGGTTTTTGACTATTGAAGGAAGTGTTTCAAATAAATTGTGAATAAACTTGTATCATATTCTAATAACTGTGTTTCAACAAACCTTCTGTCCAGGTGTGAATGGGAATATTTGGTAGATCGATTTACTTTGAATGATCGGTATCTTGGCAGACTTATTCCAGTCGTCACTAAGTCTTTCACATCACAGCTCAAAAAGGAAGAGGTAATTTCTAACTATTAAGTATTAAGACGTGTATCTATGATTGAAAAATGACACATTTACGTGTGTGTTTGATTTGCAGATGGTGGCATTTTTTGAACGCTATCCAGAAGCAGGTGCTGGAAAAACAGCTAGAAACCAGGCTTTGGAAACTGTCACAAATAACATACATTGGGTTCAGACTCATAAGGATAATATTGGAAAATGGCTTTCCCATCAAGTTTCAAAAGTCACCCATCTAGGCTTTTGAATTAAAACATTAAAAGAAACTAAAAAACTAAAAAAGGTTAATATGAAAAGGTGTTGTGGAATTATTTTTTTTTATTATTCTGAAACAGTCAATACCTGTAAATATGCAGGTGAGGAGCATTTGCTTCTACAAGACTAATTTTGCAAAACTTGAATTTGTGAAAACAGAATCACTATTTTGTCTACCAACATCATATCAAATAAATGCCTTGTTTTATTTGAAAACAAAATTAATCTTTATTAAATTATAATTATATATTGTAAATAGTAGTTATTTCTGCCCTTTATACCCTCTACAAGGTTACGGTCCGCCGTGGGACGAAATTTATAATGACCTTTGGTCATGTGGTGCCTCAGAGCAAAGTCACTAGACCACCAAGGAGGCCTGGGCTCGATTTCCGTCGAATCCCGGACAATCTCATGTGAAATTTGTTCCACCAAAACCAGTTTGGCTGCTTCACAAAGACTAGTTCAATCCCTGTGAAGTCTCATAAACCTTAGCCCAATCCTAATTCCTTCCCAATTCTTGTTGCTGTGTAGTGCCGCAGGAGCGCGTAATAGGAGGCGCGTACGCGAAGATGCCACCTGGCTGGCTCTTGACAACCGACTGCGACGAGACATGACCGATATGACAATGTAATAAGTGTAATAATTAATGGAGGATTACTCCCAAAGCGCAAAACGCTCAACGCCCCTCAAGGGGCTTGGAGATGCGATGCGTCAACTGAAGTCGCAACTAATAATAATAATAATAATAATAATAATAATAATAATAATAATAATAATAATAATAATAATAATAATAAAAATAAAAACCTGCCATGAATGCCGCTTAAATTAGGTCTCTTTTTTTATAGAAAGAACGTCTCAGTACGGCAGCTGGTTGGCCATTCTAACCAGCAACGACGCGAACGTACAAGATAATATAGAAAGGCACTGCTGAGGTCTCCAGTTTCGAGTATGAACGGGGATAGATTGTCCGGGTTGCCTTTTCCATCACCTGTAGATATTTATGTAAGCTTTAACTCTTGGAACATATTTGACGTACCCACTAGTGGCGGCTCGTGCTTAGGTTGCAAGGTTGCACAACCCCCTGATAATTGGAAAAGATTTCATAATATCTTAGGAATATACATTTTCCTTTTAATGACATTCAGTATTCAAGATATTGTAGCAATATCAAGGTTTATGAAATAATTTTGAAACCTAAGAGCGTCCATCTGCTACTCTTTCCAGGGTTTCGTGCCTGGTCGAGTATTACATCACGCTCTTGCTGTATTACTGGATTTACTCTTTGGCCCTTCGATTTAATACGGGTGACATAGGCGATTTTGGTTGCCCAATCTAGTGGCGCTGTCTATTGCTGTGCGGCGACTGAGATAGTTTAAGGGGAATCCCAATATTCTGTCTTCGTCAGACACGCTGAAACGTATTTTATGAATTTGGCTTGCTAGTACACAAGTTCGGTCAATTATTAACGATATTCCGATATTCAATGCATTGTTTATGATGTTTGGAGAGTTTGTTTCGATTTGATATTTGGTTTCTTGATTCAAAACGTACATTTAATAAGATCTTTGGGTAAAGGTGGCCGTTCTGGTCTCGCGGAAGCCAGTGTGCCTGCAGCTGGTCGGCCAGCAGATTGCGAGTGTTCTTGTGAATTCGAATGTGTGTCGAAGCTCCTTCATTATAGCCATATATGCCAGGGAAGTGAAGTTTTTGAAATAAAATAATTTTATTTGTGTGAAACGAAGGAATACTGCTTGTTACAATGCGATGGAGACAAACTTAAGTGCCTAATGGAAATCAAAGGCAGTTCATGAGCGCTGGAGGTGTATATACCTTACACGAACCCGGCGCATAAAATTATGTAAGTAATATTTCAATGTAAACGTTTATTTAACTTAGTTTTAATTAATTTGCTTGAATTGCTTACGTATTTATTATGTAAAAAATATAAATTCCGAAAAAAACTGTTTATTTTAGGTTACATTTTAGTGGAAAATTTAGTATTTTTTGTGATTTTAATGAACAATTGAAATGCCGTAGTTTTAATGATGGAACAAAACACCACGACTGTACAGACTTAGACATATTTCACTGAATTTATAAAATGTCACTTATAGTGTTCTGGTTTTCACCCATTCATATATTCGTACTTTGAATTTTTGAAATTAAATTTCCGTCATTCAATGGAGGTGAAACCTCGTGGCTGTTGGGGACACCAGCCGCCACTGGTTCGTACATTTCCAGATTTCGTCTGCACTCCGCAGTACTTACACGACTGTAAATCATTCGTAAGCGTAATAAGATTTCCTTGCCTTACTTTCTCCTGGAGAAATTACTGAAAAACTGAAGCACAAACTCAGCTATTAAAAATACGCACGCAAATAAAGCAATGCAAATCGTCCAGCGCACTGATGAAAACTCGCTGATGGCGTGTCATTGCATCGTCAATTGGAGTCGAGTCAAAAGCGAGTAGGAACGAACCGTCTTTTCTTGCTTTCCCTCCTCTCCCTGCCACTTCCGCAGAAGACTTGAGAAAACTGACGCAAACTCACTGGGTCAGTGGTGAATTATGCGAAACTGTAAATTTAGTTTCACACCGAATGTTTGTATTCAATCCAATAAGGTCATCATTAAGTGAAATCAGAGGAGTCGAAAACCCTAGAACAGTTTGATGATGCTTTTTGAAGATTAAAACATTATTCTCAACAACAAAAAATTATGAACACGGTCTAATGCGAATAAAGAAGAGCTGTCGCTATAAGTATATATCGTTCTTATAGCGTACGTCACGTTCTTAGAGCTTGCGTACGTTGACATTGCTACCACAGAATGAAATCCTCGTGCGCGTGTGACATCACACATTTTACGACTCTGTTGAACCGCAGCCCGCCAGTAGACATACTATGGTACTACAAATATCAACAAAAATTACCCATATTTTCGGTATCAGGGCGCAGAAAAAGTTTTTCCTTTGAAAGCCTTTTTTCCTGCAACAAGAATATTTTATCTTCACTACGTAAGAAGCTGCGAGAAAGTAAAAATTGTTACTCGCATTAAGTACAGTATTTTTTATGTACTTGTGAAAATAGGTCGTTTCCCTGCCCTGTGGCTATGTTCTTCGGTTCAAAATTCGGGTACGAAACTTAAATTATATTCGTACAAGCAGGTACTACAAGGAAAATGAACTACCTCAGAGCAAACCTTTAGGTTTTTGTTTCAACGTATGGTATAAAATGCAAGGAGCTGGTACAATTCTTTTACCATAATCTCAATGCGGGCGTCTTTCTATTTCCCTACATCGCGTTACTGTTGATGTGAGGAGATGATACTGTATGTTGAAGTAATGGGAATAAAGAAAGAGCGTGTTACGTAAGGAAACAAGGGATTCAGGCAACCCCCGAGAGGGGCTTGCCGCGTACCTTCTGTGCCCATCGTAAATCCCGCATCGACCGGGATATGACACCTGACACCCAGCGATGGAAGCTAGCCCAGCCGGTGAGGTGCGTTCAGTGCGATTCCATTGAATACCTGTGCGACGTCGACGGCGCGGCTCAATGAAGCGCTGCTCGACGACAAAGATAACGTTGCCAATCAGCCTGGTCATATCTATTCACGGCTCCGTTACTGCACGCAGAGCTCGCTGCGGGCCAAAGGTGACGCACACAATCCTCTTACCAGCGTAACCTATTAGTGATCGACTCCTGACACATGTCAGATTACTCTAATGCTATCACAATGCATGCTGTTATGCGTCCCACGACGACTGTGAAGTCGGCAGTAGTTCAGTCAAACATGGAGTCGCGATGAGAGTGACTCTTGTTCCTTAGCAATGATATGACGTGTATTGTGATCCTTGGTGGATCAGATTTATTGATATTTTGATGTGTGTATGTAATTTTCTGCTATAAATTTCACAAAACGTTACTGTAATACAATAACCAAATTGATTATTCATCATACCGTAACAACTAATTAGATTGTTACAAACATTATTACCGTATGATTGATTTGATGCATGGGCGAGCATCTACAAGAATACTATTTAATATCTTTAAATTTTCGTCAGCGGCGAAGGTTACTCAAGGCATCACGTGATGCCACTCGAATCCGGTCGGTGAAAGGGTTTTCGGCACTAGTTAGAAAGCAATGTTGAATTCAGCCGCTCTCTGAAGGAGAAGTTTGGCGACCGGCTGCTCTGATCGGTAGTTTTCAGATGTTTCTTCAATCAATACCAGACGAATGCCGGAGCAGTACCCTAACAAATGGGCCATGGACCGTGCGATCTTTCCTTTCGTTTATTGATCCTATGCTTACCCCCTTACACACACACACACGTGCACCAAACTTCCACACATGCCAGGGGACCGGTCAGGAGCTTAGAGCCAGTTCCGCCTGGGGCGGTGCCACGCGGATGGGAGATCCCGGCATCCCGCCGTAGGTCGGCGCCGGATCTCGCCTCCGAGCGGGGTTAGGTCTACGCCACTACCCTGGCTAATAAAACATGCCCAACACTTACGATACTAATGACCATAGCAGACGCTCACGGAATCACTAATCAATAAATACAATTTAAATTTCGGGAGAGGGAAAACTGAAATAAAGTTTTGTCTATTAAAAGTATGTATTTTATATTGTAATGAAAACAATTTCTTTACAAAATTAATGTATAATAATACTGTTGCAATGCCATTGGAATTGAGACACTCAATATCCATAAAATTCGCAAGACACATTGTACTCGCATTGTAACTTATTGTCGACGAACAAAGCACTGCGATTCCCAATGAAAGTTTGAAAAGGAAATGAGAAAAAAAATCTTTGGAAGTGGAAGCTGCGGAGGCAGGAAGTCTTCCTTTAGGTATTTGAGACTATGTTGCTGTAACGGTAGAAAATTACTTTTATATGAGGTACAAAATCCCAAAACTTACTATACTTAAGTATAGTACAAGTATAGTAATGTTTCTATTTCATTTCGAACTTATTATTTTACTATCTCTTATGGCTGATATTTCTTGCAGTGAGCATATACATTTGCTCTGCGTAGTAAGTTTCTAGGCAAATGTCATGTACGGAAAATATCGATGTGGCATTTAATGTCTTTCCAGATTTATGCACTCAGTTTCTCCTTCTTTCTACGTCTTTATAATAATTAAAAAGCTTAAATATTTGAAAGGATTAATTAAACTTACGACTCCTCTCTCTTTGACATACTTTGTTTATATAGAATTTAATTTTCCTTTGTTTCATCGCGTAATACGTGTAGCTAAGCTCCGAGAATCGCTGTCGTACATTATTTGCTTTAAGGTAATTATCATGTGATATTAATATCAACTAGAATACCGAGGAGAAAGACGAAAGGTGGAGTCGTGGAAATGGAGATAACGAAGAGGAAGAAGAAGGGAACGAGATTACAGAAGAAATATAAAAGAATGTGACAGAAAAGAAAAAATAAAAAGAATTGAATCGTGAACGGAGAAGGAGGAGAAAAAAGAAAATATATACATTCTGACGTTGTATAATGTTGGATACTAGTTGAATGTGGCGTCGCCGATGCTGTAAAACTGTTTTAAAAGTATTTTCATGGGTTGAACATTTCTAAATGTTATGCATACCTTTGCTTAAAAAAGTTCTTACAGTCTCTATCATTGGACATACCAATGAATCGTAGTAGTTGTTTTACTTCCGTTAAAAAAAATTCCAACATCCAATAGCCTTGTTTATTACGTCCATACGGGATATGACTGGGTAATATTGCAATTTCAAAATTGTAATTGCTGTAAAGAAATACTTGAAGGTATGAAGGATGAGAATAGTTACAATTTAGTACAGCTACATTTTATACTCTTTTTTTTCTAATATGCGCATAAATGATCAGTTGTAAACTGTTTTCAACGCTATTCTTTAGTGAGATCAGTCTCAATTAGTTCCGAAAATTCTGTCGCAAAATCTTCTACAACTGCATTTGATTCTTACCCGGATTTTCTTAACCCTCCCTTAATTTTGATCCCTAGCTTTTGAAGAGATTAAAATTTCACCAACTCAATCTAAGTTGTGTTCATTTCTACTTCTGCAATTGCTCTCTTTATCATTTTGCAGACGATTTTACATAATCATTAAAAAGTTATTATTTTGTTTGTTAAGTCAATTGACAGTTCTTCCGCGCGATTCATTTGTTGCACAACAATCATTGTGGAAGAAAAGTATGGCGTCGGGGAGTGAAAATTGCCTCTGACTACAGGGGTTTAATTAACGCCACCTAGTAGATCTATTTTAGTGGTGTTGGTTTTAATTCCCTCTCTACCCGCTATGATCGCAGCGCTAAATCACGCAAAAGCACGCTTTTGGTAATTGTTTAGAATTTTCTGACCGGATCCGAAATTATCCCCCACCAGGAGTCCGAGAGGCGTCAAATGACACTTCATATATCTCGATTGGAGTACGGGTAGTGGTCTAACCGAGAGTGACGGACACATGGACGAACGCAGGAGAACCTTCAGTTACTCAAATACTTTATAGAGATCCTGTGTCTAAGTAACGAATCGACGTATTTATTCATCGCTTAGTATTTTGAATCGGTACATTTTCTGGTACATCAGGGCCTCGTCCGCCATTGAATACTTATTTATGTTAGCAAAAATTTATTTTACTAAACGTAATATATCTAGAGGCCCACGCAATGGAACCAAATGGCCTCGCATACTATGTCACATCGGTTCCTCGTGGATGTGGCGAAATACTACAGTCGACGTGCGATGTAAAACTCCACGTTTCTTAAAATATTGTTACTTGTTCGTGGCAATAAGCCTATTAAATGTACTTGTTGATTCGTGCTCGTTATCATGGGCTAAACAAGTCTACAGTTCCCTAAAAACACGAAGTTGTGTCGATATCTCTGAAATAAAAAAAGGTTATATAGGGTAATCCAGGTTCCCATATCTCACTGTTTTTTTTAAGTGACAATAATGTGTAACTATAGACTGTCGAGTAACTAAATCCCGTCGTATTCGTAAATTTACAGTATGTCGAAATTTAAAGCATCATTTATTTAATAAGGTAAAAATGTTCGATATAGTTTACAAAAGACAAAAAAAATAATGTGACAAGAACACAAATACAACCATGCCCGAGGCAGGACTCAAACCTGCGAGATCTCTACGACAATACGACGACTCAACGATTTGAGCCATCCGGCTGCCAGCATGATCTTGTCACATACGTGTACATGTTCTATTGTACTGTAACTTGACTGCCAATTTTTCATATTTTTTTTCTTATAATAATTGAAGTATAACTCATATCTGGCAATACAGTTGTGTTCATTCAACACCGTTAATCCATTACCATACATCAAACACCTAAAGAAGGAGAAACCACAAAGGAAATTTGTTCACAATGCTAACCAACTCTGCTTTTATCATTGACAATGCCAAAAATATTATCACCACGTACCAGGAAAGGCAATTAGCATTTTAGTCAGTTAATTAGGCCAAGCGACGATGAATTATTTAATGCAAATGGGGGTTCTCTCGTTAAGGCATTCGAAGTTGTATTGATCGATCGATAGATTATTAAATCCACCTCTGTAAAACACAAGGATCAGCCACAGGAGTTGACAGGATCTTCCACAGGACTTGGCACAGGAGTTTGGCCAAAAACGCTTATTGCAAGCAATTTTTTTGTTTGTGCTCTGTTGTGATAATTTTAAGCTTTTATTTCGACAGAGCATAACGCCCTAGACCATTTAAATTTTAACGAATTTTTCTATTTATTAAAGTAATAAAAGAATTGATGATACAAATACGATTCGTACTTTACAACTTACCATTACAAAACTATCTTCAAGTGATATTATAGCGTTTATAAACAGTGCAAAAGTTTTGCTCTCCTTTTGCCAATATCTGTAAATTAACCCTAAGTTGTCTGGTTACGTACACATGTTCTGTTAAAATGTAACAATTGATATGTTAATACATTCTTTAAGAATGCTTAGTATTACTCTGGAAACGTATTTACTTCCGATTTATCTTCACATAAAAAAGAGTGACACGTGACATCTTCGTCCTCCGGATAATGAATGAGAGAGAATTTCACACACGACAGGAGACTGAAACCGGGGGAAGTGGCAGAGGGAGTTCCTGTCGGTAGGTACAGTCTACACGGTCAAAACTCCGGTCTACTCGTTTTATAGATGGGGCCCTTCAATAGGGAGTTTTAGTTCCACGCGTAAGGTAGCGGCGTTATGCACTAAGTCACGTGATGGACCTTGAATTCATAACGACTTACCTTATGCCTAAGGTACGACCTTATACCTTCATGAATAGTGCACACCTGTAAGAACCTCTACGGTCACCTTACAAGCGGCAAAATGGCCGCCTAAAAACAGGAAAAGTTGAATTTTTCCAACTCTGGTAAACTGATTCTCGTATGTGATGTAGTTACAATTATTTTTTTTACCAACTCCACCACGCTGGAAAGAATTAACGGGATATATTGGAGAGGTGACAGGAAAGAAATTCTCGAAAAAGGAGTTCAAATCATATCTTCGCGATAGGTTATGTCTTACGCTCATAACGAACGCTGTTTTAAGGTATTTCCTATATTTTCGAGAAAAGCAGACTGCATACTCATCCCGGAGGGCCACAAAATCTAAAACTCCATGCACAATGTATATTTGTTGTTCTGTTGACTCGTAACGTGTTTTAAATGTCTCACCAATAGCCTACACTCTTTGATATATTATGCAATTTCTCTGTTCAACGCTTGAAATTCTTTCTTTGTTATAATGCATAACGCAATGTTGCAATTGCAAATCTTCTAAAAGTTGTTCATTACGACCGTATAAAGGCGTTAGTCACATGATCAATAGAGTTTAAGGATATCTCCTTACGCCTGGCGATAAAACTGCCTAATAGGTGGGCGCGATCCCCTGTCCCCTTACGTCGCCACTGCTCGGACCGAGACACGTTCGAGAGAGGTGGCTGTTGTAGCCGTCCGGGTAGCACAAGCGTTAGCACCGACTTCAGGGTGGGTCAGGGCATAATATATTTACAGTAATGGGCACTTCCTCTTTTGGCTTGTGGTCTGCTCTGAGGAGGTCAAAACACACATGAAAACGTAATTATAAGCCAGGCTACACTACGCATTGAGCGGATTATTAATAAAAACAGACGCATTGACTTAAATCCTTAATTACCTCCGCTAACGAATCCACAACGTTTCGATGCACAGACGACACGGAGCACACCACTAACTATTGCGAGATAACTCCAATAACTAAGTGTACTCACTGCAGGGGCACATTAAATTCACATTCTGGGGTTTGAAACTTAAAGACGCACACGACAGAGATATCATGCAGAGGGCCTCTCGCTGTTTGGAAATATTATTACCCCAGTTACAGTTGCTGTGCACATCACTATACTGGTGTGCACGACTGTACCGGTTACCCTACTATTTCTTAACACGCCGTGGTCGAAACGCAATGCGTCAAGTGTACAAATTAAATATCAAATAACTAGAAATAACTTACTTGCAGAAAAGTAAATGGATGTCAATATCGTAACACTATTCTTTGTAAACAATAAACAAAGACGTCGTGAAGACGAGAAAAACAATTGTGAATCGTTGTGGGTGTTTCACACACGCTTTGCGATGTTACGCACATCGTGAAAAAAATAGCTGTTTCGCACCCGAAAAACAAGCCCGAGAAATCGCGGTTCGCATACGTTGTGATGAAAAATAATAGTGGAATCCGTAACGTTGAACACCTTGTTAATCGCGGAGGCGGATCCGCCACCATGCCAACCTGTTGTTTCAAGTAAACAACCGAGAGATTTGTCGAATGCAGAAAATCGATGCAGTGCGTGCTATATGCGGCATGTAAAGGAACCCATGGGAACCAGTTGAGGTCCCTCGGCAGAATTAACATCCACTAGAGCTCGATCTTATCTGCAAGATTACCTAGTATCTGCAAAACAGATTGTCTAAATTGGCTAAACAGGTAAAAAGAAACTTCTCTTCGTGTATCCCATAAATGAGTACTGCTTATGGGTTGTTGAGGTCTCGACCGCTCCGCACACGCAGACATACCTTGTTTTTCATGGACAGAAAATTAAACATAGCAATTGTCATGATTCTAACATTTGCCATGTTTATTTATCGTCGATAATAGTAAATAGTTTGTGACGTATAAGGGGAGTATACTCAGGAAGTATATCAATTAGTAATTTGATCAAAAGAACATCAGATTAGCAGAAACTAGATCTGAAAGAAATGTAAGTGTGCAGAATATACTTGCGGTTCGGTATCCTATCAACTTGTGACTTATCAGAGGGGTTCAAAGATTAACAAAACAAAGATCGATGAAAAACGCGTACTGTTCATTTATCGGTGATTGATGCAATTGTAAATGTAGAAACGATGTAGTTAGAATTTGTATTCGAGTTCAGAATCTAAATATTGACATTCGTGTTTTGCTTCCTGCAATAAGGTAAAACATAATTAATAATTTGCTGAATATATACCTATGAAAATGAACCATAATATTTATTCGTTACTGTAGAGAGAATTTGAAGATTAAATAAATAATATTGTAATTATTCAAAATTGCAATTGCAAATGAAAATTAGTTATGCGTTGTTCCATTACTCTTCGTGCTTGACAGCTGGGCCTCGGCAGAGGCAGCGTTGTCGCGCATTAAAGCCCGTGCCACGTGCGCATAAACGTACGCGTGATAATACGAGTGATATGGGAACATTACCAGGGGTAATGATGTGATGGTTTACATTATTTTTGCCGAAATGAGAATAAACCTACGCAAAAAGATACAGTGAGGGCGCGGTACGTGCCACGCTGGAACGAATTATGGATACAAAGGGCTTTTGCGAGGCATACAGTTGTACGGACAGGCCCGAAGGGGGAGAATAATAGTTTATGGCATCTTCGAAGACGGGTGGCCAGCCGACCCATTGACTGACCTGTGGGGAGAGGGCGATCCACTGCGACTATGACGCAAGGAGAAGAGACAATGGTGGATGAGAGCCAACAGAGAATAAAATATATCATGGAGGATACAAAATTCCACCTTCATACGAGTCTAACTCTCTTTTGTTTGAACAAAACATCGACATTGAACAACAGACAAAGCCGGAGCTCGCTCGACAGCAGAACTACACTCACATCTCGACTAAAGGACAAGCAAACGACCAATCAAGTAAGACATGTGACCGGATGGCAGCGACTCCTCTACCAATTACAAAACGCGTGTAGGAGGTGGGAGAAGATACGTGCAATGATGGAAGGAGGTGTGGAGGTGAAATGTTAGCAGGCGAAAAGATAAGGTGACCACTTTTTTACTTAAGGTGAAATTTATCTTCCTATGTTACCCATGTTAAATTAATATTGATGTCCCATTATCTCAAAAAACTATTGAAGATATCAATTTGAAATTTTTACCGAAATTATCTGTACTATTGTTGTTGTTCTGATCGACACTGAAAAGAATTGCTGGGCAGGAAACTGAAATATAATTTTTTCTCGGTTCTCTATTTTGTTTCGAAACTTTAATGTCAAATTTATTTATAAAATTGAAACTAATAATGCTTACTTCACAAATGTAGATCCACAGCTTTACGTTGTTTAGTTGAGTGATCTGTAAAAGAATCAATAAAATGGGTTTAATACTATATGGGAAAACGGGGTATTTGTAGCAAAAAACTGAGTTTTGAGATAAACGCTGCTAAAGTTTTACCCAGCATATTCGTTGTAGTATTTTACGTAAAAACAACTTGCTCCGACTTGTGAGTTACGATCGTTATTCCTGACATCTAGAAGCTGTTTTCTCTTTTTTTCAGGCTTTTTCATATTCTCAGCTGAAATCTCTGCTTGGCAGGGGAGGTGAATGGATCGATTCTGCATAAAAGATTTTCATGACAACATTTTACTAAACGTATTTTCCGCATTACACACATTATTAACGTCAACGGTCTTTACGACTGAATTTATTTTCTTTGATCACTAGCTATTTAAAACACTTTTCGGTTTCGTCATTTGAGTTAAACTAGTTGATATTTTTTTCACACACCAGGCTATCCCACCACTTATCGTAGGAGAGAGCGAAAAACACTTAACTGTTAAAACACAGAACAACACACCTGCTAAATTGCACAGATAAACAAGATAACACGAAACTGTGAAAACTACAGCTTTCGAGTGTCAATAGTTTCAGAACTGTCTGTTTATGTGAAACCGTAGAACTTCTGAAATGTCAGACTGTGCTGATGCACATTCAAAACGCAATAAAATAAACAAATAACATTTTTTCAATGAAAAATATATCAAAATGTTCAGAAAAGTCTAGAGATTACTTTAAGATTAAAACACAAAAATTCGATATTTTTCTCATTTTGGGGGTGGAATCTCACCTTGCTCTCGCGCTAAGCGAGAGGCACTCCCTGGCAGAAGTTCAGGCACGTAGATCGAGTGCAGTTTTCGACAGGATCTTTAGCATTGATACGCCTCGCAACTCCATAAATCATCATGACCGTTCGACGAATGGCCTAGTGCGCGACTATCGGAATTTAATGAATAACGAACGATCTCGAAGGTGCGAGTACCACTGAATGGCGGGAACTTGATGTCCGTCAGTAGACTCTGCCAGTGCGATCGCCGGCAAAAGTAAACAGTGGCAGTCGCAGCGGCGGCGCAGGCTCGGAGAAGGGCAGTGCCCGAGGGCGGCTTCGGGGGGTGGGAAAAGGGTGGGCACTGCCTCTGCAACGGGGCGCAGGCAGGCGAAAGAGGCTGCCTCCCTCTTCCTCCACGCTGTGAAACGAAGCCTAATGACCAGGAAATGGGGCGAGCCCCGCAAATCGCCGAGTTAGTTGTACTTACATAAACCTCTCAGTCAAACACCAGTGAAATTTACAACCAAGAACTTCTTTTGTAATCAGTGATAGTAAATTGTCTCCCCCTCTCAGTCCCTCTTTCTTCTTTCTCTTCCGGGTTTTCTTCTTCATTTTCGTTTATGTTTCCTTTCTCTTATTTTCCCTTCTCTTCCACTTCGCCATCCACTAAGCCGCCATCCTGATTGAGGTTTTCGGGGTTTACTCAATCGCTTGCCGAGATGGTCCCTAGTTTTGTACTCCCAGACAAATGTACAGCTTGTCGTCCCCCCTTAAAATGTTACTACTCTGTATGTATGTAAATTCAATGGTTAGGCGGAAGAACAGGCCCTATAGCCTGACCCTTGTCATTAATAAAGGCATTATTATTATTATTATTATTATTATTATTATTATTATTATTATATTAACATTAGTAAAAGTAGTTACAAGTATTTTGTGCTAAGCAACGCTTCGGTCTTCATCGCTTTTTTTAATCAAAATTAAGAAGTATTGAAATAAACCTAGAGAAGCCAGTAGTCTCGAGTATCAATAAAAATTCCTGCTCTTCGGTGGGCTCTCAAGTGGTGTGGAGTAAGCGTCATTCCAACCCTCTCTGACTGTAAATAATTGTTTGAGAGTTTCATACCTGCCACGGGATGAATGGGCGGAATTATGAATGATCTGTGGTCAGCCGTAGTCGCCTTGATATCCCAATACAGGGTAGTTTCTATTTGAACGACAAACTAATTTTACTTGCTAAAGATTTTCTGTAAATTCTTGCTACCATAACTACGATAATCCGTATTACTGGTATTGTATAAATCAGTGTCACGCGACATATTTTTTGGGGAAAATGTTTCTTCTTGTACTATAGAATAAGGAGGATAAGTAACATTTTTATAATATAACCTTAAAACATTAATAATAATAATAATAATAATAATAATAATAATAATAATAATAATAGTAATGAAAATACTAAATGGCAAAATATGTGTGTTTTGTGCCATGCACGAGACGATTTCAGTCAAGTTCCACAGCAGTTAACACAAAATCCGCTAGATGGCAGTGCAGAGTGGTAGGTTTTCGCTTGCCTCAACGTCACGAGCCAAAGCGCCAGGAAGAGAAAACTAAGGATCTGACGTTCATTATTTGAGAATCCGCCTGTTGAACCACAATTTCAAGTTTAAAACGTAAAGTTACTATCGTCGCGAAATTGAGACGTCTAAACAAGGATTTCAAATTAAATGAAAAAATGGAAAGAAAATTTCCCTTAAACAGGCAGAAATAGTTTGAATTCCTGATCAAATTCAGGAAGTGAAAGTAATTCTGCAACGTAAGTGCAGTTTAAAAATCTTATTTTTAAAAAAGGAACAATATTGATTATGACAATTAATATTCTTATTATTACATAATTGATACTCTTATAATAGTTTCGTAAAGACATCAGTATAATGTGTGTTAATTAATTACATTTCCTTACATATCTAGTTCACTTATAAGTAAATGTAGCTATACAAGTGGAATATTAGCCTGAAAGGTTCCTACTGTTTATAGTTTACGTAGTTCTGCAACGTTATCTCGCAGAACTGCCACCTATTCCTTCAAGAAACGAAACGAAACCGTCAGGGCCAGTCTGATCTGAAAATCAGGCCACCGGGAGCTCTCGACCTTTCGGCGATCGGGGCTGAAACGCTCGAGTGAGTGCGAGCGAGCAAATGGAATGCTTTGCATCTCTCTGGTTTCCACAATTCTCTAGCTCATAAAACGTATCACAGACACCAAAACATAGAACATTGATATAGATTGTAAACTTACTGATATTTTTATCAATTTTATTTTTAACGAAACCAACAAATTTACAACACAGTAGAAATATACAAATTTTCGAACAATTACGATAGGAAATATTATTGGATGCGTTCAAAATATATCTGAAAACTCATTATCTCCTTTTTAATGTATTCCTTTGTTTGAGCTACGTATGACTCAGTGTGTGACTAAGATTTATTCAGTTTCGAGAGACTTCTTGCAAAGTTTGAAGTGTAATAAAGATAAAGTTCTTTTTTCTCTCTGAAGCATCCGATAAAGAGAGTATTTTACTGTTTCAATGGCACTTGACAAACGTCCGAAAAATCAGACATCTGTTGTTTACGAGACCTTTTCGATTCTTGATCCCAAACTAAAACGTTGCATGAAATCATAAAGATAATTTAAAACCTCAAACCAGAACCAAAATAATTTAATTTGGTTTCGGTTACAGCAATATATTTCATGAAAAATAACGGTTTCCACTTCTCTCTCATTATTAAAACGGTTTTTAATGGTTAGGGAGTCAGTTTGATGCCCTGATTGAATAGGGCTGATGATAATAATAAGAATAATAATTTAGATCTAAAGCGTCCTGCTTTTCTCCTTTTCTTGCACACGCTCCTATACACAGCGTAATCCCTTGGAGAGGCGCGCGCTTATTTGCCTTCTAGAGTGGTCTTATACAAATGTTAGTACCGAAGAGAAGGCGCAAAGTTGCCCGTTGGAATTGTGCACAAGAGTACTTCCAAGCAATGAATGGATGTGAAAATGTGTCAGAACATGACTCGATGTGTCGAAGTCATTGTTCGCTGACCGGGAGAAACGGCTAAGGGCATCATCTGATGTCACTGCAATTTCTCTGACTGGAAGGTCCTATGTTCGAGTCCCGACCGTGACAAGATTTTCGACACTAGCCAGACAGTCTAATTCTGGAGTCGCTGTCTGGAGGAGAGTTCTAGCGGCCGTCTACTCTGATGGGTAGTTTTCCGTGGCTTCTTTCAGGAGAATGCCGGAGCAGTACCCTAACAAACAGACCACGCGATCTTTCCTTTCCCTTTATTCCTCACCCCTTTCTTACACACACACGTACATGCACTGCACAACCACACATGGCGGGAGATCGATCAGGAGCTTTGAGCGTGTCTTGGCTGGGGCTGTGCAGTGCTGTTGGGAGATACCTGGTGGCGGAAAACCCCGCTAGCCGCCGACGGTTAGGTCTGATCTCACCCCACATGGGGATGATGAAGATCACAGCCACCCCTCGAGGAAAACAGATGCACTACATTTACAGGACTAATGACCATAGCAGTTGTCGCGCCCGGAATTACTAATCAATCAATTCACTGCCCTACTTGTCCTTGCTCTTGCATCCCGCTTGCAGGAATGATGATGGCCAAGCCATCTAAAGCCGATTCTTGCTAAAATATGTTGTCAATAATGACATCAGTTCTTGCATTTAAACTTTCTATAATTTCTTGATCAAATGTCTCTCTATAACCGTATTTGAATATTTGTATTGCCATGGGAAACCGATTGTCATTATATTTTGCAATCTTATGTAGTTCATATGATTCTAACTATTTACAAACATCAGGACATGCTTAAGCTATTATACTCCAAGACTTTTTAAAGCATGTCTTCCTTTCTATTCAGGACTACTTCAGTGTTTCTTTTACTGAAAACCTGTCCTGCAATTATTCAATTTAAAGAAGATGGAAACTTCATTAAGAGTACCCTAGGTACGGCCAATAATAAAATCGAATATATAAAAAGAGCTCTAAAATGAATGGTTTTGAGACGAAATCACACAACTACACTAAATTATAAATTTAAGGCATGATAAGGACGAAAGTACTTTACAAGGCCACATCAGGAAGTTCCTTCTAAGTATTGTCTTGTAATATATGTTCTCTTTTGTATCATTTTTCATGGTTTATTGTCTTACCAAGCCCGGCGGTGTCCTTAACTTCTGTTACGTCAATTACAACTTGAAAATTGTCGGCTGAAACTTATCTACACATCTTACTTATCTACGCATGGTTCTTTTGACACAAATATTATTCCGTGTAAAATTCAGATATCCATTGCATATATTCCTCAAGAGGGCACAATCTTGTGCAGCAGAAACTCAATTTAGGATACACGCACCAACACATCTCTATACCCAACGTGGCGATGCCCAACATGTGTACCCAGCCTGTTGTTCTACAGGCTGCTGTTAAAATAAATGTACTCCGGGCACTTTTGCCATGTACCACGTTAATCTCTTCTTTCTTTAATTTAAGGTCGCATCAACATCTGGGTCATTAGCGACCACTATTGTATTTAACGGTATGGTAACTGTGAAGATGACATGATGTGGTGATGATGGTAGGGAGTGAAAGGACGATCACAAATACAACCATGCCTGAGGAGGCACTCGAACTCGCGATCGGTACGACACTACTGCCTCAACGATCTCGGCCATCCGGACGACACGTAAATCTTTGACAGGGTTCGTTAGTGTACTAGTATTTTATTATACAGAAAGGAATGTGATGGGCTTGTCTATCAAAATGCGATTACGTATGCCATTTTCCATTCAGGCCTCCCTGTGCTGCTGATATCACGCTGATTAAGGTGTTCTATACAAAAGGGATATCCGTTTCAATCGGAAGGTAGCACAACGTAAATCTGTTACGTGTCGAGAGGGGCTGATATTTCTTTATTTATTGTGAAAAATACTTAAAGCTATGAGAAACAAATTGGGAGGGGGGAGTACAATCTGCGAAGGTTTTTTTGAGCTCCAGAATTCCTTCTCTCTCTCACTCTCACCCTCACCCTCACCCTCACTCTCACTCTCTCACTCTAACTCTCTTCTCACTCTCTTTCTCTGTCTCTTTCTCCTTCTCTTTCTCTCTCTTTCTCTTTCTTTCTCTTTCTCTCTTTCTTTCTCTCTCTTTCTCTATCTCATTCTCTCTTTCTCTCTCTCATTCTCTCTCTCATTCTCTCTCTCATTCTCTCTCTCATTCTCTCTCTATTTCTCTCTCTTTCTCTCTCTCATTCTCTCTCTCATTCTCTCTCTCTTCCTCTCTCTCTCATTCTCTTTCTCTCTCTTATTTCTCTCTCTCCCATTTCTCTCGCTCCCATTTCTCTCTCTCTCATTTCTCTCTCATCTCTCTTTCATCTCTCTCATCTCTCTCTTTCTCTCTCTCCCACACACACACACTCTCACTCTCTCTGTCTCTTGTATTATATTCACTTGGAAAGAATTATGTTTTGGAACTTTTGAATCTTTCTTTGAATTGCCTTCTCGCGTCTCAAGTTGGGTGACGTGAGGTAGTCGGAATTAATCGTCAGTGTAAAGGAAACGTCACATAGAAAATGGCCATTTTGCAGGAGAACGGTTTTATCCTGAACGGGGCCATTTATTTCACGTCCAAAGCCAGTTTTACTATACAACAGCTATCTTGTCAACTATCTGCTATGAAAATTTTAATGTACTTTTATCGAAACATATTTATTCCCTTAACCTTTTCCGTGAAGGCTGTTTTTGTAATGTATCTGGGTAATCTGTTTCCACCTGACACAGCCTTATAATGATAACACAGTTTACCGTAGGCGTGCATACATGACGAACTAAGGGGTACTTTCCCCTTCAAAATATTCGAAGTGAACCCGAAGCTCCTCAAAGTATTTTTAGTTTCCGAAAGCATATTAAGTTTCTAATTAATACTACATGTAAATACATTTTATAACCGAAAGTGGTGTCTCAGAATAAACGTTGCCAACTTCTGGGACATTTAGTAAGGTCTAAAATTATAACATTTGCAATGAACATGTGCGGGGAAATTTCATGTAACGAAGTTACACCGTGGCATTTTCCCCTGATTGTTAGGGAACTCATGTCTTTGTGGCCGGCAGGTAAATGGATTCTCTTTGAGTGCATTAGAACGTGACCCGCCAAACATCAATGCATAACAAGCGTGCCAATCAGGGGCAAATGTAATACGAGTAACTTGGTAGACAGTGTATGAAAATTCCTACATGTTCATTGGCAAAAAATGATAACGTTCGACCCCTTTACATGCCTAGAAATTTGAACACGCCCTAGACGCTTATTCGTACACTTGTACTGATACCTACGTCATATTTTTCGAGGCATTCGTGATTTGATGTTTGAAGATTAATGAAAATATTACGTTTAACGGTGTTTTGATCAATAGTTTTTGTAACATATTATGATATTCTATGCGTTTTAAATTTTTATTTTATTCAGCCAGTTTTCTAGTAGTTTTTCAAATGTGACACTACAGAAAGTGAGGCCTGTGAATGCCAAATTCTATATTTGGGATGGTTAAATAGTTATCAGTTAATTTATTTCCATAAAAAAACTAGTATTTAAAACTCATTTTCATCGCTATATGTGAATCATAAAATATCGTCAATGATAATATGCGTGAGATAAACGGTGTTATCAGTGCTTCATTTTCCTGTCCGTCGGGGAAGCTAGAGTCCCCTCAACAGTATTCCATTGATAACGTTCTAATCATTAACATTCGCTCGCTTCAGCCGCCTCTAGTGGGACCCGTGACGTCATTCTACGAGACACTGGCGCAACGGCAAGACGATGGGTCTTTTGTTTCTGCGCACCGTTATCATTTCTGAGCGAAGGCGAAGCAAGCCTTAATGTCCTCCTCTTTCCTGCACCGATAATCTTATGGGAGGTTCGTCTTGACCTGTATGCTATTTCTGTGTATGAAGAGTGGAAGTGTGAGCTTGAGGAATGAACGAAGAGAATTGATGTAGGCGAAGGAAGCCTTAATGTCCTCCTCTTTCCTGCTCCGATGGTCTTATGGGAGGTTCGTCTTGACCTGTATGCTATTCCTGTGTATGAAGAGTGGAAGTGTGAGCTTGAGGAATGAACGAAGAGAATTGACGTAGGCGAAGGAAGCCTTAATGTCCTCCTCTTTCCTGCTCCGATGGTCTTATGGGAGGTTCGTCTTGACCTGTATGCTATTCCTGTGTATGAAGAGTGGAAGTGTGAGCTTGAGGAATGAACGAAGAGAATTGATGTAGGCGAAGGAAGCCTTAATGTCCTCCTCTTTCCTGCTCCGATGGTCTTATGGGAGGTTCGTCTTGACCTCTATGCTATTCCTGTGTATGAAGAGTGGAAGTGTGAGCTTGAGGAATGAACGAAGAGAATTGACGTAGGCGAAGGAAGCCTTAATGTCCTCCTCTTTCCTGCTCCGATGGTCTTATGGGAGGTTCGTCTTGACCTCTATGCTATTCCTGTGTATGAAGAGTGGAAGTGTGAGCTTGAGGAATGAACGAAGAGAATTGACGTAGGCGAAGGAAGCCTTAATGTCCTCCTCTTTCCTGCTCCGATGGTCTTATGGGAGGTTCGTCTTGACCTCTATGCTATTCCTCTGTATGAAGAGTGGAAGTGTGAGCTTGAGGAATGAACGAAGAAAATAGATGGACGACTATGGAGATGGTTTAAGAGTGGTAACTGATGGGTTGGGAAGATAAGCACTCCGCAATTACGTAGGGAAAACACCTGTCCCATAATCTAGGCATGTCCAACAAGCTGGCTTTATGGCGTCGAGGGCCTGAGAAAGGCCCGGGGTATCACCAAGGCCGCTCCTAGGAACTCGCCATCCAAACAGGGAACAAAACTTGAAGGTGCTACTGAAGGAGCCGCCGGGTACAGCTGCAGACTCGCCAACTCCCACACTTATAAATTGGCTAATTTGTGAAAAATATGAAAATTGTCTTTTAAATGTTCAATTATTAATAATATACACATGTAAGAAACCCCTGAAGAAAGCACGAACGTCTGCGCTTTCTTTTGTAACATTAAGGGGCTGTTTGCAACCCGCGAACTCACTCACGTTTCAAGTATCGTTGGCAGCAGTTCGTGTTTTAGTTCCTGTAAGAACGTGCTGCGGCAGTGCCCGCCATTGTAATGGCTTCCATCTCGTTATACGGGAGTTAAAGGGCCCTGGCCCCCTTCACCTCTCCTCTCTGTGGGAGTTCCGACTCACCGCACGAAAATCACAATGACATCGCTATACGTTGCGATTCGAAGAGCATGCGTTGTGTGTTCCAAGAACAGTTTGAAAGAGACTACTCTACTGGTGAAATTAAAACCAATCGTGTTTAATTATTCATACAAAATGCCCGAATTAGGGCGGTGTATCTCAAAAAAGTTTATCGCTTTTACTCCCCGATTTCTCTTACCGCTCCTACCTACTGGCCAATCATAAATTGCGACTCATCCATCTTGGTAGGCGTTATACATCGATCTCCTTGTCGATGCTCAATAAACAACGGCAATAACACGGTACTATAACATAACCTATGACTTTATTTTCAATATTTGGCGCATTTTGGAAATCTGTTGGACATAATTTCACTCGTAGAATAGTCCCATTAAATGCCACTCGCGCTTTGGAAATTCCCAGATACATGCTCTCCTCGCTTCGCGAGTCGGGAATTTATCGACAATTTCTAAAGCACTAGTGGTATTACCTATGATAATCTTGTAAACAAAACAAAGCATAAAAGGTGGTAGTGTTTGTGGACTAGTAAGGTCAATCCTCTCACAAGCATTTTTCGGTAATTAATAATTCGAAAGCATCACAAAATGTCAGTGTTGCATTTTTGACTTGATTGAAAGAACAGATGAATCAAGTCACGTATGACGGACGGTGGCGGCGCTCGTCTCGGTTTCGATTGCAATCTTAAGTGTCCGCGGCTGCTCTGTAAGCAGGCCTTAATGACAGAGTTGCCAGATGCTTCGTACAAACATCCGCCGTTGGATGGATGTAAAACCGCCCAATTCCGCCCAATAAGAAAAAAAATCAACATTTCAATATGAATTTTGTAGGCATTTTGAATTTGCATTAAAATAATTCTATTAGAAGCAATTTTTTGAGATAGTGACCCTATGAAGTGCTTGATTAGTTTTATTAACAACAGTTTGTGAATTTTGTAATTAATTTTTATTTTTTATTTAAATTATATTTTTGTAAAAATACTGTCAGTTATAAAATAATTTCCCCCCTTTCACATTTTCACTCCTTCCTTCTTTTAAATATCCACGCATAAAAATATTATCACAGAAATGGTTACATATGTATGTTTCATGCTTATTCCCTGTGGCTTAACGAAATATACTGGCAGTGAAACTGTACTTAAAAAAAATCAACTAATTTTAAATGGTGTATTCTAAAATTAACTCCAAGAACTGCCAATGTTATATAATATTTACTCATGTTGTGCACGACAAATGAATATGACTTTAAGAACACACCTTATACTAGAGATCTAAAAACTAACATTACTCCCTTTTGAAAGTAAATTTCATCAAATTAACAAATAATTAATAAAAAATCTCGTATAATGTAAAAAAAAGTCAAACTCACTGTAAATGTTGTGGTTGTTTTTTGAAAATTTCGTCGTAATCTGAGAATCCGCCCAAAATCGCACATGTTTTGACGCATTTCCGCCCATTGGGCGGTATTTCGCGAAATCAATTTTTGTTCCGCGAGAGTGAGCCATTTTCCATCCCAAAAAGCGGAATTCCGCCCAATCTGGCAACCCTGCTTAGCGCCATGGCATTGGTCAGGTTCGACGTACACGGGGCCCGCACCCTACAACCCCTTCTGTTCCGCGTACTGGACGGTGCTCCCAGCCATTCTGCCACCGATGCCGGAAGGGGGAGGGGGCAGAAACAGACTTTAAAACAGGCATGTCTAGGTCGCGGGCAAGGTAGCTAGCTTTCTAGAATTTGCGGTCACTGCGCCCAGAGTGAAATTCTACATGACCTTACTTCAAAATCTGACTTTAAAGAATAAATTTCATGAATAAAAAAATATCTTCAATATTTTTGTTTTAGGAAGATGCAGATAAAAGGATATTTTTGGAGTTTTCGAAAAATCAGGGATTTTAAGAAATTAACAGACCTGCACCATTCTAAATTTAGCAACTGAAGTTATTGACTTTCCAGTTTCGGGGGCCTGTAGTAAGGGTTTATCTGCCGAAAATTCGCCGTTTTTTGCGCAGCATTAACATAACTTTCTCTTTACTCAGTAGCGGGGAAGTAAAAATTTGGACCCATTTTTGCAGTATTTCAAACAAGTCTCAGAGGCTTCATATAAAGTAACCCTCAAAATTCAAATGTCGATTTCAAATTTAAGCGACTCCGACATCAACCACGTCGATTGGGAAATATCAGTTTTGGAAAAAATTGACTGAACGGTATATGCGCTAGCGGTGACGGACCGGCAGACGTTGTGCCGTCAATCAATTTTTCGGTATGAAGGACCCACAAACTTGGATTCTGGCTCCCAACATATTACAGTAAGTAATTTACTATATAAAGGGACAAGTTTTATCCACAGTTTCGTTACTAGAGTCCGACAATAACAGTTTTTTTTGTCAGAAATTCGCTGTTTCCCCCATAGCATTACAATACTTTATACTGCGTAAGCAGTAGCGAGAAAGAAAAAAAAATAGCCACTAGATGTATTCACATTTTTGTTACCAGGGCCCTTTAATAAGAGTTTCTGCCGAAAATTTGTCGTCATTTCGTGCAGCATTACATATCTTTCTCTACTCCGTAGCGAGAAAATAAAAAACATATACAATATACAGCACCTCAACTACATCAAACGACAGAGCAGAGCTTTAAAAATCGTGTAAACGTCGTGCAAAAGTGACGAGGGAACTGCCTTTCTTGCAACCCCTAGCGTCCCATTATTGAGACACATAAACAGTTGGAAACTAAATCAACTATGCCCATACTTCACTGCAAGCAGCAGGGACTGATAGTCCCAGGGAGGGAAGTGGAATAGCAGCAGAACACGGCGGAAGATTATCGCAAGTTACACACGCATCAGTAGTGGACTATATTGGACATATAATTGAATGAAATAGTATTTCGCTTATTTTATTTTAATATCAAAGAGAAATTAAATAATTCTGACAAGGACTGGTGGGCTGCAACCCTACAGCCCACGCCCATCAGCCGCCACTGGCTACATAGCTAGGACGAATTCAGCCGCTGATTGGAGGAGAATTCTAGTGGCTGGCTGCTCTGATCGGCAATTTCTCCTATCATCACCAGGCGAATGCCGGAGGAGTACCCAAACAAGCGGGCCGCGCGTGACCATTCCTCCCTCTTCCTTGTCATTTCCTCACCTCTTACACACACACACACACACACACAGACACTCACGTGCGCCAGTTGCCACACTTGTCGGGAGTTTATCATTACTAGTCCAGTCGGGAGTGTAGAGTGTGTCCCGGCTGAGGCTGTGCCCCGCTGTGGCATATCTGCCCGACCTAGGTCAGCGCCGGGTCTCGCCATCCAGCGGCGGAAGATCACCGCCACTTCACGCGATAAAAACATGCACTTCACTTACGGGACTAATGACCTTAGCAGTTGACGCGTCCGAAATCACTAATCAATCAATTCATTCAGCGTAAGACCGAAGAGCGCTTCGAATGTGTTCCTGTTTCAACATCCCATGAAGACTTAAGCACCCAATTTTGATGAGCACCTAATTTGTAAATTCGCCGAATTCGGACTTTAGACTTAACATTATATAATTAATTAACAAATATATCAAAATTTTGAATTACTTATGAAGTTTTTCATTCTCATATTTTTAAATTTGGCGCTGTGTTAATTAAACAATTTTTTGTAGGAAAGTATGGTAGTATTAGTAGAATGACGATACAATTGTTTGGAAATTTTATTTTCAAATTTTTCCTAAATTGAAATATACAAATTGAAAATAACATATACAATAAACTACACATAGTAATTATTCTCATAAATATGTTTTGGTTAAAAAATATTCCTTGTAATTTTTAAAAGCTTCCCCATTCCACCTAAGACATTTTCTGAAACCACCTTGATCGACACTGAATTCATTTGAATCTATTTTTGCTGATGAAAAGAAAAGGCTTTATCTCAAGAACGTACTACTTGACTGGACGACGCGACACTTTTCGTGGTACTTAGAACAGCCGCTAGAGGGCTGAAAGTGGAGATATTTCATAAAACATGCTCGTTGCTCTCCCTTGCTAGTCAGCTGATGACTAGAAGTTTATATAGGTTAGTCATTAGTATTGACATTTGTCCTATTTGCCCATGCGCAATTGTCAACATGGTTAGAAAGACGAGATAATGATAAACTGCTGATTGAAGTGAAACATGTTAGCGTTTCGTTTTGCCAGAGATACTTGTCTTATTTGCTGACAAGTTGACGTGACTGCTATTATGCCCAACCAGCGGATTGGCAATATTATTTCTTGTATGACAATGTCATTACATGAAAGATTCACATCGAGTTTTAAGCGAACTTGGTGTGTTATAAAAGTGAAAAATACATAGATCAGAGGTATTAAATTTTGCATAATGGCAAGTGCGAAACCACAGATACTTTTCTGCTGTGTTACATATGGCGAAGTGATTCTGGTTACTCATCAAATTGAGCCGGAAAATTTTACTTGTTATATATCGACGATATTACCACTAATTCCTAAAGTTCCAGGAGAAAGAAAGCTTACATTTCCTGTTGAGAGGTGAGTTTCAATTTATCTTTGTATTGGTTCTTTTCAATGGTAGATCTGTCATGTTATTAAATTTAAAAAAAATATATATATTTTGTTGATATTTCTTTCCTTTCTCTAGATTTCAGGTTCATGTTTTTGCCGAAGAAAGTGGACTGACCTATTGCTGTATTACTGATCCAACTGATCAGCATTTGTTCCCCTTCACGTTTTTGGATACTATCAAGACAAAATTTACAGAAATATCAAGTTTAACTGAGAAAGCACCCACTGCAAATGAAAATGAATTTCAAAATGATTTTGCACCTGTTTTAGCTGCAGTAGTGGTATGTTTAATATAGCACTAATTATGGAAATGGATATTGAATTTTTCACATAGATATCTAATTATTATCAAATGTCAGTTTAATTTCAATATAGGACAAGGAGACAAGTTAACAGTTTTGGAAACTCAAATTCATGATGTGAAAAAAATTATATTAAATAATGTTGAAAAGTTAATTGAAAGAGGAGAGAAGCTAGAAGATTTGGTTACAAAATCTGAAAATCTTACAGTAAAGGTAGTGTATACATATTTTTCTTTGTGTCTTTCTTCAAAATTTGTTATGATTTTAATGATGAAAATGCATTCTCTGATTTGGTTATAGAGTGGAGATTTCAGACAAGCCAGTAGATCAGTTGCCAGGCAACAGAGGTGTAAGAATTGGAAGATGTGGCTTATAATTGGATCATTGTTAGGTACTGTTCTTGTTGTAGCCATGTTAATATCTACAGGAACAATACGACTGAATTAATTAAATTTGAGAATGAGGGCACAATATGATTAATAATGTTATAAATCTTAGGATAAGTAAATATTGGAGACTAGAGCATCAATAAGAATTCATGAAAAATATGTTTTTTAAACATTTAATTACTGTAAAAATACCATATTATGAAAATGTTCTTGTGGAAATTTAAAATGTGTAACTTGTGAATTAAAATCATTCTGTTATGCTTGTCAGGAAATGTACAAAATTTTTTTAGTATTTTGTGCTGTTTTTTTTCCATTAGAGCTAAAGAAGGTGTAAATTTGCTCATCAGTAAAGATGCTTTAAATGTTAGGTATTAATTTCTTAGTGATGTTTTAAAATTTGTATTGAGTATATACTGGATGTCCTACCACCTGTTGGCCACCCCCATAACTGCTAAATGGTTTACGGTATCAAAGTGCAGAATTATTGAGTGAAAACTGCACTTCAATATCGTGTACCATTTAGAAGTTAAGGGGGTGGGCTGTAGTTGGTGCGACACTATGTATTTAAGTGTTGGGTGTTTCTAAATTAATTTTTATTTGCTCAAAACTACATGCAGAAAATATTTCAATTGTGATGAAAATGTTGCAAATAATATTCAATAATTCACAATTACAAATTTTTTTTAGGTACGTGAACTATGTCACTTTACAGTTTGCTGAAATAGTTTCATCCTATTTTTCATATCATGTATATTACATTTATAACTGAATATTCACATAATAATAAATATCCTTAGTGCAAAAGTAATTTTTACCAAGATGTTTACCGAGTGTTTTCACTCATGGTTACATGCGAGGACCACCAAACATTTCCTATAGCCAGTATTAAAACTCTGAGGAATGCCTCTCTTGAAGAACTGCATTTATTGTTTCGTTCAAAAATGAACAGTGCAATACAAGGACTTACATAAAATATTTACTGCAGACAATGAAGAATCACCTTTCTTAACTTTCAAGAGATGATCTTCCCCATTGTATAGGTCAGTTCCTACATTTCTTCCATAAGTTTTGACTCAATAATACTGAGTATTGCCATTTTTATTTTTCAACATTCATATAGATTGGCCATATCATATTTTTGTTCATGTTATTAATGCAAAGCTTTATACTATTTTTAGTACATTTCCACAAGATAATTTTATTGATAACTCATGATTGAAAGAATGTGTCTTAATAAGCGCGTTGAGTTCCATATGTTTTATTTAAATAATATATTATGTTTGTGTGTGTATTGAATTATTGAGTTTATAATTTTATATAGACAAAAAGACTTGAGATTGTATTGCCTTCAAATGATTGCCAATGTGTTGCTTTAATTACCTTCTTTGACTGATTCCATAATTCTGGGATGTAAAAACGTTTTAATGTTTGTACAAGTTCTTCCAATTGGAAATGTTATTACTATACTGGAAACTTCCTTGATGAATAAATTTGTCTTTCGTAGCGAGAAATAAAGTAACATCAACCATGCTGTGAATTAAGTTTAGCATTTGTAAAATTTTTTTTTTTTTTTGGTTCAATGTTGCAGCCATTAGTACACTCAAAATTTGTGGGGTAATAATTATTGTCTTCATATCTTTTTATTAACAATTTCCTACTGCAAACTGTCCGATGTCAAATAATTACATTCAGCAAATTCTAACTTTTCATTAAATACGTAAATCTTTTACTTAAAATAATGGTAATTATAAAAATTACCTTTTTTCCTTCACTCATTCCCCACAATAGGTGCTTGATTATTCTTTGATGGCAATTATTTGGCTGAACTTGCAACAAAATATTGGTCACTACAGTCTGCATTAAGACAATCATTTGCTCATATATTGAATTTTAAACACCTGGAATAGTAATAGCTTAGTTTCTTAAAAATTTAAAAGATATGAACATATGTTACCAGAACACACTGGTGCATCTTTATATACAAGTATATGTTTAAATGATGTTGTCTTAAGTAATTTATTAAGTGCTCTAATGCATTAATGGACGATCAGCGGTTTATTAAGTAACAGTTAGGTGCTGGTAATGTTAGAGGCAATATGTTATCAATTTAATTCTTTCACATTTAACTATAAATGTGATGGGGAATTTATTGTTACATACCAAAGACCTTTTATTTATTAATTTAGGTCTTGTGGGTTAGAATATATTTTATCAACCAAAGAAATTGTTTATGGCTATGTAGAATAGAACAAAGTATATCACTGCAGATACAACTACAAAAGTAAACAGGTAGTAAGATTAAGGAAATTGTTAGTTTAACATTTTATCATCAAGAGGCTTCCTTTAATTGTAATACACACAAAATTTCTCTGGTGCATGAGCTGGAGGGTAAAAAGGCTGTGAAGAAACATTATCGGAGAAAATATAAGATTTGTTGTACAGTCATTGTTTGTTTTGGTTTGGTCATTGTTTGTGTGCCAAACATTTGAAAATCCAATATTCTGAGACTATGCCGATAATTCTTCTGTTTAAGTATCTGTGTAATGTTGTAACTGAGATTTTATTAATTTGCTTTCCCTTGTATCTATGTGATATGCCTATTGGCATGCATGTAATCTGGATTTTCTTTCTACTTACATGTTTTTTGTTGTTGAAACATTTGATCATGTAGGATGTGTGTATGGAAAATTTAGTATATTGATGATGAAGAATGGAGATGATGGGAGATTTTTGTCAGTAATAGTTAATATTTATGAGAATGTTAAATAAATGTTCATTTTAATTGTCATAATTAACCATGGCATTATGGTGCCAGGATATCGAACATAGATTATAATCAGGAAAACTGACCAAAGCTATCTGATTTAATTTGCAGGGCATTTTGTAACTGTGTGTTATTTTTGATTGTCTTAGTGATCTGGAATCATTGTAGTACAAGATATTGATTTGATTCTTGCCAACATTATAAGTTCCTTCTTTCATTTCCCCTTTTCTTTGTGGATTGTATACTTGAATACTGAACATATTTCCGTGAAAGTTCACTTCACAATAGAAATATTACACCAACTCTCTTTTCTGTTTATGAGTAGATAAACATGGTCAATTTTATCAGATATTTGTTCAGCATCTTCAAAGAAAATATATTTCTGTAACGGTCATAACCCTAAGCAATTCCGATATCCAGGCAGAGCGCCTGGGGGGGGGGTCAATACTCAGAATAACTTGCAGTATAATTGAAAAAATATTATATACATTTTAGAACCAATAATGCACTTATTTATCAACATCTAACCATATTTTTCTGCCTGTTTGTGTTAAAATATTTACAGTTTTGGGGGTACAGCAAAGCTATATACGTTTTGAAAATTGTCTGTACTTTGAATCCTTTCCATAGGGACATAAGTGGAACTGTTTTTTAAAGAACTACTACTTAAAGTTCAACATTTGCAACATCCTCTCAATTGCACTATAATTCACATCAATAGATATTAAAATTATGTTGCAACTTATTTATGTACAGTAAGAGCTTAGCTGTTAGAGAATGATAGTTTCCTCAAAGTGATGCATGGTGATTGTTTCAAACTTTATTTCTAAACATTTGATAACTGATGGAAGGCAAAATTAACAATAAGAGTTAAGAAAGGCTCTAATAATAAAAGTCCTTTCTGGGAAAGATATACTGAGAAAACTGCATTGTCTATCATTGACTCCCCATCCTCCCACCTTTTCGTATGTAACTATTAGAAAGTTTATTGGGAATATTATATTCATTTCTTTGTTGGTTGAAACACCTACATTTTTTCAGAATCTAACTTTTGTGTATCTGAAGACTGCTATATGTGTGTGCCTTTTTAGACAATGTATGTAGAATTGGTATCCTTTTTGCTTTGATCTTCTGTGACTAGTTTTCTTATTTAAGAATGTTGAAAATTGAGATTGTAATTAAGAAAAGTGGTGGATTTTGACAGAAAAGTTGTCTAAAAATCTCTTAATTTTTGTTTCATGCAATTAAAATTTGCTGTCTAATTAGTATCATTGTTTTAAAGCCATGAACATTGTACAGTCGACTCCGCTTATAGTGAACTTGTGTCACTGGGCCCGTTTCGCGTACATTACAAATAAGCGTAAGAGGATTTGGTTATAGTGAACCTGAACTTCGGTTATAGGAAATACAACGCCCTGGATATTAATTCCCTCTGGAAAAGAATATATCGCCCCGTTGCGACTAATTCAAACACTAGGCAGCTTGAAAAAAATATCGGCCAAAGGCCCATAATCGAAAACGTCTCCCCTGAGGTCAAATTTCGTGATTTTCCGCGGGTCAAAGCGCCTGCGCCTTTGCCGCTACCGAAAGGATCTAACATGTTATTGGGCGAGGGGGGCTTTCAACAATGCAAGAGTCATTGAAATGTGCCAAGACTGCATTACGAAACTTCGAGACAGTGGACAATGCAGGATAAAGTATGGCGAGTCCCCCAACTCTGGAGAAGGATCTATAGAAATTAGTAATGAAAAATGTACAAAGCAAACAATGGAAAATTATGGTTTTTAGAAGGACAAATAAAGATATTTAAATGTTTAGTTCCTACTGTTAATGTATTTTTGTTTACATATATTAATGAAATCAATCATTGTCGAGAAATTTTATTTAATTTTGATATCTTTCGATATAGTGAACCAAAATGTTAGTCGCCAGAAGTTCACGATAACCGAAGTCAACTGTAATTACTTTTGCATCATCAAAATGTTTTCTTTCATGTCAGACCCTATTTAATGGTTTTTGAAATTAGGAATAAATTGTACATTAACTTTTCAAAAGATGACCAGACATGTTTTGATGTCTCATTGTCAATTTTATTTTCTCATTCTACTTTTTCCTACATAACAGCTGCCATCAGTTTCTTTTCTTGTCAACTTCAATTTCAAGCTAATGATGAGTTGTAGAGAAGAATGATTCTTTTGCATTGAAATGTACTAAACCCCATCAAAAAAACAGCCATTTGCTGCTAAATATTAACTAGGTACCGCTAATTTGGAATTGTAAGCTATTATTGTATTTAAGTAGAATAGTAACAAAATATAATAGGTTATTCAGTTCTTTCTTCAATTGACTGGCATATTTACAATTTTCCTGTTTGCTTTCAGAATTAATGAACCCTTCATGAATTTTATCAAATGTTTGCCTTCGTATTTATGAGTTTGGACATTATAAATATATTTGCAATGTAATGTTAGATCAGTTCATTCTATCAAAGGTTTCATTTTCTGAATGAGGTTTACTTCATATATTTATTTGTGTTTGACCTAGTGGTTTTTTCTAATTTCAATTTGTACTATATTTGTATCTGCTATTATGTTTTCTATTTTATTAATAATCATTCCTATTAAAAAAATTATCATTGAAAGTTGACTAGTCATGTTTCTGTAATTTGCAATGATAATTATATCATTCATATATTTGTTATTTTTTGAAAATCATTTATGTTAAGAACAAAAACATTTATGTAAATATTAAAATGTACTACTAATTTTGTAACTTTTATTGCTGAATGTGACAAAATAAAATTTGTTTGTAATTTTTTTATTATTTGTATGTTTCACATTATTAACTCTGAAACTGCATTCATCTCCAAAATTCCAAATTTACGTCTTCTGAATTCTTCAGTGCAACATTCCTGCAACATTAACAAACGGACTTTACAACAGAGATCTTCCTCATCTATTTCACTATTGTATGTGTGTGTGTGCTTAAACGAAAACAGCTTTTTGCCATTGAATTCAGCGTATTCACGTTCTACATAAATGTATTAACAATGCACGATGCTTATTTTAGACATAAATAAAATTATTTGTTTATATTAACGCAAAAAAAGCAACAGTCATTATCCCCTTTTGTTATCAGTGCGGCTTTACAACAATGGATTACAAGCAAGAATGACGTAATTCGTATGGGATATACATTTTGCCAATTAGCAGTGTTGATACTGCTAGCAAGAAAATGAAAATATGTAATAATTAAATATGGTTTTGTATTCATTAAAATTACTCTGTTTTTACATTTATTACTTTTTATTCCCACATCTTATTAAGCAAAGCGAAATCATCTATTCCTTTTCAATGATTTCAACAAATGATATAAGATGTCTGGAAGCTATATTGACAAAAATATCTCAAATTGTATGTTAATTTCATGAAGAATGACAGATCTAGTTCTTCTATTCACGAATGTAAACTTTTCTCAGGAAAAACGAAGTGTTTTCAGGCTCAGAACACAGTTTTAGAAAATCAAATTCTAACAGTTTGCCATTTTTACTTTCCTTACCTTACCTTTTTCTTTCCTTTTACCGGCTACTCTTTAAGCAATTTAAATGCTTACTTAGGTACAAGACAAATTGCAATATTTTCGTTCAGAACCAAAAACATTACATAAACGAACAATTTCAATAATAAAACGATTTCAACTAATGTACTTTAAATACAATCACTAAGTAAGTAGTACACTGTGGCGGCACGTGTGCCACAAGTACTATTCTAACACTATTCAACAGATGAATAGCTTTTTAAATAAAATAATCTCTAAAATGTGAGATTTAATGGCTACCATGTTCCTCCTAATCAAAACACATTGTTTAATAACAAATTTCTTGTTATGGTAACCAATTTCAATGGAAACCACTTACAAATTCTTAAGCGAACAAATACAACTAGTGGTGCAACAGAATGGCACAGACTTTCCCATAGTAATTTTCTATTTCCTTTGGTCTTAGCTAGCTATTCGGACTTGTCAGCTGCCATCTATCGCCGCCCAAAGTACATTTTTGGTATTTTCTTAATATTTCCTAATAGAACGGAAATATTATTTTGAGAATATTAAATAACAGTAAACCTTCGATTTAAATGGCAATTTTCTTTGTAACATTTGTAGCCGTTTTTAAGAAAATGGGGTTTAAGCGCTACTGTAAATTCGAAATTTCAACCTCTTTCTCATAGGAAATTTTTGAGTTTGAGTTGGTGTTAACCTACAGAATAACCATGGAAAACTCCCAAATCGGGGGTGAAACAATATTCTTGTGAACGTGCGAACGGAAGTCGCACCCTGAGATACTGCGAAGTAGTTTTAGCAATTTTCTTAATCGTCCCTTACACTATTCAACAACAAAATTTAGTGAAAAAAAATTGGAGCCACTTTTTGGAAATTTCGAAAATATCCCAGGGGCTTCGTGAAAGTAACTCCCAAAATTAAATTATCGATTTCAGATTCCAGGCCCCACTATATCAGGTAGAATGATCGGAGAACATCAATTTTGGAGAAAATCGGCAGAACGTGCATACGGTAGCGTTGTGCTCAGTCGGGCGGACGGACGGACAGACATTTTGCCGTCAATCGATTTTTCGGTATCAGGACCCACAGAACACGCATTCTGGCGACACCACACGATAGAGTATTCCTCCCTAAATTTAGCAACTGGATTTATCAACTTTTTCCTTACCAGGGCCCAGCAATAAAAGTTTTTGAGTCGAAAATTTGCCTGCTCACGATTACAGTACTTTCTCTTCTTACGTTAATAAGTGCGAAAAAGAAAAATCCACTTTTCGGTATCAGGATTCTCACAGTATAAGAAATATCTTACACCGTGGGGCCCCCCATTGTGGAAATAAATAAATAAACTAGTTGTGCTACAGAATGGCATAAACTTTCCCGTATTGGTTTTCTATTTTCTTTGGTCTCGGCTAGCTGTTGGAACTTACCACATACTCTTGCCTGCTGCCATCTATCGCCGCCCAAAGTGCATGTTTTTGAAATGTGCCTAATTTTTGGTTTCCCAATAAGAAGAGCGGACACATTATTTTAAGAATATTGAAGAACAGTAATATATTTTAAGAATATTGAAGTAAATCCCCGTCCTATATAGCAATTTTTAAAAAAATGTAAGAAAATGTTGTTGTAAGAAAATGGCGCTTAAGCTCTAGAGTAAATTCGAAATTTGAAGCATTTTTTTATAGACAGTTTTTTGAGTTTTCGAAAAATTTCATTACAAGTCATTTGAAACACTTTAACTCACAAATACAATAATGTTTACAAATTTCTGCAAATGTGCATATTAACGGCGTGAATAAACTTTCAAAAAACTTAATTTGTGTAATTAAAAAAAAAAAAACACCCGAAACGAACTTTACATCACATGAAGGAGTGCATTTAACACTATTCTTTCGAAAAGTCTGGAGAACAAAATTAGAGCCATTTTTAAGAAAATGTCGTTTGAGCGTTTCCGAAAATACCAACTTTTGAACTAGTTTTGACAGAAAACGGTTGTGTTTTCGAGAAGCTTTATATGACATTATTTAAAGCACATGTACTCGTAAATATTATAATCTCAACAAATTGCCACTAATGTAAATATTAACGAGGTGTGAGACAAATTAAAAAATTACACTTTTGTATTTAAAAAAAAAAACAACAGATTGCGCATTTAGCACAATCCCTACCAAAAGTTTAAAGAAAAAAATTGGAGCCGTTTTTGAGAAAATTTTGATTTTGTGCATGCAATATTGAAAAGTGCATGCAATATTGCGCGAAAACTTCTAAAATTGTCAAACAAATGTACATGACCTTAATAAAAAAAAACAAATTTCGTTTCAAGGTCAAAATTTTCTTCTTTAATTTTGTAGTTGTATGAAGACACTGCAAAAAATTCCAAAATTTGAAATATTCAAAAACTCTGAATTAAATCTAAAAACCGGTCGTAGGCCACATTCAACCGAGACAATTTTTAAAATGTCCGGGTCGCTTCATGTAAAGTACCCTCAAATTTGAAAACTATTTTTTCAAAATCTGAAAGTTTCGACTCGAGCCTGATGGACAGGTGTTTCTTCAATTTGGAAAAAAAGTCAATACCTGTTTTAGCCGCTTGTGGTGTTCACTGACAGACAGGGGGATGGACGGACTGACGGATGGACGGGCAGACGGGCGGACCGACGGACGTTTCGAAAAAAACAAACAAAAACAACTACATTATATCGGTATCAGGGGACTCCAAAACGCATTTCTGTTGAAATCTCGAAATGTATTTTCCGCAGCATTTCATAACTTTTCTTATACTACGTAAATTACTCCGCATATACTACGTATGTGTACCGGAAAGTAAAAATGGGGATACGGTGAGGTTCCACAAAATGAGATCTATCGAAATCTTTTTCTATCGAAAACCCGGAGCACGCCAATATTTTCCCAATACTCAGTTTTTGGGGCCAAGAATATGTGCTCTTATATACACGACTTTTTGACCCCGGAATATGTATGCCAATCCTTTATTAATATTAGTTGAATTATAAGTAAATTATAGCAGAGCACATTATTTTCATAATGTGATATTAATGATATGATATAATCAGAAATGTTGTTGGAAATTTTCCACTATGATATTTACTAATTACAGTTTCTTTTTCAATAGTTGGCAAATGGATGTTAGTTGGCGAGGCTGGGTGAGGCAAGTTGTTAGCATATGAAGTCTGTTGTCAAAATTGCCGGCGTGTGGGAATAGATTGTAGGACCTTACTTATTAATTACAATTAAAATACCATAAATGGAAATCCTCAATGAATAGAGACTGATTAGTGATCATTGTTTGTTTGCATACTTTGTTTTCCTAATTTAAGTAATAACAAAACGTAACTTTTGAATCATCTTCTGGAACGAAAATATTCCGCCGATTGTGAGATAACGTTATTTATCTTTCCCGTGTACTCTGTATAGCGTCAATTAAATTTGTGTACAGGTGTCATGACAAATAAACTTAGAATGCGAGAATTGATTGGATGTGGTGTGCTCATTGTTGCAATTCTGTATGTGGTGTACAAGTATTTGACAAGAAGTAAGAGAAGCTTGGATAAGAAGCATGTTGTGGTACGACATAATGTATAACTTAACATTTCTTTAAAATAACTTAATTAGGAAGTTGAACGGATCATTATGAAGATTATTCATGTTAATAATGATTATCCTTCAATGGAAGTATTAAACTGTACCCTACAAGTACTACCCATGTTTGTAGCAAAATAGAGAACTTAGAATTCACAATACTTACTGCTACTACTAATTAAAGCTGTGCACTTTTATTGACTTGAATAATCTACATAACAATTCGTAGTATCATATAAGTTATACGGCAGTGTGACAAGTGTAATAATTAGTATAATAATTTTATAATTTTGTTAATATGTTTTAACATTTTTCTTAATTCAAGGAAGAGAGTGTCACTTTGTTTAGCAGTCTCGGAAATTGTCTCCAAATGTGTTATTTTTTTCAAAACAGACATGGTGTTTTTTGTGTCTTTATATCCTATAGAAATATATTTCTATTACTTATTATAAATGTTAACTATATTATTTGGAGTGATTTGAAGGCATATGTCTTAAAATGCATTGCTTGTCTTGTTGTTCTTGAAAATCCAAGTCTTGCAATACTGTGTGAACAAAATTGAAAATGTCAGGCATGTATTAATTACATATTAATTACCTTAATAAAATTCACATTAATTATGTTTATACTTTCACCAATGTTAGAGGCAAGATCAGAATTGAAATGTACTTTGTAGGCAAAACTTAAATGAGAAGAAAAAATTTATAGATCTTGATATTAAGATTGCAATAGAACTATTAATTATCCAGCATTGTGGCATTGAGATACATGTTTAAAATTTGGATTCAGTAAAAAAAAAGTAAAGTCAATAAATGAAATTTTTCAGATCACTGGAGGTTCAAGTGGCATTGGTAAGGCAGTTGCCATTGAAGTTGCTCGAATGGGTGCAAATGTCACTCTTATAGCAAGAAATGAAGAAAAGCTTCATAGTGCTAAACTTGAAGTGATGCGGAATTGTATACATCCAGAACAACAAAAAATTCAGTACTTTTCTGGTAAGAATGGAATGAAAAGATATTAAGATAATGCAATACTATTCAGTTTTAAGATTTTATTACCCAAAAATACATAGACTCAAAAGGAGGGAATGTAGACATTTGAAGAAGTCTCATTCTGATAGGCAACTGCTCCTGGTCCATTTTACATCTAATTTATAACCATGAACAGGATATGCATACTCAGAGATGCACATTTAGCTCAGAGATATCTTCTTCTAATGTAAAGGATGTGTTTGCTGTTCTTGTTTGTGTGATACAATTTTTAATTTCAGCTACAGGTATAAACTTGAGAGTAAATAACAAGAAATGATAAAAAGTAATATATATGATATTAATTTTAAAATCTCTCATTGGAGGTCTTCAATGGTGCTATCTCTAGAATAATTGGATGATCTTTTATTGTGTTTTGTTATTTTTTATTTTAGCTTGCTACTGTTGTTAGGTCTGCATGAACTCTATTCCAGCTATTTTCTTTTATGTTCATAGAACTCCCAAGGATATCAGAAGTAGAATAATTGAATGATCTTGTATTGTGTTGTGTTATTTTTTATTTTAGCTTGCTACTGTTGTTAGGTCTGCATGAACTCTATTCTAGCTATTTTCTTTTATGTTCATGGAACTCCCAAAGATATCAGGTGCCGTTCCTATACCTAATTCTCAATATCAAATGCCTCTCTGTCCTGTAGCTTCTTTCCGTAATTCCTGCTAGCATGGATGCTGATTTCCTCCTGTCTCCAATCCGGCTGAGTTAGTCCAGTCTCATCTCAGGTTTGAGTTCCGACGGTGGGAGGATTTTTGACACTAGCTACGTAGCTAGGTCGAATTCAGCTGCTAGCTCGAGGAGAATTGTAGCGGCAGCTCCTCTGATCAGTAGTTTTTCATGGTTTCTCTGGTAAATGTCAGGTTAATGCTGGAGCAATACTCTAAAAGCAGACCGTGGACCACTTGCGATCATACCTTCCTCTTCCTTGTCCTATCCTCACCTAACCAGACTGTAAATCATGCACTCCACTTACAGGATAATTGACCTTGGCATTTAATACCCAGAAACTCTAATTAATCAATCTAATATTTTTTTGAGGTTCCCCATAAGCACATCTTGAGTTCTGTTGATTTGATTTGGGGAAAATGATGGACACTTGGCAGATGAGAATGAGATACACTGTGAAAAGGCCACAGTGACTGGATAGATGAAGCGTTTTGTGGGATTCAAAATCGTGCCCTCTGTATATCAGTTGCCGCCTGTACTGACTATGACTTTTATAATAGGATAGCTGGATTTGTTTACATTGTTGAGTTGTGTGTGTGTTCCATTGGTATCATGAGGTTTCATGCCAATTGCTGCATAGGGAGAGGTGATGAATTGGTAATGCTAAAATGCTAGTGGCCTAACATTGTGGTGTACTATGAAATCAAGAACATTGATCATACTCATTCAGTGACTGCTGGACCTACTGATAAATCTTGTTTCAGAGACCAATGTCTCCAGAAAAAGAGACCCAAACAGACTTTGCTCAAGGGCAAGACTTAGACCATCAGACAATCAAAATTTAAAAAAAAAAAAAAAAAAAAAAAAAAAAATGTTCTGAAGCCTTTTGTTTCATATTACTCCTATTCAATTGCCCTTTTTTATTTAACATGTTTTTATAGATTTTAGCATGTTTGTTAATACTAAATAGTATATTCAATATTTATTTTAGTTGATGTTAGTGAAAATTATGAAGCCATTGAGAAGGCTCTGGATGCTGCCGAAGAAGATTTGGGACCTGTGTATATGCTTGTGAATTGTGCTGGTATGGCTATCTGTGGTAAACTTGAAGACACTAACATTTCTGACATTAAGGTATTTGAATTAATTACATTAGCTTCTAAATTTTTAAATTCTTAGTTATAAAGATGGTCTTTGTATTTAAGTACCCAAAGTTAAATACATCAAAGATAACAATAAAGGAACATAGTAAGATATAATTCTTGTGTAGGAATCTTCAGCTCTTTATGTAACAACTATCAGTGTGCTTTACACTGCATATTGTGTGAATATTATAAGACTTTACATGTAATGCTTTATAACATACATGTTCTATGTAATATGTAGTAAAAGATTGTGCAATATATTTGTGTGTGTGTGTGTGTGTGGGTGTCTATATATAAAATCATTCAACATTGTACATACTTCATTCAGGCATTAATCTGTTAGAATTGTTTGTTAGATGTTCTTTTGATCATTATAACATTTTGATTATTTGATTCCTCTGATGGAGGGACCAATTTCCTTCCTGTTAATAATTTACTTGACATGAAAACATTGTGGGATTCAGTTTGTAAACAAATGGAATTATATGTTTCTAAAGGTGAAAATTTGTGCAACATTGCAAAGAAAGTGACAGCATTAATATCTTTGTTGACAGTATCTTATGGATCTGAACTATTTTGGCTCCCTGTACCCTACAAAAGTATTGGTTCCACGGATGAAATGTCGTGGAGAAGGCATAATTGTGATGGTATCCTCTCAAGCTGGATTATTGGGTATTTATGGTCTTAGTGCTTACAGTGCTACAAAGTTTGCATTGCGTGGCTTAGCTGAAGCACTTCACATGGAGGTAGGTAATCTCATTTTGTGAACACTAATATAGTCATTGGTCTCACTTTTCATTAAAAAGTGCCAAATTGTTCTGAATTTTTGAAAGACTGGTGAATTGTGACGTCTGACGAGTGTTTTATTAACAGTGTGCCAATCTATTTTTTATCATCTTAATTATTTCCTTTTTCTTTTGGATGTCAATCTTCCCAACAATACTAAAATGTTAGGGATGTGTTATTCAAAAATTTCTTTTTGAATTTTTATATAATGATTTAATGTGTTGTTAAAAAGCAATGTGAATCTTAACATTTTCTGCTGACATTATGTAAACATTATGTAAATTGTTTATTATAATATTAAAATTATCAATGAATTATTTAAATTGGTTAACAATTTCCTTTAATGTGATCAAATTTTTATTACTGATGAAGTATTTGGCAACCTTTTTCACCACTTTTCTTTTTTTTTTTTTTTTTAACCTTTTGCAGTGCAAACCTTACAATGTGTCAGTAACCCTTGCATTGCCACCTGACACTGATACGCCTGGACTTGCCAATGAAGAGAAGACCAAACCATTGGAGACGAGATTGATTAGTGAATCTGCTGGACTTATTCAACCTGAAGTGGTGGCAAAACGTTTAGTAGTGGATGCTCTTGTGAGTGGTTTTAATACTTTTTCCATTGTTTATTTACCAGTTACTGTTTTATGGGCTTGAATATTTTGAGTACAAATTATTTCTTCATTGATTTTCTTAAGGGTGGAAACAGTAGCATGTTTATTTGAGAGTTATGTTGTGAATTTTCATTTTCATTATCTAAGTCAGGGGTCAGCAAATGTGACACATACAGTGATGTTACAAGAAACCTGACCAATCCCCTTTTGTTGAGGTGGGAACAAATGGGATGGCTGCATAATTTTGCTAGAACTTTCTAATATGGTTTTCCCTAGTCATTCTGTTAACATGTAATGTGTATGGTGTTGAAAATCCAGATGAGAAGAGTATTACAAAAGGCTAAATTTCTCATTCACAAAACAAAACAAGAAAAGGAAGGTTGCTGTAGGCCACTTATAACAACGCCTTCAAATGTGCATCTGTTAAGTATAATCTTTTGCAAGCTTTCAGAAATTTAAGTTAACTAGTGTTTCTACAAAAAGCACATTGGTGCTTTCTTGCATTATTTTTAACTGCTCCACTATATTAAACTACTACATAAACCTGCAAAAGCTTTTTAACTAGCAAACCTTTTTTTCTGCTTCGAGATCTGAACTCAGATCCTCAGAGTTAACTTGCTGATACTCATTCCACCATGCCACAGAAGCGCCATAAGGGTCGACCTAGGGTAGAGGCATAAAAACGTAAATGCCTGCTTTATGTAAAAAAAAAAAAAAAAAAAAAAAAAAACCTCAAAAATCAAAATACCTGTTTCAAACTCTCAAAGGCTCCAGTTTGTTAAGATTGATCAGAGAAAATCTGCTGAACATTTTAGGCACTGGAGGTGGACAGTCGGTCAGATGGCTGTTTTGACGTCAATAAATTTTTCGGTATAAAGGACCTACAAAATATGGATTTTGGTTGCAGCATGTGTTAGAGAATCTTTTTTATATATTTATCAATTGGATTTATCCACTGTTTCGTTACCAGGGCCCTGCAATAAGAGATTTTCTGCTGAAAATTCACCTTTTTCCGACTCACGATTAACATGCCTGGATGCATGTAATCACGTCATCAGCGTTAGGTGACACGTCAACTCTCAAGGCGTTGGGCTACCTGTATGAAGTGCGAATATAAGTGCTGTCTTTTCCACAGGGCTCGCTAATGTCAGGCCCGCGTGTCTTCTAAGTAACTGGTCATGTACTTCCTGGTCAATGTCCTTTAAGAAGGAATGTACTTCAGCTTCCGGTTTCATTCAGGTTTTGTCCAGTTTCCCTGATTTATTGACGTAAGGCTGTGGTGGCCCCTTGGTTTGCTTTTGGAATAAATGTGGCTTTACTATGCGCACGTTTCATTGAGCTAATCTTTTGCTTGTAGAGTAGAGCGGGCGGGGGTTACAATTTTGTTGCCAATACAAAACTAGTTGTGCTACAGAATGGCACAGACTTTCTCGTAGTAAGGATTTCTAATTTCCATGGTGTGGACTGGCATATTAGGGTCTTGTCTCATCCTTTTGCCAGCTACTATCTATCGCCGTCCAAAATACACTTTTTTTTGGACATTTTCTCAATTTGTACCATTTCCTAATAGCTGAACCGAAATATTATTTTAAGAATATTAAAAAGAGTAAAACCTCGTCATAAATGATAATTTTTTTGACAAATATGGAGCAGTTTTTAAGATTGATTTTTTAAGAGCGTTTTTTAAATTAATTTTTGTAATTTGGAGCCGTTTATGAGAAAACCTTGTTTTTGTAATATTTTACATTGCAAATATTGCGTGAAAAGTACTAAAAATGTACGTGACTTTAATGGAAGAAATCATTATGGACAGCAAATTTCATTTGAAGGAAAAATCTCGATCTTCAATTTTGTAGCTGTTAGAAGATGCTGCAAAAATTTGTTTTTTTCGAAAATTTGGAGTTAACCGTGAAAATTATACCTTTTTTTTTATTTTGCTCTATTGTTAAAAGAAATTTAAAGAAAAATATTGGAGCCGTTTTTGAGCAAAATTCAAAAATGTCCACGGAGCTTTATGTAAAGTACCTCCCAAAGAACAAAAAAGAAAAGAAAATGCATTTTGTTTACTGATCTAAATATGTTTTCTGTAACTCAGGGTCAAAAATGTCTACTTTTCAAAAGTTGCTATCTTCAACTTGTTTTGAAAGTGTTATTCATCGTTCAACTATTTATAGTTAAAACGTTGGGAAGATATTCTAGAGCTCAAGAAGACGTGTTCAGATGAGTCATTCCACGTGAATCGCACACTCACAAAACATCACTATTTTTGTATACTCTGTATATATGTATGTATATGGGAAAGTAAAACAAACAGTTTGTTTGTATGCTTCTTTCTTTCTTTCTTGCTTTCTATGTACATAGTTAGTTTAGGAGCATTTTGGGTAATGAAAGCTTAAGAGATTATTATTTTTTTTGAAATTTCATTGTTCAGTTGTATTGATGAAAAACTTAATCGATATTTTCAGAATGGCACATTCTATAGCACTGTTGGCTTTGAAAGTTTTATGTTGAAAACCTTGTGTTGTGGAATGACCCCAGTTGTGTCCCTTGAAGAATTGTTTCTTCAGGTAAGTGTTTCTTTAAAGTAATATGAAAATGTTTTCTGTTATTTTAAAAATAAGGTGTTTTAGATTCTTACATGAAGAAACAAATTGTTCATAACTTATTGTTCTCAAATTGGTGTTTTTATTTATGTACCTAGTTACTGAGTTATGAGGCTTTAAAATAAATGGTGTATAATGTTCATTTAGGAGGTATTAAATAACGATGACTTATGATGTCCAAATAGGCAGTTTTAAGTAAATAATGTATTAAAAGATTCAAAATTTAATTATTGTTTACATGTGATGCTTCTATATTTAGTTAAATTTTTTAAGTAAATTCATATATTTAACATTGAATGAGCTCTTAGTAATGTAGGTCCAAAGGTGTCGTACACAAGCAAAAACAGAAATTTAGGTTAAATAATATTTATATTGCATTAAAAAATGTCATCTCTTTTATACTTAAAGAAGATGACTGCTCTGAAATCTAGTATCTTCTGAGATAATGGAGCATTTTCATGTTGTGTGGATCAATATTTAATGTTTCATAATTTTCATTACAAGCTTTACTTATTATTAGTTTGTTAATATTCTATGTATAAGTGAACATTCTACAATGTATTTCAATAAATAATGTGGTTTGTTTTTCTTTAGGTATTTTTAATGGGAGGATTTCGATTAATCAGCTCAGTGTATTTGGCCTCCTTTCATCGGATTATCAAAAATTGCATGAAGACGAGGGATACAACAAAAAAGGCTGAATAATTTTCATTGGTAAATTGTGTTATTAAGCGTTACCACACATAATGAAAGAGTTTCAAAGGTGTTGAAATTTGTCACAAATTATCTTATTCTTTGCATTTAACTGTTTAAACTTTGGATTGTGATCTCAATGACAAGAGTACAATGCAATGTGAATGTGTGTTCATAAGTCAGCCAATATTAAAGATAAACTTTTTTTACAGTTACCAAAGAGTGAAGATGAAAATCTAGAAATTTTTTTTTCTTGGTGTTACTTTAAAACATTTTGAATACCTTTGTTCTTGTGTACTTCATATCTTAGTCTCAATGAAATTGGATTGACATACTTTGGATTCCTTAAAATATTTCTTTTTGTAAGTGAAAAATAAAAATATAAAAAATAAAGATGTTCATAAAGCAATAACTTACAAATATACATTGCATTTATTCTTTTTCATTTTGTTACTGAGGTGTTTTGTATTTTTAACATTTAATATCATCTTGTGTTTTGTAAGTTGGTGAGAAATGTTGCTCTTTGCTTCCATATTTCATTTGTCACTTCAGTGTCAAATGTAACATTCATCTCTATTTATGTATTTTACATGTCAGTTATGGGCCCTTGCTACTGTGTTACTAAAGCAGGAGTGAAATCTTATATATGCTTCTGAATTTTTATTAATGGTTTGACTTAGTAGTAGACATAATATAGGAAGCTGTCAACTGGAAAATTGACTGATTTGCTAATTTTCCATGGTGGATTAATATTTCTTTGACATGTAGATCACATTTTTACCTCTGAATAAGGTCAAAAACATTAAACTTAAAAACCTATCAATATCAGGAAAGACAAGGGAGTATGTAGTTAGTTTTCAACTTCCTCTAGTCTTATATACATATCCAATTACTTATATGTTGCTTTTATAGGGAATAAATAGTGTATCATTGTATTTATAATTCGAACTTGATTGTTTATGGTATAATGGTGTCAAGCATTTTCTTTGTTAACATACATGTGCTGTCTTCCTCTTTTCTTCCATTACAATTAAACAGCTGAAGCAGAATAATTTTAAAGAACTGACTGTCTTAACCCTAATATTTAAATCTTTACCTCTTAATGGCTCGTGAGATAATGAAATGTATTTTGTTGTAAAAAGCAGAATATTATATATAAAGACTGCAATTCAAGTTTCAAAATATATTACAAATACTATTAAGCTGCTATGTGATAACCTGAACATTCTCCTAGGAATAAAAGTTTGTATGATGTAAAGATGCCATCCTCATTTTGAATCGTGAGATATCAATGTTCACTTGAACGCTGGCTGTGAATCAGCAAATTAGTATATAAGGCATGATGTTGGTAATATTGAGAGATCTGTAATGTTGAAGGATGTATGTATCATGCAGTGAACATTGTTTGTATGTGCTGTTTTAATTGATTACTGCTTTGTAAGTGGGAAATTTCAAGTGGTTCGATTATTGATGAGTGTGACAAGCATTAAAGGAAAATCATTTTTCCAATACTTGGATTCTTGTGTTTCTTATGCTCTTATTATCTTACTTTTTTTCACTTATTCTTGAAGAGACATAGTGAAGTAATGCTTATTGTTAATAAATTGTAGGTGTGAATGAAAATAATCACTTAAGATAAAGTTTGGAATAATATTTTATTTAAAAAAAAAGTTGTATTTATTTGTAATTGAAATAGATGTATTACTTAGTAAATAGATGATTTTCTAGTATAATTAGAGGTAACTGATGAAGTTTCATAGGTTTATATTAGTATTCATTCACTGCATCTGACATTTATGAAATAAGAGAAGAGGATCAGTAAAGATACCAAGAATTTGTTGGGCTTCTGCAAATCAAACATCCCGCCATGGAGTTCTATATATTTTTTAGGGTATATATTTCAAATGAAAAACCTTTTGGATTTACTTGCTTTTACTGATTTAAAGGATGTTAAATTTTCCCATTAAAAAATGTATTTTGTAAGATTTTTAATGATGTATGAATAAATTCTAAGGAACTCTTTTTCCGTTACGCATTTGAGGAAAACTCAATTTCTCCAAGAATTTCTATTTCAATGTGGGCTTAACATCACTTGGCATTTCTAATATTTGGTAAAACGTGATCAGATTATTTAGGCATTTTAAAGTTAAATTTTTCCACTCATTTGGCTGCATATAGGTAATTTGTATAATTTTGTGACTGAAATGGAAGACTTTTATAACTTTTATTATTTTCAGCTTTAACCTTTAGTTATAGTTTAAAGGAAGTTTGTTGTGTAGGGAAATAATCTACTTCAACATTTTTTCACTGGTTGAAAATTCTTTTAATAAAATATAACTGGAAGGAACCATCAAGTTTGCTGAAATGAGGTCCAAATATTATACATTTTAATTAAATGTATTCTGATGGTAATCATGATTATTTTGCGTCAGTTTTCTAGTGCTATTGTCTATGGAAAACTGTTAATAATGGTAAAAAAATGAGAGATTGAAAGTAGTAATTCATTTCTTCCTGTGAGATTAAGTTAAAGAAAAAGGTGAGGGGGTGGGTGGTATTGTATCTATGCAGATTCCCCTAATTTTGTAAATAATAATGTATCTAGTTAAAGCTAGTTAAATATTATAACTATTAATTACTTAGTAAAATCAGAATGCTGGTGGGTTTGGTTTAAATGGAATTTTTCTCATACTCATGCTAAAATAGTAAATTATTATTTATTTTACAAAAATACTTTCTTTAATCCTTACAAAATTTGGTCTGTTAAGTATACATGCAATAAGTGGCTTGTGTAAAATTTGTTCATTAAGTATTATTGCATATTTTATGTTAAGGCATACAAAAGTGATTGAGTACTATGTACTTTGTGTAGAAATGTTCAGTATTTCATATTCATGAGTTAAATATTTGATATTTACTCAATGTTACATTTTCACTTCCTAAGTGAAAAATGACCGTGAAGTGTGAGTGTGTGTTGCCCTACCAAACAAATCTGGTACAGGTTAAAAACGGTGGTAAGAAATTCACACAGTACAGAATAACAATGATGGGGAAAACTAATAATCAAAAATTTGCATAAAGTAATTGCCTAATGTAGTGGTCGTGCATTTATAATGCTGGGTAACTTATGCAACAATTATCTGTGTGAAGAAGAAAGCCTTTTGTCTTCTGAGATCCTCTAAGCAGTGGCATACACTAAGCGTTTACTAGTGAAAGCAGCTGACAACAGTGATGTTATGATTGGGATTTTTGTTCTGAATTAGAATTGAAGACAACATTCATTCACATGTTTTTAGCACTTTTCACTTCTTTCACTAAGTTGGTCCTTATGACAAAAATGATTGAGCCATCTAACATTATCGATTGTCAAACATTACTTTCATTTTCATAAATAGGTACTCATATATATTTTGTTGACAAATTCAGAAAATGTACTCTTCTATTATATTTTTGACTGCTGCTGAATCCAGCAATGTCAACATGCACACCCTGCCATGATCACTATTTGGTCAGATCTCAGCACTTTTAGAGACTGGGATCATCTTAAATTCCAAGGTAGCCTTCCAGAGTAATTAATAATGTTGAGGTGTGGAACAGTGTTTGTGTTCTAATTTCTGATGTATTGAGCATGCAAGACAGGGCTCGATAGATAAATCCATTTTCCATTCTACATCTTTCAGTGTTTGAAACCACAAATTCCTTCATAGATTCTGCTGGGAGCTTTGACTTTCTTATTCAGTAATTGTTGAATGTAACCATTTAAAAGGGCATAAAACCAGGAAAACATTCACATACTCTTATGTTTATAGAATTTTATTAGATTTTGTCAAAGGGATCATTCCATTTTGTGAAAAATCCCTTCTAAACTCAAAATGTTCTTCAAATTGGGGACTGAACTACATATTTTGGCACGTAACAAACTCCAACATAAAGTGGGATTTATTACTCCAATTCAAACTTTTCCAGTGAGTTGCTGGAGCAGATCTCTCTTGTACCGGCGATGAACCTGAGAGCCCTCCTTTCCCTTCCTACATTGATTTTTGTATTGAATTTTTCCCCACAATATCGATTTGGTTTGATCATTCAGTCAGAAATAGAATGAATGACAGTATTAGCATGTAGTTTTTTAATGAATTTGCACCAGGTTAGGGACTCAGTGCATCAATTGATGTCACTGCAGAACCTCTGACTGGGAGGTCCTGGGGTGGGAGGATTTTCAAATCTAGCTACGTAGCTAGGTTGAATTCAGGTGCTATCTACAGGAGAATCGTAGCGGCTGGCTGCTCTGATTCGTAGTTTTCCATGGTTTCTTCGATCAACACCAAGCAAATGCCAGAGCAGTACCTTGACTAATGAGCCACGGACCATGTGCAATCTTTCCTTCCTCTTCCTTGTCCTACTCTCACCCCTTATTTACACACAAGTACTATCACATGCTCGGAGACCAGACAGGAGCTTAGAGCATGTTCCGGCCAGGGAGGTGCTGTGTGGGTGGGAGAAACCTGGTAGGAAAAATCCTTGTAAACCGAAGGATAGGTCAGCTTTAGATCCTTCCATCTAGCGAAGGATGATCACTGCCACCTCCCATGATAAAAAACCTAAACTACACTCACCTTGGTTGAAGCACCAATTAATTAATTTGCCCTCCTATTGTAGACAGTTACCCTGTCAATACATGAAAAATAATGAATTTCATCGAGAAGAAGCCAGCAGGGTGCTCTAGGACTTCTCAGTTTCTAGATGTCTGATCCTTCAAGGAGGCAGTGAAAAGTGGGGACACTGTGTCAATCTTCCGTCTAATGTCCTTCCTCATTACTTGACTTTATGTGCCTTCGTTCGCAGATCTGGAAGCAATCATCTTGAGGCATTCTTGCCATATTTGGGTAGGGGTTCTTCACTGTCATGGCTTTCTTCTGCAATATTCACATAATGAAAAAATTGCTTTTTAACTGCTCATAAGTGCCTTGACCTTACAACAATTGAATCATTTATTTCAGAAACCCTTCAAACGCCAAAATCAAAATCAGGCATTAGTGATGGATTATTGTTGCAAGAGGATAGACACATCGTTTAGAGAATAAAAAAAAAAAACTATTCATGTATCAATACCTTTAATAAATAAAAATATTTTGAAATTAAAAAATTCGAACACTTTTTCTCAGTTTTCTCGAAATCAGGAATTTGGCATTTGACGGGTTTCTGAAATAAACGATTCAATTGTCTTGCATAGTGTGTTGCAGATATTACTTGGATACTATTACCACTATCTATTAAAACTTCAAAACCTTTGTTCTTAATTTTTATGTACTATGCAGATTAGTAACCTATTTACTGATTATCATTTTGCATAATGATACGGTACTACTTAGCAATTTGTGCATAGATCTTCAGATAATGATGATAGAAGTATAGGATGGGATTGAGGATATGATGATAATTTTTCAGAAATGAACATTTTATGATTTTTATATAATTTTCATGTATTACTTTATGTTTTGTAAGTTTATAGATGTCGATAATATTCAAGGTTCTAAGTATAAAAACTAGTCGGTGACTGAATGAGCTTGTCAGAGGAAGCAACAATATTGATCTTTCAACAAGTTATTTTGAATGCTATTTACCTGAATTTTTGTTCCCAGTTAATTTGTAAATAATAATGCTCATTAAATTTAATGACCTTTTCTTTTTAGATGATTAATCATGAAGTGAATTATTAAGGTCAAAATTATGTCTAATGATTGTATGTTAATACTTACATATTGTTACACTTCATCCTTATTTCTGTTTTGAATCTCCTCGCAGGTGTAGTTATACTTTGAACTCTTGTGACTCATGTTTAATGACTGGTTGTTTCTTCTCAGCAGATAAAATATTGATTGAGATATTATTGTGTATTTCTGGGTGTGTGAAGTTATCTGGAAACAAGTTAGCATTTCAAAAGTGCTATATGTTTACTAATATTATCTTTGATGAATAGCCTCTAGAAAGGTGCTTGATGGTTATTGAACACTAATGAATGGATTTTCTGCAATCTGGTTTATTTAAGACTGGAGACCAATGTTTTTAATTTTACTATTATTGATTGACTGATAATAGTTTCAATAATCGTTAAGCATAATTTTGTGATCCAAACTGTTGAGAAATTCTTTTTACTGCATTTATATACTTTTCTTTTATATGTGTTTGTATGTCTCTTGACGGAATATTTATAAGCTAATATTGTATTTTTATCTGGAGAAATTGTACTATTATAGGTGCTTATAAACATCTTGGACAGAGTAAATTTTCTATCTCCTGTTGAAACGTATTTCAATATCAAAGTTTATTAAAATAAGGGAAAGAGGATCATTCACCCAATTATTGATGTGAAGGAAAAATTGAAAAACCTCATTTTGTTTTTCTCTGGTTGCATGTCGTTTAGTTTCCCTTATTTATCTCGTAGTGTAGTCAGCATCACGTCACTTCAGCTTTGTCTTTTGTAATAGATTTTTGTCACCAATCATTTCCTTAGTTTGGAAACAATAATTGAGTATTTTCCCTAGCCCCCTCCCCTCTCTAAAATCCCTTTTTGCTATTAGGTGGGTATCAATGCAGTGGAGCAATAGTAGTGAAACTTTCTGTTTTTGGTCATCCACTGGAAACATTGGCGTAGGCTCAATGTGAGTAATGTGTCACATCAATAACAGTTTTCAAACCTTTTAAAATTTTTCAAGTCGGGTATCTACAGCAAAACACGTCTAAGCTGGTCTCACTTGCGTCCAACATTTTCTTCCATCTTGTACAAGTTTGCAATACGTCATTCAGAAAACACAAAGATGAACAGTGTATGAGTAGTTTATCTTGCCTAACAACCACATTTCGAAGAAAGGAAGACGTCCCTAGAGAGACAACGAAAATGACACACAGAAACGCAACACCAAGTCTAATAAAACAAAAAACTCCTTAAAAAGTTAAAAAAATAAATTACTGTCTTCAATTTTTGTAGAAACAGATTAATTCTTCTGATAATTTAGGCTTCAGCTCTTTGTCTTTGTTTTTATGGTGTCGTACACTCTAGAGATGGGCAGTATCGAAAGCACTTGTTTAAAATATGTATTTTCAATACTTTTGTATTGAAAATACTTTCAAATGATATTTTGTATTTTCAAAATACCAAAATACTTTTTATTGATCTGCTGTTGAAAATCAGAATTTAAAGCTACAGACAAACCTGGAAAACACAAACATCGATAACATGAATTTTTGATATTTCGAAGCAGTTGTTCATTTCTTGCAGCAGTATTTAAAAGATGTTTCTGATAACCCAAAATGCAGGTTATTTGAAGAAAATTTATTTCCAGAGACACTTGGAGAAATTGATTAATGTATTTTGGAGATCCCTTTACAGTCATTATATTGTCACCTTATGCATCATCACTTGTCTGGAAGGTGGTTGTTTTCACTGGTGAAAAGATTGTTCTTGCGCCATGTAAATTAATCTTATGACCTGAATGTGGAAATTGATAAATCATCAAATGTGCAGATGGGACATAGTTCACTGTTATTGAAGTGTTAGGTTCCTATAATCCGACCACAAATTTTAACACACTCGTAAAACTGACAATAATAAGCAGTAATTTTATAAATTTTAAATGCACACAATACTGTACAATAGACTATAAATTTCACTGGTCATTCTTTTTACTAAGGAACTAATAATTTCTTTACAAATTTTAGAGAATTCTGTGTGTGGTGATAACTATAAAAATGAGTGGTCCAGAAGCTCAAATTCACATAGAAGAAGAATGGACAGCACTGAGAATGATGATACTATACCAAGAAGTTAAAACCAACAAGCTTAACATCTGGTTTCTTCAATATGCAGGAAAAAGGAAACAATCAAACAAAATTTGATGATCGTGTTACAAAATTCTATGTTAATCGAATGAGATACTTATCAATTACAATAGAAGAAGAAACATTAGTGATACAATGTTTGAAAAACTAGTAGTGTTGAAGGGAAATGTGTCCAATTGTATGCAATTGTAAACCACAACCAAGTTTTAAGAAATAAATTGTGAAACTGGATCACTTGGTTGAATTTTCAAAAGTATTTTAAAGTACTATTTTGTATCTAAAATACTTTTATGGAAGTATTTTGTATTTGGTATCGAAAATAATTTCAACGAAGTATTTTGTATCTGAAATACTTTTTTTAAGTATTTTACCCAATTCTGCATACACTTGAGTTTTCCCAACTGTAACTTTCTTTGTGAAAATATTGACAGAATGTTCCTTTTTCCATGTTCTTCAATAAGTCTAATTTTCTCACCAAGAGGTAATGTTTTCAATTCGCCACCTGACATTATAAACACTTTATTAACACTGTACCTGCAACTCGTCAAACTTAGCAACAGTAAACATGTTGAACACAGAACCTGAAGCACACATCACCAGAACTGTGCAAGCATCGCTCTGCATCTCCTTCCTTCACACAGGCTTGTGAAGGTTAGTGCTGTAGCAAATAAACAGGAGCCATTCCACATCAATTCGCACAAAAAATACCAAAATTTGACATTCATATTTTTAATTATTTTCTCTCTCTCCCTCTCTCTCCTCTCGTGTATATATATATATATATATATATATATATATATATATATATATATATATATATATATATATATATATATGTATGTATGTGAATGAAATACGTTAACGTGCAAATTTCTATTTTTTACTAACTTCATTATTTTTAGAAACATTACATGTTGAAATTTACTAAAAATGACCTGTATCACTGACTTCAAAGTATCACATACATGAATACATTAACTATAGAAACTCCTTTAAAATTCCATTCGAAACTTAAAAACATGTTTGTTTGTTTTTTTACAAAATATTTCTTTTCCAAATTTTTCATTTTTTTATTCTAAATTTTGAAAATTATTTTTGTGAAGACGCGTTTATTGCGTTACTGTCCGCCAGTTACTTTTGTGGCCGCAGAAATTAAAATACTTCGGAAGGTGGTGCAACTTCGCAACTATATTTGGTTATTCAATGACGGATTCTTGACTGACGTTTGGTCTCGCTTCAAATACACTCACTTGCCGCAGTGGCATAATGTTCGGGCCAATGTGAAAGTGGACCTATTATTAGGGGATATTTTTTTTATTATTTGAGGTACTACCACTACTTGTGTTTGCTAAACACTTTTAGAAAAGGGCCCAGATAAAAGCTTGGTGGGCGGACCCCCTTTCATTTTGTTTCTTGCCGCCTGTAGCGAAAGACAATAGTTTCACTGTACTTAGTGGCAAAGAAGTGAAAAAATGTTTTTTTGAGTTCCAGTTATTGGCTTTAAATTTTGATACTGAGACTTCAAATGTTCACTGTGATGACTGTATATTCAAAAAATAAACGAAATATTAGAAATACTTTTTTTCTGCTCAGTCAAATAGTTTCTTCGGCGTAGTAATCGGATCTTGAGTCGGTTGTAGTCTGGCTCGAGTGGCAAGTCTCTAAACAGTTCCTCTATTGCCATCGCATGATCTTTTACCACGGAACGTCGCAAAAAGTGCCATTCTGCACCGACTCCAAAATCTTCATGGAGGCAAATATTGCGCATTTGATCCGTGTGAGAAGTAAATAATTTTCAGACATGGAAAAAAAAAAAAAAAAAGAATTCGTAAATCTAATGTCTTGTCTAAATCAAGTTTCACTAGTAAATTGCGATTTACACGTCTGAACGTTTTCCTCTTCTTAAAATCGTGATCAGAAATATTAAATGGATTGAAAAATCTGTCGTATCTCGCACGGTGAATGTCACTAATGTTGCACAGTGTACACACGATTCACAGTACGGTACAAATTCTAGCACTCCTATTTACTATGCTGTCCGGGTGACGCCGCGTCCATGGCGAAGGTGCCGACGTTTCGGTCGCCATTCTGCGACCTTCCTCAGGGCGTAATGCGAGGAAGGGAGGAAGGTCGCCGAATGGCGACCGAAACGTCGGCACCTTCGCCATGGACGCGGCGTCACCCGGACAGTCTAGTAAATACTGACTCCGGCCGCGGAAGCCTACGCTCTCATCTAACACTCCTCACTTACAAAAAGCCTATTACGACTGATGTTCAGAAAATTCTTCTCATGTCATTGACAAGTGACACGTAAAGGAGCCCAGCAGTAAAATTCATTTCGCAGGACGAGGAAAAGCAGTAGTTGAATTTGTTTCACTGTCACCCATCCCTTCTTGGGGCTGAGTGAACATGTGAGATACTAAGATTTCTTGAGACCCCAAACAGACTGACAGTCCTTTTTATAGTTCTCCATCCCTTGGATCAAAGACTGACCGAACACAATGCATTAGTGCATGGGCAGGGAGAACGCGACATCTTATTACAATTGAGTTTTAGAATTGTATGTGTGCAGTGCCCACTTTTTTCTTGTTGTATTTTATGGAAAAATTGAACAAGAAATGTGCTTGTATTTTTTCTCTCCAATTTTTATCTGGTCGAATCCATACAGAAATTTTCATTTTTAAAAAAATAACAATATTTTAAATGATCATTTATTTTTTGAAAAAAATATTTGTCTTAAATTACACATTTCAAAGTATTAAATGAAAGAAACCATGAATTTTTATATTGAGTGCATTCGGGGCATCAATTATTCATATTTTTTGAAGAACGCGTACCAAAATTTATTATAGACATAACTACATAAATAATCAGGCAAATAAAACGAAACTCGTGCCTCTCTTTTGATGTCCTGATTTTAGGAAAAAAATAAGTGTCTACTCTTGCGATATTTCACTTGGCTCGTGGTGGCTTTCGCATGAGTAGCATGGGAAATACGAATACGATGTTTGGACGAAGGTAGCTGAGAAAGCGAATGGACGAACTCAGCTCGTGAGTGTCTCGTACGATGTCGCCACACGTTCAAGTCAATGTTTAATTTTAAAACTTGTACAAAAAAATTATATTTCCGCGTTACGCAGGTATCCGGCGTATCCAGTGTGTTTGGAAAATAGTCCGTTCAGAATTGTTTTTCTGTCGAAGGATGGTTTTTGCAGTATCCAGGTTACATCTTAAGTTTTACTGTATTATTATTCTACCACGTGAAATACTCTGTTCCTTCAGTACCTCTATTTACGCGAGCTTTCAACAGGCGTACATTAGTCCCGCACAAGCAGAATTACAAAAATTTGCAGTAATACATTGAGCACGAAATTCTAAGGAGAATGAGATCGAAATTTACCGTACTCGGACCCTTACCAAAAGTCAAACCGCCGTTATGCTAATATAGGTAACGTCATGATGGAAAATATATTTCTTACTTCGATAATGGGCGACGCACGCACGTTTGGATAACTTTTGACAGCGTCTGATGAGTGGGAGTCAAATGAAGATATGAATTTCTTAGCTGATGAGTGGAGAGTGCAATGGAGATACATAGAACCACATGACGTACCCTATTCAGCAACGGGTGTTCAAAATTGTGACTTACCCCGCACCAAAAATTAATTAGACAACTGGCCTTGTCATTTAAATTCGCGCAGTAGATTCTTGCTCATGGCTTGAGATCAAACATTTTCTCGCCTATTCGTCCTCTTCACTCACAATTTGTTCTACTCTTATTGGTAGGTGCATCGCCAACTGATTGCTATTTAATTATCAATAATTTGAATATTAAACACAAGTGGAATGAATTTTTTAAAATTGTGCCATACTTTATTTTCATTACTTGCGTTTACAAGGGGTGGGGCGGAGTTTCAAATTCAGTCTTCATACTGCTCGTTGGGTATATTTTGCGAATGTTCATTCCTGCCTGAGATATGGCATAATATTATGGGGAAATACATGTTATAGCTCCCAGACATGTAGATTTCAAAAACGAATTGTACGAATAATAAGAAAATCCCACTCACGTGATACTTGTTTGTCTCTATTAATCTAGGTATTTTACCATCACCTTATCTCTTTTGTATGAATCAGTGGTTTTTATCAAAAATGACTTACTTAAGGGCGGGAATATATTTTCAGCAAACGCCATTGTCTGTAACTTCAACACTGGACATAGTAATCATATTCATCAGGCGACAGTATCATCAGCTCACTACAAAAAATTCACATACAATACTGTACATTACTTAACAATACCTTGCCAAGTGATATTAAACGATTAAATTCGATGCAAAAGTTTAAGTCCCAAGTAAAATATTTTCTGCTGCACAACTGTTTCTAAGCAATTAAAGACTCTACCGAGCATCTAAAAGTAAAGTAATATTCATAATAACAGTGAAATTTAATGCATTATTTACCATTTGGATTGCATAATTCTAAAGAACCTGTTATAAGTATCGTACTTCAGCTTCTGGGTCAATGACCCCATCTCGATCAGTTTTTCGTCCAGTTTCTCTGATCCTTAAGCAAATACTGAGATGGCTCCTTGTAAGACCCAGACTATAGGGCGGATAGTTCACCTCCAAGCGGAACAGCTGCAAAAGATCTGTCACGAACCGAGCCGTGTATGGGCGGCTGTATGACCATCCACCCGACATTGTGGAATAATGTGGAATGTCACGATAAACTGTAAATACAAATGAAGTCGTGTGTAACTGAGAGTGACGTCAGCTGCCGAGAGTTGGGCCTTGTCGTAACGAAGACCAAACCTGCGCCCAGCCAGGGATTAAAACTTGAGTTCGTAATACGGCCCGCGCAGTGCGATCGGGCAGCGGAGGCGCCAACGGCGAAGAAGTCGTTAAAGCGGTGCTCGCGAGCTGGCGCTGCTATCGATGAAGCGATTACCATAAATAACAGTCGAATCTCGCCATCCGGGCTCCCCTAATCGCAGACCGCGCTCCTCTCGGGCGTGATTGCGAAAAAATTCGAACGTCTTTTCGTCGGATTTTACCGGATGCTGGCCTCACGATTAAAACGATTTAATTGTAGATTTCTTGGCACGATTTTGACGGCGTAAAATTTGAGAGTTCTGCAGCTGTGATGGAAGGGTTCCTTTCCTGTCGTGAATAGCGTGTATGTGAATTAGTTTGTCGGAGTGTGCTCCCGTTTGTGAAATTGATTCGTGGAGATTATGAAACTATTTACATTTGATGATCTGCTTAACTGTTTCGTGAAAACACCCGTCTTTGAGTACAAAAAATGTATTAAATGAAGCCCACTGGAGATAAGACAAAAATATGTCGAGAATTACTTAATAAATGTAGATAGGAAACTTAAAAAAAACTTTTATATTTTATCTATATTCATCCTGTCTGGGAAGAAAATACATATAATAATACCTTTTTCATGAGATTTATTTGAGTGATTTTAATTAAAAAAAACATCTACCAGAAATATAAACGAACAAGAATTGAACTTTTTAGGTTGAAATGACTTGATTTACAAAAATATACATTATTAATATTTCAATCTAAAAAAAATCAGGTACATCTTTATGAGGAAACAAAAATAATGAAAAATTGATTTGAAAGAAACAGATTCTGAATAAAAAATAATCCTAAAAAAATGGAGAAACCTATTTTTACAGTTTAACCTTGGAAACTTTTCTCATATTTTATTAATTTTATGTATTTTATTATTTTCGGAGATTTAGCTCGGAACATGAAAAACAGCTTACTATCATATTAATAAATTACTTTTATTAGTTTATGTCCGTCAACAGACATAGTTCAGCTGATTGATCACTCGTGGTTCCTGGTGCGTCAACGGCTAAGGTCATTAATTCGGTAGGTGTAGTGCATGTTTTCCCTTGGGAGGTGGTGGTGATCTTCACATGCTCGATGGTGAGATTCGGCGCCGACCCACCGTCGGCTAGTGGGTTTTTCCCAACCAGGTATCTCCCACCAGCGGGCACGCTCGCCCACCCAAATATTGTTAGTAGAGGGCGGATTTGTATGCACTTAAAATCGTCAAAATATGCATGTATTTATGCACTTAAATTCAGGGAAATATGCACCAAAAACTTGACAATATGCCCAAGAAATCTGACAATATGTACAAGAAATGATGCATTATCAATAAATCACTTCACTTATATCTATTTAAATATTTGTTATTCACTCACAGTACATTTACTTACATGTATTGTTGTGACAATATACAACCAAGTTTTCTACCGACAGATTCTCTTTTGTCTGTTAGAATGTTTTAGCACTAGAAAACGTACGTTTCACTTCTCAAGAAGTTAAGGGTCAGGACTTAAATGAAGCCTGTTCAGCAGGAGACCCTGCAGTTCTTTGTCAGATATTCCTCCACAGTTAGTACTCCACTTACGTCACGAATAAATTTAATACCATGATATATATATATATATATATATATATATATATATATATATATATATATATAACTCCATACTAAGAACAGGTTATTATCCACAATCATGAAAACACTCAATGATTCATCCAAATCCAAAACTACATAAAAATCAATCACGTGCTGAAAATTACAGACCAATCAGTCTTTTACCCATCATGTCAAAAATGTTAGAAAAAATAATTCTCGTCAGACTAGACAAACACATTAATAAAACAAACTCAATTCCAACGCATCAATTCTGTTTCATATCCCAACACTCAACGACGCACCAGCTATTGAGGCTAACTAAACACATCCATTCTGCTTTCCAAAAGGGATATCACACCACCACTGTATTGCTAGATGTGTCGCAAGCGTTTGACAGAATATGGTATCCAGTGCTCTACTTAAATTTGTTCAAATTGGTACGCCAAACTATTTAATTCAAGACATCAAAAATTTCATATCTAACATAATTTTTTCAGTAACAATGGATGGTCATTGTTCTAACCCCAGACAAATTGTCGCTGGGGTCACCCAAGGTTCGCTGATATCCCCAACTCTGTTTAATCTCTAAACTACTACTTCTACTACTACAGACATTCCTGCTTCCCATCAAATAAATTCCACCCAATTCGCTGATGGCACTGCATTTTATATCTCCGGAACTTCATTACAAACTCACCAGTTCCAGCTCCAACAGTATCTAAATCTAATAACAAGTTGGGCAAATAATCAGAAAATTAAATTAAATTCCTCAAAATCAGCAGCCAAAGTCTTATCATTAAAGCCTTTTGCATATCCACCGCCACTACTTATAAACAATGCAATAAATTGGACCCCAATCACGAAAACAATAAAATATCTTGGACTAAATTTAGATACTAAACTTAACTGGAAACCTCATCCAATTAAGACCTCTACTAAACTCAGACAACCATCTTTCACTGTCAAATGCACTAACGCTATACAAATCACTCATTCGCCCAATACGCATGCCCGATCTGGACCAAGGTCGCCAAAACCAATCTCAACAAATTGCAAGAATTTCGAAACAAATATTTAAGATTAATAACAAGAGCATCATGGTTCATTATCAATAAACAATTACATCACGCTCTAAACATAAATGAAAAAGCACACCAAATAGCATTTCTATAAAACAACTTTTACACGTCACCTCACTATGGACTCGGAAAAGATCCCAGATACAAAACCAGAATTAAAAATAGATTCCCGCTCCATATATTCCTCCATATATTTGCAATTATTGAATAATTCTCCTGTGGTGCTTCTTGTTTCCTCTTCCTATATTAAGATTAGTTTAGTACAATTGTAACCTAAATTAAATTAATTAGATTAAGTCATCACACAATTGCAAAGTTGTTCCTGTGAACTGAACATTGTAACTTTAACAAAAAAAAAAAGACTTTACTAAGAAACGACTCATTCATTGTCGGAAAGCATCCTCTTCGAAAAAGGATTGTTGTTCGGAATGTTGTTTTCGGAAAAATGGAATCGGAAAGTATCTAATTCAAAGAAATTAATGTTCGGAATTTTGCTTCTGGAAAAAAATTCCGAAAAATGAATAGTAGCGAGAAATTGCGGGGAAACTACTAACTTTTACAAAAAAATTGTACCTGATCCTTTAAAGAGCTAATTTTGAACAACAGACCTTGTCTGAGACAAAAATCTCTATTTTCAATTTTGTAATTTTGAATTTTTTTGCAAGTTTCGAAAAATCGAATATTTCAACGAAAATAAGACCTACCCCATTTTCTTTAACGTCCCTTTCCACTCTGCAACAACAAAAATTAATAAAAAAATTTGGAGCCTTTTAAAAAAAATTTTGAACATGTCCGAGCGGCTTCATGTAAAATACCATCCACAATTAAACTATCGATTTCAAGTTCCAACGGCCACAACATCGGTCAGAACGATTGGGGAATATCAATTTTGGAGAAAATCGGCTGAACGGTTTATGCGCTACCGTTGTACAGACATACGTTTGGCTGTCAATCAATTTTTCCGTATGAGGGGCGCACAAAACATGGATTCTGGCTACACCGCGTGTGGAGGAATACATATATATATATATATATATATATATATATATATATATATATATATATATATATCATCTGGAATTATCCACTTTTTCCTTACCAGGGCCAAGCAATAAGAGTGTTTGTGTCGAAAATTCTCCTTTTTCTGGTGCACGATTACAATACTTTCTCTTCTGACGTTAGTGTGTGCGAGAAAGTAAAAATGAATGTACATTTTTGTAGAAAATGAGTAAAGATTGGGAACGTATAACATAAAACATACGGAATGTATACGAATATATGTATATATGGCAAGAACGCAGAGACGTGTAGTAACGCTCGGGAAATTACCCATAAACGGAAACAACAAAGCGTTTCAAACTTTCGATCGCTTCTCCCGAAAAAACTACTTCCAAATTATATCCATCATTTTTTATCATTCCGTTGATGTTTTCAAACAGAATCCTTCATTCTATAATTTTGTAGTGACACGCTGTTTTTTATTGTAAAAGAAAACTTGCTTTCAAGTGATGTTTGTAAAATATAGAAATTTAGGGGACTGTGAAAATAAACATTTTCGAATATTTAAATTTCAGTTGAAAAGTAAAGCAATCTTTTTCATATGTTTACATAAACTGTGATAGTCTGACGTGATTCACCTATTCTTATTTAGTTCAAAGTTAGTTGAGTATCTTCCGTGAAAACATATTGTTATTTTGGATCGACATTTAACTAAACCCCGGTGAGTCAATATGTTATAGTGGCGGCTGGTGGCCCTCAAAGATGGGGTTTACAGCTCCATAGAATGACGGAAATTAAACAAATGCATTATCGAATGTTTTGCTAAACTGGGAGTTCCCAGTAATGCAAAATGCAAACTGTATTTTATGTGGGTTCCAGAAGGTTCATATTCCTTTGATGTATCTACATATTATGTGGTTTACATTTTTTAAAGTTGACGAATAGAGTAGCGAAGTGTCTTTTTGCGCCGGAAAGATCGTCGGGAACGAGAGAGTCATTCTCGGAACCGTCAGCGCATGAACAAAAGCCGTACCGTAAATGCAAATCCCACGGATTTCATTACGATATTCGCTGTGCTTTAAAGCCAGACTTCATCCGCATTTCGTCTCTTCTATATAATATACCTTAGAAGCGGAACATCTGTCTTTGAATCACACCCACATTACTTTCTGCATTTACTGTAATCTCGCTTGATTTTCGATTGAATACTTTTTTATTCCATATTTTACATTTTGAATAAAACTTTGAGTACTTTGAGAACTTGAGTATTAATGTTAACGGTTGGTTTTGCTTGGGTATCTAGAGACAGCGCTTGTATTGTACCATCTTTGATGAAGTAGTAAATGTAGTTGTAATTTCTTTTATTGTGTTGTTTTATAAATGGTTTTTATATTGTAAATTGTTTTTGTATTATAAATCTGTAGGCTTATGGATGCCACGTGTCAATCAGCCAATTGTAACCAAAAAAATATTATTATTTATTATTACCATGCCAAGCCTCTTTATTTCCAGTTTTTCTTCTTGGGCGTAAACAAAAAATAATTGTACTAAATTTTACACTATTATTGAATACCTGGGAAATAAATATTGAACACTACTGGAAGATATTACGTTGAGGAAGAAGATTGGTCGGTCCCAATTCCCAAGCAGCAGGAGCGACGATGTCAATCACAATAACAACTGAAAAAAATTATCATCAAACTTAATTGTGGTTCGACACTCACACTCGTTTGCGTAACGATGGCGGATCACTTCGAGGATAAACATTGCTGGAACTGCAAGCGATCACTCCAGGTGATCTAACAGAAACATTCTTCCAAACTTTTTTCCACATAATCTGAACTCTTCAAGAACACATTTGGAATCAATAAAACGTATATCACAAAATAAATTTAATAAACATTCTAAATGGCGGATTCAAAAATACACAAAAATTGACTGAGTTTCTGTATCTTCAACAACACACCTAGTTTATAGTGATATTTAGGCAAAGATGAAACTGATATTCCTCTGCGACTCCCTCAGGACCACTGAGGCTCAGTGCTCTATCGGTTTATATCTATCGGTATGGAATGGTATCGGTATCGGTATGCTATGCATCGGTGAGGAATTGAAACGCACGAGAAATGACCGAGTGTTAGCAATGTTGACGCATGGGGACTCGTGGTGAGTTATGTGGCTCATACTTCACAATATTAGCGTGATGTCACACACCACATCGGTACACTTCCTAGATTGCAACTAGACGCAAAAGACAGCACTTGAGGGCGCTCTTTGATGTGCTATTGCAGCAATATCTCTGTTTTTGAATGACGTTAAAACGAAATGACGTATACCTAACACATGATTAGTGTTTTAGGATTATCTGGGGTTTGTATAACCGTATAACCTAAGCACTAGCAACCGCTTGAGGATACTTATTTTTGAAGGAAAATGCAGAGTGGGGGTTACAAAATTCCCCCCACTTAAAAGGATGTTTCCAAGGAGACAATTTTGCTCTGGCTACGGGCTGTCGGTACTGTTGTACTATTAACGACAATAAAGGGAATGTTACTAGGTATACGACCTATGTTATTTCTGATCCCATGTAGTTGCTTCCCGGTTTATACTAAAGCGCAGAAGCAACGAGATCTAAATCCAAGTACGTGGTTTTGGGAGGTTCATTTTATTTTCTTCTGTAAGATAATTTAAAATCATGAAACTTGGAGAACGGAGAAGTTATTTCCGAAAATGTCAGTTAGTAAGATATAAAAATGTGAGCCTTTAATTATTTTTGTATCATTTGTCAATTACATTTATGAACAAGAATTTTTAAGTTCGTTACTACGCATTAGTTTAGAATTTATATATATTTTAAGTCTTTGGTGATCCCCGTTTGGCTCACATGTAAATCCTGAAATGTAAATGTAATACCTGAAAAAAATCCAAAATCACGTAAACCATGTTTAGTGATATAAATTTCCGTGTTTTATACTGATGATCCATAAAGAATCCTTGCTGATACCATGTACTAATTACAATAAAATAATTTTCTGGAATTCAGTAACGAACATGTACTAATCTGTTATGTTTAAGAAACATTTTATTTTATTGTGGAGATATCGAATTTTATACTTTCTCGAATACGTACGGTATATACGGACACACAGAGTATTGTACATAGCGTTGAGAAAGTTATGAAATGCTGTGGAATATCGATTTCGAGATTTCAAGGACATACCCGATTTGGAGTCCCTTTATATCGAAAAATAGTTCTCTTCAAAACGTTCGCCTATTGTAGAGAGAAATACATTTATAAAGATGAAATTGGTCCGAATTTCACTGCTAATTCTGAATATTCGAAAAATACAAAAGTTAACATTTTTTCGGCGTCTTCCTGCAGGTATAATGAAAATCGAGATTATTGCTGAATGAAATTTGTTCTTCAAAAACAGGTCTTTAAATAATTCTATGCACACAATGTCAATAATATGAGTAGTTTTTTCGTAATTTTGTTTGAAATGTAGAGTTTTAAACAACTATTTATTAAAACAAGACTCCTACTTTTTTTCTCGGATAGAGAAAATTACGCTTATGAAAGTGTCGCAGGTCCCATTTCAGTTAAACTATGAATTTTCGAAAATTGCGAAAGTTACATTTAATGCGAAAAAATAAGTGCTGTTGCAGCACCACAAGTTTCTTATTAAAGCCGCACAGTAATATCAATTGGCCCGTCCCTAAGAATTTTCTTTGCAACAGCATTTGGGTGGTGCAAGTGTCCCACATTCTTCTCGCGAAAGAGACCATCAACACGAAGGGAGAATCATCCTCGAAAATGGAAAGGGTTTCGTATTATCTACTTTCGTAATTCAGATGGTAAAAACGCGCCCTTTTATCAATAGACTCCTCTCGCCTTCACCGACTCTGGAGAGAGGGGCTTCTTCTTGTTCAATAGATAAAAGGATGTATGTGTCTTCCTGTGCCCGGCTCTTTGTTAACGTTTTATTCATGGCAATGTGATCGAATGGTAAAGAATAGCCTGTAAAAAAAAGGACGAAACGGAGATAGAAAAACACGCGAAAATAAAATGAAATCGAAAATTCATTCCGCCTGTGTAGAGCGTGGTGCTATCTGTCGCTGGATTTGCATGACAATGGCTGGTGCGGAAAAGGGCGGCGGCGGCGGCGGCGGCGGCGGCGGCGGCGGCGGCGGCGGCGGCGGCGGCGGCGGCGGCGGCGGCGGTGGAGGCGGTAGAAGCGGAGGCGTTGCAGCGCTCCGGTCGCAGAATTACGACCTTTCGCCGGAATTCGGGGCTGCTCGCATGACTGAGCCGTTTCGGACGACAGTGCGTGGGTTGGAGGTGGTTGCGACCGTGTTGCCTGTGCGGTTGATGATTATATATTTTTTAAAAAAATGCACGTCGTTTTAATCCGAAGAACAATTCAAAAAGTTTGAAATGTCCGAAATTTCTACTACATAACGAATATTTTTTCTGTAGAATAATGCCTGTGTCCATGTTCTGAAGCACTTTACCTTTTTCTCTTATGTGAATTCCTGTACGCTGCGACATTTTGGATTGAGATTTGGCAGAGATTGTAAGACTATTGACATCTGTTCAGTTATAATGCTTTCTGGTTTACTCATGTCAGTCTCGTCTCTTCTTCCAAACTGAACACTAAGGTTGTAGGATTACAAATTCACTGCTTTATTTCCTTTGAAATTCATAAAATGTTGACCTTGAATTATGACGTAATAATCGAAAATCCGAAACAAATTATTTATTATATTTGTTTAAATTGAAAGGAGTGTTACTTTTTTCCATTTATACAACAATTAGAATAATTTATTGTTGAATGAATTACTTCCACTATAGAAACTACAGTTACTATAGTCCACTATAGTAAGCAAAACCATTTTCGAACAATTACGTTGAAATCGACCTTCGAATAACTGGACGTCTCTCTAATGAGAGTGATGATGTGAGTGATGAGAGTGACTTGAATAACATTACTCTCAATAACATTACTATCACATTTCTTTAGAGTGATGATGATGTGAGTGATGAGAGTGACTTGAATAACATTACTCTCAATAACATTACTAACACATCTCTTTAGAGTGATGATGATGTGAGTGATGAGAGTGACTTGAATAACATTACTCTCAATAACATTACCAACACATCTCTTTAGAGTGATGATGATGTGAGTGATGAGAGTGACTTGAATAACATTACTCTCAATAACATTACTAACACATCTCTTTAGAGTGATGATAATGTGAGTGATGAGAGTGACTTGAATAACATTACTCTCAATAACATTACTAACACATCTCTTTAGAGTGATGATGATGTGAGTGATGAGAGTGACTTGAATAACATTACTCTCAATAACATTACTAACACATCTCTTTAGAGTGATGATGATGTGAGTGATGAGAGTGACGTGAATGATATTCATGGGAATGATGGGGATGACGTGGGCTTTTGTAATTTTTTGGGGAAATACTTACTTTGCGGCGTTACTTTGATTTTCTTGACATGAATCACCAGAGTACTTAGAGAAAATAATACCACTGGGATCAAAGAAGGACCAGAATTATTCCTATGTAATTAAATGCGAAATCTATTAAGATAATAATATTTTGTTTAAAAATATGGACGCACGAAAGTTAATAAGTGTTAATGTGTTAGCTGTAAAGCTCGAAAAACCTTACTCGGTTTCAACACATGGTAGTGACATTGTATGTGCTCCTGTCAACAGTTTGGAGAATTTTATCAAACTCATGCAACCTAAACAAAGCCGCCATGCTGAACATTCGAAACATCGGATCAGTGTGGACTGAAATATGAGATTTATGTTGACGTACGTACAATAAGCATACATTGTTACTTTTTTTAGAAAACAATAGTCAAGTTTGAGATGGATATGAATACTAACATATGCTCTCACTAACTTATCTAAGTTAATGAAATTTAAAATATAGGTGCTCCTATACTCCTACGTAACTTATCGTTGACTCTTGTTGGCATTAATTAGGGTCAGAATTGAGTATGAAGGGAAGTAATGATATTTAATGAATATACTAAAATTCAAAACATTCTTCTGTCTACAGATAAGTTTATAATTACTTAGGACTGATCGAAAATGTCATAATTTCCATACACATCAAATGCAAAACATTGAAAATTTCGGGAGAGTAGGGAGTAAGGCTAATGCAAGTTCATACATGTTTTCTGACGAGCCACAAAAATGTTTATCATCAAATACCGAATACTCGTGTCAGAAGTTTTTATATCTTGAAAATCACTGAAGTAAGAGAATGCGAGTGAGTGTCGAGGTCAGGTGAGTGAACTACTTAGATTACGTCCCGTAACTGTCGTAATTTATACTCCAGTTATAGTAATTTATAATCTGGGAGGTGACTTTAGGGTCTATGTGACTATTCTCTTACTGGAAAGTGAGATCCAGCGCTGACCAACACGCCGTATCGGTTGCGAGGGTTTCTCACCTCCAGGTATCTCCTTGAGCAGAACATCGCCGCAGTCGCTACCAGCTCCAAGCCCACGACTGGTCTCCCGAGTCCCGTGGTAGTGTAATGTGTATAAGGAGAGGGAACAAGGATGAGGAAGACGTGCGGTCTATAGCCCATTCAGTAGGCTTCTGCTCCGAGATTCATTTTGCATTGGTCGTAGAAATCATGGGAAAGTGCAGGCCAGAGGAGGGACTGCCGAAATTCTTTTCCCTCTAGCCGATTTCGGCGCAGCTATGTAGCTAGGTGTCGAAAATCCGACACCGTCGGGAGTAGAACCCTAGGTCTTCCCGGTCAACGACGATGCAGAGACAACTGAGTTGCCGTCGAGCTGCCGCAGTCTGCGAATGCTCAAATTTTTTAACACGTAAAAGCACGCTTTCTGTCATGTCAGGGAAATTGTGATCGCCAAAGAAATGCGCCACGAGCAGCAAAACCCTGAAAACCACTGTGGATAAGAAGAAAGAAGAAGAAGGAAAAGGCGAGAAATTCGATTATGGGGATTTCTACCCCGGAGCGCCGATGCGCGCCGCGCAGCCCCGTCCCACGCGAGGTGACCGCACACTCGACAACGGGCGGGGGAGGGGGCGCGGCGGGGGTGGGGCGCGGCGCGGAGTGGCGCGGTGCAGCTCGACGCAGTGCCCGCAGCGTCTGCCGAAGCCTGTTCTACACCGCTCCGCGGCCCTTTCTCATCGATTTATCCCGGAAAATCTTTTATTGCAGTCAAATATCTTGAGGTCAGGAGACGAACGCATCGAGAGGGGGAGGGGCTTCCCTAACCAGATTTATGATGGAAATATTCAGCGTTCGAAGGCGGTGTGCAGGAAAATTGAATCGACATCTGCGCGCTTGTGAGGACGCGCGCGGCCGGGAGAACGCCCAGAGGCGGAAGATTAAACGAGGAATAACGCACGGAGGAAGCGCGCGAGGCGGGACGAAGGGCGCGAGACAGAAGGACGGAAAGGAGGAGAGGGCGCAGTATAAAGTGAATCTGAACGGAATAAAATATGGAAACGAGCGAGAGCACTTCTCGGGAGATCGTGCGACTGGCCTTCGGGATAAGACACACAAACGGACAGCGGCGCGGGAGGCGCCCCTGGCGGCGGAGTTGGCGGTGGCGATGGCAAGGTGGAGGCGGACACACGGACAAGGGGTCGCGATTGGGAAGGAGGGCGAAGAGTGATGGATCATGGAGATGTTTTGAATTGTCAGAGCTGCGTGTTGGTAATTGGAGTGAGTAGGTGGCAATTGAAGTGTGATTCACGCACTTCAAGGAACGTTTAGTTTCGTTCCGAGGGTTGCAGGGAATTTCTTGTTGGATGGAGACATTTCGAAGAATTGGGGAGTGATTTACGATACTACAGGATCGTTGGGGATGGTTAGGAATGGTAGATGTTTCTTGGACCAGCTGGAGAGACAATCGAGAGGAGTTATTTGGACGGGGGAACAAAAAAAAAACTAGAAAAAAAACAAGAACTTAAGGAAGACAGGAGGGTTGGTGGCAATTCGGGAAACGATTAAGGCTGCAGCGGAGAAGTTTGGGGTGTTGCGAAGCAGGCGGCGGGTCGGCGAGGTCGGAGGGGGGAGGGAGGCGCGACATGGGGAGGGGGGGGGAAACCGGGGAGTCTAGAACCGTACATGAGTGGGTCGTTTGAGGAGGGGGGCGAAGATGGGGAAGATGAGGCAAGTGAGTGAAAAGGTGAGGGCAGGGGAAGCAAAAATACTATGTATACCGACTATTCATAGCGTAAATTTCGCTTTATTCAACAATAGAGAAAACCTTCGTATTGCCACAAACCACGGAATTAATAATAATTGTTTCTGAAACGTGTTATGTAAACATCCCTTTTCCAGATAAACAATTCAATCAATCTCAACAAATAACAGGTCGTTTGAAAGCTGGAAGTCGCCGATGTCTGCACATGTAGTATACATTTTTTGATATATTATATAAGCATTAATAATATGAACATACTTTTTTAAAATGTCAACATCACGCACAACCTGGCGGTAAGGCGGTTAGTGTCGGGGTCAGGCAAGGCAGCACAGAACGAGGGTGCTGTAAGGGGCTGGGTGGATTTGAACATTTCGGCGTAAAGCAGGTGAGGCCAGGGCAGACTAGAGAGAGGATACGCTGTAGTGAAAATCGCATTGGTTTCCACTAGTAAATAGTAATTGACGCAGTACACAAGGATAAATTAAAGACCAGACCGTAAGACATTTTTATTACCAATTTGTACCCTGAAAGATGTATGCAATCCACGAAAAATTTGCCTGGGGGCGAGGCGGCGTAGAAGGTGAGGGCGACGATTCGTGGTGCAGGTCGAGGGCGCGTTGCGGGGCTCCGGGTGACGCGAGGGCACAGCCAGAGGAGGACGGGGTTGGAGCGCAGCGTAGTTGGCGCAAACGGCTGAATATCGCTGCGAGCGGCGCGGGTCCCGCCCGATGCGATTTTCTATTTCCGCGCTTTTTGTAGGCGTGTAAATGCGGGCGAGGCGTAGGAAGATGGGAGACGGAGGGGGAAGAGCTTTGCGCGCGCGACGGCAGGGGCGCTGGCGACGCCGCTGGGCGGAGAGGGTTCGCTTCCACATCCTTCCGCCAGGCTGCGTTGACCGAGGGGTGGTGTTACGGGCGGCAGTGCGGCGAGTCTCCCTCTGCAACTGGGCGACACGTTGGGCGAGGAGCCTAGAATGAAGGGAAGATGAATTTTTTCCCTTGATTCGGTTTGGAAAATACGGAAAGGCCAGAGGTTTTCCTAACTTCCCAGTCTTGTAGGCCATCTAGTCCCTTCCCAGCTCATATATGTAGGTCTGCCGTTAAATGAGAACCTCTTCTTTACCGGGTCTAAGAAAAAAAAACAGTTTTTTTAGGCCTAGAAATTATGAAAACATGACTTTCACGAATTATATGGCAATCTTATGGGTCTTGCTGCGTTCAAGTTATATTTTAATGTAGAATCGACGGGGTCTTGAAGTAGTGTAATGCGGAAAAGTAAAACCATTTGAGAAATAACATGTTCTAGTTCACTAACAGGCGTATTTATCATTTTTTTGGAAAATCTACCAGAGTCACTACTATTGTAACGTTGTCTTGGTTGTTTAGAGGAACACCAAAGAGGGGGAGTGTATGAATGTCTAATAGGGATTTCTAATGACATTTATTTATAATCCTTGTCCGGAAATATAATATAACTTGAACAGTTTTATTTCACAATGAAATACTTCTATAATACTAGAAATATCTTATTAATTGGCGAATGTTGTTCTGAGAAAGATGTATAGGTTTGAATGAATTTATCTATTTTATACTTTCATTTTCCGTCACGCGTATACACTTAGCAGATCATGAATTTACATGATAATATATATTTTATTACATTAAGTGTGCTTATGATGACCGATATTTTCAGACGGAACATTTTCAGATGAGCAGTGCGAATATTTTCAGACGTTAGGCTTCATGGAATTACTAAATTAGGGGAAATAGTAGAATAACTGAAAAAATACCAACATTATGGGTTGAAGTTTTTTACTTTTTACTTTCGTGAAATGGAGGTAAAGAAAGTAAGATACATTTACTTACCGAAGGTCAAGTGGTACTTAATAATATTTTAATTTCAGTTATATACATTTTAGTATAATTTTATTCACGATGGAAGTTTAGCCCATGCTTTCACGATAGAAGCTGAGGGTACTTATTTTTGTGGATGAATAAAGGGTTTTTACTTTAGAATGTCATGTATTATTGTATACCTGAACAATATTTTAACTAACGTATGAAAGTTTAAATGAAAAAATTTAAACGTCGTGTGTACTATTCATCTCGTTAATTACTCTTTATTTGACAATAGAGAAAACCTTCGTATTGCCACAGATTACGGAATGAATAATAATTATTTTTAAAATGTGTTATTTAAACATTCCTTTTCCAGAACAATTCAAATAATGTCAACAAATAAAGTTGTGTTTGAAAGCTGTAAGTCGCGGATGCCTGCACGTGTACTAAATGTTTTTGGGTATGTTATATAAACATTAATAGAAAAAAAATGAAATGTAAACATCTCGCACTACTGGCGGTACGGCGGTTAGTATCGGGAATAGGAAAGGCAGCTCAGGGCGAGGGCGGTATAAGGAGCAGTGTGGGTTTGGGCAGTTCGGCGTAAGGCAGAAGAAGCCAGGACTGGCAGGGCAAATCAGGCCACGTCAGGCCAGTCTGAGGAGAGGATACACTAAAATGAGAATCTCAGGGGTTTCCACTAGAAAATAATAATTTAGTTAGTTAAAAGCAATAGAGTAAATATCAGATCATATGACATTTTTATTACCAGTTTGTACGCTGACTGGTGTATCCTCCACCCCCCCCCCCAAAAAAAAAAATTGTGAGCTGAAAGCACGTTTCGTACCCCTGAATTGGGGACTCAGTCCTGCGGAGGGATGACGCAATACGCCCACGGCGTTACTTCCCCCACCCCCTCGCCCCTCCTCTCCTTCGCTTCGCCGCGGCGCGTTCGCGCCGGGCCTTTAAAGTTTCGGGATTTCGCGAGAGAGCGCGCGCGGGTTTACGTCCCCGAGAGGCCTGTGTCGCTGCCGTCCGTAAAGTCCGAGTACATCCAATCCCCGAGCTGTAGATCTGTATTGGAAGATGTGTTCTGCCGCGAAGACGGGCTGACCGCCGGCGATACCCACCCGGTCCGCCGGCCGCGCCGCGGAGCGAGCGAGACGGAGAGTGCCGGGCTTCTCGCGGTGGATCGGTTTATTTTTCTCGTTTACGTTTCTCAATACCCGTGTTTCACGCGGGCGATCGCCTCGTTTATAGCGGAACGAATTGGGGGCCGCGCGCGGGTATTGATTCGCGCCCGGCCGCGCTGACGATTCCGGCCGCCGCCGAGCCCCGCGGAGCGCCGGTAAACCTCCCGCCTCGCTATTAACACTCGTTCCGACGCGGCGGTGGAGTCGTTTGTTTCGGAGGGCCGGTGCCGCGGATTAACGCCGGATTAATGGCGGGATAAGAGCTGGCAAGTCGGGGATAAAAGAAAGAGACTGTCGCATCGAGAGGGGCGCTCGTGCGGCAAGACTAATTGTTTTCTGTCATAGCTTCCTTCTTTGTAATGCAGAGTGTGTGTAGGTTGATGTGGTATATATTCAGACTTTCTCCTGGGAAATTTAAAGGGTAGTAGAGGGGAAGAGAGGGTGTTTTGTACGAGTGTTAGTGATGCATATGCTTACTGAAATATTTAGTACTCTGCAAACTTGCACAGTAGTTATTAAATATTATTCGGAGCGACGGTGTTTTTGATTTGTATTGTAAAAAAAGGTTATCGTGTTTAAGCATTTTACTTTGTTTACATATCTGTTAAAACGTATCTACATTGGTATCTTGAAATGAACGTATGTTTCAAAATGTACGCACAATAGTTTCGGATAAAATCCAAATGCATGGAGCAAATAACTAGAACATGTGTTGCATAACAAAATTGATAACGATCATAATTACGCAATAGTAATGAAAATATAAATTGCCATTGTTATATAGAGAAATATAGAAGATATATCAAGAAAATATAACTTCGTCTTCTTCAAACTGTTTGTAGTATCTTTGCCATTTTAAATACTTGTATGTCTCAAGTACGGATGCGAACTTGTAGCCGACACTTAAAGTCACTGCACAATTGTCAACATATCGTGTCAAACAGTTTTGTACCATTCAGAAAATGTTTGTCATAAACAGTATTATTTAATCCTGGTTACTTGGTTACTGATATTCATGCGTAAATTTACGTTAGTTCAACAATGTTCTCGTTTTTTAAGACAGTTTTGACGCTATTGCAAAAACATTTTGTGATACAGTTAACCGTGTTTTATTATTTATATTCGCTGTAGGCGTAGCTCATGAATAATGAATACTTAATTCAATTTCTTTAAATAACATTTTATTAATAAAACATCGTAAATCTTATTTCATCAACATCAGCATATGTTTAGAAACTAGTTAATCATCCAAATAATTCACTTGGTACCCATTACAGAACTGAGTTAAGATGCCATTTAGATAGAAAAATGTGAATAAATGGATTTCCTAGTTGAAAAAATAATAATAACTTTTAAATAATAAATAATAAATTTATAACACTATCTTCTGGTAATGCAAATGATACTATTGAGAAAGATTGTATATTTAGGTAATTTCTAGAGCAGTTTGTTCTTACAGCGCTTTGGTGAAATATAGAAAGCGCTGAAACATTGATATATCTGCCAGTTTTTTTTTGCGATTGAAGAGAAATTTAGATTTACTGGTTGGATCCAACCATTACATTCGGACTCGTATGACGACCTGTAAACAACAGTGGCGGCACGTTGCGGAGACCGTGCAACCTTCTCTTTAGAGGAAGTTCCGTTTTTCGTCCATAGGTAGAGTTGATGGCACCACCTCGCGATTTATCAATGGAATTGTTTGGTACTTGCCAAGATATAAGGATATCTTTGTCGATGAAGTTGATTGTGAATGTATGCTAGAGAAATAATGATTCAACATTGAGAAAATATATCGTTTAATACCTTAATTGAATTTTTGTGTACTTACCGCTCATTACATTTTGTATGTCCGATTAAAATATATTAAGTAGTTTGTTCACGAAGCAAACTTACTGACTAGCTTTGGGAATTATTGTAACTCCTTCACTTGAAGGAGACGAAAACTCAGCTGTCCCATAAGGTCCTTTGTAAAAGAACTGCATGCCTAAAAGAAGTAAACGAAGTGAAATTAAAACTAGTGGTGCTACAACATCACATACTTTCTCGCAATGATTCTAACTGCTTCGCTACATTATTGTACCACACTACCGAAGCGCGGTGTGGAGCAAGCATGGACCAACGCTTAAAATAACTCAAAAGTTTTCTAACACGCAATTTTTTCAATTATCGAAAATATGCAGCGTTTGCAGAAATAGGACTAGCATAATATTTTCTATCGTCCGTTGTTACGAGTAGCAAATTTAATGAAAAAATGGTGCGAATTTTGAGAAATATATATCTTTTAATTGCATACATTTCAGAGACAAATTACACGAAGTCTACTGTTTTTTTTAAAAATAATTGCACATGACTTTTTTTTAAAGAGCTGACATTTTACTCCAGACTTAGTGGAAGTCCGAAATCTTTACTTTCAATTTTGAAGTTTTGAAATGATAACTTTTTACGTTTTTAAAAATCAGAGTTCAGCTAAAATGGGACTAGTACCATATTTTTTGATACATATGAGGAGAAAATTAAAAGAAAAAATTGTAAAGACTAAAAATTGTTTAAAAAATTAAAATTGCCTATAATTCCCTGCAAAATTACCGAAAACTACTCACATTTTCAAAAAATTGAACATGAACTTATCTTGAGATCTGTCTTCAAGGAACAAATTTCATTAAGGAAAAAATATCATCTTCAATATTAAAGTTGTAGGAAGATCCCTTCATAATTGCACGTTTGCAATTTTCGATAAATAAGGGATTTTAACGAGCATGAGCTATGCACAATTATCTCAAGCGTCTTTTACGCTATTCAAGGACAAAGTTGAATAAAAAGGTGGGACCGTTTTTATTTTGTAGATTCCTCTGGTAACTTTGGTTTCGCCACACATAAATTTCCATGTAGCACCAATTGCGTCATGCATGGTGCAACATTCGTACACGCACGCAATACATTTGTAATCGAGTAGTGTCTTCTTTCCTTCACAAAATTCCAAAGAAACGCGCGCTGGTAGTACGGTTCCAAAGACATACGTCATGTTAGTACAACCTTTTTTTCGTCACATGCTGTTCTACCGTTCGTCTCCCTAGAGTCCGATTTTAAAGATGTTTCATGGCAGGACTAGATCAATCTTATTTCGAAAGCGCAAAGTTGGCTCAGGGCAAAATTGATGTCACTGCAGCACCTTTGATGAGGTGGTTCCAGAGTTCGAACCCCGACGATGGCAGGAATTTCGATTCTAGCTAGATAGCTGGGTCGAATTCAGCCGATGTCTGGAGGAGAATTCTAGCATCCGGCTGCTCCGATCAGTAGTTTTCCGTGGTTTCTCTGTGGAACAGCAGGCGAATGCCGAAGCAATACGCTAACAACAGGCTGCGCGGAATCTTTCCTGTTCCTTGTCTTATCCTCGCCCTTTACTTACACATACACACACTCACAAGCTCTGCTCTATCACATTTGTCTGGGGCTTAGAGCTGGTCCCGGATGAGGCGGTGCCACGGAGGTGGGAGATACCTGGTCGGGGAAAGTCCCGCTAGTCGACGGTAGATCGACACTGGGTCTCACCATCCAGGGGGGAGGAGATCACTGCCACATCGAGATGGAAAAACATGCTCTATACTGTTGAGTTCGACGATCATTTGAACCAACCGGGGGCAACGCGCGCTCTGTGAGCCGCTAGTAACGACAGCAATGTCGGATCATGCGCCATCGGCCCTCTGGCGAGGCACGAGTCTACACTAGCTACTATATAACGGGCCAGCCAGCTCCTGGAGGCAGTTCAGGTCCAGTTATGTCGAGTTCGGATCCAGTTACGTGGAGTGTCTGACGAGTTTCCGAGGGAGTGCGGTAAATCAGAGACAAAGTCCAGCTAGCTGAGGCGAGTCGCGGCGAGGGGCTGCTTCGTCGACAAGTGAGTGGCGACGAGCGCCAACGCGAGTTACGTGTCGGGAGGGATCGACGCACAGTCCGAGCCGGGGCGAGATCGGTGGCGGTGATTTCGTGGGATCGGGAGAGAAACCCACCCACAACAGTGTCGGCCCAACTAGGGCCGCACCCTTGCTGGGACAGCAAGGAGTATCAGTGGCTCCGCACGTTCGTCGGTGATAGCTTGGGTCGTCTATATTTACTAGGCTGTCCTGGTGACGCCGCGTCCATGGCGAAGGTGCCGACGTTTCGGTCGCCATCCTGCGACCTTCCTCAGGGCGTAATGCGCCATGGACGCGGCGTCACCCGGACGGCCTAGTAAATACTGACTCCGGCCGCGGAAGCCTACGCTCTCAATTGGGTCGTCTAGTGAAAGGCGACGAGAGCCAACGCTAGTCCAGCAGGAGAAGTACCAACCCACAACGGAGACAGTCCATCTGGGTCCGTGACCCTTGTTGGGACAGCAAGGTGAATCAGCAGCGAAAACCTACACTTCGTACAGCCGTCGGAGACGCCTTTCGTAGAATTTTGGTCGAACTATACATTTGTTATAAGTAACTCATTATTGAATTTCAAAATAACTTTAATTAGCCAGGATCTGTCATACACTTAAGGGACTAACGACCTTAGCAGTTGACGCGCCTAGAATCACCAATCAATCAATCAATCAATCAATCGGAAGCACATGATACATCACCTTACCACAGTTTTCGTCGCCGACGACTGTCACGGGAAAGAAAAAGTCGTCCTAGCTATTCGCTGCGTGGCTCGGGCAAAGAAAGCGAGGCGGCAAAGTTTGCTTGATCCTCGTGGATTGGAAAACGCGCGCCGCTTAATCGTGGGCGCTGGGGCCCTCGGCGCAGATCGAGCAGGGAATGCCAATGCCCCGTGCGTGGAGATGAGGAGAGACTCGGCGTAGCTCTCACAGGCGACGTTTCGCACCACTTGGCGGTGAGGGGCGTCTCCTTGGGGGAACACCAGACACGCAGTGCCTTCCCGGTTGAATCTACATGTATTAATAATTTCCAATGCGCGCAGACATTGAGAGAAAACTATGCAGCCTCCGGCCGTATCAGAGGTGACTATGGTTTTGTTAGATACTCACGACCTTGGGAATAATCTAAAAACAATGAAAGTTTCCATTTTGACTGAAAAATGGAAATATTTTATTGTGTTATTTCGCGTATTTTCACACGGTGCGTACTGTCTGAATCATGTCATATACTGAGTTCTATCATACAGTGAGTTAATGTTTAGGACACAGAACTAAAACTGCACGCCCTTAAAATTTTATTTTTCTCGTGTTGCGATATGGAGCAGCAACACTTTAGATGTTCTTTGTATATAAAGAAATGGCGTACTGAGTATCCAGATAAACTAATATGTATCAGAGTATACTGTATAGGATATACCCTGGCGATATTTGTAATTTTTTTTGTTAAAATATTTAGTTTAGTGAATGATTATACGAGAGTATTTTTATTATTTTTTATTTTATTATTTAAGTTATTTTTTATAGTTCAGCAGTGTACGTTCCCCCGTTTTCGAGGGTCAATTTGTGTGTTTTTGTTCGGCATTTTTGCAGCTGCTGTCCATCAGTATGTACTAGTTTAAAAGATTTTGCGCGTAATAAATTCAGATGGCTTGAACAGCTTGTGGAAATATATAAAATAAACATTTTATATTATGGCACGTGCTGATTCTAATACTCAGTTTCGTAAGCCCTCGCGATCCATCTCGTTTCTTCTCTTCCTGCATCGAGTGCACGCTCTCTAGGTAGGCATGTTCGAACTTCGCCTCGCTTCCGGCTCGCCCGGCTGTGTTCTGAGAAAAGTGGCTCCGTGTGAACGGAGTACTGTACGTAGCCCGCATAATTCGCACTCGACGCGCTTAGCTACGCGAACTGTGATACTACCGGCCAGTCCACACGTGAGACAGCCACATGAGCTGTGGATTATTTGTCAAGCTAATACGTGGAGAAACAATTATTACTTCATTTTTAAAGTGCAATGAATCCGAACTAGAATGCAAATCCTGACAAATAAGAAGAGACCACTGCGCAAGAGAGAGAAGAGTGAGAGAGACTACAAGGAAAAACCTACTTCCAACAACAGAGAACTTAAGACTAGAGATTCTCAATCTATGTTCTGCGCTCCGTGGGGGGATGCGAACATTTCTACCGTCTATAGGGAAATGTAAAAAAAAAAAATGAAATGTTAATAAGTATCAAGTTTCAAGCGAGTTAAAGTGAACTTGACACGCAGAATCTATTTAGTTATAACACGCTAAAACTGTTAAGAATATAATTTAGGCTGAATTGCATTTTACTACGGAATGTTGTTGTTCTTCTCCAGTTGCCTAAAGTCTTCAGACCTGCGATGTATTTGTGAAAGATTACTTTGCTATAACCTTCAAATAAGATGCCTACCAATTTTGGGGATATTTCCTGTTATTATTCAGCTTAACGATTCCAGATGGACTTATCAATGTTGACATTTTGAACCATATCCGTTTGATTGCATTGCAAACATAATGAGATAATGTTCTGAACTGGACTGTGCGGAGGTAAGCAGATCATGGCAGCAGTGATGTGTAATATTCACTTTTATTACATTTCGTGGGGAATTAAATACTATTGAAACCGCAATCTGTGATTTCCGCGTTAAAAAGAAAGACCTTTGCTAACCGCGAAATGCGAATAAACATTTTGCATCACTTCAATGCCGATTTCATCAAATTGGTTCTCGATATTAATTTGCGTTCATATAACAAGCTCACCTGCCGTTTTCAACAGTCTTCTGCATTGGATGTGCTCGTTTGTCCAATTAATTCGTTCGTTCATTTTGCGCGTCCGTCGGTATTCGAGTGTTTATGGTGCACAAGAACATCCATTTTTTTTTGCTTTTTGTAATATGACCCTATTAATCGAGAAAGAATATTATTTTGTTCTGCGGAGAGATTCAAACTGCGCTTCCGGCGGAAATGGCTGACGATTGTTTTTGTGTAATTCGAATTGTTCTTGAATGAGGTGGATATTGTGGGAAGAGTTGAATGACACAGTGTTTTGTTACATGAATATTTTTGCAAGGTATTATTAATTTTTGATGCCGGAAAAGGTTCCATTGTATATTTTCGAAATGAACGGAAAATATTGGACACCACCTAACTGTGGAAGGCTTACGGAGGCATAGCCAGAATTAAAATTAGAAAGGTATGTAGCCGAGAGTTGTGTACCTGGGGATAGCAGAGAACCGGAACGTCCAAGGAGCTACTTTAGAAGTAGATAAACTATAGCGAAAAAAATGTTACTGCATGAAAGCAAATAACATACAAAACATAACTTAAAACCGAATATTATTTACATTTTTCTAACAAGTGAAGTAACGAGAGACCTGTTTGTCCCAAATTAACCACAGTTCTTCACAATTCTATGTCTTCACAATTTCTTTTCTAGAGATGCTCACGTTTACAGACGTGAGCTGGCTCGTATAATGTTATTTTTAGAGGAAGAAAAAGGTCTCTTGTTTCCCTTTACCACAACCATTAGGCACAGTAAAAAGTTTGGACTCACTACCTTGAACTTTTATTTCCAAATTAACAAAGAATGGTTACTCATACCATTAAGCAAAATGGTGACTTGGAAAAAATCTGTAAAAACGTGTTGCAAAATGTTTAATTCGCGTTGTTCCTTCCCTTTTTGTTAATGTAACATAGTATCTGATGTAAGCAAATATTCTCAAGGAAAGAAGCATGTCTAGTAACATTATAATGCATACAATTTACGTGTACTAACGTTTAGAACATTGTACTAACGTCTCTGTAGGTATTAGCACAGGTACAACCTCGATGTAACAAAAAACTCAAATTGAAAACACAACTAAGCCTATAAAACTTTCAAGACGTATTTTCCCTACAATGACATGGATCAACAATCAACAAAACAAATGGGTAATTATACGTGATTCACTTTTGTCGACAAATTCCACCTAATTTTTTCCGTGCGCGGCCAAGTTGCGCCATCTTGATCTCGGAGCGAATCCCGCTGCACGGCCTGCTGGTGTCCTCAGTATGGATTTTCACTTACGGGCGCGAACGTGCCTCAGCCTTCGCGACCCGACCGCTTATTAAGTTATTACGGGTCCACCACGCGGCCGCGGCGACTGCCCTTTTCCCTCCCTCCCCCCTTCCGCTTCCACCCCCTCGTCACCCTCTCGCGTTCCGCCGCCCAGCTACCGAACGCGCCGCAGACACCCCGGCCCCGAAAAGAGAAGGAGATAATATATTTTCACTTGTCGAAGCTATTTCTTTTTTGTTTCACGTCGGTAACTTGGTGCGAAAGCTTTCTTCCAAGACGTCTGTCAGGAAAGATGACAGGCTCCAACATGTATTTCGCTAACCTTTCTTTCCTGTTGTTTCTTTTTTTTCTCTCTCGCGCGCGTATCTTGTTCCACGCCACCTCCTCTTCGTCCACCTCTCTCTCTCTCTCTCTCTCTCTCTCTCTCTCTCTCTCTCTCTCTCTCTCTCTCTCTCTCACACACACACACACACACACACACACACACTTGCTTGCCCAGTCTGTCTCGTTCCTCTGTAATCGGGGCGCTTCGTCTGGGTGTCCTCGGGCCTCGCCGGCCCTCTCTCGATTCGTAGACGCGCGTCTTGTAAAGTAAGGCGGTAAAAGGGTTGGATTCCGCACGAATGGCGGAATGTCGCAAGCGCGAAGCCCGCGCCAGCGCTCCTTCATCTCTCCCTCTCCCCTGCCCTCGCCCCCGCCACCCCCCTCCCCGTCCCCGCCCCCGCTTCTCGACAACCGAGCCCTCTTCCCCGGCACGTTGCGGCACGGGGGAAGCTCTGCGAGATTTCTGCATCGGCCGCTGGAGCTGCCAGTGTCGTTCCGTGCGGTTGCACACAGCTTCGCCAGCCCCGCCTCCGTCGACGGCTCCCTGGTCTCCGCCTACGCGATTGGATGAACGCTTCATTGTATGGTGTCTCCGAGGGCACTGCTTCTGACGAACACGTTATCATGAAGAAAACGAGAAGTGTGAATGTAAATAAATTGTAAACTTACTTCCCCATTGAATGTGATTCAATCTGTGCAGTATTAATCCCCGGATACGCCATATCAATTGAAAATAACGTAGCAACGATTAATAATACAATATACAACAATGTAATATTTTACAAAAAAGCCCATTCTTATTTTGAGCGTTCGAACACCCTATTCTTTGTATCAAACCCAACACATTTCAATATTATTTTAGTTCACCTGACATGAGCCAATGGTCTTTTATTACCATTTGTCCATTACTATTCTTGCAGACTTCCATCACAGCTTCGTTTTTCAGGAGTAAAACGTACCTTACCTAATGCTTACCCCAACACCTCAGTGCCTTTTTTGAAACACTTCCTTCCTGTTATCACTTTAGTCACATATATTTTGGATTACTCTATTGTGACTGAAGATGTTTCATCAAAAACTTTCTAGATAGTGCAGAATGCTTTTTAGTTGACCGAGCCGTATTTTGCTTCCAGTGGAATAATGTGACACGTGTGAAGAAAGTCTTTTAGTATCGTTTCTTCTTCCGTGTCTCAAAACTTTGTTCCTTGTTGATCAAACCAGTTATATTTTACTTTCTCGCACACTTCCTACGTAAACAAAAGCATTGCAATGACAGCCAAAAACAGCGATTTTTAGACACAGTAAATTACTTCTTCTGACACGTTGGGTAATCATAATTCACGTTTTGTGAATTCTTGATATTGAAAAATAGATTTACGGTAAAGCACGACCTTCTGAATTTAAAACAGATTGTTTGATGTTTTGGGGTACTTGAACCGAAGCATCAAGGATATTTTCTAAATTTTCTCAAAAATGGCTTCAATTTTTTCTTTATTTTTTCAGATAAAGAAAAGTAGGCTTATAAAAATGGCACAGGGTGCATTTTCGGAGAAATCTGTCAATTTTTGAAAATTGGAAAAGTTTAAACATTTTTTGTGACTTCATAGAACTGCATTACTAAAGAAAAATATTTCTCTCTTGATGGAATTTGTTCTTCAAAATTAGATCTTTTAATGAGATAATATACATTCCTTCACTATGTGAGTAGTTTTGGCGTAATATTGTGATTGGTAGAATTATATACAGTTTTTAAAACATGACTTTTTCAAAAGTGTACATTTTTTCTCGGATAGTGAGAAGTACGCTTATAAAAAAGTGTAGGTCCAATTTTCGTTGAATTTTGGAAAATTGCAAAAGTTAGAAATAATAGGAGAAATTGCTCTTAAAGCACTACTAGTGTGTTATAATATAACAAGTGTTGTGTTATAATAAAACAATAAATATATTTTGTTCGTATTGTAATATTTGTGAAGAAAAACGACTTTCTCAGTTTCATCTGGAACAATTCAGGTTGTGCAAGGTGGAGTAAAATAACGGGATCCACCCACAGTTATTCCTAAAGAGTTAAAAGAATGTAGAATAATTTGAAATATTTTTTCATCGATTCCTCTGAACGTTATTCTCATTGGCTCTTGTTCGGTAGGTCGTCCAAACACTTTGCCGCCACCATCGTAATGTTATCCAACTGCCCTTACAGTACTCGTCCTCCCCCTCTCGAAACCGTCACTGCAATAGAAGAATCCGCCCAAGAATGTGCCAAAATGACAATTCGCTAAACAAATGAACATCACATGTAATTCAGAGAAGTATCCCTCTGCTGCGTTAGCTGATCAGCCACGCCACTTCGTAAAGTGTTTATGATTGCATATGGCTCCTGTTAAGACATCATGACTTCTCATGGTTCACAACCGTATATTTATATATAAAAATTGATAAACCGCAAAGCAGGAAACGTTCTCGACTACAGCTCGCCACTTACCGCACAGGAGCAGGAAACACGTGCACCAGTAGTCATCTGACATTCAAGTAAATTCAATGTAATGTTTATATAAAAAAATTACAGACAAGGGAAAATAGCACTGCACTTCCTAATTTTAATTATTTCTCCTGGATAACTATTTTTTCGTCGGACGAGGACATCACAAAAGAAAGCGTCGAAGCCATTTACAAGTTAGCCACCGGCAAACGAACGAATTAAGGAAGGAGAGTCAAATGGGCTGAAGGACACAAGAACCAGAGAACCTTCAGATAACCTGCCAGCACTAGCTGTCAAAACGGTCCATTCTTACACAAATCGCTCTATACTTCGCGGAAGCCGACCGGCGCACTTCTCGCCTTACACTCCCCCGCTCCTGCTGCTTCACTGCTTCTGCCTCCGCCACCACTTTTCGTCTCCATCGTCCCAGACGAAGCTGTTGTGACTTCGCCTCCGCCTCCGCCGCCCCATCTCCGATGGATGTCGCCCCGTCGCGTCGCCCACTCGCGCACTCGCAGCGCGTCTTGCGCTCTGGGTTCTCAACGGGCGCGCATTAACGCCATCGCTCCGCCTGCAATCTTCCGCGCAGCCAGCACTCGCTCATTCGCCCGCCCGCCCCGCGCCCCCCGCCCGCCCTTCGTTTCCTCGCCGTCTCCCGTCCGCTTTACGCCATCTCTGCGCCTTCGTCCTTTCGCCCTCTCGCCCTGCGCCCTCCCGCTAGCTGTAAGCAGCCTAGCCCACCTTGCACCGTCCCGCCCTGCGCCATCCCTCCTTCCGCCGCCCCGCCCGCCCTTCGTTTCCTCGCCGTCTCCCGTCCGCATCACGCCATCCCTGCGCCTTCCCTCCCGCCTTCGTCCTTTCGCCCTCTCGCCCTGCGCCCTCCCGCTAGCTGTAAGCAGCCTAGCCCACCTTGCACCGTCCCGTCCCGCGCCATCCCGCCTTCCGCCGCCCCGCCCGCACTCCGTTTCCTCGCCGTCTCCTGTCCGCTTTACGCCATCCCTGCGCCTTCCCTCCCGCCTTCGTCCTTTCGCCCTCTCGCCCTGCGCCCTCCCGCTAGCTGTAAGCAGCCTAGCCCACCTTGCACCGTCCCGCCCTGCGCTATCCCGCCTTCCGCCGCCCCGCCCGCACTTCGTTTCCTCGCCGTCTCCCGTCCGCTTTACGCCATCCCTGCGCCTTCCCTCCCGCCTTCGTCCTTTCACCCTCTCGCCCTGCGCCCTCCCGCTAGCTGTAAGCAGCCTAGCCCACCTTGCACCGTCCCGCCCTGCGCTATCCCGCCTTCCGCCGCCCCGCCCGCACTTCGTTTCCTCGCCGTCTCCCGTCCGCTTTACGCCATCCCTGCGCCTTCCCTCCCGCCTTCGTCCTTTCGCCCTCTCGCCCTGCGCCCTCCCGCTAGCTGTAAGCAGCCTAGCCCACCTTGCACCGTCCCGCCCTGCGCTATCCCGCCTTCCGCCGCCCCGCCCGCACTTCGTTTCCTCGCCGTCTCCCGTCCGCTTTACGCCATCCCTGCGCCTTCCCTCCCGCCTTCGTCCTTTCGCCCTCTCGCCCTGCGCCCTCCCGCTAGCTGTAAGCAGCCTAGCCCACCTAGCACCGTCCCGTCCCGCGCCATCCCGCCTTCCGCCGCCCCGCCCGCACTCCGTTTCCTCGCCGTCTCCCGTCCGCTTTACGCCATCCCTGCGCCTTCCCTCCCGCCTTCGTCCTTTCGCCCTCTCGCCCTGCGCCCTCCCGCTAGCTGTAAGCAGCCTAGCCCACCTTGCACCGTCCCGTCCCGCGCCATCCCGCCTTCCGCCGCCCCGCCCGCACTCCGTTTCCTCGCCGTCTCCCGTCCGCTTTACGCCATCCCTGCGCCTTCCCTCCCGCCTTCGTCCTTTCGCCCTCTCGCCCTGCGCCCTCCCGCTAGCTGTAAGCAGCCTAGCCCACCTTGCACCGTCCCGTCCCGCGCCATCCCGCCTTCCGCCGCCCCGCCCGCACTCCGTTTCCTCGCCGTCTCCCGTCCGCTTTACGCCATCCCTGCGCCTTCCCTCCCGCCTTCGTCCTTTCGCCCTCTCGCCCTGCGCCCTCCCGCTAGCTGTAAGCAGCCTAGCCCACCTTGCACCGTCCCGCCCTGCGCCATCCCGCCTTCGGCCCCCCGCTCGCACTTCGTTTTTCGCCGTCTCCCGTCCGCTTTACGCCATCCCTGCGCCTTCCCTCCCGCCTTCGTCCTTTCGCCCTCTCGCCCTGCGCCCTCCCGCTAGCTGTAAGCAGCCTAGCCCACCTTGCACCGTCCCGCCCTGCGCTATCCCGCCTTCCGCCGCCCCGCCCGCACTTCGTTTCCTCGCCGTCTCCCGTCCGCTTTACGCCATCCCTGCGCCTTCCCTCCCGCCTTCGTCCTTTCGCCCTCTCGCCCTGCGCCCTCCCGCTAGCTGCACGCAGCCTAGCTCACCCACCCTGCGCCATCCCGCCGTTTCAGCGGAGAAACACCACCGCCCCATTCCAGGCACATGCACTACATTCACGGGTCATGTGACCTACGTAGATGATGCACTCGGAACCAACCCTCACTTGTTATGTCGTTTCGAAAGACCGTGCACCACCCTGCCTACTCAAAGTTGATATATTAATAGTTGTTGACACATTGCCGGCCAAATTACTTCGAATTTGGCGCCTTGTCTTCTTTAACAGGGCGTTTGATGTTCCTTGAAGGCGTTTCAAAGGAAAAGATCATACATTTTAAACTTGGCGCTTCCGAGATTTTCCTTAATTTTCTCCAAAAAGCCGCGCAAATTTCTTCTCTGCCGACCAAACATTCATTTCTTCATGCAAAGTCCTTGGAGTCGATTATCAATTTCTTTCTATTAGTTCGGAGCGTCACCGAAAGATCGCACCAGCTCCTGGATAGCTAATAATTCCCTCTAAAAATTGGCATTTTCGAAATGAGTTTTCTATCGCAGACGCTGGCTCGCCTTGTTACGACAAGCTAATGCGGAAAGCTGAGTAAAAGCGTTTTGAACGTCTTCAAGGTTCGATCCAGAGTGTGCCAGGCACTGGATGTAGTAGAAACACGTAGCTAAAGGCCATGGATTTCGTAAGAAAAGGGTCAGTTTTCGTTTGGACCGAGGTAACTGTGACAACTTCTTCAATACTCGTTAATTCTTTCTCCAAGTAACAATCCTTGTCAATTGTGTGTCATCTCTTTTCCAGAACACTCTTGTCTGACAAAAACTACTGTGAAAGAAGAAGCGATGTTCCATTGCCATTTCCATCAAAAATGCTCTCCCAACTTTTCTTCGACTATTTCGCCGCCTTAACAATAGTGATTCCGGGTGCGTCAACGGCAAAGGACATTAATCCCGTACGTGTAGTCCATGTTTTGTAATCGGGCGAGGTGGCGATGCCCTTCTCCCGCTGAGTACGGAGGTCCGGTGCCGATCTAGCGCTCTCTTGTGGGGTTTTCCGTAATCAAGTATCTCCCACCACCGGCCCAGACGGGACAAGCTCTAAGCTCCCGACCGATCTTTCGGCATGTGTGGTAGTGTAGTGCATGTAAGTGTTTGTGTAAATAAGGAGTAGGATAGGGCAATGAATGGGAAGGAATGACCGCGCGCGGTCCGAGGCCCGTTTGTTAGGGTACTGCTCCAGCATTTGAATGGTGTGAATCTGAGAAATCTCAGAAAACTACCGATCAGAGCAGCCGTCCGCTAGACTTCTCCTCCAGACTTCACAGAACTCGACCCGGTTTTCTAACTTGTGTTCGTAATCCTTCTACCGTCTGCACTCGAACCTAAGGCCTCCCGGCATGAGAGGCAGAGTAGTGCATGCAAGTGTGTGTGTGTTTGAGGGGTGGGATAGGAACAGGAATGGGAAAGAAAGAATGCGCGCTGTCCATCTGCCTATTTAAGCCTTGCCCTCTCCGCGCCTCTCCTCGCTTCACGTCACTTGCGGCCTTTCTCTTCCGCTCCCACCGTCATTCAACCTAGTCTGTTCGTCCGCGCAGGTCTTCGCCCTGCCGCATTGTCGCACCTCCGCGCCGCGTTCGCCCGAGCACTCGGCTTCGGTTCCCGTGGGCGCCCGCGCCCACTCTCGCGCCGCCCGCTCTCTGCGCCCGTGCCCGCACCGCGCGCCGTGCTTTGTATTCCTCGTCGCGTCAGCTCGTCTCGGCGACCGCTTGCCTCAGCCTCCACCGTCGCTTCCTCGCGGGCACCGCGCCTCGAGGTGAGCACGCCGAGAAGAAGCAGAGCACAGCGGAGCTGGAGAGGGGGCTGCGCCGGGCGGGGTTGGGACTTAACGGGGTGGGAGTGGACGGGACGGGGTGGGAGCGGAGAGGAGCAGTAGCTGATCGGTGGAGGCGAGGCAGCATGGGACATGTCGGGTCGGGATCAGATTTGGGGTGATGGGGAGGGGCGGGGGCTGATCGGTGGAGGAGAGGTGGGACAGAACGACTCGGGTCGGGAGGGGTGAGACAAGACTTGTAGTGATGAGGAGGGCGGGACGGGGAGATGTGATGAGTGGAGTGGATAGGAAAAGACTGGATACTTCGGACAGGGCGGGCCGGGACAAGACGAAGCCGAACAGAGTGAGAAGAGGGGCGGGGAGTGGAGAGAAACTGAGTTGATAATGGGCAGGTAGTTGCGGATCAGGCCAAGCCGGCACGTTGCTGGGCGCGGGGGGGTGGACCGACCAGGGGGGCGGAGAGTGACGGGTTGATTGATCGTTAGAGCTTCCGTGTGCGCCAACTACTATGGCGTCGTACATGCTACGTAAGCGTAGTACATGCTATTTGCTCGGGAGGTGGCGGTCGTCTTCCCCCGCTGGATGGCGAGAACCGACGCCGACCTACCGTCGGCTACTGGGGTTTTCCTCTACCAGGTATCTCCCACCAGCGGGGCACTGCTCCATCCGGGACAAGCCGTAAGCTCCAGATCGATCTCCCGACATGTATGGTACAGTAGTGCTTGTTTGTGTAAGTGTGTATAAATAGCGGGTGATGATAGGACAAGGAAGAGATAGGAAAGATCGTGCGCGGCCCGTAGCCAGTTTGTTAGGATACTGCTCCGGCCTTCACCTGGTATTGATCGGAGAAAACGGAAAACTTCCGATCAGAGCAACCTGTCTCTAAAATGCTCCAGACAGCGTCTAAACTCAACCTAACTGACAAGCTGGTGTCGAAAATCCTGCCACTGTCGAGGCTCGAACCCAGGATTAGATCAGAGGGACTACAGTGGCATCCGTTGATGCCCTGAGAAAGAGTGCGAGGAATAGAATGTGGAGAAGGGGCGGGGCGGCGCTGGTCGGGCGAAGCCGGGACAGGGCGGGTCGCCAGCGCCAGACCGAGCGGGGGTGGCGAAGCAGGCGGGCGCGGGCGGACCGAGGCGGGACGGGGCGGAGCGCAGCCGGGCGGATAAGAGCTGCGCGAGATGGCTGCGCCAGGGCGAATTTCCTTTCTCGCTTCCACTCCTTCTTCGCGGGAACTTCCACGCCGGGCGAGCGCGGACGGGGGAAGCGAGAGATAGCGTGGGCGAGGTGTCGAGAAGCTGGATTGGGAGTTTGCGTTCAGAACTGAGGTCGCGAGAAGTGACACATGTGCGGCCGCTGTGAGAATTAGGATGTAGGGCTGCGAGGATGTTCAGTAGAAGTGGATGAGGCACGCATTGGATAGTAAAGTGACTTAAACCGATGATGCAAATTTAATAGAATCAGGGCGTGAAAAATGATATATTGGTTCATAAAATTAATGAAAACTCTTGTATTAAAGAATAAAAATGAAAGTTGAGGATAAGTACCTGTTATGTACGTGTACACTGGCGGAAAAAAATACTGCAACACCCCGTTTGCATTGTACATTTTATCCCCCTGTTCAGACACAACACATACAGACAAAATACTACACGGCCAGCCACAGAGAGAAACGTACACTGGGAACGCCACATAAATACTGCGTGTACTCGCTGCGGGCTGTACGACAAGCCCTAATGTGGGCTGGCATCTCTTTGTGTAGGTGGCGAGTAGTGTCCTGCAGTACACTATTCCACACCTCCTGCACCGCCTCACGCAGAGCAGGAAGAGTTGTAGCGGGAGTCGCAGAACGCGTTAGACGTTAGCCCATCATGTTTCACATATGCATGATCGGAGGCAAATCCGTCGAGTGTGCCGGCCAGGGCAGTTGCCGAACATCGCGGAGAGCGTGTTCCATAGCGCGGGCAGTGTGAGGGCGGGTATTGTCCTGCTGGAACAGTGCACTACCCTCCCGTTGCAAGAAAGATATCAGAATCGGCTGCACAACGTGCTGAATGCATCGCTGGTCAATGATCCCTCCACCAACACCAAAGACGAACGCTCGTTTAGCCGATGGCACTCCGCACCACCACTCCTGTTATATCCAAAAACAGGAACAGCAATTTCTAAAATTCTTTTATTACCGCAAGCCAACAGGAGATTCAATAATACAAGCCAGGTCGAACAATATTCCGTGAGATATTCCGTAGACGTAGCGAAGTTCACTGTTTAGCCGTAGGGAGAGCCCGAGTCCGTAACCGTTCTGTATCGCACTTCACTTGTCACTATACACGCACGGGCAGTCACTTCTCTCTCTCCACCGCTCGCCCGGGCACCGCTCTTATAGCTCGCCCAGGCCAGCTACCCGATAAGGGTGAGTTCTCCGGCTCCGGGGCTTGGCCGAGAGGTACGGAGCTGTGGCGTTGGTAATCGGCGCCCTCTCTTGAGCGGCGCCGGGACCAACTTCCGGCGGCAACTTTAAAGGTGCGCGTTCGACCATATCAACTCCCGCGGTGGGATCAGCGTAACGTGGACGAACACACACTGGACACACGCGCTCGCCTGTGCGACGCCGCACACCTACACGTCCATCACGGGCGTGCAGGCAGAATCGGCTCTCATCACTGAACTCCACAGCACGCCATTCCGTCTCCCAGCTGACCCGCACATTGCACCACGCCAGACGTGCCCGACTATGGTTCAGCGTGAGTGGCAGTCGGTCTAGCGTTATGCGCGATTGTAATCCTGCAGCAAGTAACTAACGGTGCGTGGAGACATGATGCAGGCCAATGTGCCTTTATCTCAGGATGGGTGGCCGTACGGTCTACCAACGCCGCCATCACTATGTGTCAATATTGATGTTCGTCAGTTCCCGGTCGCCCTGAAGGGGGTCTATGGCTATGAGAATGCTCGTCGTCCCATCGTCGCCAGTACCGCAGCACCGACGTCACGTCACGGACCACGAGGTCAGCAATGCGCCGCTAGGATCACCCGGCTTCACGCAGGCCAAAATCCGAACCCGCTCAAACTGGTCCATTTGCTTAAAGGGGCGAACGATTGCGACGCCATGCCGTACCAAAGTCCCGACTAGACATTATCCCAGTGGACAGCGCCTTTCAAAGCCGCAGAGTAGACGGCGCATGTAGTCACGCTGCCATTAAGTCACCAGTCGTCAGTTATCCCCAAAATGTTAATCACGGTTTCTACGACCCCTCATCCCTAACGTCCTTTATCGCCTACTTGATTCCTGGTGTTCCATTACTTTTTTCTGTTAGATTTGTGTATTTTGATGCAAGTGAAAGAAAGGGACACGCCTTATTCCAGTAGCAATGTTGGATCAGATTATGCAGCACTCTCTTTCTCGGAATTCTCAGCATTGGGAAATGATTATAGGGTTGAACACAATGGCATATGGCACGGTAAAGAAATAAGGTTTATATTCCCGCCTCCCTGTAAAAAGTGATTAAAACATAACGTGAATTTCAGACGAAACGATGAATTAGTATGATAAACTCGTCGATGTACGTCGTTGTAAAGTTGTTTATCCTAAGTCACAGAAAAGAAAGAAGAAATTGTGGTAGCACAAGTCTTGATGCTATGGGACCCATCACAACCCTCGGTGATGTCTCCAAAAGACTGAAACACACATGAGGCACAACTGATTAAATCGATATCAATGTAGTAATAAATTAGAAATAAACAAATGGTCACTGCTAGCAGGTGCTGAAAATATCCTAACTGATAGATAAACAATTATTTAATCCCATTATTTAATACATAGTAACTCCTAGATTATAATTATTAAATCACATTTGACTAGAAAAAACTTCAATTTTTACAAATTAGTGGCAACTTCGTTGCAAATAGAATTGCACAGTGAAACTGAATTTAGCGAGGAAGGTTATGCGTAGAAATGGGAATTGAAAGGGCTAATGCGAAAGAACGGAGCCGAGTGCATGCGAGCGGCGGCGATGGTGTAGCGGTTAGCGTTTCGGACTGTTGTACCCAAGATGGCGGGTTCAAACCCGATCGAAGCCGTGGATTTTTTCAGGGCGAAAAAATCCTTCGTACGCCTTCCTTCGGAGGGGAAGTAAAGCCGGCTGGCCCATGTTGGTAGATTTACTTGCATGTAAAAGATCCTCAAGCTTAAATGACGCCTCTGAGCTAAATTCAAATCGCCTGTTTCTCACCCAAGAAATACCTCCTTTCTCTGTGGTCTCCTTTCTCTTCTAGTTAGTGAAAGGAGCGTAGCGAAATTTACGTCAGACGGAAGAGCAGGCCTAATGGCCTGAGTCTCGCCACGTAAAATAAGGCATTAATTCAATTCAATTCAGTGCACGGTGTGATTAAGGGCGCGTCCACGAGTGGTGCGGGGGGAGCGGGTATCCCTGTCGGCTGACGGTGGGCGCTTGGGAGTCAGAGCGCTGCAAAAGGGCGGCAGACCAGGTCGGTCGCTGATAGAAAAAAGCACGTGGGCAGAAATGACGCGCTCTTGCGAGGGAGTAATATTCACGCTGCGGAAGACGAGGTCGTGAATCATTTGCAAAGGCGAAAAACGACGGTGTTATTTCTTGTTAATGGGGAGTGGGGGGTTAGATAAACCGTTTTGATTAGTGAACTGTGCAATGCGCAGTGACATTTGAGCAAATTGTCTTTTTGAACTTTACAGAAATTATTTCTTTGCTGATTTTTTTTTACTTATGATACACTTCTCTGTGTAAAAGCTCGTTTTTCTGCGCTACTTTCAAATTGTGAGCGTGTTATTGTGTTCGGTACAATAAGTAATCCTGGCTACACAGATAGTTTTACACGCTTTGAGATTACGCTCATGTTATTCGAGTCGACTCGTGTAATAATGGCGATACATGAGAATTGGAAAAACAAGCTATACAATTACACATAATTGGCGGAATTATTAAGCCGCAAAAACTTCTTGAATTTAAATAAAATGAATTCACCGGATTCCATTTTCCACCGGCGAAAAAATTTACAGAAGTAATAAACAGATTTTCCAGAAAATGTAACCTTTGACTAATGATGACCCACTCCGTCTGAACCCTAATTAAGGTGGTTGACGTTAAGAATCTGCAAGGTCATTGAAGTCTTCGTTAGGTATTGAGTTCCAGGCACTTTCACTTTGGTATTTTAACCATGTTCTATGAGATTTTAAATTTATGGATAGCAGAGCTACATAGAAGACGAACATATACCGGATCCGCGGCTGTAATAATTCTTATACATATCATATTTTTTTAAAAATATGTCAACTTTAGGAAAATGTTAAATGTGTTAATTACGACAGTCACTCTTAACTTAAACGTAATGGTTTAGCTCTGGCGCTTCACTTTCCAACGAAATGCTTTGTGGTTGCTTTATCAACCGACATGTGAATGTCATACTACGTAGAATGACATACTACAATAGAGAATATCTTTGAACACTGATATTTAATTTCCTTGTAGTTTTCTTAATGTTCAGTTTTACATTTTTGTTTCCTAATACCCATAAATATTTTAAGTGTTCTAAATATACTTATTATAATGCTTTCTTCAGGAGTTTCTTTATATGTGTATATTATGAATAATTAAACATTTAAAAGACTATTTCTCACAAATTAGCCAATTTTTATGTGCGGAAGTTGGCGAGCCTTACCTGCAGCTGTGCCCGGCGACACTAGCGCCTCCTAGAGTAGCACCCTCGAGCTTCTTCCCCTGTTTTGATGGAGAGTTGCAGGGCTCTGGGCGAATCAGCTTCGCCCGGGATGGCGGCGTTCGCAGACAGGACTGCGGCTGCGTGGCTTGCGGCGGTTATGGCGATAGACGCATCGTCTGGGGGGAGGGAGGGGGACAGCGGCGGTACCGGAAGCGTGCGCGTGGCCGTGGAGGAAGTGTCGACGAGGGCATAGCGACCCGTGAGAGCTGCGCTGTGTACCCTCGATTTTTTTTTTAGTTTTCCCCCCTCCAGTTACCCTGGAGAGGCAGGAATTTATTTGTCTTTGGGGTACATTTTGTATAACTGCAGCCGATTTGGCTTGTGCAGTTGGGGAAGGCTTTATTGCTTACAAACTAGAACTATCTTATAACTATAACTATATACATTCCCACTTTGGGGTTTGTTAGTTTTTATACTTTTTTTTTAAATTTTTAATTGGGAGATCTTGAATGTACCCTCGCTGCACGAGCGCTATCGCGAGTAGCGACCCGCGTGCGTACAATGCACCGCCTGACACCAAGTAGGCGGCGCCACCGTCGCGCGCGACGGACGCGGCCCCGATCGCTTCTATAGGCGGCCCCCCGTCTAGCGCCCACATATCTACGAGTAATTCCTTACGAGGATGGCAGGTGTTGACACAATGGCCGCCAAATTGCTTCAAATTTGGCGCCTCGTTTCTAATAAGACATCATGTTCTTTGATGGCGTTTCAGAGGAAAGGTTCATACATTTCAAACTTGGCGCTCCGGAACCTAATTCTACTTAAAATGCCGCGCAAATTTCTTCCCGGTTCACCAAATACTCACTTCTTTCATCTAAAGTTCCTTGACGTAGATTGTCAACTGCTTTCTGTTAGTTCGGAGCGTCACCGAAAGATCGCATCAGCTCCTGGGCAGCCCCGCGAAATACACCATTGTCAAAATTTTGCGGAACATAGTGATTTTCCACAGCAGACGCCACGACGCGTCACGAGCTCGCATTGTCATCAACGGCACTGGATGCAGTCGTAACATGAAGTAAAGCGACGAAATTCGTAAAGAAACGTTTGATTTGATCTGGACATAAATAACAGTGACAATCTCTTCTATACTCGTTAATTGTTTCTCCAAGGAACAATCTTTGTCAATTGTGTGTAGTCTCTTTTCAAAAACACTATTGTCTGATAAAAAACTACTGAAAGAAGAGGCGATGTTTCGTTCTACTAATTGTTATCCCAACTTATCCTACGAGTATTTCGCAGCCTCAACAGCAGGGAACAATGTGAAGCACGTCTTCTGATACAACGATAAACTATTGTAAACAGGAAGAGCCTAATATAGTTCAATAAAGTAAAGTCATGTATTAACAAACAACCAGTAAGGATGATCGTGGATATTAGTATATGTGTTTGACTCATTTCGAAGCAAAGGGCCGCATATTCGAATTTCACTCAGGGAATGGATGTTTACCCTTTGCCTCTCGTGTGTTTCGTGTCACGTTCTGCTCGCCCCTGATGTGTTAGTGTCTACTTCACGGATTCATCTGATTGAGATGTGGTGACTTCGGTTCGAAAATTGGGTGGTAGGACGTATCGGGAATGTAGCCGCAGCACAAAACGTGAAACGTCTTGTGAGTGCTGCAGACTCGATTGTCGAATGCGGAGGAGACGTTTAATTTTTGGAAATAATTGCTCACTTTTCAATATTATAACTCCAAATAAGCACGTTCTTATTTTTATTTACTATATGTACATTGGCAGAGTGATGTCTCTCAAACAAATGAGACACGCCTGCTCAGACTGATGCTCAGACACGTCTGCTCAGACTTTTATAGCTACATTTCTAGGGAGACCTTGCTGGGGGGTAAATTTATCTACAAGTGAGTCATTAGTAGGGCGACAAGTGAGTCATGTGTGACTTACGTAATCGAATAAAGTTTTCTTTCCTCTACAAAAAGGTATCAAAGTAAGTTGAACAGATTGTACAGTATTAGAAATATACATTAAGTGTTGTTTGCGTGCTGTTTTAGCGTTCGGCTCTCTACTGACAGAGTTTCACGTCAAAGAAGGTGATGCAAAGTTGGCATCCCTGGGTCTTGCTTTACGAATCTATTCACGACTCCCCAAAGTATGGAAGGAGCCAGAGCTGAACGAGCATAAATTGTATGCAACAAAATCACATTTTTAAGCATTCTAACTCCTGATGAGCGTCTCTTTTAGAGTAATCAATTACGTATTACGGTAGAAAGACTTCTCTGAAAACAGACCACTTATACTCGGATCTAGAAACGCACTGCCGAAATATTCCACTTTGAACCTCGTGCGTGGGATTAAACGGATCTCCTATTTGAGACCTGAGTGGAACGCCAATAATGCACGCGAGATATGCGGAGTCGATTAGTATTTCTTTCATTTACAGAACCACAATAAAATAAGGGCCGCAGATAGAATGGTTGCAAAGATATAAAGAACAATAATATTATAACACTGACCTCCACTTCCGGACAAATTTTAAAGATATTAAAAATATATGTACACATTTATTTGACCTTTTGTCAGCGACACGAAATCAAATGAAAAGTATTTCAAATTACGCGTATCACATTCCATGATATTTGTGCTTCGGATTTGTCACGTTGTAACGGTTTTAAATTCTCTATGTCGAGTGTATTTCAGTTACTCAGACTTTTATTGTTGTCTGTAATAAGGGGGTTGCTTGTGTGCGGAGTGTAGAGTATACAAGGTGGACATACCAACAAATATTGGAACATTCGATTCGTCATTTGAAAATTAGTTGACAGTGCAATGGTGGCGTTTGCTCATGACTGAAGCAAACACACGATTGAGGTGGATGTGTGGTCTTTTATACCACATCGACCGGGAGTAATAGTTCACGTCGATGTATGATTTTCAAACTGAATGTCTGGGATAAAGGAAATTGCAGTTTTGTTCTGCTGTCGTTGAGTGAGAAAAAAAGGGAAACTGGCAGGAGAAGCATTAGTGGGTTAAAATGGGAGGACGGTTACTGTTGTGTAAATTTTGCTCCCTACTAATTTAGGTTACGTCGTCACTTTAAAGTCTATAATTTCACCTCTTCGTCCGTGTATTGCCTTGCAAGATAATCTACAGTAGTACGGTGTTTGGGAGGACAATCAGTTTCTGTATTTGACAGTAGAGTCGTCGTTGATAATGAAACAATATTTTGAGGTTTTCGATTTTCCTATTCGTGCATGTATAGTGATTTTCAGTTGTAACGTTTGTGCAAGCCTTTCTTTCGTGTGACATAACCGCAAGGTTCGGCTTGATTTTAATAAATGTGCAAATTTAATACAGGCTTGATTAAGATATTTTTCAAGTTTTTAAAAGACAAAGGAGTTTACGATTTTTTATTCAGAATGGAAAAGTCTCTAATTTCCATATGAAATTATTGAGAAAAACAATCGCTGTGGTACTAATGGGATGGTGTCTTAGGATTATCAATGAAAGATATTTTTCGACAATAATTGTGATCCCGGGTGAGATGAACTCGTAATTGAGGTATTCTTGCATCTTTAGATGTGTTGAAATTGCGTACTTGCATGGGCATTGTAGTACTGCGGTGTCTGATTCATTGCATGAAAGGCCGAGGACAAAGCCTTTGTATTGTGCTTGTTTTGTGTAGATACAGTGGAGAATTACATGGAGTACATACATGAAGGTAGAGCATTGTCAGTGCTTATTAGATAGCTCAGTTCAATTCACTCAGTTCAATGAACGCCATCCCCATTACTACTTAAACCTGAAGTTATTGATAATGCCAAAGTCCTATTAAAAATGGCAATGGTTTTGATTTACTATCACGAGTGAAGGAACATAATGCTGAGAAAATGATTTCTGTTGGTTTCGGTTTTATACAATTTTCGAATATGTGCTTGCCTTAGAACCATTATTTTAGATTTAATTCTTATTTGCAAAGATATAATGATGTCACAGCGTAATACATAGTAGCGTAATCATAGAGGAAGTTTAAAGTGTATGTAAATGATTGAGTGATTTTGATTATTATGATGATTGAAGTATATTATACGGAAAGAAACATGATGTTTCTAGAACAGTATAACTGCATAGATTAACTAATGGTCCTTGTGTATCTTGTCTAGCGGCAGCAGACCTGTTTAAAACGATTTATACCTTAATCACGGAAAACTTTCGTTTTTCTGGGTCCCCTACTCGCCGTCAAAGTACGTTCTTTGTGATTCAACACACTAAAATCTCACATCCTCTCTCTAGTGGACATTTGGAAGCCACCTTTTGACACGACCTGCAGATTGTCGTAACGGTGCACAAAGCGTGGTGCAACATCTCTAGTATACATTCCTTTATGCTGGGCAAAGCAATACGACCAAGACAATAGGCAACGCCCAATGACTATCCCATGGCCACTGGAGCTTAGATAAAGCTTCAGTATTAACGGATGCACATGAATGTTTACCCCAAGGCCGTTGAAAATGGCACTGCCTCATTGTCATTATTTTGCCCGACAAAATTGAAGGTTTCATATTTATCAGGTACCCTTGTAAGAAATAAATGAAAAAAGAAAATAACAGTTGATTGAAAAGTAAACTGCATCTACCTTGGGAGAAATAGCTCACATTTTCGAATGGTTTCTTCAACATTCACTCACCTGGATAGGGACAGGTAGACAAAACGGACCCAGGAGAGGAGAGTGGGCAGCCGCTTTCTTGCCAGTCGATTCCTAATCCAGGTTGGAGCGCAGGAGAGGCATTTTCATTAATTGACTCTTGGCCGCTTCCTCCTGGCCGCTAATTGAGATTGAGTGAGGCCGCCTCCGAAAGCACACAGCTCGCGCGCGTTCTGTTTACAAGAGCGATGGGACGCCCCATTTCTCAGGGGAGCCCTTCGGCCGGAACCTGCCCCCCTCCCCCCCCCCGCCCCCAGAGTTTTAGAGGTCCCGCGAGCGATCGCATGTGCACTCGCCACCATCGAAGTCGGCCACTAAATTCGGAAGAAGGCGTCATCAACAGCCGCTTGCGTGTGTGTCAGCATCGAACGAATGACCCTTTGGACCCTACGTTTCGTGCATTGTTCTTTTAGGTATTTGTAGAATTTCGGATCGTCGATCAATTCTGTTGTTTTTGGAGTGAGTGTTTATTGATTTCGCCCCAACTACTGAGATCATTAGTCCCATAAGTATAGTGTGAGTAGTATCCCGGAAGAGGCGGTGTGACCTCCCCGCTGAAAAATGAGACGCCGACCTACTCGTAGTGGGCACGTGGGTTTTCCCTTAAATTCAGGCATATACAATACTTTTAAAAAATTCCAAAACTTCAGTAGAAAGGCTAACAGGTAAAAGAAGACATAAGATACGACTATTTAGAATTACTCTTGATATCACAGAATCTTTGTTGCTAAATGGTAAATTAAGCAAAAATATCTTTAGGAAGTAAATTCTTCGTTCTTTCAATGTAACACACGGGCCAACGTATTTTCCAACGAACAAACGACATAATATCACTTTCAGAGCACGTTTTTGTGAGTAGGATATTTTCGTGGAGATCATGTGCGATGCCGAGTCCCTGACACAACTTCTAAGCGGGAAAGCACTTCGCTGTCCGTTTGTCTTCTAATCGCTTCGTCCCATCGCTACTGTCGTGTCGCTGAGAGAAAATCGATGGGAACATGCCACTTTCCTTGTTTTCTTCTTTCTGGAGTGCTAGTCGAATTGAGGACGTATCTTTATGATGTCACGTTTGTAAATAATCAAGAAAAGAGTATGATTAATGGGCCTTTGCAAGAAATGTTCCTCAAATGGAAGATTGTCCATTTGGAGAAAAGGGTTTCCGATATTCTATTGAAATTGTAGGATGAAGGAATTAAAATAGGATTCCGCAGTTATTTACTGTACCACGCTCATGAAATTTGATTCACGCGTTCCTTTCAATGAGTCAGAATTGTTATTGAACATTCTTGATCTAACTTTTCGACTGATTTTATTAGAACAAGACACATGGTTAATTTGGTTTTGAAGGTGAAGGACTCTCTTAAAGAACTAATAACTGTCCAGAAGATGATCGAAGTATTTAATTTTGTTAGTAGTTATATATAAATTTGTATTGAATGGTAATAATTGCTTGATATTATAATGAAGTACTTGCAACGACATTTATGCTTTGAATATTGACTATTTCAATTATATGTTTTTAAGCAATTGATTTTAAATATAGGTCTCGCGTCAGTAAATCACAACCGTGTTCTTCTTGGATAATAATAGAATTTGTCTTACTCTCTCGTGTCTGAGTAGGCATAGCTATTGAATGTTGCTACTATAACGACTATTTGCTCAATAGTTGACGATTTCTGTTTCTTCACAGCACTCCAATAATCGTGTATATTAACTGAAGAATTCCATTATCAAGTGGCAGTGACGTTGACATATGAGTCAATAAGTTATTTCATGATATATGCATAATTTACTTTATTTCTGTAGAATCTTTTACTACTTAGTTCTCACTTGTTCGTAAATATTCTTCATAAATAACCCTCGGGCTTCTGGATTTCCCAGATAAATTCACTCACCGCTGCAAGGCTCTTAAATTTATCGTTTAACTCCGGACCTCGCCGTAGTATTACCCATGATAATAAATTATATCCTTATGCTTCAGGATCTGCTCATCGATAAGCCAGACGTATGAGGTTAGATGAGAGACATCGATACGTACTGATGTTATATGAACTACAAAGTTCAAATTCAATCTTAACAATGCTGTTTTGTGTTCGTCTATGAGGGGAAATTAGTTTACAACCACATTAACACTGATAATTTACCAAGGTTTATGTACATACCTCTTAATCCGAATTTGAAGCTAATCCTGTTCAGTAAATACGAGTAACAGTACGGAGAAAATGTCTAAAAGATTTGAGTCTTGTATGCAGACCGTCGGGTTAATACTAACATTTGTAAGCGTCTGGAAAGGGGCATGCATAAATACCAGAGACCCTGGTAAATTGAAATTTGATTGTAAAGTACAGATTTACTTCAAAAACGATACAGCTGGATGTGTACCATTTCATTCTGTTTGGTCACAAAAATAATGAAGTCGATTGGTTTCTCATTTCGTGGGTTTCAATGGATTGGAATGAGAATAAATATAGAAGTATTATGTTATTAGAAACTCATTATGGCTTTGAACATATTAGGAAAAGGGAGGCGGGAAAGCAGTTGAGCTATGGAGTGATTAAGCATACTATTTAAGACTGATATTTTGTTGTTAATAACTTATGTTTTGTAAAAGGGATGGCACGTGACTTAATGGCCCAACCAAGCGTCTTTCATCAATCGAACTAGAGTTCGATTCCCGTTCGATGCAAATGGAATTTGTAGTTGACTATGTGAGTTTGCGACAAGTTTTCAGGCGTTCATTCCCTGACCCATGCCTCTAACTCCACCACTGCATCTTTTCAACTTTTTCATCCATCTCCCTCATCTCCATCACTTCCTCATTATCATCTTCTATCCAAATATATGGAGGTAGGAGTGTTTTGGGTACAGACTGTTCTGGGTTCAAGGCCGGGAAGGGGGAGAACAATATCAGAGAAGAAAGAGGACAGAGAAGCAAGAGTATGGAAGAGGGAATGTGGTGGTATTAAGTTGCAATGAGATATAGATAATAAGAAGTACGTAAAAGTCAGGAAAGACCATAAAGTATTGTGTTAAAACTATTTCGCAGAAGGTAATATTACTCGTGATTGCAAAGTGTGTAGATTAGACAATAATGACTAACGTGCCTTCTTCGTGCATTCATTCTCGAAGACAAAGAACATAGGAAATGAATGAATTTCACTTCGTCACATCAAAGTTGGTTCCAGAAATTCTTTCTTTTAATTGTGGTTGTCAATTTTCCATTCGGTCTAGCGACTTGAAAGATGATACAAACTGAATTATATGTATTACTAAACTACACTGCTGCACTATTTCTACTCATTTCAGTTTACATAAGACAAATACATTTAAATGCTTTAATATTAAAGTTCTTTTAAAACTAAAACATTGAGAATCAATAATCTTCCGTACAAAACTAAAGTGACTCCAAGCCACTTCACCGCAAAGTTTAACCCAATTTAATTCGAAGACGAGTAAACCAATGCATTAGATAGCAGTCGTATTTCAGTCCTGTTGTAGGAAGATGTCAGTGGTTTCAGCAAAGTATCCATCACCCTCTTTCCATTCGTACATTCGCGCGTCAGATGGAATTGAAGCTCGAGTCGGGGAAGCGGGAATGAGCGGGGCGTGCATAAAATGCAGACCTACGTTCCCAGCCACCTCCTCCTTCACATTGCCGCTGCATTGCCCCTGCCAGCAGCGCCAAGACCCTTCCTCTTGGCCTCCGTGCCACCCCATACACCCACGGCTTCGCAGCGGCGACGAGGTCGGGCGGATGTTGGCAAAGGGCAGTGGTGGGGGCGGGGTGGGACAGCGAGGATAGCCAGAACGGTGAGGTTGATTGAGGAGGAGTGGGTGGCGAGAGCGGCAGAATGTGTGGGGGTAGAGAGGACAGCCAGGATAAGAGGAGGCAGATGCATCGGGGTCGTCCGGAGTGTAGAGAGCGTCGGAGGCGTCTCTACACTTCGGGGTCGTCGTGTCCTCGTGTCCTCGGGTCCTCAGGAGCGACCCCGTTTCCGCGTCGGGGGCTTCCGGGAGGCGGGGGAGTGGGGGCGTCGGAGGCGTCGGTCGTTGGCGTGGGGTCGTCGGGGTCGAGGGGTCGTCGGGGTCGAGGGGTCGTCGGGGTCGAGGGGTCGTCGGGGTCGAGGGGTCGTCGGGTCGTCGTGGTCGTGGGGTCGTCGTGGTCGTGGGGTCGTCGTGGTCGAGGGGTCGTCGTGGTCGTGGGGTCGTCGGGGTCGTGGGGTCGACGGGGTCGTGGGGTGGACGGGGTCGTGGGGTAGGCGGAGTAGTGGGGTCGTCGGTGTCCTCGGGGGCGTGTGGGGCATCGGAGGCATGGGAGCATAGGAGTCGGCGGCGTGAGGGGCGTCGGGGGCGTTGGGGGTATTGGTGTCGTCGTGGGCGCTCCCGACGATGAAAGCGACAGGAACGTTGGGGCAATGGGATGGTGGGGGCATCAGTGACGGGGGGACGGTGGTAGCGTCAGGGCGGCTGGGGTGGAATGGGCTTCGGAACCGGCAGGGGTGGCAGGAGCGGCGTGGGCGGTTCGGCGGTGGCCGCTTTGTCAATAAGACACGGCCCCCTGTCACGGCGGCGCATTATATCCGCGCCCAGACGGCAATAATTAGCAGCGCCCGATAAAAAGAGGGCGGGGCCGGGCGGCGCGGGGTAATTAATGGTGGCGCGGCGGCGCTGCTCAGATGGTCGCGCGGAGGGCTCGCCGCACACGGGGCCGCCGACGCCAGCGACGGCCAAAAAAAAAACGGGGACTGCGCGCGCACCGAAACTATTCCGCCTCTTAGTGTTATTACTGAACAATTTTTTTAAATATTAAGTGTATGGCATTATTGATAGATCTAAAATCGGAGGATAAATTGCAGGGGGAAAGAAATATCTGGTTTATTTCTGGAGGTGTAGAGCTGGTTCGAAAATAAGTTTTCAACATTTCAGACTTTTTAATAAAAAATTGAATTGAACAAGATTTATAAATGCACTTTCTTTTGTTCGAGAAAAAATATTGCAAAAGCAGTCAGTTTTTAAAAACATTTGAAAATGTGGTCATTGGGGCTTCATGTAAAGTATCCCAAAAAATTAAAATATTTTCATGATCTGCGGAACACTATGGCTATTACTTCTGGCGTATTTACTGAGTTACAACTCACAGGCTTTTAAACGGATAATTTTACATGACACACCCGTACATCCATGGCAGTAGACATCCCGATTTCGGGAACAAAATCGCGTGTATCTCCTTCCCACCTTCACCAATCTCAACTATCTTTAGATGAACACTAATATACTTTAATCCTAATGTACGTGCGTAGTTCCAATGCAAACGAATCGTAAACATGGACTTTACAACCGAAAATTCATTCCTATGTTTGAAGTGATTCCGAAACTTCGTATACAGAAGAGGTGTGCATTTTCCTCCAGCTAGAGCTCGACCGTGGCTATGGAAGTCAGTAATGAAATCGTTCTCTGCTTGCTACAGTGCACTATCTACCATTTTTTACTTTTCCTTGCTCTACTGTACTATAAAGAAGATTCATCACTTACTTGTGTAGACTAAACGTGGGTAAACTCTAGTGGGAAGAAAATTAATACCACTTCTCTCCTCGTCAGTGTTAAGGGAAATACGTGTTGATGAAATGTGTGCTAATAGATGTGGTCATACTCCGCATCTTTGAATTCAAAATACTCCACAAACCAATATTACCACGGAACGCATTTACTAGAAGAATCGAACTCCCTAAATCCAAAAGAAGGTTCAATAAATTTGACTTCGTTGATTATAGCAAAACAAACAAAGCTCAATGACTTGAGCTTCGAAAGCAAATATTTTTAAGGTCCTGAGATGCATCGTTTTTGAGTTTCGTTCAATCTATGTCAAGAAACACGAAAGTACCGTGTGTTGCGGGGGTTGATATTCAATTGCTTAATTTAGACAAGAGTTTTCTAGAAATATTAATTACATTTATAAAATGGAAGTACAATTCATTAGCTGTACGTGGAATTGCCTTTGTTTTGACACATCGTTTATGTATGTTTGCTTGCCATGACAACGGCAAATCGTAACAACGATACAGAAATAAAGAAATAATATTAGTGATTTTCAGGAACGGATTTTAACGCTAGGATAATCTCCGCTCCGGCGGTTCAGGATGATTTTCGGGGGTGTTCTCACATAAGGCACTTGTCACTGTCCTCATGATTATAACGAGAAAATAAAGAGTTACCCGTGATATGTTCTGTGGTATCATCAATTCCCCATCATTCCCAATTCATTGAAATCATCACAACTAATTTTTGGTCAGAAGATGATTGCGATGAAAGAAGAGAAATAAATGATGATTACGAAGGAACTATGAGGAAGATGAGTATAGTTTCGACATGATTAAGGTGAATACGTACAGGAAAAATAGCTTCGTGCATGAGCTGCTTTTTGAACATACTTGTAAACATACGTATCATAAGTTATAACATCACTTTCGTAGTGGTCTGTTTATAAAGTGTTCTTCATTTCTAAATATGATATTCTCGTCGCCATTCTCGATCGTTAATTTTATTTATTTACTTAATTATTGAATATTCACATTTTCTCTAGACCAGTTAGTAGATTGATTTCTTTACAAAATCGAGAAAGATTGCCGAACATTCGACTAATATGCAAAGTGACTAAGAATATTTGGTTGAAAAATAAATTTTTACACTAACTGTTATTTTCAAAGGATAATAAGGGAAAGAAATGTGTATCTTGTGAAATTCCCAAAATAACGCTATAGTGGTGAATGCAGTCTTTGTGCAATACCTTGCCGGACTCAAAGAAAACATCTTTCGGCCTTTCTACAGACTGCGTAGCCGCTGCGTGCAAGCGTTGCGCCATCCCTCCTCTAATTGGTCGCAGCGACCCACTGTCCTCGTCCGATGCGCGGGGACGGCGGCGGCGGCGACGCTGCGGACTTCTGCCGATAGAGCGCGCGGGCGACGCATCGATTTTCGATTACGGGGCGGCGGCGCGGGGAGGGGTTCCTGGCGGCACCGCCGCGGGCGCCACCTCCGTCGCAGCCCCACCTCCATCCCTCCCCCCTTCCATCTGGCTTCCACGCACGAAGCCCGTGCGTCGCGAGCGCACTGCCTTCGAGGCCACCCACGCGCCCTCCCCGCAACCCCCACCATTCCCGCCACACCCGATCACACTTCCTCCTCCCCCATCTCCCCTCCCACGCACTCTCTACAGCTTACGTGCACCAGATTCTTGCGGCGTGAGCACCCTGGCGCCGTGGTCGCGTCGCCCCCCCCCTCACTGCACCACCCCGCGCTGTACCCGCTGCTCCCTCTCCCTGCTGCCCTGCCTTCCTCAGCGCGCCCTCGTCCACACCACCTCTATGGGACCTCCCGTCTCGTCGGTCTCCCTTCACTCCCACCCCAACCCGCACGCGCAAACGAACGGCCCGCGTGCGCCAAGAGTGTTGTAGCATTGACTGCGCGCCCTCTCCCATGCCGTCCGATTTGCGTACGCGCGCGCGCGCGCGGGCGGTGCGTCGCGGGCGCTGTGGCTTCGCAGCCGCGCTCCCCCCCCCCGACCCCCGGCCCCGCTCGCGCACAATTGCCCTATTATGGCGGGTTCAGCCAGCCAGGCGCGTTTCCGCACGCGGAGGAATATTTCACCGTTGACGCGCTCCCGCCGAGCGCGTTTGTCATTTTAATGTCTCAGATCAACATCCCCCGCGCAGCAGCCGGTGGCGGGAGGGGGAGAGGGTGGGGGGGGGGGAGTCGATGACGGAGAAGAAGAACGGGGTTGCGGTAAGAGAACCGTAACGATAGACGAACCTTGAAGTGAGAACTGTGTACTAAGGCGTTGATTTCTTGGGTGATGGAAGAGCCGGGAAATGATGCCTTAGCTGACAATGTGGTGCAGAATAGAAATGATGTTCTCACCTAATAATATTCAGCACATGAGGTGACAATCGAGTGGGAATGGCAATGGAAATGGTGATGTAGTCTTAAATAATATGAACATTTGTGACAGAAGAGCATATAGAGATGTTATATTGCTAATATTTTAATACAATTGCGTCAAAAGAGCATAGATAGCAGCTAGATTTTAACAGAGCAACCGATGTAATTTAGAGCTGATATCTAGAGCGATCATTGTATTTTTACAAAGAAATAAGCTGGCTGCATACATAAAGTCACACGTTCTGAATATCTTATATTCTAAAGGACATGCTTTACAACTTAAACACATTTGGTTGCACTTGAACATCTTTGTTTGAATCTTCGGTCATTTTCTATACCTTTCATAGGCTCTCGACTGAAGAAAGTGTCTGATTGGTCGTGACGGTGAGAAGGATAATGCGGCAGCGCCAGCTGAACACCGATGGAAAAGAACCTCACTTTTCTGGAATACTGTTGGGAGTGCAAAAGATGTCTTTTGTTTAAGAGAGCGAAATTTAATTTTCCCCCAACTTCATTTGCTTCCCATCAATCGAGGATCAATGATATCGCTTTTCAAATTATATCGGGAACATTTCTTATACTTCTTTTTAATTTATTAAAATGGAATTTTTTTAAACTCCGAATATTTGGGTTATTTTGGAAAATCTTCGGATTTGTGATTTTTAATATTTTTCCACAAACTATGCTTGTAATTAGGTAGAAGAGTAGTCATATAGGGAACTCAATTCGAAATACAAAGGAGTTTTTAAAACAATGTTAAAAACGATAAAATACAAACAACACTGCATAAAAATCACGACTTATCACTTCCACGGTTCATTAATGACTTTGTAGTTGCAAAAGTAATTCATAAGTGAAAGGCACCGAAATGTGCCCCTGAAATAATGATGTGTCTGCCATCTAGCAACATTTAGCACAGTTTTAGAAATAAAACTGTATTGCACATAAACAGTAATTTCTTTCTCATTTCGCTTTAAAATCCCAATTTTTGCTTGGTACTTACCCGCCCTTTCGAAGGTGCACCGTATGCACCGTGCAGCCGAAACCGGCGAATTTTGGGCAGAAAATCTCTTATTGCCGGGCACTGGTAACGAAAAAGGGGATAAACCCTGTTGCCATAAATAGTCAATTATTTCCTCTAACACGCTAAACCCCGTTCAGTCGATTTGTTTCAAAATTGATATACCTCTTCAAAATTGATATAGATCTGAATGAACCCAAGGCTTTTGGAGTTTGAAACGTATATTTTGAGTTTTGAAAGTACTTTACACGAAGCTTAAAAAAATTGATTAAATTTTGTTCTCGGATAGCGTAAATGATGTTTAAGAGAATGGTTCAGGTCTAATTTTTGTTGAAATCCCTAATCTTTTGAAAATGGCAAAATTTCAAGTTTTGAGCGCCTTCCTTCAACTATAATATTGGAAATTTCCATTTTTCTTTTTTCAATCTATTATTTAAAGACAATAAGATCATGCTCAATTTTTCAAAAATATGAATAGCATTCGTGCGATTTTGCGCGAAATATAGGGGTTTTTAATTTTTTAAACATTTCTTTTCTCAAAAGCAGCCCAAATTTTTTTTCAAACATATTTTCTCCTCATATGTAAAAAGGGACTGTAAAATATGGTGCGAGTTCAATTCTTGGCGGACTGTTTGGTCGAAAATTTCAAAAAGTTTACTTTTAAAACTACAAAGTTGAAGACAGAGAATTTTGCTTTATGGAAAGTCTGTTAAAAAAATCAGGTCTTTAAAAAATGTAATGTATACACTTTTGAAAAAGTAGTTTATGCATAATTTGCGTTTGAAATTTTTAGGCAATTAAAAAAATCTCAAAACCGGATTGTTTTTCATTAAATTTGTTTCCATGTGTAGAAGAATGGCACAGGAAGAAGTATTTTTTTTCCACGGGCGCTTAAAAGAATAGCGTCTTTCTCATTTTCGTTGAACTCTATGAATTTTCGAAAATTGCAAATTTAGAAATAATGCGAGAGAGTATGTGCACTTATAGCTGCACTAGTGTTCAGTTCCAACGACATTCCACAAAAGTGATGAGGTATGCTCGACGGCGCCCGAGTAGGAAAGCTGGTGATGAATCTGTCGTGTCGAATCGTCTTTTGATACGCTCTCTGTGATACGGACGGCGCGTGGCGATAGCGGTCGGACAAAGGCTATCGAACGCCCCCGAGGCGACTGCGCGAGCGCGACACGTGCTTCGAGCGAATGCGTATTGATTCCGTGTCTGACAATTACGGAGGTCGCTCTTCCCGTAAGTGTGGTGCATGCTACGTTCAGGGAGGGGAGCGTTCCGCTCATCCGAGCACGTGAGATACGGTGCCCACCTACACTTTGACTTCCTACGGGATTTCTATATCCCCTCCCAGCGGGACACCCTCTCTCATTCAGGAAAAGCTCCCAGCTCCCGACTCGCCGCCCAACACATTTAGGAGTGTAGTGTATGCATGTGTAAGTATATGTGCTAAGAGTAAGAAGAGAGGTAAGAATAATGAAGATAACATCGCACGCGGTTCGCCTTTTTTTAGGGGTCTTCTCCGACGTCCACCTGATATTGATTGGAGGAATTACAGACAACTACTTATTTTATTAGCCGACCGGAAGAATTCCGTCGGGAGTCTAGTACCTCCCGGTCAACGATGTTGGTGCACCGAAACGACGCCTAAGCAACACGAAAATGAGGAAATTAATGTTCTGCTGGGTAAACGTCTTCACGGAATCTTAAAAGTATTGAGCGTTGGTGCGAATTGTAACGATCTAAATGGAAATTATCTGGATTTGATGAGTCCATGGGTAGAAAATCAAACTCTCCAGCTGCTTTCCACAATTATTTCCATTTGGGCGACTTGTGACGTCGGAGCACACTCTTTTCGAGAAGGGGGCTTAGAGAAAATAATGATCTGTCGAGGACTGTGTAAAGGCGTCGGAAGCAATGTTATTCAAAGTTCACTAGCTGAAAGTACAAAAAGGAAACAAATTAATTATGTATTACATACACCAAACTTGAATGATATGATTTATTTCATTTTCAAATTGCTTTTATTTAATTTTTTCAGTTAAAGGACATTTTGTAATTTATCTCTTTCTTCTTTCTCTCCAAGAGCGATGTAGAATAAAAACTATTATTCGGTCTTTGCGTTCAAACATCTCTTAGAAGTGATCATAACATTTGTAATAAATTTCTTTTCTTTTCCACAAAACCAACATTCCAAAATCTGCTATAAAATGGCAAGGTACGTCTTAGGTAGCATAGATATTCGGTAGTTATCGCTAAAGAGAACAACTTCAATTCACAGTGTATTTTACAGCATAGGCAATTTTGTGAAAATAAAAAAAATGTATTAATGCTATATAGATATCTCATATAACTAACGATATCTCTGAAAACTATATTTTTTGATAACATGTGTTTGTCGAATGTAATTTTTGAACTATTAACCAATTTGTTTGAAGAAATCAGAATACATGCAGATGATTTATGGGTTTAGTTACATTTTAAGTAATAGTGTTCATATGAATCATCGATACAATGAAGAAGAATTCATTGTGTCTGAAATGTTTTTCACTGATAATTATTCGCCAATACATTGTATTCAAAGTATTTGTAATATGAATTCCAAAGTACATTTTTATCGGGACAAAGCACCCATCAAATGAAACTGATGTCAATGCAGTCTCTCTGACCGGGAGGACCTAGCTTCGAGTTTTGACGGTGACAGAAGTTTCAACACTAGCTTGTCAGCTGGGTCGAACTCAATCGCCGTCTGGGGGAGATTTTTAACGCAGTCGGGCGCGTTTTGTCCGCTGCCGCTCGAGTTTCGTGGAAGTCCGCCCGCCTTCGGGAGTCTTCGCTACTGTCTTTGATCGAGTTCCCTAGGTTTGTTTATCGAATGAGAAAAAACTGTCGGTTGTACACGTAATGTTTCCGCGGCTCGAGTTCATTACTTCTTGGCTGTCCGGTTGACCGCGACTTTGGCTGAGAGGCCGACGTTTCGCCTGAATTGCCGCAGGCTTCCTCACTGCTCTGATCTGCCCTGAGGAAGCCTGCGACATAACAGACGAAACGTCAGCCTCTCAGCTGACGCGGCGTCACCCAGACAGCCAAGAAGTCGAGGAAAACTGTCATAGTTGACACTCCGGTGTGAACTGTCCCGCGGATTTCGTCGCTACGTCCAGCGGGAAATTTTCCGCGCCGCACCCACTGCGGATCTGCCGCACCTGTCTGCGGGGGTCTGAAAGGAAGGGGCAAAGAAGCACGCGCTCAACGCTCTTTGCCACGAACGTCCACTGCTGACGCGTTCAGTTCGCGCTGATCAGAGCGTCCAACCGCAAATCGGTGGTAGGGAGCATTCTCTGAACACCAATATTTCGGGTTTGAGGGCACGAAAAATACTTTGGACAGTTCCGAGATTGTAGTGCGTGTTATAATCGCCAGGCGACAGGGTCCTCCCCCTCTGAAGCGTGAGATCCGGCCCCGACCTAGCAGTTGGCTTGAGTGGTTTCCATCTTCAGGTGTCTCCCCCAGCGATGCACCACCAGCCGGAGTAAGCTGCAAGCTGGCTCGTGCACCGCAAGGCCCGGTGGGGGTTTGCTAGTTCGGAGCTCAGGCTAAGTGTGTATCCAGCCTAAGACGCAGCGGCAGCCATTGCAAGCGATGTCCTCTTGGTAGCGAAGAACGGCGCTTCATTATGTCAAACTCGGCTCGGATGCGCTCGTTGGGAGTTTGATGCTGCTCTGATGGTAGCGCAGGCCGGGGTAAGGTGGTGTGGGGAGAAGAGAGCTTCAGGCACGGGACGGGGAAGGGCGCAGCGGGGTGGTGTGCGGTGCAGAGAGTCATGGTGGGCGAGGCGGTGCAGGCGGTGACACCAAGCGGGGCGGGGAAGGCGACACGAAGCGAGGGGCGTGGTGGTGGGGGGCGGGGCGGGAGGGGTGGTTGGGGCGGATTTGGCATGCAGGGCGAAGCGGGGAAGAGTGGACATGGTGAGCGTCTGTGGGACGCTATGAGGGGAAGAGTGGAGCAATGGGTGGAGGATTTGGGCGGGGCGGGTGGGAGAGAGGTGTGAGGCGGGGCAGGAAGAGGCGAGGGAGACGAGACGTACGGGGCGAGGAGGGGCGGGGAGGGGAAGGGTGGGCATAGTGAGGGTGTGTGGGACGTTGTGAGGGGAACACAGGGGCAGTGCGTGGCGGGGTGAGGCGGGGGGTGGTGGTCCGTGGCGGATTTGGGCGGGGCGGGGCAGAGTGAGGCGAGGGTGTACGAGGCGGACGGGGCGGGGCGGGGGGATGGGCATCGGAGGCTCACGCCGCCGCCGTCTGATGAGCGCCGGCCTCGATCGTTTCCTGATAGCGCCCGACGAGCGCCACAGCTGGCGGCCGCCGCCGGCGTCGCCCTCGCCCGCACCCTCGTGCTTCGCCGGGGCTTCTTAAGCTACGAGACTCTTCAGTGAGGGCCATTTACAAAATAAGTATTTGGGGAAGTTATTGACAAATAGTCGTAGGGAATCTGATTTATAAATTCCTTAAGTGAAAGAAGTTTATGCGATAGATAAAATACAGTAATTGGGAAACGTAATATTCAAACGCAGTGAATTTAAAAGCTTTTTCAGTGTGGTAAGAAATTCATCCTTCTTTCCTAGAATCATTATATCGTAGAATGTATCACAGTTGAAAATATTGCACCTTGCGCAGTTTGAAGGGTAGATGCAAGATATATAGTTATTTTATTTAATGGGATGTAACTATTTCACTAATTCAAGAATTTCGTATTTATAATGCTCAAATACGTTCCGTTAACAAGTACAATTGTATCCGGGAGGAACTTTCAATGGTGATTGCATTGCCATATTTGTTGGCGAACTAGAAAGAACCAAATGGATCATCTCAATCCGATCGCAGATGCAAATAGATGAAAGTAACGCGCAGACTATGTAATCTTGTATTTGCTTACCGAAGAATAAATTTACTGCAGAATTCTTACTCTCATTATTCTATAAGAATGTAATACGAGCAAAAAGATGTGAGTGAATATCAAAACTTTACGGCCGTATTGTATTACAAGGGTATAAAAGTGTATGTTTATATTCCCCAAAAATATCCCTTCGCCGTAAAAATAGGTCTACAGCGAGTCCAATGAAAAATCAGAGGGGGAATACCAATTGGAATTTCCAGTTTATTAAATACAGAGTTATTTGAATTGTAATTGAATACTTTTCTGCATGTTGCTCTGGCAATACAAACCTCAGTTTGTAGAGCACCGAATTCACGGAGGGGATGCAATGCAGGCAGAGTAATATACTGTTTATGGCGGAAAATATTTTTTTTTGGAAGAAGTGAAGCAGCTAGTGCAAACGATAATATTCAAACGCAGTGAATTTAAAAGCTTTTTCAGTGTGGTAAGAAATTCTTCCTTCTTTCCTAGAATCATTATATCGTAGAATGTATCACAGTTGAAAATATCGCACCTTGCGCAGTTTGAAGGTTAGATGCAAGATATATAGTTATTTTATTTAATGGGATGTAACTATTTCACTAATTCAAGAATTTCGTATTTATAATGCTCAAATACGTTCCGTTAACAAGTACAATTGTATCCGGGAGGAACTTTCAATGGTGATTGCATTGCCATATTGTTAGCGAACTAGAAAGAACCAAATGGATCATCTCAATCCGATCGCAGATGCAAATAGATGAAAGTAACGCGCAGACTATGTAATCTTGTATTTGCTTACCGAAGAATAAATTTACTGCAGAATTCTTACTCTCATTATTCTATAAGAATGTAATACGAGCAAAAAGATGTGAGTGAATATCAAAACTTTACGGCCGTATTGTATTACAAGGGTATAAAAGTGTATGTTTATATTCCCCAAAAATATCCCTTCGCCGTAAAAATAGGTCTACAGCGAGTCCAATGAAAAATCAGAGGGGGAATACCAATTGGAATTTCCAGTTTATTAAATACAGAGTTATTTGAATTGTAATTGAATACTTTTCTGCATGTTGCTCTGGCAATACAAACCTCAGTTTGTAGAGCACCGAATTCACGGAGGGGATGCAATGCAGGCAGAGTAATATACTGTTTATGGCGGAAAATATTTTTTTTGGAAGAAGTGAAGCAGCTAGTGCAAACGATCAGGACGTTCCTTGAACAATTATTCCAAGTCAGTATAATTCATATTACAAGATACTCATTCAGTGAAAGGAACTCAAATTCAGTCTTTAGGCGAGAACTTTTGTATGTGGTTGACAGGGAATTGTTGATATCAATTCATTTAAATAATTGAATAAGTTTGTTTAAAGATTAAGAAACAATTGAAGTCAATAATTTTGGTGTATTCGTGGCTAATTAATAATTATTCATATAAATCAATTAATACGAGATAGAAGTAAATACAATCGATTCTGACTATAGTGAACTCGGATGTTGTGCACTTTCAGTTATAGTGAACTAAAGTCACTGGTCCCAACATCCGTGAATAAGGAGTTTCCTAGACATAAGGGGAATATTTTATTTGAGTAACTCCGTTATAAGAAATTTCCCACTAATGTTAATTGAAAAACTTTATCATTTTCGACCTCTCTACATGCTCTGGACGTTTGCGACATTTATTCCGAGGCATTCTGTAAATTGCAATAAACGTATAGCATACGGAGCATACGTATAGCAAAACGGATAGCACACAAATATTTCAAACAAGTCCATCCGATTAATTCATTCACAACGAATAATAATAATAATAATAATAATAATAATAATAATAATAATAATAATAATAATAATCCCTTTAATACATTTCCATTACAACCATTTCGAATGTACTAGATTGGACTTATTTTCACGAGAAAGACGCTCCTTTCATTGGCCTTCAGCGTTTGAGAAACTAAAAAACGTAGTTAGCGTAGCGACTGTCGATTAAAAAGATCACTTACGGAGATGTAACATTGAAAAACATCTGTCGTCATGGTCTGATAAAGTGGATACTGTAAGCCATTATAATTTAGTAGTGAGTAGGTTCTTCATTACATTATGAAAAGGGTTTATGAACATCATACATTTCTTTAGTTTCGACTATCGTTAACCTCCCTCTCAGTTGACTGAGAGAACCTAGAGTTGGAGTGGTGGCGGACTTTCGTCGTAAGCTGAATTAAGGCAGTATATTGAGATCAATTTTAGCGCCAGTTATGTTGTAATCAGACTTTCGCCATAAGACACTATATAGACATTATATAGGGATCAAATTTTCGTGCCAGTTATGTAGTATTCTGATTCTCGACATTAGCTGAGTTAAGACACTACACAGGGATCCGATTTAGTTACTTAGAATTCCGTAGTTTCTCCGCTCGCTGCCAGGCGAATGCCGGTGTGCCCTGACAAACAGGTGACAGATTCCCGTGATCTTTTTGCCTCAACCTTATCCCCTTCCCTCCCCTTAGGCCGCTTGCCCACACCGCCACAGAAGCGCGCGAACGTCAATCATCAGGGCTCTTCGCCGACGACGGACAAAGGGACCGTAGCAGGTATAGAAGAATCTTCCTAAGGATGGGATGATTTGACAGCTAGTGCTGGCAACACAACTGACGATTCTGTGGTCGTTGTGTCCTTGAACTTAATAGACTCTCCTTCCTCCATTCGTTCGTTTGCAGTTGGCTAACTTGTAAGAAGCCACGACGCTCCCTGCTGTGATGTCCTCGTCCGACGAAAATATAGTGCGCCACGAGAAATAATTGAAATTAGGAAGTGCAGAGCTTTGTGCTCTAATGTAAAAATTCTTTTTTTTATAAAAATTATATGGAATTTAGTTTTTATGTGATAAGTATTATGTTTGTTTTAAAATCGAGTCTTGAATGTGAGATGCGTAGTTGAGACGGTCCACGTGTTCCGGCATTGTGCTGTGTTCGGCATTGTTCTTTTATTGAATGTGATATTACGTTAAGACATTTTCCCACTTATGTAAATAAATTTCTATATTTCCCGGACTCGCGTGCGTGCATATAACTAAGCGAAACTCAAACCATCTCTTTATTGATGTCTCGCGTGAACCGTAAACAAACACTACGAAGGGGCGTAACTAAACAGCTGACGCGGCGGATGGATACTTCTCTGAAGTACACGTGATGTTCACTTGTTTCCCGATCTGTCAAATCATCCCATCCTTAGGAAAATTATTCTCTACCTGCTGCGGTCCCTTTGTCCGTCGTCGCCGGAGGGTCGGCGAAGAGCCCTGATGATTGACGTTCGCGCGCTTCTGCCGCGGCGTGGGCAAGCGGCCTTACACGCACACTTCACTCACTGCACTACAGCTCCTGTTGGGAGACCGGCGCGTCGAGCTTCTCCCGCCAGGGGCGATGCCCGCAGGGGCGATTGATTCCGGACGCGTCAACGGCTGAAGTCATTAGACCCGTAAATTTAGTGCACGTTTTTATTGCGGTTGATGGTGGTCATCTTTCACCGCTGGATGGCAAGATCTCGCGCGAGAGCGTAGGCTTCCGCGCCCGGAGTCAGTATTTACTAGGCTGTCCGGGTAACGCCGCATCCATGGCGAAGGTGCTGACGTTTCGGTCGCCATGAGGAAGCCCCGAAGAAGGTCGCACAATGACGACCGGAACGTCGGCACCTTCGCCATGGACGCGGCGTCACCCGGACAGCCTAGTAAATGAGATCTGGCGCGTCTACCTACGTCGGCTTGCATGGATTTTCCTAAACTAGGTATCTCCCACCAGCAGCGTGGCACCGCCCCAGCCGGGACAAGCTCTAAACTCCTGACTAGTCTCTCGGCATGAGTGGTAGTGTAGTGCCTGTGAGTGCATGTGTGTTTAAGTAAGAGGTGAGGAAAAGATAACACAGAGGAAGGAAAGACCGCGCGCGGTCCGTGGTCCGTTTGTTATGGCACTTCGCGTGGTGTTGATTGGAGAAATCACGGAAAACCATAGATCAGAGCAGCCGGCCGCTAGATTTATCCTCCAGACAGCGGCTAAATTCGGCCAAGTTGATAAGTTAGCATTGAAAATCCTGTCACAGTCCGGATTCAAACCTCCCGTTCCGAGACACTTCTGTAACATCAGTTAATGCCCTGAGCCACCTACGCCGGTCGCACGGGGAGAGATACCTAGGGAGAGAAAACTCCCGTAACTCGACATGTAGGTCGGCGCCGTACCCCACGTTCTGTATACGTAAGCTTCCGCGGCTCGAATCCATGAATTCTCGGCTGTCCGGGAGACGCCGCGTCGTTGGCTGGGGTGCCGACGTTTCGCCTGACATGTCGCAGGCTTCCTCAGGGCAGTGACGGCTTCCTCAGGGCATATCGCAAGCTTCCTCACTGCCCTGAGGAAGCCTGCGATATGTCAGGCGAAACGTCGGCACCCCAGCCAACGACGCGGCGTCTCCCGGACAGCCGAGAATTCACGTACCCCATGTTCTAGGGGAGGAACACGGACATTCACTACACTTACGGGCCTAACGATTTCAGTTGTTGACGCACCCGGAGACAGTAAGTACTAACTCATCCCTATCTCTGATTTCGGTGCCAGAGCACCACTCCCATTGTCCCTCCGTGGCCATCCGCTTTATGGCCCAGTGGTCGTTGGTTGCAGCCGAAATTTTGCCCCAGCGGCGCGGCGTGCGAGGAAAAACGATCCGAAAGCGACTGCGTGCCATGTGTTACGTTGTTCAGCGAACGAAAAACGCGAAAGGTTGGCGCTGCTTCGTTATACCACACGTCCCTGCGATATCGAGATAAAATCCACATAGAATGCAAAGCTTCGCGAAATATCCACATGAAATTCAGCGAGATGCTGCACCGCGACATTCTAAATAAATAAATATGGGTATTGGAAAAAAGAAATGAAAGAGGCTAAAGAATTCACTTTAAAAACTCACATTACAATTTTATAGACTTCCTACACAATATGCATAAATTATTATTTATTTTATTAATATTCAACACGAAGGTATGAAAGTTAGATGCATTTCAACAATAAAATTTTATGCTTGAAGTTTGGGAATGAAAAATCCTCTGCGTTCTTAAAGTTTAAAATGTGTTTCGATTACCAATAAATAATGAAGTTAATAAGTAATGAAGAAGAATTAATTCACATTACCTTTCTAATATTAATACAGGTGGTTCTCGAGGAAAAGTTTGATATCGTGTAAATAAAAAAAAAACAATGGAACTTCATACTGTTCAGTTTCGCCGAACATACTACAAAACTGCGTTTTCTCGGAATCGATAATTCGAGAAGAGTTCAGGAGTGTCGCTTTCGTGCCAATGGCAGGCAGGACGGAAATTTCAGCCCATGTCCACAACAGAAGTTGCGTTAAATCTGCGCGGAGTGGCGTGGCAGCAGCGAGGTTCGCCGTCGAGTTTTGTCGCTGCGGCGTTTACTCAGTGCGGGAGGGTCTTGGGGCTGCTGATAAGGGCTCACCCACCCGTCCGGGGGTGAAAGTGCACGGAGCCATAGGTCGTGCACTGTCTTTGCGGAGCATGTTATGAACTGATGCAGAGTGCGCTGGTTCATGGTGATGTTGGAAACTTGGGCACGAGAGAGGTCGAACATTTTCTGATATTTTCAGTTTTTGAGCGATGAAAAGTAGGAGGTCGTCATGCAAAAACAAACTACCAAAATTTTCTGTGTGCGCTTGACTGGTTTATTTCTTTCCGGATAAGAATGAATATCAGTTTAAATCTAATATTGTTTTAATATATTTACGTAATGCATGTGATTTAAATCTAATCGTAAAAAACAATGCCGTGGAAATATATTTTTGGTTTTTATTATTTTTTATGTAGCTACTATCTAACCTCATTACAGCTACAACTCTTTTTTCCATGCATTCAAGAGATATCAGGCGCCCTTCCTATCATATAACTATTCATATCGGATATTTCTTTGTTCCGTAGACCGGGCTGTCTCGGACAGTTTTGTGTTTTTTCTTCTACGTGTTTGTACTTCCTCCTATACTTACGTATATACGGAGTAATATACAGAGTATACGGAAAATTATGTAATGCTGAGCGAAAAACGGCAGATTTTTGGCAGAAAAATATTCATTGCCGGGCCTTGGTAGCGAAAAAGTGGATAAATCCAGTTGCTAAATTAAGAAATAAATCATCTAACATGTGGTGTAGCCAGATTCATGTTTTATGGGTCCTTGAAACTGAAAAATTGATTGACTACGAAACGTCCGTCCATCTGTCTGGTGTATGAACTAGCTCCTAAACTAGGCGTACGATTTTTTACAAATTAAATAAAGCCCTGTCGATGTGTCCTGAGTCGAGATCCGCGATTTTTAAGAAACATATTTCACAAATGTATTTCTTTAAATATCCCTCACGCCGTTAATATGGACATTTCCAGCGATTTGTATACATTTTTGTATTTGTGTGTGAATGCTCTTTAAATGACTTTATATGAAGTTTTTCAAACACTCAAAAGATTCCTGTAAAAAAGAGTTGCAAATTTCGACTTTGCACTAGAGCTTATATTATTTTTTTAAAAACGACTTCAAATTATTATACGAAAATTTCCTTATAGAACGAGGTTTTACTCTTGTTTAATATTTTAATAGTAATATTTCGAATCTACCATTGGGAAATTGAAGCTTTAAGAAAATTTAAAAATATATATTTAGGGGGCGATAGATGGCAGCCGCAAAGAGGATGGGGGCAAGACCGTAAAGCTGGCCCACCCCAAGAAAATTAGAAAATTTTGCTGCGCGAAAGTCTGTGCCATTCTGTAGCACCACCAGTTACTTTCTTGTAAACGTACATATATACAGAGTGTAGAGACGAAGTATGTGTACGGAGTATTCTCTATATGTAGTATAGAGAAAGTTATGTAATGCTGCGCAAAATATATTTCGAGATTTCAACGGAAATATACTGTAACGTTTCTCGTGGTGAATTAAAACCAACACAATTTATTTAAACAATTACGTTTATTCGGGAACAACTATACACTAAAATCTACTTGGTCTATTTACAGATATATTACACTTAATTATTTACACTGTTACACACGACTCCGTTCTCTTGATTTATTTACACAGTTCACTTCTTACACACTATTTATTTAAACAGTTCTCTTCTTCTACAGTATCAGTCAGTCCATGCACTGTCCACGGTCCACTGCACTTGACCCCAATTCCCTGCACAGACCACAATTCCCCTGCGCAGACCACAATTCCTTGCGCAGACCACACTGCACTGCGCACGCCAGGGTCCACTGCACTGCTGTTTACCGCGATGCCCACTTCACAGCTCAGCTTCCACTGCAGACTTCAAACTGCTGACTGCTGTTTCCCCACTGCACCACTGCTTACCGCGACGCACCCTTCACAGCTCAGCTTCCACTGCAGACTTCAGACTGCTGACTGCTGTTCAACCACTGCACCACTCTTCACCGCAATGCACACTTCCCAGCACAGCTTCCACTTCGGACACACTGACGGACTGACGTCTTACTGCTCACTACTGACTTCCTTCTGTTGACTGACTCCTGCTAACTTCTGACTGACTCGCGGCCGCCGGCAGCGGCGCATTTATACCTGCCCGGCGCTTGTCTCCAGGCACCCGGCACATTCTGGGCCTTTCCCCGCGGCTCGCGAATTGTCCGGAACCGTCTAGTTCGGGAGAAAGGGAAGGGGCGGCGGCAGATGACGCAATCCACGCGCAGCGACTTCGGCAGGTGATGCAATATTCGTTACAATACTTTTGGGATCCCATGATGCCGAAACAGTATAGTTTTTTTCAAAACTTCCGTCCGTCTGTCGGACCGTCTGCCCGTCCGTCTGTCCATTCCTCTGTCCGTCTGTGAACACCACTAGCGCCTAATCCATACGAGTACGTAGGATTTTTTCCCAAATTGAAGAAACCCCTGTCCATCTGACTGGAGTCGAAACTTGAAGTGAGATTTTGAAAAACATTTTTAATTCCCCGTATACGTACGTATAACGGACTAATATACGTAGTAGGGGGAATGTTATGTAATTCTGCGCAAAAAAGCGGCGGATTTTTGGCAGAAAAAAATCTTTGCTAGGCTCCTATAACCAAAACGTGGATAAATAGTTACTAAATTAAGAAAAAAATCCTATAACACGTGATATAGCCAGAATCCCTGTTTTGTAGGTCCTTGATACCGAAAAATCAATTGACGGCAAAACGTCCGTCTGTCAGTCTGAGAACACTGCTAAACCATGCGCAGGATTTTGCTCAAATTGAAGAAACCTTTGTCCATCTGGTTCGAGTCCAAACTCTGGGCTTTTGAAAAAACATTATTTAAAATTTGGTATTTAAAAATTGTTTTACATGAAGCCCTCCGGACATTTTCAAAATGTTCTCAAAAACGTCTCCAATTTCTTTTAAAAACTTTTGTTAGCGATAGTGCGACATGTATTCTATAAGATTACTTAAACGCCATATTGTTCTATTCTTTTGTTTTTTTCAAAAAATTACAAAAATGTAATTTTTTGACTTGTTTCTCATGTCGTTAATATTTATAGAAGCAGCAATTTGTTCACATTGTTATATTTATGAGTACATTTGCTTTAAATAATGTCATATAAAGTTTCTCGAAAACACAAGCATTTTCTGTGAAAACTAGCTCAAAATTCAGCATTTTCAGAAAACCTCAAATGCCATTTTCTCAAAAAAAAAAAAAAAAGCTCCAAATATTGTCTTCAAACTTTTCGAAGGGATAGTGCTAATTGCTGTTTAATATGATGGAAAGTTCATTGTGTTTTTTTCGAAAATTTCTACAAACGTTTTTATTAAGATCTCTCACGTCGTTAATATGCACATTTCCAGAAATGTGTAAACACTTTTGAACTTGTGAGTTAATATGCGTTAAATGACTTCTATTAAAATGTTTCGAAAACTCAAAACAGTTTGTGAAAAAGATCTTCAAATAAAATAAAAATAAAAAACTATCCAAATTTTTGAATGTAAATTGCTGTTTACAATGAGGTATTTGTGTTCTTTAATATTCTTAAAATAATATTTTTGTTCAACTATTAGGAAACTGAAAAATTAAGAAAGTTTCAAAAAATATACTTGGGCGGCGATTGCGGGTAGCTGGCAAGAGTATACAGCAAGTCGGATTAACTTGCCGAGAAAAGGAAATAGAAAATTAACACGGGAAAGCTCAAGCCAATTGTAGCACCACTAGTTTAAAATTCGGGGGTTCTTTACATTATGCCCCTGGGACATTATCAGAATTTTCTCAAAAATGGCTCCAAATTTTTCTTTAAATTTTTGAAAGAAATGAATAAAATACACTTATAAAGATTGTGTAGGCCCGTTTTTCGATGATAACTTTAGATTTGTAATACTTGCAAAAATTTGAGTTTTTTCGGCGTCTTCCTACAACTGCAAAATTAAAGATTGCGATTTTCCCTTAAAATAAAATTTGTTGTCAATAGTGAGTTATTTTATTAATTAAATTAATTTATCAAAAATTGAAATTTTTTGTAGTTTTCGCGCAGTATTGTATGTCGGATTTTAAAAAATAACAAAAAGAATATTTTCTCAAAATTTTTTTCTTTAAACTTTTGGTAAGGATAGAACTAAATGTACTCTACGAGATAACATAAACGTCACATTTCTCTATTGTTTTGCTTTTTCAAAAATTACAAAAATATAATATTTTGACTTGTTAGGCACGTCGGTAATATTCACATTAGCGAAAATATGTTTACATTATTTACAAGTACATTATCTTTAAATGATGTCCTATAAAGTTGCTCGAAATCTCAAAAGTTTCTGTAAAAACGAGTTCAAATTTTCCCATTTTCAAAACGCTTTAACGCCATTTTCTGTAAAAAAAATTGTTATTCAAACTTTCCGTACGGATAGTGCAAATTGCGAACGTTTAATATGAAATAATGGTCGTTTTGTTTTTTTTTTCTTAAAAAATTCACAAATGTAATTAAAGAGACTTTCATGCCGTTAATATGCACATTTCCAGCAATTTGTTTACATTATTCCATTTGTGAGTGGAAGTGCTTCAAATGATTTCGAATTAAGATTTTCCAAAACTCAAAATATTTCTGTGACAAAGAGCTTCAAATTTCTCATTTAAATTGCTTAAACGCCATTTTCTCAAAAAGGTGCCACCGTTTTTAACGAAAATTTTCGAATGGAGCGAGAATTTACTCTTTTATAATATTCTTAAATTAATATTGCGGTTCTACTATTACGGAAAAATTGAGAAATTAATAAAAAAAGTATTTTGCGGGGCGATAGATCGCAGTTGAAGAAGAGGATGAGGTAAGGCCGAAGGACTAGCTCAGACCAAAAGGAATTAGAAAGCTAGTACGAGAAAGAGTGTGGAATTCTGCAGCACCACTAGTTCTTCTAAGATACTTTTAAGGATTGTCTCAGCTCCTCTAGCTGCCAGTAACGGGAAAGGGTCAGATTAGGGGAACAGAAGGAAAAGAGTTAAATGATGATACAAAAGGATTGGGGAAGTCCCACCGTGCCACAATAATTCAATTATCTATTCCCGAGACGGGCTTGAAACACTCGGCTTTTTGACCCGGGAAAGCAATTGAGTTCTTGAATCAGCGATCTGAGTTACTCGGGTCAGTAAAACTGCACATTGTTACAACTGAAATTCCTTACTTCAGAGGGCAGAACTACTACTACTAACCTAATTTTATAGGATACTAGTTTAAATACGTTATTGTTTTCTGAATGAAAATGGACGTGAAAAATGATGTTATTTTGACTGCTTCTAACTTTATTATCAAGGCCTTGTGGGAACAATTCACAATATTGTGACCTATGTCCGGTCCCGGACGTTTAATGAGACGCCAAGGGAAAAGTGACTACCTCCCTTGCTGCGATTAAATAGATAAAATGAAAAGAGACGCTGGCTTGACTGAAGCAGTAAGTTATTCTACCAATCACGAACAAGAAGGAGCAGACACCGTTGTTGAACAGAAAATAGTAGTAGTGAGAGAACAGCCAAGGTGGAATGATTTGTGAGTTCATAAGTACGTGTAAGCGAAAGAATTGTACACAAATGAACCAAGTTTTGCTGAAATGAAAGTGTAAACAATACAATAAGTGCAAGAAGCAAAGCTTCATTTATGAAGGAGGTAAAAATCTTAAACACTGTTCTTATAATTTGTGAAAATTAGGCATGTATAAAGAACTATTGCTCGGAGAGGTGTATTTGAATAATTGGCACACATCTAATTTGACATTCGTTCTTTGTTCATTTCAGGTTTCTTATTTCTTATATTTCCAGTTTTTCTTCGTACTTACGCCTGAAGATTTATTTAGATATATATTTTATTTCTTCTTTATTCTTCTATGGTTTTTGAGCTTCCATTACCATTTAAAAAACTCCTGGAACAGCCATTTATACTGAAAAGTGAAATACTGAAGCCACTGCTTGCTTCCTCAATTAGCTGTGGTGAGACACTCTGACTAGAAGAAACCCTAGACGCCGAAAACGAAGGAAAAATCACACTCCAGGAAATCTTACCACGTAAGTCTGATGACACTGGAGGAATAACGACACCCCATCACCAACATTATTGATAAACTGGTGGGAAAGTGACTGCTCGCACCATGCGCAGATAATTGGCAAGAACTGAAACTGGGTGACCACGTTTTTTATAAAGGCAATTGGTAGTGTAATTCCAATATGACGTTTTTCAGCAGTTAATAATTGGGTGAGTGACTTGCTAGTAAAAAAAAACTGTAGTTACAAACTTCAATTTTCACTAAAAGTTTATTTTGTAAAAATCATTCCTTTCTAGGAATGTTAGTCCAGAATTATATGCCGGCTGAAAAGTATACTAGCGAAGGTCGAGTCAGCGGGTCTCTTTCCCCACCCCCAGAGTTCCGTTACCTCAACGCAGCGCTACGCGAGCAAGGTCACCCGCGGAGAAGAGGTTCTCCGTCCAACATTACGGTAGGAAAATATTCTCTTTCTATATGAAAACAACTGTTTGATTAAGAATAAGGAAACGGAAGTATTTTATACGACGTAAGTCCATCAATCTTTTTATTACCACAGATTTTACGTATCAAATTTTTGACGAGTAGTGAAAGACTAGAATGATTGCAAACAATTGCAATTAGAATTTGTAATCCTAAAAGACAGACAAGGCTGTTCACTAATAGAGAAGTAATTTATTATAACAAGAAAACAAGTCGTAGCAACAATAATTAAGACAAGTGTATCATAAAGAGAGGTTTTAAGATTACTTGCTTTGTGACGTTCTGTTTCTAGATGGATCAACTGCGTAAATAAGAATTAGAAACCTGAAGTATTTTATACTATCCGAGTTGGTCTAACCCTTTTATAACCACAAATGTTGAATATCGTATTTCGACGAGTAGAAAAACACTAAAAATATTTATAAAAATTTGTATTTAGAATGTGCAATCCTAAGTACAAAAAAGAGAGTTTTCTAATGGTACTGTAATTTAATATAGAGAAAAAATATTATGTATCCAAAATAAGCAAGAGAGGTTTAATATAAAGAGAGATTCAAAGATTACTTGTGTTGTGTGTGTATAGAATTTGTCTGATTCGAGTTTTTTATTGCGTTATATTTGAAGTTTTTAGATGTTGTTTGATTTGTGTGATCGCACCCACTTTCTGTAAATTTCTATTTGGTTTAATTTTTGTGTGTGAAACGAGATTTGTTTAAAAGAGTACAATATTTGCATTGCTGGAATTAAACAGAGAGATAGTACTAAACTTCTTGCTTGTATGTTTGTGACCGTCCAGCGCTACACCCTCGTACAATCTACTCTTTTAAATTAAGAATCCTTGTAGGTCATCAAGGTGTCAACCCTGAATAATTATTCGCAATTAGAATTCAATATTATAAATTCGATCTGAATATCTCTAGGGAGATCAATAAAATTAGAAGAAGTGTTAAAATATACTATTTTAGTAAAAAATGGTCATAGCCATTTAACTCAGAGGTATAGAATTCATGAAAACTTTACTTCAGAGAGTCTTGGTCAAGTTGGGATAGTCGGGTTAATCAACCCCTTGCGATTTTCAGGCAATGACGGCGTGATGATTGTGAAATATAACCTACGGTAAATTTCGTTTAACTACGTGATGAATTTCAAAACCCACGAATTATAAACTCTCCTCTGCTACACAGATTGCAACGGACAACCATTTGATGACAGATAGGGATAAGGAAAAGATAATTTATTTTTCTCGTACAATTATTAAATTAGATGCTGTTGAGCAATGGTTTGTCATTACTTTTAGCTGAAGTCACGAAGTGAAGCCAATATGTATTCGAACGCACAAACTTTAATGGAAACAACCGTCTGCATTAAGTCTTCCGTCTGCTCTTTCTATGTTTCGACGCATGATACAGTTCATCCAGACCACAATCGCCCAATAATTCGGTCAGTTGGCCACTGGCTCAGACACGAGCTTCGCCTCCAGGGGTAACGCGCTTGGTGTGAGTTCCGCCAAGGCCCCCGGCGTCCTGCCTTGCAGCGGCCAAGGCCCCCTCCCCCTCCACCACCCCCTGCACGCCAACCCACTCGCGGCCCGCTGCGCCTCTAATGGCCTGCGCCGGGCGGCGTGGCGGGCCAAGAAAAATGACAATCGCATGCACTTGGAGCGGACGTCGGGCCGTGAGGAACGGCGGCCCGACCGCAACCGCTATCTCTTCTGTATATTTAGAACAGTACTTCATATCCCCTTCCGACCGGGCTCCATGATCGAAGATTTAAGGCCCGCATGCGGCCAACTCCGGCGGGAGTTTCTTTCTGAGGCTGCTCTCGCCGATACCCCGCCGCCGCCTTTAACGCCCCCTGTGGCACCACAATGCTTCCGCCGCTTCCATCGCCTGTCGTCCGCATCTCCGTTATTACTCGATCACCTCCTCAACAATTCAAGATTTAATTCTTGGAGCAACATGCGTTGTATTATGTCAATGTCATTGATGTCTAAAAGTCTTCTAATCCCTCACGAATATGCTCCAAGGCTATCCGCCTTTATTCGGAATATCCTCTCCATGATCTCAGTAACTACTGTTCCAGTTTTGCGGTCATTACTTACCGCTGTTCGCTGTATCACTAACTCTTAACCTTGTAGGCCAATGTATCATTTCCTATCCTATCACCACCTCTGACCACAAGCCTCCTAAAATACATCTCTCTCTCTCTCTCTCTCTCTCTCTCTCTCTCTCTCTCTCTCTCTCTCATCCTTAGTCTCTAGTGGCACTTATCTTTACCCGTTTTTGTGAATGATAAACCCTCTTCAGACGCCGTAGCTGCCGACTTCATCTGATCATCCATCATTTCCATTGTCGTCTCCTATCAATACCAACTTCTAAAAACTGTCACTTTTCTCAGTTCTATGACCAAATCGTGTCGATAATATACTGGAATTACTGTCAAAAAGTACTCTCTCCCACTCTGGCACTGTCACCTGAGCTATAATTCTTCATCCAGAATAATCTCTTTATGACTACTGAAACATCTATTTCGAGTTCCGCGAACCCTTCATCACCTGAGGCAGTACTATCAATTACCATTAATCATTTATCAGTTAAACACTTAAAAATTACCACCGCAAGCCTTTATCAATACTAGATACATCATCATCTCCCCATTATCGTTTCCAATAATCTTTTCTCATATTGCCTCTACCATTCTTAACTTCCTCCCGTTTCCTATGTAATTCTCACGAATGCCGCATTAGCTTCTTTCCATTAGTTTTGTCATCACTTCGCAGCAGCTACTTGAATAATCTCTCTCACTGCTATTCCCCCACTCCCTGAATATTTTCCTCCTGATTTATTTGCTCTTGTCTCGTGAACGCTGTTTCCGCATCTTTCCATTCGCCATATCACAGCCGTCCACCCTGTAACTTCTTCAATCTTTACACCTATTTTCACCCATCACACGCTCCACGTTAATTCACCACTTTCTTGGTGTTGTCACCTTCTCCGCATCTACCTTACCTATCCCGTACCATATTTATATCATCCCTTTCTCGCCGATGCTACCACCTCTTTCATCTCCTCTCTCATCACCATGGACTCAACCACTCTCCCATATCTCTCACCTCTTTCTCGCCTCCTCCTCTTCCACCACCTTCACTCTCATCACCATCGTCTCAAGCACTCCCCAATTTCTCTCACTCCCTTGGCACCGATGCCGCTACCGTTTTTACACTCATCCCCACCATTCCACCCCATTTCTCTCACCCCTTTCCTTCTCTCACCCCCTTTTCTTCCAATATGCAACATCCTCTTGTGCCGAAACCGTTTTTACACCCATCTCCACACCTCAACCAGTCCCCAATTTCTCTCACCCCTTTCTCACCGATGCTGCTATAATTTTTACACTCATTCACACCCCTCCACCCCATTTCTCTCAACAATTTCCTTCTCTCACACTCTTTCTTCCAACATGCAACATCCTCTTGTCCCGAAACCGTCTTTACACCCATCTCCACACCTCAACCAGTCCCCCGTTGCTCTCACCCTTTTCTCGCCGCCGCCGCCGCCGCGCTGTGTGTATATATGCGCGGGGCGCAGTGGCTCCCAGGACTAATATTTTCCCAGGCGGAGACTGCGGTTTTCCTCTCGAGCGCATCCCAGGCGCCTCTCAGCGCGCTCTGGCGTCGCCGCGCACGTACTGGAGCATGAGCAGCTTCCCAAACGCCCCGCCCCGCCCCCTCCCGCCCGCCCGCCGCGCGTTCGTCATGCGCGCAAAAGCGCTCGCGCTCTTTCGCTCATTCGGTAACGGACCCGCGAAATGAGTTATGGCGCCTCGATGATAAACGGCGATCTCGGGAAATAAGCGCCGTTTAAACGTGATGTCTTGGCGATTGATTGTATTAATGAACTAGATAGGGGTAATAAGCTTGACGAAATTTGTTGTCTAAAATGCGTTGCATGTTTTTTGTTGGGGAGGGTTTCTTCGTTTTTGAAGCGAGGTTTATCATTTTGTAATTGTTCAAAATGACGAAATTGACGAAATTTGTTGTCTAAAATGACTTGCGTTGCATGTTTTTTGTCGGGGAGGGATTCTTCATTTTTGAAGCGAGGTTTATCATTTTGTAATTGTTCAAATTGACGAAATTGACGAAATTTGTTGTCTAAAATGACTTGCGTTGCATGTTTTTTGTCGAGGAGGGATTCTTCATTTTTGAAGCGAAGTTTATCATTTTGTAATTGTTCAAATTGACGAAATTGACGAAATTTGTTGTCTAAAATGACTTGCGTTGCAGGTTTTTGTCGGGGAGAGATTCTTCATTTTTGAAGCGAGGTTTATCATTTTGTAATTGTTGAAAATGACGAAATTGACGAAATTTGTTGTTGCATGTCTTTTGTTAGGGAGGGTTTCTTCGTTTTTGAAGCGATGTTTATCATTTTATATGTATTCATCAAAAAATAAAATTTTGAATAAAAATAGGGAATTGTTAACTCCTGTTACTCTGACTTAACTGTGTGAAATTTGTTATTAATATATTTGTATATTTTTACGTAATTTTTATGTAATATTTCATTGGTGAGGGACTTGCAAAACGAATAATTTATTATACATTTTTACGATAAACCATTTTATCCAGAAATATTCGGCATTTACAATTAACGTCGTTGAGTGTACGAACATAGTAGTGGTTATAATTTTGCTAGAAACTTAATTCAAAGTAGGGAAATTATGCACGTTCTGAGTTAGGAGATTAATTATATTACTTGTGGTTTAGGTGGACAATTTTCTGTAATTCTACTTACAACGCCTCTTAATATTTGTTAGAAACGTAATCGGAATATTAACTTCTGAAACTCAGACCGACAATTGCAAGATGCGTGGAAATTTATTAACAGTTATGTGAATGTTCTGTAACATAATTGACAAATATATCCTGGACTGTTATATTCATACATAATTTCATGACGATTAGCAAATTGAATTTATTGAATTATTGAATTAAATTATTTGCTGAAAAAGGAACTCTTAGGGTTCAAGAAGCCACTTTTAAATATGCTGTTTTTCCTATTGACTGCATTGTGTTAATGAATCGGGGAGCGGTAGTAGTATTGAAAGAACTGCAAAGGTTGGTCGTTCTGAACTTTTTGTACAATAAGAGTCATTTTATTACGCGTCGTGGGACTTTTCACGGCACATGATCATTTTGCAAAGTACAGATCGGAATTGTTTCTTCAGGTTAAGTTGTCAATCCAATTTTCATGCCCAACATTATTTGGAAGAATTCCCAATAGTTTTGAAGGAGCGGGTTTTTCTGTTTTCCCTGGTTATGCCTGCAGTTTTTAGGCTATGCAAAATATTTTACGAAATTAAAAAGAAATACGTCATCCTTACCTCAAGACTGCAATGACATGATGGCAAATTGTATTATTTGATGTACACTCAGATTTCGTGATCAAAATATACACATTACCATATTTTTTGTTACTAAGATAATAATAACGTACATCACAGTTCTGTGTATGGTTCTGGGAAATTTGATTTAAAACCAGCCGTATTTACATTAGTTTAATAGTTTGAACTGGAATTTGACTCTTAATATAATTTTCAATGGATTCACACAATTACAGGGAATCGACGCAAGACTGTTTTATAGTTGCTAAAATAATAATTGACTGAGCATTCCTCACTGTACATTTATGTCATATGCTCAATTCTTCAAATTTTTCATTGCAATCTTTCAGAAAGAAAGTCAATCTTGGATAAATAAATGACCCTTTACAATATCATCGAGACTTCAAAATTAAATGAAACGTGATAATGGCGTAGCACATTAAAGGAAGAAGAAAAAATAGTTCCTTTATACCCAATAAAATTTACAAATTTGACTGAAATTGTCAACGTTATATATGATGGATACAACAGTAGTTCTGTTGTGTAGTAGTTTACGGCAAACAAAAATAATATTCACTTAGCACTAATAACACTTCACACGAAAACAGAAGGATAATTTGAATTTGGAAACTGCACATGTTAACCTCGCATCTGTTTTGCGGTTAGAATGTGGCTGGTTGAATGAGCATTATTGTTCCACACTCGTGTCCAAGTTGCTGATTAATGAGCCAGAGGGTTGTCAGAATCATTATGCACGAAAACCACTGTTGTGGCTAAACGGTGTCATTTCTCACTGCTGCAGGGGCTCTACCTAAATACTGCATCGCGCAAATGTGTTTACATTTTATTTAATGCTGACGCTGCCAAATGGCATTTTCCTTTCGTGGTAAAATGTAATAATCACTGGAGATTCTAAAATAATAATTTATAAAAGTATATAATGCCTATAATAACAATGTTGCTAATATATAAAGGCTAATATATAGGTTTTAGTAGTTTTGGGAGAGAATTGTGATGAGAGTGCAAAATGAAATGTGTGAAACCACGTGTTGAAGCAATGTAACCTCTATAGCGATGAAGTTTCGGTTCTGGAATATAACAATTACATTGCCAGCACGTAGAAGCGTTAGAATCATTTTGCAAACACTAATTTCGTCAATTTTATATGTCACTTTCTTGTCGTTGATTTCCGCACTTTCTTCAATTGCCGCGTCGAGCCACAACCAGCTGATATTGTAGCTTTTAACGCGTGGCAGCAGTGTATTCAGACATTGTCACAGCTCGGATTTTTGATAATGCACTGATTTATTTGACAAATAACAAACTTCACATCAAGCGAAACATTTTCTCGGCGATTTTCTTCCGACAACCAGCGTTGGTTCGGGTTTCAGCAAAGCATTTAGAAAACGCTTCCGTATCCTAGAATATGCAGCGTCTCCATGAACCCTTGCAGTAACTTGTGTCGCTAGCCCGCTCGCTTCGTCAGTGCTGTGCCCTAGCGGAATTATGAAGTGATATTCGGCGAGTTTAAATGTATTTGGTTTCGGTAGTTTTCTGCCATAAATTCGCGACTTTGGGTGAAAGTAATCTTGGATGTTCTCTATTAAAATGCACAAGCTTAGACCTGATTGGTCCGAAGAAGAACTTATAATCGTGTGAAAATGTGAATGCTTTTACAGTGCACGAAAACCCCTGTTATTGCTGAACTGTAACATTTCTCATTGCAGCAGGGTCTCTACCTAAATACTACATTTTGTAAATGTGTTTACAAATGGCTTCTTCGCCCAACCAAACATGGTTTTTATAATTCACACCAATATTTGGGCACATTTTCTTCCTTTGACGTTGTGAGTTGACAAAAATTTGTTGGAAACGAAATGAGGTCTGTAGAACTGTCAACAGGAAATTTCCCAATGCCAATGTCTAAAAATGCATTTGAAAACACTTCCGCCGATATGTTAACTTCCCATTGCCAATGTTTAAAAATGCATTTGAAAACACTTCCGCCGATAATTTTTGTTACGTCACATTCGTTGTTAACGAGATTTTCACGTATGTTCATAAATTTGAGGTCTTAAAGGAAGCATTTATTTCATCAGCAGCTGTTGATCTAGAAATAACTGGCAGCATTCGGCGAAAATCTCCAGCCAATACAATCATTGTGCCTCCGAAGAGGTTCTGATTGCTACGCAAATCTCTTAGGGCCGAATTCATAATCGGTCCTTCAGGAGTGCTTAAGCAATAAGAATAAGCTCTCAAAATGAGAGATCACTTAAGGAGGCTTATTTAATAGACGTCTCTTATGGGAACAGAAATGGGAGTTCCTTAAGGTATGGGAAATGTTGCAACGTTGCATTTCCGTCAGATGAGCCAGTGTTTAACAGTGGTAACCGTGTTTCCGTTGTGACTTGTGCGTTTTGTTGTCAAATTAACATTAAACGCAATTTTACAAAGCTTGTATAGGTGAGCATTTTTATCAGTTTAAAATGTAAAATCTCTTGATCTGATAGAAAATTCTTGTTGTTACGTATCAACGTTTCTGAATTTTTAGAAGTTATTCGGCACAGTGTAGGTTGACAAACTTTATTAAGATCTGCGCAATCTAAAAACATATTAAATTTAATTTATATACATTTATCAGATCTACAATAAAATTATCTGGAAGATATTAAGAAATTTCATTTCTCTCATAAGATTGAACAAGATTAGTTATATCTTTTGCAATCTTATAGAATGAACCTGAAAGTATGAAGTTGCGTAAAATCTTAATACTATTATTAGCATCTTCATAAGAGGAGGGGTTGGTAAGCCTCTCTTTGTTTCATTTCTTCTTTTGTCGATGAGAGGAACAAAATTATATACCACAGTGATTTCACGAAATGGAAACTACCTTCTGAATTATTCTTCGTTGTATACTTCCTATGTATTATCAGTATCCCTGATATCCTCCGTTACGCGGACGATATTTTGAGTGTAAAAACTAAAATACTTTAAGAAATATTCGTCGTTTTCTGCCATGTCGTATAAACTTATGTGTTCGTAGACTTCACTTAACCGAAGTTGATGAACCCACTGGCGAAAGAGGAATACTTAAGGCTACAAGTGACCTACCTTATTCGAATGAGCGGTTGCTCATTTGTCAGTCACTTGAAAATGAAGTCTATTTATTGGAATCGCTTACTTAAGGAACACTCATTATAAGAAACGACTACGAATTCGGCCCATAATGTTCGATCCAGTGCCTCTAATGCTCGTTTGTGCGCCATCGTACACGCATTCCAAATTATTAATTTACAATTTTATAGCACCTTCGCCATTGCTGATGTTTTGGATATATTACACATCGGTTCCTCTATTGTTTGCAAATTCAATGGCAATTTGCGTGCAGAATGAGAGGTTCGTCCATCTAACAATGTAGCAGCGATCACAGATAATGCTATTGCCAGTGCTATTTTACTTTGTGGTCGAATTGTATCTAAAATTATTTAGATGTGTGTGATTCATATAATAGACACACACACACAATAATTATCCAATTTGGTGTTGTCATTCGGAAGTTACGCGCGTCCATACATTTTGGCGATTCATTCACACACCCACTCACAGACATCTCTCTCTCTCTCTCTCTCTCTCTCTGTCTGTGTATGAAATTGTAATCCCAATTGAATTTGTAATTGACATTTTAAAGTAAAAACTAAAATGAAGTACACGTGATTCATACAATATGCTACATATTTTCGTGTGGAAGTTGATAACATTACATTGTGAACTAGTTTTTCTAGAAGAGCAACCCGTGGCTCTGGCTTCCATGGTGACGACATCGTGTAATCACACTCCGGTGATGCTATTTTCTACAAATAATAAAAAAGTGGGTTTTCCCCTCAGAAACCACACTTCTCGTGAAATTCATTAGAACCGCATATTCGCATGAGGTGAACATTTCTATATCACTCTGTGCGTGAGTACGACCTCACCAGAGGCATTATTACTGAAGGGAGTCCTGCTTGCTATGAAACTTTTGAGTGTACTTTTTGTATACTTAACGATTTTTAAAAACATACTTTCGTGCGGGATGTGTTCTTCGCGCGCTGCAGTACATCGTAGAGCTGCCAGTGGCGACCACCCAAGCGAAACGCTTAATCCCGACGCCAGCGCCCACGAGATTAATGCGTCTCATTGATTCCCCAGCGGAAGAAGGCGAACCACCACACGGGGCCCGCGCCCGGTCCTATTTGCTGTGTAATGACTTCAAAGGGAATCTGCAGATGCGCCTTTAAACGGGCGCCTGTCCCGCTGGAACGGAAAGACAATGCCTTTGTCTCCGTGTCTCCTTGGGGCCGCATGACTGATGGGTCCAATTTGTCTCGCCTGGCGCGCCTTCCCATGTGGCGCCGAGCGGACGGGGCAGGGACGGGCGGGGCGGTGTGGGGCGGGGACAGGGGGGAAAGGGTCCGGGACGGGGCAGGGGCGGGGACGGGACGGGGCGGGAACAAGGCGGGGACGGGGCGGGCGGGACGGGCGGGGATGGGCGGATCGGGACGGGCGTGGCGGCGGAGGCAGGGGACGGGACGGGGCGGGGACGGGGACGGGACGGGGCGGGGACGGGGTTGGGACGGTACGGGGCGCGGACGGGGCGGGGACGAGGCGGGAACGAGGCGGGGCGGGCTGGGGCAGGCTGGGGCGGACGGGGCGTAGCGGGACGGGACGGGGCAGGACGGGGCGGGGCGGGGACGGGGCGGGGAAGGGGCGGGGACGGGAGCGGGGCCAGGCGGGGGCGGGGCGGGGACGGAGAGGGGACGGGGACGGAGAGGGGACGGGGCGGGGTGGGGACGGGGCGGGGCAGGGCGGGGCGGGCTGGGGTGGACGGGACGGGGCGGGGACGGGAGCGGGGAAGGGGCTGGGACGGGGCGGGGACGGGGGCGGAGCGGGGCGGGGCGGGGCGCGACCTCGCGAGTGGGTCTCCGCTGGCACTGGGCGCGGGCGAGGGTTGCGGGGGTAGGGGTGCGAGGCGTGGGAAGAGGCTGCTCCGATGGGTTGTGGAGCGAGAGAGGAAAGAGGGGGATGAAAGCATATTTGATTTTCTTTTCTTTTTTTTTCTTTCGAAATTTACATGCGACAGATGGGAAAGAAACATGGCATACTATGTTGGAAACGGTTCTGAAGAATTATCGTCATTTTTTTTAAATTCTCGACGCAGATTGTGCAGTTATAGTTGTTCCGGTAATCGCACTGTTGAACAGCATGTTGCTGGTTTGCGTATGGTGTAGACCGTGGTTTGTTTTGAGAGTTTGTTGTGGAAAGTATTGCAAATTTATCTCTTCACCTATCAACTTGTATTAGTTTCATTCTGAAAACACATTATACATAGACATATAGAGGTGAAGAATAATGTCAAACACATTGTTTAAAAATATGTATAAATAATCCCAAGTGAGTAGTATATCATACTAATATATATATTGTGACGTACCTAGTGATGCCGGTACTTTCACTGCAAGAAATTACTAAAGGAGGGTATCTTTTTCGTGAATGGGTCCCTACGAGGAGTCGATATAGCATTGGGGGATTTAATGAGTAATGTGGTACAATCATAAACAGGATTTATTCACAAACCAAATCTGTTAATTACATGATTTACAATACCTATACATCTTGCCTTGGTACCAAGATCAGATTCAATATGAGTTTTTATCATACCTTGGGGCCCCAACAAATACCTTCGATGTTTTGAAGTACGGCTCGCATCGGTAGGTATCGCCGACCTCCGCAGCTGCTTGGCGTAGACGGCGGCTGGCGGTGTGGTGATCGCCTTGGCTGGTGGCCTCGCAGGTCCCTCGATCTCGGCTCCTGGTACATTCGGCGTCGCACTTCCCTCTAATTATCTTTCATCGTTTTGGATATAACTAGCTAACACGCGGCCACTGCACGTATCGGCGTCGTTTTCGCCGCACACAGTTCTGGTATTGTTCCCACTGCGTCAGATAGCATAAGCGCGATTTACTGTTCTCCTAACACTGATCTCTTATATTTATCACTTTCCCGGCCTCTGCCTGACATGCCTGTTGTCCTTGCGTTGGCTAATATTCGATAACACTCACCGCGTGCTTCCTTTGTCCATGCGAAGTAGCGAGCTTCTCACAACACGTCTGCAGCCAACGACAACCTCTCCGCGACTTTCGCCGGCCACATCCTTCGGCGACCACCGACTCGACCCAACTCTCGTAACGGCTGAATTCGCTGCCGCTCCACGCGCCGTTCGTAACCGTCGTTCCCACGCTGTGTTCCCGGCAGCGCCGGCGGCGGCGGCGGGCCTCCCCACTGCCGTCCGTCGCGCTTGTCGTGCGTACCACGCAGTCCAAAATAGATTCTAATTACTTATGCTAATGTTCTAATTAGTATAAGGAAACACTCTGTGTTTCAATATATATATATATATATATATATATATATATATATATATATAATATACATATATACACAAGTATAGTAAAGTGGGTTATTTAGAGATTTAAATTTTTGATTTCCAATTTTTTCCTAAATTTTCTCCGGAGAGAGAACGAAAAGGTAGTACTGACTGAACCTGCCAATGAACATTGTGACGGTAAAATCTGGATTGTGGATATAGGGACATTATAGACCACGTCAATGCGCTTGAGTGACAAGTTGTCAACTTTGCATTGATTTATATGGAATATAGTGCTATACAGAACTTAGTAAACGTGTTTGATCCTGTCGACGAGCTCCAGTTAATGGGGCGATATTTTGAAAGCGGCGCAACATTACAAGCTACGAACTGTGAGTGGAAACAGCAGTCAATAATCAAGAAAGGAAAAATACATATGTATTTCCCTTGTAGAGTATTGTTAAGAAAACTTTGTTGTTTACTATTTCAAAATCTCTAATATCTAATGTTGTCCAGGATGCGCCCAACAATGAAGTATTTTCAACTTAATAATGAATTATGTTGCTTAGCGTTCACTTAACTCTAGCACTGCCCCAGATTAAAAGCGATTAAAAACTGATATCAACGATTTGCACTGCAGGGCAATGAGGGTCAGCCGGTGCCCAAGCGCCAACCGAATGCGGGACGAAAAGAGGCGTTATTTCAATCTGGAGTGAAGTTGCGATTCTCATTCTGACCCAAAAGATGTTTGGCTCGAGGAAATCGTCATCACTTCCAATTGAATTTGCAGACGCAATGTTCATTATGTGGTTGTGTTTTCGACTTGCTGAGAATGCCTGGTGAGATGATTAATACACTATATTACTTATTTCTAGTATTCACAGACGTTTTACTAATGTTTGAAGTACCTACATTTTTCATATTTCCTAATTCTCAATTGAATCAACTGTTTTGAAAAGGCCACATATCCAATTATTGTGATAAGATTATATACATACTTACATAATATTCCTTTATTATCTTATACATGTGAAACGCCACAAAACCGCTTTTCATTAATAGTTTATAATGTAGATAGGTGTGGTTCTCTATTCTCTTCAAATATATAACTGCTTCTGAGAATTGCTGATGTAAATGTAATCTTCTTCAAATAACCTATTTAATAGTTGCCGAACATTGTATTCGCATTAATGTAATTTTTACAAAGTCTTCCCACCAACTACATAACACCCCCAATAATGTTTAAACAGTACATGATATAAAAGTATGATATTTGCTCAACATTAATTGAATGAAAGAACAAGTAATGATTAATTGGATTACTGGTGATGTAGATACCTTTTTATTATGATAAATTACTAAAGATATTGTCTGGTATCAATATCAGACAATATTGATACCAGACAATATCTTTAGTAATTTATCACAACAAGTAATGAGTCAATCGTTAGTAATCATTTTATTAATGGATATAAATAATACCAATGTTTATTTTTTATTGGTAACCATTTCATACTTTCACTGCATACATATTGACGCAAGGAAAATTTGATTTACCCTACCGGTGTATCATTAAACCCACACACGGAGAGTTCTGCAGTAATCGGAATTCCGAGAAACATCACAACCAATATTGCACATTCAGTTACGCTTGCTACAAAGTGGAAATTATACGCTTTGCGATATTCCAAGCCAATTTGTGTAAGGATAGTTAGCGAAAAAACAATGTTCACCAACTACTGCAATGTCTGCCAACGTATACTCTGAAGAAAATTCAAAAAGAATTAACCAAAAAACTCAGTGTATACCACCACCACCTCTATTGCTGGCGCAAATTCAGTTGTTAGAGGCCATACTCCCCGCATTTATGACAGCGTAACAGAGCAGGCGTCGGAATTCTCCATTGCGACGCCCCAACGTTTCGGTAGTCAGGTCGGCCGCAGCCGCAGCCAGGTCTTGTGCACCCGGCGAAGTCGAACAAACGTGATCCTTGACGTAGCCCGAGAATTTGAGGGGCGTCAGATCAGAAAAGCGTGGCGGCCAGGTTTCGGAGTTTCTGCACCCAATCTGAGGGAGATCGCGTGGCGTACACACTGCAACGCTGGCATTGCTGCGGCATTTCTCCAATGCCTAGTACGTATCAAAATATTCATTTGCAACGCTGGCATTGCTGTGGCATTTCCTCAATGCCTAGTACGTATAAAAGTATTCATCTGTGGGAAAGTTTGAGTTTTGGACTGAAGGCGTGGTCGGAGTGAAGGCGCGGTGGGAGTGAAGGCGCGGTGGGAGTGAAGGCCCCGAGGGGAGTGAAGGCGCGGTGGGAGTGAAGGCCCCGAGGGGAGTGAAGGCGCGGTGGGAGTGAAGGCGCGGTGGGAGTGAAGGCGCGGTGGGAGTGAAGGCGCGGTGGGAGTGAAGGCGCGGTGGGAGTGAAGGCGCGGTGGGAGTGAAGGCGCGGTGGGAGTGAAGGCGCGGTGGGAGTGAAGGCGCGGTGGGAGTGAAGGCGCGGTGGGAGTGAAGGCGCGGTGGGAGTGAAGGCGCGGTGGGAGTGAAGGCGCGGTGGGAGTGAAGGCGCGGTGGGAGTGAAGGCGCGGTGGGAGTGAAGGCGCGGTGGGAGTGAAGGCGCGGTGGGAGTGAAGGCGCGGTGGGAGTGAAGGCGCGGTGGGAGTGAAGGCGCGGTGGGAGTGAAGGCGCGGTGGGAGTGAAGGCGCGGTGGGAGTGAAGGCGCGGTGGGAGTGAAGGCGCGGTGGGAGTGAAGGCGCGGTGGGAGTGAAGGCGCGGTGGGAGTGAAGGCGCGGTGGGAGTGAAGGCGCGGTGGGAGTGAAGGCGCGGTGGGAGTGAAGGCGCGGTGGGAGTGAAGGCCCCGAGGGGAGTGAAGGCCGCGGTGGGAGTGAAGGCCCCGAGGGGAGTGAAGGCGCGGTGGGAGTGAAGGCCCCGAGGGGAGTGAAGGTGCGGTGGGAGTGAAGGCGCGGTGGGAGTGAAGGCGCGAGTAGACTAGATGTAATGTGTGAGCGGGGTGGAGGCGGGGGCGGCGTCGAGATGTGAGCAGCAAGGGTGCGCCGGGCCATTGCTTGGGAATGTCGGTGGCCTGGAAGCGTAAAGGTGGTGGTGCCTGTGAGCGCGGGCGGCGTGGGGAGCGGGCGGGGTGAGCGGCAAGTGCGTCAGTGGGCGGCAGGGGCGGCGCCAGTCGTTGCCTGCGCCGGGAGGGCGTGGGTGGCGGCGGCGTGAACGATGTCTCCAATGCGTCATGCTTCGCCGCGCGCCTCTCGGCGAGGGCGCTCTGAGAATCGAACGCGAGTCGGACGTGCAGTCGATTTCCAAATCTCGAAGAGACCGGAAACGAAATCGAAGAGCCGCCTTAACGGGAAACGCAAACTATTCATTATTAGAATCATACAATTACGACGTATAAATAACTCGTAAATGTTGACCACTTCCTTCCTCCTTATATTTTCGTAACAAAAATGTTTTATCCTCTCAAGTGTTCATGAAAACTAGACTACTCTCATCATAGAAAATAAAAAAAAAATATAGAAATGAAATCACTACTCTGTACTTACCCAACAAGAAACTAACGGGTCAAGTATATATAGTTTAATAAATAATTCAAATGTGGCTAAAGAAAATGTAATAATTAACCTACTTCTTGTATTTTGTCTCGGGAAAACGTGTCTAGAGACGTTTCGTTCCTGCTTCATTAAAATATATTCTAATATCGTTTTGTAATGTTTTTATGCAAAAGCATACTAAATGTTTCACTTCTATATGCTTTATCTTCATAATAAAGGAGTTAACTACTCTGTAGGGCAATCAAGTTTTCTGAACAACCTCTTTTCGCCTCTGATGCCGATAGAATAAGATTAAATAGATGTCTTTTTTATTCGAATATTCTGAACCTTTTACAACGCTAGTTAATAATTGCCTTAATGTCAACCTAATGGTGGCTGAATATTTTGCTAATCTAATGACTCTGTGTACGAAATAAGACTAATGCACTTAAATTCCTTATTGTGAAATTATTATCACTACTATTACTTTTGCAAGGTATATCCCTCGCAAGCTTTTGACAGAACTCCAGATTCAAATTATATGTCTCAAAGCAAATGTTTCAACCAGGTTTATATCCTTAAGTATTTCTGAAACTCAGATTACAAGTTACAATTATAATAAAAACCTGATTTAAAATTCAACCGTCTCGAGTACCAAATAATTAAAAATTTATGTTATGAACATATGAGTATATTCTCATCATATAAGTATGTTTTAGTCGGAAACTGTTTTGCGAGTTAACAGAGGGACAGAAACATTGGTCTCTCACATTTCATTTACTCATTTAGATTTAGGAGTCATTAAACATTGAACTTTATATAGAAAACATTATTTTTGGTGAGCTCAAATACATTTAATAAGTATTCATTATTATTCGTGAAATTAGTATTTACTTCTAATACTCGTGCATTATTCTTACCCAAACAAACCTGAAATGCAATTATTGCCTCCCCAAGTTATCTAGATGTTTTTTCTCTCGCTTTTGTAAATTCCAATGTAATGTGCATCTATTTAATACTGGTTACTCTAGTAAATATTTTAACGAGAAATGTTTGAAGCTACTATATTAAAAATGTGAACACAGGAATGAGTCAGTATCAATTTTTATCGATAGAGAGCTTTACTTATAAATTTCTCGTTTTTCGTAGTTCTAACAATAAGTAAACTGGGAAACCATTTCGTTGTACATGAAACCACTTTTATCAAATCACTTTTGTGAAAGTGACGACCGTACAAACAATGAAAAAGTGAAAGGTGGAAATTGTAGAACCTATGGGGCGAATAAAAACAAGTTGTTACCGTATGATTTAACAGAAGAAAGGAGAATGCCATGCTAGAGATCACGGTAAGTTACAACCCGAACACAGGGACAAGACTGACGCGGGTGTCTAGAATGTGACTAGAACGACGAGACCTACGAGGACGGCGTGGGAGGCAAAGGGTGTGGGGCGAGTGGGGTGAGTAGACAAGAACACAAGAGCGAGATTGTGAGGACGACGAGGGCGGTGCGGACAGCGAGGGCGGCCAGGCAGCGGGAATCACGGAGGACGATGTACAGAGGATGGAGAACAACGATGATGCAAGAACATCAAACAATTAAAGCGACATGCACAGTTGTTGAATACCTTCAATCTCCGAAGTGAAGTGTCGGCAGCGGGAACGACACAACTTCCGCTGCAGCTAGGTACCAAGGTTCTAGGAAGCGGGTAGCGCTCCTAGGCAAGCCGGGAGCAGCCTGAGACCGTGCTTAAGCGGGGGCTGGCGCGCGGCGCGGGGCTCCGCGACGGCGTCAGGTGACACACAACAGCCGGAGCACGCGCCGCACCCTCATTTTCCGCAGGGGCGGTTTCCAAAGTTTCGCGTCGCCGACGCGTCGCCCGTTGCCGGGGGGCTCTAAATGCTGGGCATGTTTGCGGCCTTAGTTTAATTAATATTTAACTTTCTGCTCTGGCACCCGCCCTCGGGGCCGCACCCTCGCCCCCGCCGTCGCCCCCGCCGCCGCCACCTTGGTTCTTCCCCGGCGCCCTTGCTCCGCCGCGGTAATAATAATTATAGATATGCGATGCGCATACTTGCGCCGGGTGCTCAGAATCCGCAGCCGCCAGCGCTTGGAGATTTTATCGACGGCGGAAGGGGCGGGGAGGGCCTGCCCGGAGACGGTGAAGCGGGGAGCGTGCGATGTGCCGTCGGCGGGCGCGACGCGAAGGGAAAACGTAGTGACGAAGGTTTGAAGATATGAGGTCACGTGGAGAGTAGATTGAACCGCTGTAAAATAGGGAGTAGAGTGATCCGAATCCGCAGTAGAGAGTAGATGGATTCAAATCCACAGTAGACAGTAGATTGTCCGCAGTAGATTCCGAACACGCAGTAAAGAGTAGAGAGTAGATTGATCCCAATCCTTAGCCACGAGCCTTTCGAAATATTATCGACATCGGCCGAAGGGCTGAGGGGGCGGGGGAGGGCGTGCGGGTAGAAGGTGAAACGGGGAACCTGCGATGTGCCATCAGCGGGGAAGGAAAAACGTGGTGACGAAGGTTTAAAGATATGAGGTCAAGTAGAGAGTAAACTGACCGCTCTAGTCCGCATAGAGTAAGTATGTCTCTTCCACTCCAGAAAGTTGGGTAGGAAGTACAACAAATAAATAACATATTTTTTTTAAAAATTGACAAAGAGTACTATCGATGTACCACATTGAAAATATCAGGAGTATACCCAAGGCGAAGCGGAAACGTATCACAAGGATTTATTCTATTTTAGTAACGTTTAAAGTAGATTGGCCGCATTAGATAGTGCAGGGCCAGTTGTGTGCCCCTTTCCGCGTAGAAAATAGGGAAAGAAACACAAAAACAGTTAAATAACATACAAAACTGATACATGAAATAAAATAGGCATAATTATATTAAAAAACTATTACGTTGCACCTTATACGAAAGGGCAAATATTGTTAAAAATCAGAAAATTGAGTTGGACTACGGAAGATTTAAAATCGGGTCTTCTAGCTTATCTTTATCTTTGCATAGGAAAACCTTATTTTATTAAAATTTGGTCTCTATTGTTCCCTTCCTACCATAACTCCTTGCTGGGCCCATCTTGGAAGAGATGAGAATGGGGAAGGAACTTTGTGAACATACATGGATGAATATAAACGGAAACCTAAAGTAGAAAAGTAAGTATGGAAGGGTCCTAATCTTGTTATGTGAATGTGTATGAGAAGTACGATATGGTTTAGGCATTAAAAGGCGTACCGGGAACTGACGATGGGTTGTGGCAAGAAGATATAAAGATTAAGCGAAGTAAGATCTAAATATTAAGCCAAAGCGAGGTCTCGCAGAGGAGATGGTTGCGATGCGACCGGTCGGAGAGTAGTGGGGATTTAGACGGGACAGGGAGACACCCAACGAGAAGCAACGTGCGGTGGGTCGGAGCAGAGCGATGCGGGGAATAGCGAGGTGAACTAAGGGCGGGATAGGGCCCAGCACAAGGCAGCGGGGGCGTGCGAGGCGGGATGACATGAGACGGTTGGGGCGTGGAGGGCTCGGTAGATCGGTGCGGGGCAGTGCGAGGTGGGCGCTGAGATGAGAGCGGGGCCATGTGGGGGTGGGATGAGGCCCAGCGCGAGACAGCGGGGAAGAGTGTTGCGCGGCGAAACAAGACGCTTAAGGCATGTAGACAAAACAGGGCTCGGTTAACTGGGACGGGGCAAGGCGGGATGGAGACCAGTGCAAGACAACGGTGATACGCGACTCGACGTGAACTGAGACGGTTAGGAGAGTAGGGGAAGGTAGACCGGCGCGGGGCGGCATGTGGCGGGATGGACCCCTGCGTGAGGCGCGGGGGATGTGCGACGCAGGGTGAAACGCGAGGGTTCGGGCGTGGAAGACCGGGAACAAGGTGAAAGGAAAGGCGGGGGCGGGGCCAATGGCGCCCCTTCCGGCTCGGATGCGATTATGAGCGCGTGAGGCGTTGCCGGAGGCGGCTGAATTAAGTCGCTTGGGAACTTCCGGCGCGCGCCCTCACCCTCGCAGGCACCCTGCGCCGTGGAGGGGGGCGGGGGGGGGGCACGGAGGCGCTCCGCACTCACGGGATCTTTTTCGCTTGCGCTCCTCTCGTGGATTTTGCCCCCTGTGACGAAGAATACTGGGCGTTCCCACGGGAAGAGATGGCTCAGTGCAACTGATGTCACTGCAGTCCCTCTGACCCGGAGGTCCTACGTTCGCGTCCCGACGGTCGCAGGATTTTCGACACCAGCTAGGTCGAAGTCAGTGGGCTGTCTCGAGGAGAATTCTAGCGGTCGCCTGCTGTGATTGGTAGTTTTCCCAGGTTTCTACGGTCAATACCAGGCGAATGCCAGTGCAACACTCTAACAAACGGACCCCGACTGCGCGCGATCGTTCCTATCTCTTCCTTGTCCTGTCCTCTCCCGATACATACACACACACACACACACACACACACACACACACACACACTAACACGCACTACACAAGCACGCATGACCCGGCTGGGGTGGTGCCTTGCTGGTGGGCGATACCTGGTTGGGGAAAACACCGCTAGCCGACGGTAGGTCGGCGCTGGATCTCGACATAAAGTGCGGGAAAGATCACCGCCACCGTCCGAGCAAAACATGCACTACACTTAAGGAACTAACGACTCTGCTAGTTGACGTGCCCGGAACCACTAAAACCATCAGTCAATCAATCAACTGGAGGTTCCCATGTCCTGGGGAGCGTTTCTTGATTTACCAATCCGCTCCCGAATAAACACCGTCCCTGGAATGGCATCGAATTTGAATTAATGTCGCAATATACATACTTATAAGGTGGAATTACTAGAATCCCTTAATTATTGCTTATATTCTGTATATTTTGCAGAACGTTTCAGTGAATCCAAGGACGCTATGTGACTTAAAATGGAGTGGGACAGACGTGTTCTATACTTAGTCATTATTTTCGAGATAAAATATTAAACAACTTCTATTAAATATTATTATACATTACCACGTATTAAACATTAATTGGAAATTGACTGTATTAAATGAATAGACTCTCAATCCAATACATTAAATATCATCTTGATGTAAATCAAGCAGGTTAATTACTACGACAGTGCATATACAGAAACTGAGCACCTTAGCCAATACTTTTGCGCTGGATCGTTATTCTACGAGAATTGAGTGCTAAACAGTTGTCATTACAAAAAACATTTTTCTTTACTTAATCCTACAGTAAAGGATTTTGTACTTATGTCGTTCTTCGTTTCGCGTCGTGTGTTCATCTTGTTAGCACTCAGCGTACATTGTCGACATTTTTGTAAACAATATTAATAATTTATTATAATATTAAAAAAATTAATAAATCGTACTAAAATTATGCTGATGGAGCTGATTACTATTTTTATTTATTCACACTGAAATGATCGATTTTGTCCACATAGATGTCCGTTCATTTTATCACAATTCCAGAACTGAAACCATTTCATTCTTTGAAAAGGATTTGCGATTTTGCGCAAATCATTTCATTTTACAAAGATTTCAAAAAATATTTCTTTAATTAATATTTTTAATAGTTAAAAGCTATTCAGAACCAGTGTAAATTTTCCTATCGTGTGGGACAGTAAAAAGTATGATACTAGTCCCATTTTCGGCAAACTCTCCGGTTTTTCGAAAATTGCAAAAAAGTTAACTTTCCAAAACTAAAAAAATTGAAAATAGTTTTTTGCATTAGACAAAAAGTTTTGTAAAAACTCATTCCTTTAAACAATATCTTATACAATTTTTTGGGAAAAAAACGAGTAATTTTGCGTAATTTAAAAAAAATCATCAAAAACCGCTCCAAATTTTCCCACTAATTCTTTTCACGGAGAGAAGAAGAGAGGCTTAAAATAATGGAGCGGGTTTCATTTTTGTTGGCCTCTCTAAATTCTCGAAAATTGTAAATTTAGAAATAATGTGAGAATGTATGTGCTGGTGTAGCATCACTAGTTAAAAACGTTAAAAAATTATGATTATGATATTTTTATATTTGGTTAACTTTTGCAAGCAAACAGGAGACATTTTAAGATCTAATGAAGGTTTATTACAAGAGAATGTTAGTAATTTTGTAACATTTCTGGCTCTTCTAGAATTGTAACGTCTAGTTTAGTTCTGTAAAGCTTAATTGATACATTGACATAAACAAAGAAAAAGCTTTTTGATGTTCAGTGGTAGCTTTTCGGCATTTTATGTAATTATTAAAACGTTTGAATATGTAAAAGGATGCTGTTTTAATAGGCATACACACATGTATGTTTTATAATACATGTTTTAATTAAGGCATGCACACTAAAGTTAATATCTTTCAATTGCTCTGCAGTTCACAGGAACATTGTGTAGTGACACTAAGTTCAGGTTTTGGGCTGCATCAATACAATTAACTTAATATTTTATTTTATTGCAGTCCTATTATGTTACTAAGAAGGATATTCCTAGAAGCACAAAACACAAGCGGAATTGTAAAAGGGCTTTAAAAACTCTACTAATGATTCATAATTAAAGATTATTAAAGCGACGTTCAAAAAATTTTACTTAAAACTCTGAGACTGTGCAGCGCACTCTTCACGCTGCCTCTCCCTGTAATATTAAGAATAAAAGTGTTCTGGAGCACAATTAGGAAGTTTTCATTTATATTGCACAGTTAATAACGATTGATGGATTACCAAAATATAATCATCGTTTCAGAAGGCCAAAATACACCAATTTTTGATCCTAGAGCAACTTTTTAAAACATATCATTCTCCAACAGAACACAATTCGGAGACAACTTTGATGTGACATCCTCCTGGCGAGTATTTGAAGCATTCGACTTCTCCGAAGACAGTTGAAGTCCATTTGACGGGGCAATAAAACAAAAAGATCTCGGGGCAACGGAGGGAGCTGGTGCTCAGGGCCAACGGCAGGCCCCGCCCCGCCCCGCCCCGCCCGTCCCGTCTCGCCCCGGCCCCCGCTCCGCCCCGCCCCGCCGCGCGCCGATCCGACCCGCGCCGACCCAACCTGACCCAACCCGACCCGACCCGCGCCGACCCGACTCGCGCCGACCCGACTCGCGCCGACCCGACTGGCGCCGACCCGACTCGCGCCGACCCGACCCGACCCGACCCGGCCCGACCCGACCCGACCCGACCCGACCCGTTCCGTCCCGTTCCGTCCCGTCCCGTTCCGTCCCGTCCCGTTCCGTTCCGTCCCGTTCCGTCCCGTCCCGTCCCGTCCCGACCCGACCCGTCCCGTCCCGTCCCGTCCCGTCCCGCCCCGCCCGTCCCGCCCCGCCCCGCGCCGACCCGACCCGACCCGACCCGACCCGTCCCGTCCCGTCCCGTCGCGTCCCGTTCCGTCCAGTCCCGTCCCGTCCCGTCCAGTCCCGTCCCGTCCCGTTCCGTTCCGTCCCGTCCCGTTCCGTTCCGTCCCGTCCCGTCCCGTCCCGTCCCGTCCCGTCCCGTCCCGTCCAGTTCAGTCCCGACCCGACCCGTCAGCGCGTCGTCGTCAAGGGCTCCATGGCGAGCACGCTGTCCCGCGCGTGGCCGCCGGGCTGCGGGCGGCCGAAGGGCCAGACCAGACGCCCGGCGGGCGGGCGGTCGAGGCGCGCGTAGCCCTTGAAGGCGTGCTTGACGGCGCGCACGGTGCGGCGGCTCAGGCAGCACAGGATGAAGACGGAGAGCGCGCGCAGGAAGTCGAAGGCCGTGGCGAGGATCCAGAAGGTGAACTCCTTCTCGCTCACCTCCAGCTGCAGCAGGGGGCGCTCGGCGAGGCGCGAGCCGCCGGGGCCGCGCCGCACCGGGTCGCTGAGCGCCCACGCGATGATCTCGGCGCTCGTCTCGCCCACGCCCGCGCTGATCAGCAGCCGCGCGTACATCAGCGCCTGCCTGCGGCACACGCGCGCGCACGGCGGCGATGCAGACGCGATTCCACTGATAATTTGTGGGCGTTAGCGAAAACCAAATGACAGAACTTGATATCTTTTCCTCAACTCAGACGAATGCAGTGGTCATTCTATGGATAGTTTTGTGTGCATCAACTCTTACTCGTGTTTAAAGAATATTCAGAATGATACTGAAATAAGGTCTGAAGCGAGGCAGAATGCAGATGCTTATTCCATTGGTAATTGGTCGACGTATGCACTTTTCTGCGAAAAGAGCGGACATTCTTTTCTGCGAAAACGAAACGACAATACTTGAAATGTTTTCTTAAACTGAGAAAAATACAGCAGTCATTCCATTAATAGTTTTGTGTGCATCGACTCTCACTCGTGTTTAAATAATATTCAGGATGCTACTGAAATAACGCCTGAAAGCGAGGCGGAATGCAGATGCTATTCTGCTGATAATTTTGTGTACGTCAATGCTTTCGTAAGCAATGAACGTACAGTCTTTTCTGCGATGGAAAGTTTCGTAATTAAAATAGTTTCCTAATATAATGAAAAGAAAGCAGTTATAATTTTATGCCCATCAACTTTTGCTAGCGTTTAAAGAATATATAGGGCCGGTTTCACCAACAGCCGAGTAAAGTTGAGAGTAGTTATCCGAAAGTAAGCATTTACTCTACGATAGTAACTCTCGAGTAGAATATAAGCGTTTCACCATGCTTCTACAGGGTTATTTTATTCTAGAGTACATACTCTCCGATTTACTCCGCGAATCAGCTGACCGCGCAATATTTGAGAGCGATTCAAGAGGCTGTGAACGAGAGTGACGCTAGGAACCTCTGCGGCCAGGCACACCTTTGATTAATTCATAATCTATTCATTATATTCTATCATTCATATCAGTTTCGGAGTTCTTGGCAGTGTCTTGGCGTTATCTTGTGTGGTGTTATGGTGATTTGAGTTAGCATAGTTTATTTGTTAGTTTTTGTATATTTATTTCTTAATAAATATGCATTCTTCTTCTCTGGAGATGAGTTACTACTTTGTTAGCAATGCAAAAAAATCAAATTTGCAGTTCGTTTACCGATGGCGGTACAAATAAATTTTATGTAACTCGGGAACGAAAATGTTTCGTTTCTCAAATGTTGCTGATCTCGCGTTTTACTAATTAAAAAAAAATTATTATTAGTATTTATTGTTTGTTTTATTTTTTAAACTTCTATTCACTTTTCAACCATTTGTAGTTAAAAAATGTTGGAAAGGGATTCTGGAATTCAAGAAAACGTGCGCAAATGATCTCCCTCATACGTCACATACAGTTTTTACTAAATAAATATTTCTTAGTATTTGTAGTCCCCGTAATTATTATTTTTCCTTTTGTTATGGTATATGGTACGAACTACCTTTTTTCGTATCCATATGGGTGAAAGAGAAATTTACAAATTCTCTACAGTTTACAATGCATCTGATGAAGTTTACAGCTGATTTGGTGAAACATAACCTCGTGACAAAATCGCGATCGTTACAATTAAAACCAATACATTTCCCCGAAGCTTTTGTCTTCGCACTAGTGGATAATATTCCGAATCATTGCTGGAATCGTCTTCAAATACTATCATTCGTAATCGTCGAGCCATAACTCTTCTGAGGTACAAGCACGTTGCTAAGCTTACTCCTTACTTTACCCGACGAATTTTCACAGTGTAAAGTTACTCTCGAGTAAGGGATTTACACTCGAGTAAAGTGAAATGCTCCAAGAAGTTACTCTCGAGTAAATATGATTTACTCTAGAGTAAACTCTTTCTCATTGTTTGGTGAACTGGCCAATAGAATGTTACTCAAATAATACCTAAAAAGAAAGGCAGAATGGATATGTTATTGCACTGATAAAACATTTGGTGTGCTGCAGCACTTTCCTGCGCAAATTGACGTACAGCCTGTTATTGAAATAATTTTCTAAAGCGGGGCAAAAACAGAAACCTTTCTAATGATAATTTTGGTTGCATCGGCATCTTTCCACGTTAAAAAACAGAATATTACAGAAAATATATACGTATTTAAAAATAATATGCGTTGTACAGAAAGTTTCTGAAATAACGTGTCAAAGTGAGGCACGTGCAGGCTGTTACTAAATAATTACCAAATGAAGATGCCATTCTACTGAAAATTTTGATTACATAAGTGCAGTAAACGTACTAAACAAAATCTGTACCTAAAAAATGTATTAAAATTAGATTGAACAATGTTCAATCGCTCTGCATGGCTCGCGAATAGCAGTGAATTGTCAATTGCCAATTTAGACTATCCGCTTGACGTTTAAACAAACGTCGCTTTAGATTTTGCAGCAAACCCTAAAATTGTCACGCCACATTAAAATCTCTATGCACATATTAGCTGTGTCATCGTTCCAGCGCTAGGATTTGCTTGTAATTTGATATAGAAATTATTCTCAGTGGTTGAAAATTTAGGAGGCTAATTGAAAATCTATTTATCTTCGACTATTAATAATGAATGAATTGCTGCTGAATACTAAACTGAGGAATGTCATCGACTCCACACCCCGTGGATTTCAATTTAGAAATCACGGTCTTTGCAGTAGCAGAAAAGGAATAACGAGAACAATTAGAAGAAGAAAATAAAAAAAAGAAGACGAAGGAGAAGAAGAAATTGAGGAAGAGAAGAGGAAAGAGAATATAAAGAAAGAAAGTAAAAAAGAGAAGAAATGGAAAAAACAGAAGAGAGAGAACGCAGAAAGCAGAAACATGTTATTAGTATTCTTAATATGACCCTTTTATGATACAGGCCACTAATTCTAACAATAATTCTAAGTGCATAACGACTTGAATTAATTAAAGCAATATATAGCATATTAATGATGTAACGCGCCAATAGAATGGAGATGTAGTTGGTCTAATAATACTGACTGATATTTGACGTGACCGGATATTTTTTGTTGCAGCAATCTCGAGGAAGAAATGGAAGTGAAATTATTTAATTAATTAAAACAATTGTCAACTACTTTTAAATTCGTTTGTATTTATTGCACTTACTCTGGCACAGTTTTGGAGGATAGAGGACGCACTTTTCTCTCCCCTCCACGCATTGCGGTGACACTGCTTTGCAACTCCTGGCACTTCGTTATAGAATAAATCAACAGCACAATATTCACCAGCAGGATGGCGGTCATCGGTCCGTAATAATACAAGAATTTTTCCAATTTGAGATGGCTTGATACATCTGAAAATAAACGACAAGTAATTATTATGACAAAATGCTGATATATTATAATTTCTCAAGATAGTTCTCTACAAATATAATTTTGAGACACGTGTGAATTAGAGATATGGATTTCACTGTATGTTTTTAAAGAATTATCTTTTTTGTATTGGAATCAGAATAGAAATTTGATGTTTTGGTAAAGTATACGAGTATACATATGTGCCTTGGCGCAAGAAGGGCCAATGTCAATATCCAAAAAGAGAATAAACGTGAATGGTCGGTTCTTTTTTCTTAAGAAGTTGAAAACAATTTTGAGAAAATCGTGTTTGTGTATTTCTAGAAAATTGTCAGTATTTGACGAAAATTACACGAAAAATAACAAATATTTTGAGAAGACACCATATGAAATGATTTAAAAATATATCATTGGTGAAAAGTATTAAGAAAGAGATCTCTAGTTTCAATAAAGAAGAAAGACATTTAAAACAGTGGAACTTTTGCAGCTTTTGGAAATTCAATGGTTTGAATGAAAACAGGATTTTCCCACATTTATGTTCCCATTTTCGTCGCCGACAGGCTTATACCGTTCGTCAAATCGATCCCTCTGCCCTCGTTTCAAGATTCATCAGTAAGTCCATATATCTGATGTGTTTGCAGAAGGTGGGAAAATATATGTTACATATTTAATGAAAGGGGCCGAAACTCGTAAGATTTTTCACGTTTATCTTTTTACGGTTTAAAATAATGATCACTGTTTAATAATAATAATAGTAATAATAACGATTCAAAAGGCTACACAATTGTTCATGAATATTCTAATATATTGCTAATTTTGCTTTTTATCACTAACAGTTTTTAAATACATATTTCAAATAATTTACTTAATTCTTATAATTTTTCCAATCATTATAATACCCCAATTCTACATTTTTTCACAACACATTTTATCACCACGAAAAGTTTTGGTATGCCACGTAACAATTTTTTATTTTGTTTGCTAACACTACAATTTTTTGCTAAGCTGTTAAAATACACTTTGAAACTGACATGTTTTAGTGGATTTTAGTTCACTTTCGAACTTTTTGGGGTTACTTACCATCTTTAAAGAAGCATGTTCTTGTATGGAATACGTGAGCTTTGGGTTTTGAGTTTTCACTCTCTTGCCATGGTTGAAGAACTACCAATAATGTGTGAAGAGCGGGAATAACCCATCCGTACACAGAATACCATAAAATATTGCGCAATTGCGGCATTTTCCCTCCAGATTCCGCATGCCTGAAAAAGACGTTTTGGAAGTTTGAAATGTTTATGTCTATTAATTAAAATATTTGGCTCAATTTTTTTGTAAACAGTCCGTGTTATTCCAGTAGCATTTTCTCAAAATTCAGTACTCACCTTATTTCTATAACTGTGTTTATACATATTATATTTAGCCATATGGAAGATGCCACCATGAAGTAGCTGAGAATGTAAGCTATAAGAAAAAAGAAATCTTATGGTTAAATTTGAATTTCTTGGTTTAATAAAATCTTCACGACTCTTATAAATGATGTAAAAATTAGTTTGTAAATAATATATTGATGTATATTGAACGTAAAAAAGTTTAATTTATATTTATATTATTAGTGTATTAAAATATTTACATTTACCTTTATGGATTTATCTATGCAATTCATTTCTCTAATTGACGTTTAAAGAGCAGAAACTGTGACATACAGGACGGGAAGTTTCAAAGTACTCCTTTGATAGAATTTGTTACTGTATCCCTCCGATAATTGGTAGTGGTAAGTAAATATCTGTGAAACCGCGGGTTATTTAAGATATTTAATACATTGTATTAGCTGAATCCTTGCTATTACATCGCGCAAAAATCTCTAGGAAAGTTACAATAGAAAAGTAAAACGCATGCACTATACTGAATAGTGAAAACCACATAACTATTTTTTCATATCGTTCAATATTTATTCCCCAAGACTAATGAAATGAGGATGATTTACAAATTATGGAACAATACAATCTCTAGTCACTGTGAACACTATGCTAAACATGTTTCTAAAAATGTAATTGAAATGTTTTATATTTACGAAGATCTGTACATGGTGTAGTGGAAATCGCGGGATCCAACTTTAAATAAAATTATAATGCATCACGTATAATTGTAATCACTGACTGTTTTTGTAGATTGATACATGTGTGAAACATATGGTGGACATTGCGTTTATATAACTCGCTAATATTTGCATTTAAAAACACCCAGTTTTTGAACTTATAAAACTAGCCCTCGCTAGTTACCTTATAAAACTAGTCATAGCTAGTTTCACTAATGCGCTCGCGCTACATGACGAAATGCTGACTTACTTCTATAGATAGATTACAACTCGCACAAAACACTGACTTAATGATCAAATGAAAGCATATAAGCATTCTTTCTACTAATTTTGACATATTTTTAAAACAGTGTTAATACTTCAAAATCGACAAATAAGGGCAAGCAAAAGCACATCTAAGAGACCATCTTTCCTTAAAATAAAAGAACACGAAATTTGATCAAGTAGAAAGATCAAATTTCTTTCTAAACGAAAACACTTAAGTGTTTTATAGCGTTTTATTTAGTATTTTAAATATATAGATTTGTTATTCAATCCTGCTGTAAAACGCTAACCTAAAGCGTAACTTGCCTAAAGTGTTGCACTGAGCAACGTAGTCTGGCCTGTACCACTTGGAGTACCACCACACGGCGCGCAGGACGCTGGCCATGAGAAGCGCCGCCGCGTGGCAGGCCAGGGCCTGGCCGTGGAGGGACTTGCGAAGCTCGCCGCGTATCAGGATGCACGCGATGGACAGCGACAGCAACAGCGCCGCCACGGGGCACAGGTGATGCACAGCGAAGAACGGTTCCAGGTAGGCGTCCGAGCGATAGCACACGCCCACTGTTTCTTCGGAATCGGAATGTTTCCCGTATTCGCTGAAGTGATCCACGCAGACGAACTCAAACATTAGAAAGGTAGAGACGTTCGAATTCAGGAAAAGATTCGGATGTAATGAAGTATTTATCTTCAAGTAATCGGGCGAAGTTGTGTTGAAGTTTTCTGGTGCGCACAGAGATATTACATTAGCAAGAATGTCCTTTGTTGTTTTTCCTGTTGTATAGTTTAGCAACTGTGAATCTTGTAGAGACCAAGGGCGTCGATCTTTTATACATTCAAGAACATTATAACGATTCTTTCGCAATTTTGTGCCTTCGGGGCAGCACTTTTTAGCATGGCTCAGGTTTGACGTGCATACCCTTATGAGACGGGTATCATTTTTATTCTGAATGGTATCTAAGCAGTACTGCGTTTTGGCAAATACTTTTTCAAATGTACCTCCAGAAATATCCGTGAAGTTTACGTGAAGTGTCAGGCCGGATAGTGTGAACCGAGAGGTTTCGTTCAAATTCAATAAAAGAAAATTATTAAATTGGCATTGTGAAACTTCCTCGTACTTTATTCTTAAGTTTGTCAAATTGAAAGGTTCTGGTAGTGAACTCACGATATCCAATTCGGTCGCTGATGCCGTCTCGATGTTCCCTATTGGCGAACGATCAGCAGATCTCAAGACGCAGTCTCGGCCGTTGGGGTGAAGCTCTTCCTGCTTCAAACAACACTTTTGAATTACGTTGTAGCTTTGTGATACCTCCACCTGCAAAGCCCCCAATACGATGAACACAAATAATTTCATTGTGATGCGAAGCACGTGAATTTTTTCACTGGCCTATGACGTCTTTAAAATATGAAGATATGAATATGAAGTAAATAAAAATTGAAGGTACGTTTATAAAGTTATGTAAAGATAAAGTATGTTCCTTTTATAAAACGTTTCTTCACTCATTCAGTACAGAATATCTTATTACACCTGATTAAACGGACCAGGAAACTGATATGTCTTCTTCTCAACCTTACAAACGAACTTCACACACTTGCACCGTAAGTGACAGTACATTGCAATCTGAACACATTCTTAGCCCGAGATCTATCAAAACCGTTGTCGTTATGTTCTACATGAAAAAACATCTGGAAGCAACGGCGAATCTGGAGGAACTGGCGTTAACTACTATGACGAAGCTCGACAACTGTACCAGCCGTATCGTTCCTTCTTGTGGTGAGCTCGTGCGATAACGCTTCGGAAATGCATATTTCCTCTGCCAAAGCTTACGCAAATTCTTTTTTATCTCCATTATGTTTGCAATAAGCTTTAATTTAGCGCATATAAATAAATCATGTTTTAAAACAGGAAACAAATCCCTGGTATTTTTAGTTTGAAAATAAAAATAAAAAAACTTTCGTATTCCCACGATCATTTTACTTTCTTGCCCTTCGTTTGTGAGAGGAAGGATTGTAATTGTCTGTCCCTCTCTGTCTCCGTCTTCCCGAGTCTCTCTGTGTGGAGTTATACAAAATTAACAGCACATAAACCTTCTCGGTGAAAAAACACGTACGTGTGCCAACTTTCATGGAGATAAGTCTCACGGTGTCGGAGTTTACCGTTCTTAAATGTACCAACATCCATTATATATATATATATATATATATATATATATATATATATATATATATATATATATATATATATATATATATATATATATTAATGACCTGCTCATCACCAATAATTAAGTGTATTCTTTCGTGTGAAGATTTTGAAGTCAATGGGCCACTGAGTAAAAATGACAATATTGATGTTTTGGATACTTGATAAGTAAAATAAGTAATTTGGGGGGAATAGGCCTGTATTATATTTTCAATTGTATATGTTCTGATGTTGTTTCCCAAACTTATCTTTTAAACAATAGGTAACATTTGCATTTCATGTATTCTTTAGTTTCGATTATATTGTCCATTTAATTTGGAACTTTTGTAAAATAATACAAACAGTTATAATAACTGCATTTAATATTTTCTTGAAATCGAATCCTTTACCCTTTCGAACAACAAGTGGTGTAATTCTACTTAGGTTCTTTTACCTGGACATCAGAAAACACCACAAAATGGAAATGACGATATTGATGTTGATAAGTAAGAAAAACATTTGTAAATAATGTTAAATGCATTTTATATTTTATTGCAAATCTTGTTTACTTTTTAGATTTACAAGTGGTGTCACTACTTTCAGAGCCTTGTACGAAGTCTATAACTGGGCGAAATTATGAGTATGTCAGAATTTATCAGCCAGATGTTGAAGATATTGTGAAGAACATAATGGAAATCACAATGTTGATGTTGCTAAGTACCAAAAATGATGCCAGTTCAATTTTAACTGAATTTCATATTTTCTTACATTCTTCACAACACACCATCGAGTCCGTTTTACTAAAACATCAAAACTAATCAGTATATTCAGTATGAGGTAAACTAAAACATGCATACGTACAAAAATAGAAAATAATGTTCTGCTGAATTTTTTATAACTAGTAATAATTAAATACCTCGGAACAAGAAATTTGTGAGTTGCTTTACTTGGCATTTAAGGGGTTATATATATATGGTGTACATAAGGAAAAATATGCTTACAGACTGGGTCCTTAGAAATAAATTGGCGTTTGGTGTAAAGAATTTTAAAAGACACTGCTATATTTTGGTATTATATAAATTGAAATATAATGGTAAAATATATATTACATATAATACGAGAACATCTGTCGTACTTAGGAGCACCACTAGTTTGAAAATATTCAGTACTAAGTTACCATTAGTGGACGAAGTGTACGACTGCCGTAAAATTAAATAAATCCAGAAACAATGGGTATTATGTTTTATACTCATTTTATTGCCTTCGAGCTGCGGTAATTTTGAGTTGTATGTTCGACTGAAGAATTTAAGGATTCAGGATCCGGATGCGCCTCGACACGTGGCGGCTTATCGCTGTTGACAGCGGCCTCCAGGAACTGTGGTTTCCGGTAAGAATGAGAAATAGTGGTTCAGGAAGTCTTAACAAGTGACCGCCAGTTTACATATTCTTTGTATTCTCTACACGATAAATTATGTTTTCCTTTGAAAGCAAGAACATAATTCTATTTGGTCGGTGCGCAAATAAAATTAACTCAACTCAAAACTCTTCATTTTAGAGTTAAGTGAAGAAACCAATATTTGAAAATAAATATCACAAACTTCCAATGATCGCAGAAAATGAAAGAAAACTGTGGAGCCCCGGCCTTTTGAGAGATGTTCATGTTGTCATTAGATACTCGTGTACTCGAAAAACAATCCAAAAAGAATAATTTCTACTATGGGATGTAGTAGACACCATATCAGAAAAAAATCCGTTAAAACATTAGATAATATACATTTCTTTGTTTATAGAAAGCGAAAAAGGGAAAGAAAGGATGTTTAAGAGGTTTCTGACACAATTAAATTCATTTCAAATACCACTTTTTGTACAGATGTTTTACGTTGAAAATAAACGCTTTTTACTTTCCTGTATACATACATGTATATATATATATATATATATATATATATATATATATATATATATATACGTAGTAGGGAAAGTTAAGTAATGCTGCTGGTAAGATTTTAACGGAAATACACGTTTTGAGATCACCTAAAAGCGGAAAAGGTTTTTTTTTTTCAAAACGTCCGCCCGTCCGTCCGTCCGTCCGTCCGTCCGTCCGTCTGCGAACGCCACTAGCGCCGGAACCATACAAACGATTTTTTCCAAAATGGATATTTCCCGGTCGATCTGGCTCCACACGAAGCGCCGCGATTTTGAAAATTTTCTTGAAAATATGAGGGTACTTTACATGAAGCCCCCCCCGGACATTTTCCAAGTTTCGCAAAAACGGCTCCAAACCTTTCTTAAAATTTCTTGCAAAATAGAATAAAATACACTTATAAAGGTGGCATAGGTCATATTTTCAGGGTTAACTCTAAATTTTCGATAATTGCAAAAGTTCGCATTTTTTCGGCATCTTCCTACAACTTCAATATTGAAGATTGAGATATTTACTTCATATATTTTCTGTTCATAATTAGTTTTTTCATTAAGGTCATGTTCATTTGTTCGAATCTTTTAGTGGTTTTCGGCGAAATTTTTGCAATTTTAAAAAATGAGAAAAACTTCTCGAAAATTTATCTTTAAACTTGTGGTAGGGATAGTGCTAAATGTACTCTATGAGATCACATAAACGCCATATTGCTATATTCTTTTGTTTTTTCAAAAATTAAAAGTATACTTTTGACTTCTCTCACGTCGTTAATAAATACTTCAGTTGCAATTTGTTTACATTCTTGTATTTATGAGTACATATGCTGTAAATAATGTCAGATAAAGTTTATCGAAAACTCAACAGTTTTCTGTGAAAATGAGCTCAAAATATCGTATTTTGAGATATGCTCAAACGCTATTTTCTCATAAACGGCTCCAAATTTGTCTTCAAATTTTTCAACAGATAGTGCTAGTTGCACTCTTTAAGATGACATAGAAATAATTTTGCTGTACTCTTTTGTTTTTTCAAAATTTACACAAATGTATTTTTTTAAATGTCTTTCACGCTTTTAATGTGCCATTTCCCAGCGATTTGTACACACTATTGCATTTGTGACTGAAAGTGCTTGAAATGACTTTATGTCAAGTTTTTCGAAAACTCAATAATTTCTGTGAAAAGAGGTTTGAATTTTGAATTTACAGTAGCGCTTAATTTGTTAATCCTATGACAATAAGTGTTGTTAAAATATTGTACATTTTAAATATTTTCGCGAGATTTACAAAGACATAACTTCTAATACTACTAATAAAACTTTTCGACGTGCTGATAAAAAGTCTTAACAATTACTTAAAACAAAATATCCAACCATAAAAGAGTTACAAAATGTGTCAGAATAAATTGATTTAAAATCAATGCAATTGTGCAATGCCAGTACAGGTTCACGAAGTATGTAGTATTACCAAATGACAACAAACTCGGGCGATAAAACGTAATTACAAAAAGTACAATGCACATTAATCCACTCGCGAAATATATTAACCAGTGTGATTATGAATTATTTTTACTGGCATGTACTCAATTGCAATAAAGACGCGTGTTTTGGTGGATTTTGCAAATCTAGGACGTTGGACTGAATACATATTTTCATATGATTAATATTCTTATCAAGTGATTGTATTGCATTAATGTAATATATTCAAATCATGTTTAATTATATTGCATTAATTATATTTTATTGATAAAGCATATTTGTTTTCAATTTTTGTTTTCATCCTTGGAATATTTTTATTAAATGCAATTCATGATTTGGATATTTTAACATAATCCATACTAGTCGATTAGTGTTTTAGAAGCGAATTTCAAAGAATTCGTGGTTTTACGATTAATGAGAAATTTGCATGACTGGTTTTTGGGAACAACTGCAGAAAAGCAAAGTACTTTGTGTATACTAGAAATAAAAAAACCGGGACGTCCGCGCGAAAATGATGAAAGTAAGTAGGCAGAGCGGGCACGAGAGAAGTCTGAGAGCACTAAGCACCAAGAGTGTAGAAAACTGTCGGTGATTTTTATAAAAAAACATGAAGACAATTTTAATTGTATTTTGTCTCTTGAAGGAGACTAGTCGAAACCCGCCAAAATGTAACTTCACTCTGCGCATGTTTTGTTGAACTCTCGTTTTACTTGTAATGGTAGAAGAAGAGGTAAGGGCGAGTTACTATTTTGTTAGCAATGCAGAAAAATGATATCTGCAATTCATTTACCGATGCAAATAAATTTTCTATAACTTGGGAACGAAAATGTCTAGTTTTTTTAAAATATTGCTAATCTCGCGTTTTTTAAATTTTAATTTATTTATTTATTTTAAACTTTTACTCATCTTTCAACTATTTATAGTTAAAATGTTGGAAGGGATTCTGAAACTCAAGAAAACGTGCAAAGATGATCTCCCCATACGTCACATACAGTTTTTACTGCTTTTTGACTAAATAAATCTAAATTGGACGCTAACTGCAAAGAAATTCACAGAAGTGAATTTTAATGTTTTCTCTTGGCCTTCATCCTCTATTGCATTTATCCCAAACATAAATAGATATTGGAGAATAAATGGAAATGTCTTTGGTTTCAAAACATTCGTGTAAATTAAACAAATCATTGGGTTATGTACATTTTAACTGCTTTTAAAGCAATGTCTCACAAGAATTGTCTTCAATAAAATACGATTTTGACAAGTGAACCATAAGCTGAGGACATCATGGTTCCTCAGGATATTGCTGACGAAACTTTTGTAAGAAAACTTCGAATGGAATTGTATACCTGGTATTTAAAAAATTAGATACCTCATCGAGAATAAAATATCAATTTTCTGTTTCAAAGTATCAATTTTCTCCTTTGTAAACATAACTGACCTCGCACGCAGATTTCTCGCATATTTGTCCATGTCCCCACACCATATGATGTAACGTACAATCGATTCCAACTCTTAGAACAAAATAATGAACAAATGACGGCAGATAAGCGTTCTTCCAATTAATTTTACAATTTTATTAAAATTAGTGTTGTACTATAAAACCGTTAAAAATAGCGAGCTATAAAACATCTAGAGCTCACTACCTTTCATTTAAAGAAAAAACACGAAATTTAATTTAGTTTAAATCTTAAATTGCTTGCTAAACGATAAACCTTAAAATATTATTAAAATTTGAAATTATTATCTTTATTATCGCTTTTAGGGGAAAAAAGTTTTTTATGTGTGTTAACTGTTCATGCTTTAAACTATTTCTTCGAAAAACATTCAGCTATTTTTAAAATGAAAGTTGTGAATTTCATAATGATTGTGACAAACATTCGCATTTACCAACAGTGTAGGAGTCTATCATACTAAAACCGAGAAACCTCTCAAAGCGCTGGACGCCCGCTCCTTACTTCGTGAGAGCGTCTTGTCATTTGTCCTCAGAATATATTTCTCAGATTACTACCTCGTATTTCTGAACGAGGGGTTGTAAGTAGGAGGATGAGTACTAATTATTGATATTGGGCATATCAACCAGTGATGTCATTTTAGAAACTTTGTTGTCTGGGACACGCCGCGTGCTAGGCACTGTTTACGTTTCGGTCGTCATACTGAGACCTTCCTCAGGGAGAAATGCTGTCACTGATGTCATTATTCCCGAAAGTGCAGTGCATAAGAAATGCTCTCAAGGCAGTCTTTAAACATTGTACTCTAGACAATGATCCAACTAGGTAGCTCATAGGGTCAAAAAAATACATCGTCCAGATAGGCCGCTAGGATTCCACGATGAAAAATGCCTTTTTACTTTGTTGAATTGAATTGATGTCTTATTTTACATGGTGAGAGTCGGTCCATCTCTGACCGGCTCTCTGACCAACCAAATTTTACGCTCCTTTCACCAACCTACGCTCCTTTCACCAACTAGCGGAGAAAGGAGGTATTTCATGTGCGACGAAACAGGCGTTTTGAATTTAGCTCAGAGGTGTCATTTAGACTTGACGATCTTTTACATGCAAGTAAATCTACTAAAATCGGACAGCAGGCTTTACTTCCCCTCCGAAGGAAGGCGTACGAATGATTTTGGCGCCCTTTCCACGGCTTCGATCGGGTTTGATCCCGCAAACTTGAGTATAACAGTCCGATATGCTAACCGTTACACCATCGCCGCCGCAGATACTTAGTTGTTCTTCTTCGATTCTGGTTTTCGCAGCTTCTTTCTCCCAGCGCCCCATTGTAAGGGTACTGACCTAGGAAAGACAGCTAAATAAGCAAAAGATAATTCAGTAGAAAAGTATGCAATTTTTAAATCAGAAGCGCAAGAAAACAATCTAAAACCGTGAATGTTTTATTTTACATTTTAACTTTTTCAGTCAGACACGTTGATGGACTACGATAATTAGCTACACACAAGTATAAGGGCCAAAACACGCTTCTTGATATATTAACGTAATACGAGAACAATCAAAGCTACAAGTGTAATGTTTAAAATATAGGTACCTTTTACGACGTGTATAAACAAAAAGAGAGGGATTTCCAGAACTGAATCTCAAAAGAGATTAATGTATTGTTATTTTGTTCAAAGCAATCCGCAATTCATCTAGACAATTACTTCAATTTTACACTATTGACTCAATTTATTCCTTTTGGATTGTGATTGATTGTTGTAAATAAATACCTGGGCACTAGGCAGGGATACTTAAACTAGTTAATACATACAAAATTACACTGAAGTGGTTATCCGTTCTTTATTTTATTCAATAACGTCGTACATTATAATGTGGGTTAGAAGGGGTAAAAACATCCAACGGCGAATCAGCTGCTATCATGGCTGTCATTCAGCCTTTGAGATTCCTCTTCGAGGCTGGTGATCACTGTCTCCATAGAAAGCCTTGGGTTCATTGAAACATCGTTGGATTCGACGCCCACGCGTCGACGAAATGGCCGCACCTGTAGAACAATCACGCTGAAGGACTTCATCGACTGATCTTAAAATAATTCGGGGGAACCTCAGTAACGCGAATTACTTGACTTCCTCGATAACTCGACTAGATAAATAATGTACACGTAGGCTTCCGCGGCTCGATTGTTTATCTAAGAAGTCATAGATACATAATGGTCAATCATGAACCTCGAAGAGTTAAAGTTTGAGATAAACCGATATTTGGTATTCCTCTTCAGAAGTCCTTCCAGCCGTGTTTATCAAAGCTTCGAGTAATCACTGAAGGTAAGCAATTTTAGACTCCACGGATTCCTGGATGGGTGACCGTATGGAAACCCCAATTACTAACGGTGCCGAGTCCCTGGTCGAAGATATAAAACGCATCGAATAACTGCGACACTACAATTCAAACGACAAATAAGTAAACAGGAGGATTACTCAGGAGACATTCAATTCCCAAAAAGGGGTAAAGAGAAGTGATGCGTTAAAGACGCAACGGATTTGTCTCGCAAGTTTCAGGAATTCAAATTCTGTATTATGGAAGTAAAAACTTGGAATTATCCAAATCAAAATTCGAATTACCCACGATATTGTAGCGTTGTTTAGATATAGAGAGACTACTAGCTAGAGACCAAGGAGAAAATTCGAATTACAGATTTTGAAGTAAAGAAGTTCAAATTATCGAAATTCGACTGAATATTTTGACATGATGTAATGATGTGTTTTATTACACTAGTGAGGGTTGACATTACGGTAAGATCGAGCAACGAGCGAGTTTTGTTAACTTCGTGCGGTGCATTAATACCCATTATATCTAGTTTCTTGCAGAACTTTTTTAACGATTAATGATAACTATTTTAAGTAGAACTTTAACATTGAACGGTTACGTGGCAGCTGACAGCCTAGCCTCCTAGTGGCTAGCCTACTAGCAAGTGTTCTTGGTTGCTTTGGTTAAACATAAACACAATCCTAATTCAAATGAGCAAAACACGAGTTAAGTTAGAATTCCATTTATTAAAGAAATGTTATCAAATGTCAGCATCTGTTCTTATTTCTTACGAGCTCAATAATTGAGACAGCCTCCATAGGGGCTTCATTATTTTGGTTTACTTCTGAATTTTGGGAACAGGAGAGAGCGTATGTGGTTTACCATCACCCCTCACAATTTGTCTCGGCTGAGCAATACACACAATAATACATTTAATAGAACGATGACCAATGAATGATTACTTCTTATTTGTAAATTTCTGTGATTGGTCATACATCTATACTATAATGAAGTAGGATCGCAATGACTACCATTATGTAATGAGTTGCAGCCCTCTAATAAGACAATGGGAGTAGAAAAATAAATGTTCATTATTTCATAAATTAGCATTACTAAGATAATCATATTTTCAATATATCCATGAGTGGGAGAATATATGTGTAATGCTGATGGATATGACACACACTGGCGGATACATTGCCGATGCGCCCTTTTTTGGTAACTTTTATGTAGGAATCAATTAGAATTTAGTATTTAATCACAGATTCAAAAACTTCTTCTCTTTTTAAGATCCTCTCTGTATATTCCTTGAAAACTCCTACGAGGAGTAGAAACGATATAAATCACAATCTGCTTACCACATTGAGTCTGTTCCAATGAAATTATTATAAATGTTTTATTGATTCTCACAAGTCGAGCATAAACATTCTTGGTGGAGATAGAGGGGAAAGTTAGCAGGGACAAACACTAGATTTAGAGGTGGTGGAGGTAGAGGGGAAAGTAGCCCACCAACACTAAACTGAAATGCGCAGAAATACTTACCATCCTCGCCGGCAAACGGCGCATGAACGACACAACATGCGCCGGGGAGGATACACGCGTGGAAAGTACGTTTGAGGCAGGCGTCCTCTCTAACCTCTCAGTCCTCTCTAAAGTCATTTCATCCTCTGTCGCCATCGCCGGAGATGCAGCTCTCGCAGACGCCTCCGATGTTGTTCCTGACGTCTTCGTCGCCAATTCCTCCACGCGTTCTGCTTCGGCTGTCCCCTCCCCGGGAGCTTTCACCGCCTCCGATGCCGCTCCTGCTGTTCCCGCCATCCCCTTCGGTCGCGCACCCCTTGCCCTTCCCGTCGCTCCTTGCGCGCCGGAGGGCCGCCATCTTGCCAAGGGCCGCCATCTTGTCCACGAGGCGCGCGCTCTGGCCCGCGCCTGGCGGCCGCAGCAGCACACGGCGAAGATGGAGGCGGCGCGCGCGAAGTCGAGCGCGTAGGCCACGCAGCGGTAGGTGAGCTCGCGCCGCAGGAACTCGCTGTAGACCAAGAGCTTGTCGGTGAGGCGCGAGCCGTCGGCCAGCACCACGTCCGAGTCCTTGGTTGCCCACGCCGCCACGTCCGCTGCCGTCTCCACCACCCCCATCAGCAGCAGCAGCTTCACGTACAACACCGCGCTGCCGACAGTCGGAACGGCGACTTCTAACACCACTACCTCTACGATCAATACCAAGTTATTTACCAACAGTACTACCACCACCAACAGCTTCGCCACCATCACCATCTGTACCAGCACCACTACCGACACTACCATCGACACTATTCCTTATAGCTCCACCTCTACCATTACTACTGCCACCACCACCACCACCACCACCACCACCACCAACACCACCAACACCACCACCACACTCTCGCCCTCTTCCATTACCATCACCACCCTAGTGCCACTATAACTGCCACCACAATTAATATAACCGCCACCTCCATCACCATCATTGTGGAGGTCATAATTATTGGGCATTTTGGCTAACTTTGGGCCATGTAATACAGGGATCTCTGCTAAGCCGGTTCCTGTGATCCCAGAACTGTTACCCCCGCGACGAACCCAGACGAGTTCTTCTCATTGGCACTGACTGATGAACTTTAAGTGTAATAGTTTAAAGTGTCATAATTCTAATGAAAACATGTTTCAGTGAATGAAGTTACATGATTTATCATGAAAATAATTTGAAATGATTAGAAAACGCCTCGTATAGGCAAGGCGTATTCGAAAAGTACAGTTAAAGAAACATTATTTTTTTCAAAACAAAATTCTTATTTACGTAAAATAGCATTTCTTAATCTATTTTTCTACATAGTTTCCATACTTGTCACAGCGTGCTTTCTTTGCCACCTGCATAAAAAGATATCGCCAGTGAAGACAGTGATTTTTACTTTCTCGCTATGAAATAGAAAGAAAGTTATGTAATGCTGCACGAAAAAAGCAGCAAATTTGAGGCAGAAAAACTCTTATTACAGGGACCTGGCCACGAAAAAAGGATGAATACAGTTGCTACATGTATGGAAAAAAATTTCTATCACGTAGTGTAGCCAGAATCCATGTTTTGTGGGTCCTTGATACCGAAAAATTCCCCGACTAGCGTGTTTTCCTCCAGGATCGAGCGACGTGTGATGGTGTCTTTCTGTATTAATAGATCACAGTCGCTCGGGGTGAATACCAGGCTGCCGCGTAGCGCGCAGATATTTAAAGCACATAATCTTATTTAATTCAAACTGTATTTTCAATCTCAGACTTGATTTTAAAATTATTTCAAAATTATTATTGTAACATTTTATCCATTTAACCTCTGATGTTGTCGATTTATAAGTTGCTGTAAACAACGTTTGCTTTCCACTAACTACTTACAACTTGTAGATTATATTACATTTAAATTTTTAGATAACATTACTTTTTAGTCATTTTACTATTTAATACATTACTCTGTATATTTGTGACATGTGGTCAGGCGGAAGAGCGGGCCTGATGGCCCGAGCCTCGCCATATTAATAAAGGCATATTATTATTATTATTATTATTATTATTATTATTATTATTATTATTATTATTATTATTATTATTATTATTATTATTATTATTATTATATTAAAAATCGAATGACGACAAAACGTGTCTGTTCATGTGTGAACAACGCCAGCGGCTAAACCGTTCAGGTAATTTTCACCATTGATATTCTCCGATCGATCTGGTTGATGTCGCGACCCCTTGAATTTGAAATCGGTATTTTAATTTTGGGGGTGCTTTACAAGAAGCCCCCTGCTTTACAAGACATTTTTCAAATTTTCAAAAAAATTGCTCCATAGTTTTTGATTACATTTTGTTGTTGGATAGTGTGAAGAACGTTTAAGATAATGGTTCAGGTCTCATTTTCGTTGAAAACTCTTAGTTTTCGAAAATTTTAAAAGCTCAAATTTTTTTCGGAGTCTTTCTAAAACTAAAATGATAAAGATACAGATTTCCCCCCTTAAAGAAATCTATTCCTTAAAGAAATCTATTCCTTAAAGAAATCTATTCCTTAAAGAAATCTATTCCTTAAAGAAATCTATTCCTTAAAGAAATCTATTCCTTAAAGAAATCTATTCCTTAAAGAAATCTATTCCTTAAAGAAATCTATTCCTTAAAGACAGATTTTGTAATTTCATTTACAATTTTTCGAAAATTTGAGTACTCTGTTACAATGGAACTGGTGAAATGTACTTCTCTTTCTCATAATTCTCAAAAGTCACTCACTCACGAGTCCGGACGATGGCAGGATTTTCGACTCTAGCTGTTCAGTCAGGTCAAATTCAGCCGCGGAGGGGAACTCTAGCGGCCGGCTGCTCTGATCGGCCGTCTTTCCTGGTTTCTCTGAACTACACTAGGCGAAAGCCGGAGCAGTACTTGGGATCTGGTTAAACCCTAACAAACGGGCCGCGCGCAATCTTTCTTTTCTCTTCCCTGTCCTTATTTGCACATGCACTTACATACACTACACTGACACTACGCAGAAGGCTAGTAGGAAGCTTAGTGCTTGTCCCGGCTTGGGCGGTGAGACGCTGATGGGAGATACCTGATTGGGGAAAATGTTCGTAAGCTGACGTAGGTCGGGGCCGGAAGCGGGGAAAGAACACCACAAACTCCCGCGATAAAACACACTACACTTACGGGATTAATGACCTTAGCAGTTGACGCGCCCAGTATCACTAACCAATCAATCAAAAGTCGCTCACATTTCAGACACATTCAAGCAAGTCTCACCTTTGACGTGTGCCTGAAGGTTGTCCGTCTTCCTTTTGATGAAGTATGCCTACATCCTTCCTCATAGCTCGTATTTTCAAAGCAGTGTATGCAAACATGGAAATGTTCATTAGGAGAATGATGCACATTGGAGCGTAGTAATAGAAGAGCGTATTCGTTTTCTTTGTCCTGGAGATGGGACCTGCAAGAAAGAATAAACTTTGTATTGAGTCACATTCTTTCGCGACGTTCTTGAAGCTAGGTATCCTACGATATGAATGCAACAATTAATTTCATTGAATATTATTCGACAACAATGTATTGTTATCTAGTTAATAAAAATACTTTAATTTATTTCAAGAAACGCCAATTTAGTTTAACTTTGAGTTGAAAGACCAATTAGTAATTACTAACCAAAAAAGACAAAAAGAAATTAATAAATAATTTCTACTCAATAGTTGTATCCTGTAACATATCATTGAAGAATTAATATTATCATTATTATTAAACCTTTAAATTTAGACTGAATATTTTGTCTGGTCAAATGACTTTTATGAATCAAGTTATTACTATGTGCCGTGCCTTCTTTGGCAGAATTAATATTTCAATTCTTTATTTATCTACTAACTACTTTATTTAACACTACTAACACTGTGTCGTCGAAAACCATTGATAAGTCTCAATTATTTAGTGAATATACATGGAGAAAATACATTTATTGTTATTTTATGGTTAATAATGAAGTAAAAATATAACATACAGAATATTAAAACTTAAATCCAATTCACGAAGCAAAGGTTTATTGCATCTTTAATATTCGCATAACAGCGTGTAAGAAGTGGGAGAGAAAGCGAGTATAAAATATACTTTTTATGATGTTTCAATAGCTAATACTTAATAGTATTTACCTACATTTTGTCACGGATATTGTCGATTTGGTAGAAGTCAAGATATCTTGAAAAAAGGACGAGTGGTGTTGGAAATACTAACCTTCTTCAAAGAAACATGTCTTCGTGTGGTAAAGAGGTCCAGAGAACGCATAATCTGAGAGGGTGCTGACTATTACTATCGTCGCAATAACTGGCAACCCCCACGCATACAGGCTGTAAAGGCAGAAGGCTCTCAAGCCGCTTCTCTTGCCACCAACTGCGCTTTTGTTTCGTAGCATTTGACTGCAACAAGGGTGAAAAAGTAGTAGTTAAAATGGCAAATTTAACATGAGTTAACTGAATTATAAAACTGATGAAGCCCAATTCTTCCTTGGTATTTGACGTAAAATTTTTCACATTTTATTTATAAACAATATATGTAATTATTTAGAACAGTTTACTTCAAGTATTCGATTTAATAGATTATGTTTACACTATTGTATGTAAAATGTGCAAAGGTGCCTTGCTCGACATTATTACCTGAATCCACGAGCCATATTGATGCAAATGACTTGTAGCCAAAATGCTGCTGCCAGCAGAAAGAAGTTTATTGCAATAGCTGAAATAGACATGTAATTTTGATTTTATTTAATTTGTGACAAAACAAATAAATAAATATCATAAATAAATATCATAAAAAAATATAATAAATAAATGTAATAAATAAATGTAATAAATAAATTTAATAAATAAATTTAATAAATAAATATAATAAATAAATTTAATAAATAAATAAATTTAATACGTAAATAAATATAATAAATAAATACAATAAATAAATAATTTAATAAATAAATTAAATAAATAAATAAAAACCAAATGGAATGAGACGAATGGGAGACAAGTGTTATCTGCGCTCGTTTTCTTGAGCTCCACAATCCCTATTTCACTCTTTTCCTATACGTGATTGATTGATGAATAGAAGCACCAGCAAAGTGTAGTCGGAAACATTTGAAAACTATGCATTTTCTGTTCCTAGTAAAACAAGAATTGCCTTCGCGGTTTAGCTCATTGGTCAGCGTGATTGCTTTCCATGACGTCACCCCGGGTTGGATTCCGAGTTAGGCAAGATTATAGTGTGTGTTTTCCTTGCAATGTCCCAGTATATGTTGCTGTTTGACGATGTGAAAACTCACTTCTCCGTTTGAGAAGACCAGGATACGGTGTAGGGATGTCTTGGTGCAAACCACATGTACCCCTAACATCCATGGCCGCGAGGCCTGGGCGCTGCTGGTAGGCCCCGGTCTGTCGCGTCAAGTGGATGTCGTGTCAAGTGGAGACAAGTAAAACAAGAATAATATTTATTTTCTTAGTAAACAGAACACAGACTCGTCTTTACTGGTAAGCTAACAAAACAGACATCTACACCCCTGACCTTCACATAACGCAACTAGCAACTAGTGGTGTTCCAACAGCACATACTTTCTCACATTATTTCTAAATTTAAAGATTTCAAAAATTACGAGAAAAATGAGACCTGCAGCATTCTTTTAAGAGTTCCTTCTCTTACCCGTTTTTGTAAAAATGTTTTTTTTATAAATTACATAAATTTCAAGCACAAAGTAAGTGAAAACTGTTTGTTGCTTCAAAAGATTGTACGCGACCCATTTTAAAGATATATTTTTTACAACAGACTTTGTCTTTTCAATTTTGTAGTTTAGAAATGTTAACTTTTTGCAATTTTCAAAAATATGGAGAGTTTGCTGAAAGTGAGACTAAGACTATATTTTTACCGTCCATACATACATATGAGGAGAAAGTTTAAAGAAAGAATTGAGAAAACAATTGTTTACAAAAATTAAAATTGCCTGTATTTCGCTCAATATTACACTAAAACTACTCATATTTTCGAAATAATTGATCATAAACGTATTTCAAAATCTGTCTTTAAAGAAAAAATTTAAGTCAGAACAAAATTATCTATTTCCAATATTGTAGTTGTTCGAACACGCCCCCCCACAAAACATCACTTTTGAAATTTTCGAAAAATTCGGGATTTTAACGAACGAGAGACCTACACCATTGTCTTATACGCCCTTTACGCTAAACAAGGATAAAGTTTCATCAAAAAACTTTGAGCGATGTTTGAGAAAATTATGAAAATGTTTTTGAAGCTCCATTTTAAGTACCCTCAAAAAACCAAATATCAGTTTGATACTCCCAAATCTCGGGTTCGTTCTTATTGATTGGGGAATGTCAATCTAGGAGCAAAACGGCCCACAAGGGGCCCACAAAACATGGATTCTGACTACACCACTTTCTAGATGTTGACACATTGCCGGCCAAATTACTTCGAATTTGGCGCCTTGTCTTTTTTAACAGGGCGTTTGATGTTCTTTGAAGGCGTTTCAAAGGAAAAGATCGTACATTTTAAACTTGGCGCCTTCGAGATAGTCTTAATTTTCTCCTAAAACCCGCGCGAATTTCTTTCTTCTCTGGTTTCAAAACATTCCTTTCTTCTTGCAAGTTCCTTGAAGTCGAGCTCAACTTGTTCTATTAGTGCGGAGCGCCACCGAAAGATCGCACCAGCTCCTGGGAAAAGATTCTCCACTCCCGCGTAAATGCGGCCCGGATGAAAAGCTGAGAATTTCTATATCAGCCGGCTGATCGCCTTGTCACGACAAGGAGTGCGGAAAGCTTCGTAAAAAGCATTTTGGAAAGTCTTCAAGGTTCTACCCAGAGTGTGCCAGGAAATGTATGTAATAGAAAAACGTAGCTAAAGGCACGGAATTCGTAAGGAAGGGCAGTTTTCGTGGGCAGAGGTAACTGTGACAACTTCAATACTCTTTGTTTTCTTTCGCCAAGTAACAATACTTGTAAATTGTGTGTCATTTATTTTCCAGAACATTCTTGTCTGACGAAAGAACTACTGCGACAGAAGAGGCGATGTTCCATTGTCATTTCATTTTTATCAACAATGCTATGCTCTCCCAAACTTTCATTCAGCTATTTTCGCTGCCTGAACACTAGAGGAAGTAATTTTCTATGATTTATCCTCCCTTTTATCACTAGGGCCCGATAATAAGAGTTTTCCTGTCGAGAATTCACCGTTTCAGCGCCTTCTCTTCTTTTATTTGTAAGGGCGAGAAAGTAAAAGGAGAGCTCAAAAATAGTGAAGTTATATTTATATCCAAAAACCAAAATAAATGAATCTCTCTCCATTTTCTGAATGGATCTTCTCATTGCTTTTACAACTTTTAAATAAAAAGCAGTTATAAATCTACAATTAATTCGGAGTAGTTTAATTCCTGAAACACATTTAATGCAATGGACAATTTATAAGTCAATGTATTGATATACATTCCTTGAGAATTTGTAAAGCTCAGAGACAGCATAGCCGCATTCCCAGGGACTCTGAGCGAGAGATTATAGTGGAATTTTGATCATCGCAAAATATTAATCGCTTCCGGCAGGCACGTCAAACGCGCCTGCACGAGCTGCTTGCACGAGCCCGCCTCCTACGGGCACGGGCAACTTCCTCTGACTACGCATTTTTCCCCCTCCAAATACAGAAAGGGGTGTACATGCGCAAGCTGGAGCGGCGCATGTACAAGCAAGCGGCGTACATGCAATCAGCGGGGTGGTGAATAGTGGCTTCGAACGAAAATATGTTGTCAGATTTTTTAAATCAACTTACCGAGAATTAAATTATGTTTATATGCTTCACTACTTATTAATATTTGATGTTTATTTTCTCACTAAATTCTCCCTTATATAAATATCTTTGCTAAGTGACAGGAATAGGTTTGAAAGGCGAATTCTTTTTTTGTTTTCGTTTTGTGTTGTGTTATCAAATCATTCAGTCATTTATTGAATTTAGCAATAATGTGAAATAAATTAACAAGTCTCTATAAATTAACAATTTTCGCTTACGGACAGAAAGCGCTTTTAACAGACCCGAATACTTGTGGGTTAAACCTTCTATCCTGAAAGTAGAAAGTTCTTACATTTATATCACTCTTAAGTAAACAGGATTTCCAAATCAAGATACTTTCGATCCTAAGTTTTTAATTTTACTCTCAATTGTGAATTGAAATCGGACTCTTGTATTATTTCGTGTTAATGAATAATTTATTTACCTTAAAAGTAAAATAGTAATTAATACAACTAAAAATTGTGACAATAACTGTCACGTAACATCTAAAGACTTTCATGAGCCAGGTATCCAGTGACGTACCGCCACTCTGTAGCATTTGTTCAACCTCTCCTTTTAAATTTGATGCCAGTTTCTCTGGACGTAGTGCCTGCGAGTTCTGGTAAGCTTGTTACCTTGCCCGCTTCCTTGTCATTCCTGGCTTATGGTCTGATAGCAAGAGCATATTTTCATTTGAGCTCAAGACACCGCGCGTGACCACCCTACTCACACTTGCCACAAGTAGTTGACGCATGGTTCGCGCTTTTCCATTTTCAACTAATAGTTTTCTCATGTCATCCGGCACAATACAGTAAACTATAGCAGTTCCAACTACTGGGCACTTCGTCTGTAATCTGTTTCGGTAATTACTCTCAGTAAACGAAAGCTTTGCTTTTGTTTGAGAGGACTTTTTTGTTTAAAATGGATGTGCCGAGAGTGTTTAAGTCTTAACGGTAAATTGCATTTAGTATATTAATAATTTCATCAATTTGTTTTCGGGGTTTTGCAGAAAAATTACGCCATCAGCACGCTTTATGGGCTCGCGAGATTCTGAATCGTCCGTATGCAACCGACGGGTACTCGCGATGGGAAATATTTCCTATCTCTTTCACGCTACCCTCCTTCACGTCAAGCAGCACGCAATGATCTATTCGCGATTCTTCAACACCTGGCGTAGCCACGAGACGTCGCTTCACTGCTCGTGCCAAAGAAAGATCCCGCTGTCATACGGCAATGACTACTCGCTGCTGGTGAAGGCTGAATAACAGAATGTGAATTGCTGAGAGGGAGCGCAAGGGACTGTCCCTTCTGATAAAGAGTAAATAATTTTCTCCGACACATACAGTTCATTCATTCTACGTGCCTCATTCATGATATCTACACTTCAGGAGGTTCAAATGAAGAACAGTTGAGAAAAGAATATGTGAAGATCAATCTTAGATCGGTTTGCACGCTCGCTTTTCAAAAAAAAAAAAAAAAAAAAAAAAAATCGGGAGAATTAACGAACGCGCGCATGCGCACCAAAGTTTCTGGAGCGGCACAGCTACCGTCCTACAACTCCCGAAATCGTTCGTCAAAATGAAGCTTGTAAAATGGATTTCAGCATTTATGTAGACCGGACTGCACAAGCGAAGATGGTTCCACTCGTCACCCTCCACCCCACACCGTCTTCAATTTCCCCCCCTCCCACAGCGCACCCTGCTGGGTAGTTTCCCAACGCCCGCTCACCCAGCGGTTGGCAGAGCTCCGTCCTGAAGTTGTAGGCGGCGTTACAGGCGTTGGCCGCGAGCAGCGCGGCGGCGTGGCAGGCGAGCGCGCGCCCGTGCGTGGAGGCGCGCGACTGCGCATGCGCCAGCGTGGCCGCCACTGCCGCCGCCAGCAGCGCCGCCGCCGGCACGCTCAGGTACGCCGGGCCCTGCAGCGCCTCGAAGCGCGGCAGCGCGTAGCCGCACACGCCTGCGCCCACGGAAGGCTCTTTACTTCTCTGACGAAGGGCGATATTGGGTTGGAGTTCGGGTGAAAGAAGCAATGTCAGGATTATGAATGAAAATATTTAGTTATATCAGACTCGGGTAAGAATTATAATTTTAAAAAGTTAATAATAATTTTTATTATTATTATTATTTATTATTTATTTTATTATTATTATTTTGTTAATCGGCCGACTAGGACCACGCTTGCAAGCATCCTGCCTTTACCGTGGCTCAGTTTTTATTTATTCTCACGGTGGCAGGTGCCTGCGACAATTTTTGGGGGGGACCAGCATTTTTAGCTGGATCCGGTTTTTATCCCCCACGGTTGTTAACCCTGGGGGTATGGAAGATGAAATGATATGATGATAATGGGGGTGAAAGGACAACACATACAGACATACACAAATACATCCATGCCCGAGGCGGGACTCGAACCCGCGATCTTCTGGTCCGAGACCACTCCGGCACTACTGCCTTAGCGATCTCGGCCATCTGTTCGGTATTATTTATTATTTATTATTTATTATTTATTATTTATTATTTATTATTTATTATTTATTATTTATTATTTATTATTTATTATTTATTATTTATTATTTATTATTTATTATTTATTATGTATTATGTATTATGTATTATGTATTATTTATTATTTATTATTTATTATTTATTATTTATTATTTATTATTTATTATTTATTATTTATTATTTATTATTATTCACAGTATCTACTGGTCGATATGTCAACCACACGCAGGAATGATGACCAGGTGTGTGGTTGCTTTACTGAAGGTTCAGTTGGCTTCTGACAATACGGCATGTATTCAAAATTACCTACTTTTGCATATTATACACATTCCTGGCATCCAAGTGAAGACACTCCAGTGCCCAAGGTGTCATTTTCGGGATCACTCCTGTAGCTGATATTATTAAAGGCACAGTTGTCGCTTTACTGATGTTCCACTGATTTGCGACTTCATGGGCGAGGTCGGTATACTTATTATTAATATTATTATTATTATTATTATTATTATTATTATTATTATAATCTAGTGGTGCTCCAACGGCACGTACTTTCTCGCGATATTGTGAATGGTTATGCAAAATTGTATTTTGAAAATTTCTGTCAAACACTTCAATTATCATTTGAAATATTCTTAAAGAAACGAAGCGCGAGAAATAAAGTTACGCGAAATATAGTCAGATTTTAGAAAAATTGTACATCACATTACTTCAATATTTAACGAACACATTTTATTAAGGAAAATCTCTATCTTTAATATTTTATTTGTAGGATACGCCTAAAAAAATGAATTTCTAAATGTTTACAGAAAAGTCATTTTTAAGTTAAGTAAAAAAATGCTTGGAAAATAGTTTCTTTTGACTAAAAAACATTTTATAAAGATAGTTCACAAGGCAACCGGTTGGTAGAATAAAACACAGGATGAAGGTATCTTACCTATGCTCCATTGCAAGTCGCCGTTGCCGTCAGCGACCAGTTGTCCGTCGAGGCACGGGTACCGCTCCAGGTAGTTGTCCTCAAAGCTTCCACGTCCCAACAGAAATTTTATACTGGTCTGCCTCGTCACATTCGACACGTCGAGAGTTCGGAATTGTCCAGGACTACAGAGCAAGTAGCTATTGTACGCAAACAATGGATTCGTGTTCATGTTTCTGATATACTTCGATCCGTTCATTGTCATATGAAAGTTTTCCACGCAACGCGATGTTCCAGCTTCCTCAACTATTAATTGACTTTGCGGGCAGCATTTGAATATTTGAGGCAACGTCCCATAAGTACACATTCGAATGGCCCAAGGTCCCATCGGTCCGTTTGTTGCTTCCAAACAATAGTCAGCTGGTTCAATTATTGTTTCCACATTTCCTGTTGTAGAATCATTCACTCTCAGTGTGACATTCATTCCTTCGCCAAACGATATTCGCGAGGTGTCGTTGGCCTGTAGGACAAGAAACCTGTCACAAGACGAAGAGCCCGCGTAGTGCACCGAGAGGTCTCGGTTCATCAGTTCGGGCGGAAGCCAGTAGAGATCGTGTGGTTTTCTCGCTGACAGTTCTAGAGTGCTCTCGTTGTGAATATTTGATAGGGGATCTATACGTTTCCCGGTCCGAGACACGCAATCTCGACCGTTTGTATGTAATTCTTCCCCTTTGAAGCAGCATTTCCAAATATGAGTGCCTTCCGATTTCACTGGCGTGATCAGCATCGGTATTGCTAGTATTATCCACCAATGCATCTTTATACGAAATAGATTTGTTGGTTTTGAGTGACGATCATTTAACACAGTTGGCTCTAACATCTGTAATGTACGCTTTATATAACGATTTCGGTTTATTTTAAGAGTTTGTAGTGAGTATTTTACCTGAGGAAGATTTTCTTCAGTTACTTTCATTGCGAAAGAGGAATCACTTGTTTTCATGAAGTATGATAAATAGAAATAGTACTTGAGTGTTTATTGAATGCATTTAGGCTTATACACCGTATATTCGAGCTCTGCATTATATTTATCTGACGAATAAGCATATATTCTACACGTATTAGACGTATGCTGTATATGAATACTTCATTATTTCTGTAAGAAAAAAAAAGAAGAAAATTTTAAAAACTCATTTAGACAATATGAGTTGTAATGGCACATATACATTTTACGTAAAGATGTAAGTGCATATAAATAACAATTCATTTCTAATAGGGCTTACTTAATGTAATTGAGAAACATATCTTGGCGCAAATAAAACAATGTTTTGCCAAGGTGGTAGCATTAGTAGTGTACATCTTTCATTTTTCCTAGTCGTGTTTGGCTCATTTCAACAGTCAAAAACATGCATGTCAAACTTACGAAACACCTCAGGTACCTTTTATCTATAAGCCGCACTTTTCTATCTTGAATTGTGGTTTATGGTCTTTATTACCAAACAATCTGGAATCGCACGACTACTGCCATACATCCACGTGTACACTAGCTGCTTTTCCTGTTCCACATCTTCAGCCTCGTGGGACCGGTTTAACATGACGGAAACAGGTCCTATTGCCCCCTCTCCGTGGACAAGGTCAGCATCACTGCCTGAGAAGATTCACACAAAGCTATTGCGTTAAATATTATTTCCTTCGATATCGTGGTTCCTGATTGGAAATTTGGAAACTGTTGAAAATCTTAGTGACGTGAACATTAAGTACACACAAAATATTGATATTTTCATAAAAATGAATCCAATCAAAATGATTATCAAGGGAATCCCACCAACTATGGGCGTCCCCCAAAACTTCTAAACGGTTCACGATATCAAAATGCAGTTTTCACTCAATAATGCGAAATCATGGGGCATAACATGCTGATATAAGAGATCTAGTTTGAAATATTTTTACTTTTTGAGAAATTTAATCATCTTTGATTTTTTAAATGGAACGGTATATTTTTCTCACTAACAGTAGATAGATCATAAAAAGAGGAATGCAATGATGTAACGTATGTTAACGTTTGATAACTTTTTCCCCTTGGTGTAATAATTACGGGAATCATGTTTAAAATTTAGATTAAAACAGGAAGGGGGGGTAGTGTGGCGAAAGAGTGAATGAAATTGATAGTATGACAAATCAACATGCAAATAAAATTCTTTCTACATTATTTAAAAAAAAGGTTCATTAAATTAGGATATTTAACCAATTCACCATTAGTTCAACAAAGTAATTACTGTAAGCATTCCACACTATATTGGACTTACACAATTAAACAAGAGAGTTTCATTGAATGAAGTTGTTAAAATACTTGAATTATATTATTTCATTTACATTACATATTAAAGTTATACATCTCTTCGCGAGATACAGTAAGTACCTACAAAGAAAGGCCCAAAATAGACAAAAAAAAAACATGTTTCAAATGTCAATAGTAATTTCCAGTTACCGTTCACGACCATGCATTCCAATGACGAGCGAACGGCGTCGTCGACCGGTGTGAGGCACACGCGGTTTCTCACTGGCAGCGCTCGAGTCGCGTGCGTCGCTCGCGGCCGCGGTGCGCCGGGAAGTCACGTGCGGCCGGCTGCGCTCCTCCGATTCGGCCTTCACCCGCGCCGCACACGCGGTTCCTTTAGGTGAGGTGGGGTGCGGTGAGGGAGGCCGCGGCAGCGCTGTCTTCCTCGACTGTCGTTCTTCAAGGCTCGAGGCGGGGTCGACCTTCCATCTGCGTTCTCGCAGGGCGTCAATTCTCGAGAGTCGCTCTCCTCTCGATTCACGTAATTCTGTGCCTTGCAGTTTGACACTGGTAAGCGAGTCGGGGCGGTTTTGAAATATCATTTGTGTAAATAGTTACATCTGTAACAATTGAAAAAGCCAATAGTCAAAACAGGCTTAATAATGTATTGAAAATGTCTCCAAGGAAACGAAATCGAGAAGTGGTGACTCCAGTGCAGTGGTGACGAGCGGACCTGGATGGTCGTGTTTATTAAACCGCGGGTCACTGCCTCTGTACTACTTCGGTCAAGGCCATCTGCAATATGATACATCAGACCTTCATGCAAGAATCGATACTGGACAATATAGTGCCGGTTTTGGTCATGTGTTTATGATTGCCACGTACGTTCCTTGTGGCTCCAGGTGTACCACGTATTTACCTAGTGGCTCCAGTGTAAATACGTAGTTTTTAGTCGTTTGTACGGTCGTTCTTGTCTGGGTGTTAATCCTGCTACAATTCATTAAGGTATTTCAATTTTAGAAGGATAAGACGCTGCAAGCCGTATGGGTTGAGTGCATTAATCGTTATTCCTATGTAGTGACGGAAAATTCTTTAGTCTGTGAAAAACATTTTGATACATAGATATATTTGTAGAGAGGTTGTGTTTACTGTGGTTGGTGCAGAACCGGTTATTCTTCCTGCAAAGAAACATAGAAATGAGGAGAGATGACTAATGATAATACTCCTCAAATTATTTCCTTCTATTCTGAGTGCCCCAATAGGCGACAAGATTCTACGTATGGATCAATCTCGTTTCAAACTTTTACACTTTGTTTAGATGTTATAATTTTCTATAAAACATAAAGTTGTCTACATTTTATTGTCTACATTGCCATAATTTCAAATGGATCCTCCAATCACAAGATGGGGGAATATTTGAAATGTGACAGGTGTGAAGTTTGTAGATGAAGTTTGAAGACTTGGTTAATCATATAGATGGTTTTAATGAGTGATTGGACGTTGGCCAGAGAATTATACTTTTAATCACTTTTTTGAAAGACATTGTAATATAATTCGTTTGATGCAGGGAAGGTCTCTAAAACATTTTCTTTGCCTCTATTCCTTTTTAAAAACAAGATTGGAATTTTGTGTTGTTCTATGCATGTGGTGGTTAATACCAACATATGAATATAAAATTCTGAGATTTTATAAGAATTTTAATTGCAGCTTAAGCTATAATTGAAATTTCGTAGAAAAATGATATGTATGCTATTTATGATATCATTTATTATTTCTATTATTATAGATATGTGTATTTTGTATGGACTTTATTATCAATTAAATAATATTTTAGTTAAATAGGTAACTACAGTATAATTGCATTTGAATAATATTTTCTGTTCCATTGTATTTTTAATAATAATAATAATTATAAACAAATTATTGGAGCCGTTTATGAAAAAAGTTTGAAAATGTCGGGGGGGTATGAAAAGTAACCCAAAATTGTGAAGAAAGTTTTTCAAATCGCAGCGCTTCGATTCGAACCAGATCTACCGGGGAATATCCATTTTGGAAAAAAACCCTACGTACGATTTAGTCGCTGGTGATGTTCACACACGGACGGACTTAACGGACAGATAGACGGACGAAAGTTTAAAAAACAACACTTTTTCGGTATCCAAAACGTGTATTTCCGTTGAAATCGCGATATCGAATTTCCGCAGATTTACGTAACTTTCTCTGCTACGTGTATTACTCCGTAAATACGAACTTATACGAGAAAGTATCAATTACCATTTAATCAGACCTAATATTTACTTAAGTTATTAATAGAAGAACATTTGGAATTCGTATGGATTTCATAATGACATATATATGAATTTTATTAACCCACTGACGCCCAGCGAGCCTCGTGACTACCTCTTGGTCAGCGTGCTTGCTTTCTACCATGTGGACCCGGGTATATTTCGCGGTCAGGCAAGATTATAGGGTGGGTTTTCCTTGCAATGACCCAGTACATGTTGCCGTGTAAATGGAAGATTGTTTTCAGCATATCTATGAATATTATACAGATTTTTTTATAATTGTCAGTTGATTCTTTTCCTACTCAAGTTCTTAACGTAACCCATTACCATAGCAGTTGATTGATTAATTGATGTTTCCAGGCACGTGCACTGCTATGATCTGGGTCCCATTGGTGTTTTTGCCTAGAGGTGGGAGGTTTCCTCTTCCTCTGGGTAGAGAGGTCCGACGCCGATCTTCACGTTGGCTAGTGGGGAGTTTCCTACTCCAGATATCTGCCCCCAGCCTGCCCCGCTCCAGCCAGACCAAGCTCTCACTTACCGACTAGTCTTTCAAGATATGTCGTAGTATAGTGCATGTGTGTGTAAGGAGGGATAATACAAAGAACAGGAACCGATACTCACGATCCGTGACCCGTTTGGTAGGGTAGATACTGCTCCGGCATTCGCCTGGTAATGATCAGAAAACCACGGGAGACTACCGAGCAGCCAGCCGCTAGCACAGCAGTTGACATTCCAGGAAATTTTAATCAGTGAATTATTTAATCGGGGGTGGTGCAACAAGTTTGGGGCCTTCGTAAATATTTTTAATATAATTGAGCTCCATTGTTTCTTGTTTGCCAGTTTTGTCTCTATTCTCATAGGCCACTGCCACCCTTCAGTGGGCGTGGGCGTGGGCGTGGGCGTGGGCGTGCGGACGCTTCCTCGCCCTTGACCCCCGTCAGGCGCAGGCGTGCGCTTGCGTGCGTCGCCCGCGGGCGAGAAGGGCCCCTCCGCGTCAGCGGCCACCGGCCGGGCAGGGGGGGAGGGAGGCTGAGGGCGACCGGCTTCCGCCTCGGGCCACCGCCCCCATCGGGATGCGAAGCGCGCGCCTCCAGCTCCGCAGCCTCCTCCCTCCTCCTCCTCCTCCTCCGCCGCCACCACCCTGACCTCTGGCGCCGCATTCTAATTGATCGCGAGGGGGCGAAAGGTCATGAGGCTCTATGAGGGCACCGCCACTGCCGCTCAAGTCCTGACGGTGCGGTGGTGCAGCAGCTTTTGCGACACTGGCAGGGATTGCGACAACATCTCGACAACTTACAAAAAAACCATCATGGCGTCGCTTACGTGTGGCGAAGCCCTTGTACTCCCGAAATGGAGCTCAGTTGAATTCAGGGACCGCCTGCCTCGATAACTGATTCGCTCTTGCAGCTTCGTTATCCCGCTTAATCACAAATACTTAACACGACAGGGCTCGGAACTGTCGTGAAGATCAGGCTGCCTGGCTCATGCCCGCCCGGGCCGAAGCGGCGGCGTCGGCGGCTCCTCAGGCGGGGAAGTTGGGCCGCAAAGAGAGGGAACTCTTACCCTTTCGCGCACGCGCAGTCCAGTTTTCTTTTTCAAAGTTGTCGAGCTATAGGTCGAATTCACTGTCTGGAGGAGTAGTCTACCGGGCGGCTACTCTGATTGGGAGTTTCCAGTGCTTTCTCAGAAAAATATCAGACGAATACCGGAGCGGAACCAAAGCAAACGATCACCGGACCGCGCACGGACGTCCCTCCCTCGTCCTTATCCCCTCCCCTCCCTTTACACACAAACTTACACCGAGATGCACACGTCCGACGACCAGTAGGAAGATAAGTTTGGCGCCGCGAGAGCAGTGCCTCCTGGAGGGACATCTCTGAAGGGAGAAACCTACGCAGCTGACGTGTAGGGCACCTTCGAATCTCAGTTCCACAAGAGGAACTTCATCGCCGCCCCTCGGGATAAAAGCGTACTCGAAATTAATGAATAGCCTTAGTGAATAACGCATCCGCAAATATTAAATCTATCATTGGTTGTAGTCTATCCTTTATCATTGATAAGTCTTCTTGTAGGTTATTCAACAACTTAGTCATTGTACGAAGTGAGTAATTTTGTGAAGTGATTAAAGGAAGTACTGCGTTAAAATTATATTAAAACGACTAGATTTTGAATACGTGCTTTTTAGTTTATTTAGACAGTCCATGGATAATCAAAGAATATTATAAACATACAAGATTGATGAATTGAGGTTTCCGGACAAGACAACTGCAATACTTATTAGTAGGCGGCATATTTTAATGAAATGCCTTTTTTCTTTTCACTTTAGAACAATGTCGTTTGGTATAGTAATTCATTTTATCTTATTACAAAATAAAATGAACCAATTCATGTCATTTTTTTTGCATTTTCGTCGATTTCGACTAATAACTCATTTTCCCCCTTTTACGTCATTTTTAATGCACTTCTAGCTGATTTAAACGATTTTAATACAATTTTAATGGTACTTACTTCGAAATATTTACGAGGGGCAACAAATGTTCAACACAGGATTCCTGAGTAGCCTATACGATTTCTTCATTCATATATTGTAATGTAAATATTTTGTATTTTAACGTTCCTGTGACGCCTGTCGGTGCCATTTCAGTTCCGCGATAAATCAAGGCAGATATTTTCATATATAAAAGAGCAGTCTAAACCAAAAGTTTGCAAGATGAGTTCATTTGAACAAAAGGAAAAAATCGATTACATCAGTAATATATCCAACAGCTTGAATTGTTCCTCTGGGGTGGTCTTGATAGACTTTTTACGTCATTTTCCGTCGTTTTCAGGGAATTTGTAAAGCATTTAAGAGTATTTTATCGATCGTTTTTGGCAATATTTTAGGTCATCAAAATGCGCCCCCTTGTCATTAGTGTAGTAAATGTTTATCACCGAAGGTGGCGGTGTTAGTCTCCGCTGGATGACGAGATCCGGCAACTTACAGCTTTCGGAGATTTTCGTATCAGGGATCCCCTCTGCGGGGCACCATCCCAATGGGGACCAGCTCTAAGCTCTCGACCTGTCTCCCGACATTTGGTAGTGTGGTGCATACGAATACACTGAAGAGCCAAATGGCTGGCACAGCCGTGCATAAAGAAATAAAGAGATCTGGAACAAATCAGAATAGGTGGTCCGATCTACAAGGCAACCAGAGTTGGGCACAGTTATTAGATCTGTTTCTACAATGGCAGGTTATCACTAGTCAGTTAAAAATAGTGCGAAAACGGGACCGATGACGACAGAGGAGACTCATTACACGTGACAGAAGCACAACCCTTCCGCAAATTGCTGCAAATTTCAATGACGGGCTATCAAGAGTGTCAGCGTGCGAGCCATTCACTGAGACATTATCGATACGGGTTGCCTTGTACTCGGAGTACACATGTACTCTTGATGACTGCACGACACAACGCTTTACGCCTCACCTGGGCCCGACAACACCGACATTAGACTGTTGACCGGAAACACGTTGCCTGGCCTGACGAATGTCGTTTCACATTGTACAGCGGATAGTTGTGTATGGCGACAACCTCATGGATCCATGGACCCTGCATGTCAACGAGGGACTGTTGAAGCTGGTGGAGGCTCTGTGAGTGTATGGGGCGTGTGCAGTTAGAGTGATATTGGACCCCTGATACGTCTAGATACGACTCTGGCTGAGACACTGCGGAAGCATCCTGTCTGGTCACTTGCACTCATTCATGTCCATTGTGCATCCCGACGGACTTGTGCAGTTACAGCAGGACAATGGGACAGACTCATTTTTATTAGAGTATTTATAGTATTTTTTTAAAAATACTATCTATTTTATGTTTATATATATACATATATATATATATATATATATATATATATATATATATATATATATATATATATATATCCAAAATGCCTGTCAAAAACTCAAACATTCAGTTTTTCAAGTATTTAATTACTGCCCACCCCTGACTCTGGCTGGCTCTGAGCTGAATTCAGCGGATCTAACGGGCAATCTAACATAGATCAATGTTCCCTGTGTGGAGCACCGCTCTTCCCTGAGACCATCTACATGTCTCGCTAGTCAAGACAATGAATCGCCGACCCCTTGCCCTCGTGAACCTACTCGCAGAAACAAGAAGATCGGGGCATTGTTCTCGTGGCCTTCTATAGACCCTTCGGCGCGACCTGCCGCCCCCATTGCCTCCACCCTACCGCCGCCTTAGCTCGCCACGTCCACGGAATGTCCCAGTGCGTCATCACTCCGCACTTTGTTAAACATCCGGCGATGCCCGCCGTCTGCTACGTGCTTGTCTCCATGTTTTAGCGCGACACGACGCTACACTGGATTGGTACCTTTAAAATAAGTGGGTTTGGGGCGCCTGCCGGAATCAGCCCCGTAGGCAAACTGCTCTAATCAATGTTTTCCATGTTGTCCGATTCACTTTCAGGAGGATACCACAGTAGCATCCTATATAAGAGGCGTCTGACCGCGCCAACTGTTACCTTCCAATTCCTCCTTAGCAACATTGAGTTATAGCTAACGCGTACTAAAGCCGCAATCAACTGAAATATCGATGGTACATAAAGATCTTATGTGTGGGCGACATGAGTCTTTAGCTTTCGATGAGCATGGATAATGGGAGATTGCGAGACATTCTTTGAGAATCTCCCATTTTCCTTGACACAATTTTACGATTGCTCGTTCATCACAGGACCATCTTTCATCAAATTATTCATCTATACGAGATATGGAATGATTTAGATCCTGGTAGAATGAAGAATAATAAGCATTACAGCAATAGCTATTCATTCACGAATTTGTTTGTCCCTTATTCTCTGATGAACAATGAGCATTAGATATATCGGCGGGATGTGATTTCATGACCAAGCTCGGGAGAAGTGGTGCCTCTTAATTCAGAAAGGAATTGATAGTTTAATTGATTATTTCGTCTTTTCTGGCGCGGCAGCTGGTATGGTCATTAATATGGTAAATTAATCATATCTCACGGTGGCGGTGTTTTACCCCTGCTAAAACGATAGATTCAGTGCAGAGGGATAAACCAAGGAAAGTACCAATCAGCGCAGCGGACCATTTTGCGGAATCAGAGGCGGCGATGATGCAACGGACTGTTATGTTTCGAACTGTTGTGCCGAAGTTCGCCGGTTCAAACCCGATCGACCGTAGATTTTTTAAAGGCGAAAATATCCTTTGCACGCCTTCCTTCCGAGGGGAAGTAAATCGGTCTGTCCCATGTTAGATTTATTGCATGTAAAAGATCAAGCCTAAATGAAGCCTATCAACTGAATTCAAAGCGCCTGTTTCGTCGCCCACGAAATACCTCCTTTTTCTGCTAGTTGGTGAAAGGAGCGTAGCGAAATTTGCGTGGTCAGAAGGAAGAGCGGGCCTGATGACCCGAGACCCGCCACAGAAAATAAGGCATCGATTCATCAGTTCAATTCTCCTCCAGATGGCAGCTGCGTTCGTTTGAGGCATGCAGTTAGTGTCACAAATACGACACCATAAAAGGTAGATTCTCCCATTGAAGGGTCAGCATTGAGGGAGTGCAATGGGGAGACGTGCAATGAGGAGACGTGCAGTGAGGAGACGTGCAATGAGGAGCGCACCTTCGGAGCCGGCAGCCGGTTGGTGGGGGGAGGAGGAGGAAAAGGGCCGAGGGCCGTTGGAGGTAGCGTGCGCCGAGAACGGCTGCCCCAGGCGTGACGGGGGTGGGGGTGGTAGCGTGCTCTGGCGCGAGGTGTCGGCTGCGGCGAGCGGCGATCGCTCTCAATTTAAAATTGGAATGTCTGGGGCTGCCCCTCGCCCACCTCCACCACCGCCGTCTTAACGAAGGCTCCTTTAAAGTGTTTACGTCCCGGAAATGTTAATAAAGCCTTCCGACGGCGTGTGCGTGCCTGGGAGCCCGGAAGCGCCCGGAAATTACCGTGCCAGCTCGCCGCGGCGGCCGTCGCCCGCGATCGCCCTCCACTCGCACTCCCGCGCGCCCGCCGCATCGATCTGTTCCGCAGTTTTATGTCGCGCCATCGCTCGCCCCTTCGTGAAGCCCGCGCTCGGCGCGAGGGGGCGGGGGGCCGTTGAGGGGCGGGGGTGACGGGGAGGGGCGGGGTGACGGGGAGGGGCGGGGTGACGGGGAGGGGCGGGGTGACGGGGAGGGGCGGGGTGACGGGGAGGGGCGGTAGGGGCGGGGGAGTAGGGGCGGGAGGGGCGGGGTGACGGGGAGGGGCGGGGTGACGGGGAGGGGCGGGGTGACGGGGAGGGGCGGTAGGGGCGGGGGAGTAGGGGCGGGAGGGGCGGGGTGACGGGGAGGGGCGGGGTGTCGGGGAGGGGCGGGGTGACGGGGAGGGGCGGGGGGCCGTTGAGGGGCGGGGTGACGGGGAGGGGCGGGAGGGAGGGTTGGGGGGTTGGGGTGTGGGGGGGCTGTGCGTCGCTGTGGGCTTTCGAGCACACCGCTGAGCAGTGCCCTCGGTGGTCATTAGCGACTCGTTTTCCTGCCCTCTCATTGAGCCTTCAAAGGTCATAGCATCATTGCCATTTAATCTTCTATTTGTGCGGATCTAGCATAGGTCTCAGTGACCGAGTGCGCGGAGATATGGCACACCTATGCTGAGGAAACGTTGGCCAGTAATAAAAAAGCTGTATGGGTTCGCTAATGTTTCGAAATAGTTGGTTTAATCTTAAAATCTATGAGTTACATCAGTATTATTTAGTGTTCAAACAAGTGATCGTTAAGTGCAAGCATATGTAGGGCAGATGGTACATCACATCTTAATAGAGAAAGATGAGATCAAAACTTGTGATGGAGCTGAGTTAGTAAATCAAGGATACGATCCCGATGACAATTTAAAGTAAATAAATAAAGTAATAAAGAAACAAAACACTCTGTAATTGGTACTCTGTCGAAGAAAAAAGTTTTTGAAACGAGCTGCGAAAATTCAGAAGAACAAAGAATATCGCGGTTATTGCATGGATGGTATTTTCGTGTGTGTATTTATACTTTTATTTTCACTTCCTTTGTAAGAAGACGAAGCATTATAATCGTGCGCCGGAAAAGGGCAAATTTTTGACAGAAAAACTCTTATGTGACAAAAAAATGGATAAATTATATTCCTCCCCATAGTAAATTACTCCTCTAACACGGGGTGAAGCCAGAACTCAGTTTCTTGATCCTTATAACAAACAATCGAATGTAGGCAAAATTCTGTCTGAAGGAGGTCCGTCTGTCTGCCTGTGGTCATCGCTACCACTTAAACCATTCAGCCGATTTTCTCCATATATAATATTACCCGATCGATGTAAACAAGCTGGAAGCGCAGATAGTTGCAAACAGATAATTTAATTTTTGAGGTAACTTAACGTGAAGGCTTAAAAATATTTTAAACATTTTCCAAAAATTGGCTCCAATTTTTTTATTTAACTCTGTACTCAAATAGCATAAAGAACGGTTATAACTGATTCAGGAATTATGTTCGTTAAAATCCCTGATTTTTCAAAAGCTGCAAAAGTTCAATTTTTTTAGGCATCTTGTTACAACTCAAATATTGAAGAGGGATATTAATATGAGTAGCTTTCGTGTTCTTTTGAGCGAAATATTGGCGATTTTAATTTCTTTAACAATTTTTTCTTAAAAACTTCTTCCAAATTTTTCCTCGTATGTATTAAGAGAAAGTAAAATACAGTATATTCTCATTTTCGGCAAACTCTAAGTATTTTTGAAAATTGCAAAAGTTAAGATTTCAGAACTACAAAATTGAAGACGTTTTTGACTCAAACAAAGTCTGTTGTAAAAATTCTGCTCTTTAAAAAGGTCATGTACATTTTTTTGAAGAAACGAATAGGTTTGACGTAATTTGTGCTTGAAGTGAATTAAATTTATAAAATAAATATTTTGTAAAATTCCTCTGAAAATGTTATTCACATTTCTTCCATGGATAGAAGAAGATACACTTACACGAATGGCGCGCATCTCGTTTTCTTTGAACACTTTGAATTTTCGAAAATTGCAAATTTATAAATAATGCGCGAAATTATGTATTGTAGTACCACTGGTTTTATTGGTCACTGGTCATTTCAACCATTTCGTGTGGGAATAGGTTTTTCCACCTCATCCTGCCAATTGGGACTTTGGAAATTGCGATTTTAAGTTCGTTTACACAGCATGCGCATGGTCTGTTAGAAATTGTTACAGGTCTTAACTGCTAAAATACAAGGCAAGCTTTTCATCAACCTTTACCTGAAGCCGTTAACATGTTTCAATGTAATTTCCTTCTCCTCCTCATCGATACAAATAGCTCTACGTTCAACTTGATTACTTGATTCCCACCATCCATTTCACCGACGGTTAGTCCGGATCGCAAGCCCATGGATCAACGTAACTCCTTTGCCACTTGCGGTGGGTCCGGTTTGTAGAAAGAAGGCGGGATTACAACAAAATGGTTCTGAATGCTCAGTACCATAGTGCTATTGCGTCGTACAAAACGCGTATTCAAAAAACTCACTGAATATTAGAAAATGGAATTAGGGCTGAGATTCGGGGTCATGAGTAATACATGGTGTGCTAGGATTGTCCGTATACAATGCCCTAGAACATCCGAATGCATCCATACTTACGCGAGTTTCGAATTCACAACCAAGTAGCCTACTGTACGGGGATTTTGGTGCACATGCCCCATGCTCTTCCGCCACGACGAGTAAGGTTCGGACCCCTGAAGGAGTTTCCCAGAAGTATTCTCCCGGATAAGAAGCGATTTCCATCAGTTTCTAAGAAGGAGATGCGATGTATTTTTGGCCATGCATTAGGTCGTAATCAGTAATGAATGGAGTGAGAAAAATAAAGTGCGACGGCCTCTGAGTGCTCCGGAATCGCGATTCTTCAGGGATCTGATTCTGGGAAGCAGGGGAGGGGCATGATTGCATGCTTTTGAGGATCGCGGGTTTCCGTTGTGGATGGTGTCGGAGGTTTTTGGATTGTGGGATATTCAACGTCTGTACCTTTACAGGTGGCCCATGACATCAAGATGTCACTGCAGTGCCTCTGACCGGGTTCTAGATTCTGAGAGGGTGTCGAGATCTGAGAGGGTCTCGAGGTCTGAGAGGGTCTCGAGGTCTGAGAGGGTGTGGTCTGAGAGGGTGTGGTCTGAGAGGGTCTCGAGGTCTGGGAGGGTCTCGAGGTCTGGGAGGGTCTCGAGGTCTGGGAGGGTCTCGAGGTCTGGGAGGGTCTCGAGGTCTGGGAGGGTCTCGAGGTCTGGGAGGGTCTCGAGGTCTCAGAGTCGCGGATCTTAAAGGGTCACGAGGACTGAGAGGGCCTCTGCATCTGATAGAATCGCAGGATCAGCGGGTGAGGTGAGGCGGTGCGTGTCACAAGATGTTTTGGAGTCGGTAAGCGGGGTCTGTGTGGTTGCGGGAACACAGGATCTGTGTGTCGCGGGGTCTATGTGCTTGGTGGATCGGAGGCCGTGGTGCTTCCGGGGCGGGCGCCGTTAGCGGGGCGGGGCGGGGCCGGGGCGGGCGCGTGCTGCCGCAGACGCAATCTGCGCGCCGGTTCCTGCGCCGGCGCCGCGCCAATTTCCGCCGCGAGATTGCAACCCTCGCTCGGCGCGTTTTAAAATTGAGATCTCGCGGGCAGTCACGCGCGTCCGCCGCCTGTGTTCGCCCTCCCCCTCCCCTCCCCTCCCCGCCCCTCCCCCGCCACGGTGCTCTTAGCCCTTCTTCGGGGGGCGGGAGGGGGTTGCGACCCTGGGCTGCATCACCTGCGGCGGAGACAACACCCGACGCGAGAGCTCCCAGCCTCTTGTTGCTCACGTTGCGCGCCGACGTGTATGAGGATGAAGTTGAGGGGTTCGGGAAGATCAAGTGATACGTAGTTCCCGAATGTTTATAGCCTAAAAATGTTAGAAATATGCAAGCATTTAGAACTTAAAAATACGAAAATATGTTCATAAATGTGAACCTACAACCTCCCGGTCAGAGGGATTGCAGTGACTCAGTTGATGCCCTGAGCCGTCTCTCCCGGTGAGTTGATTTTTCGTCTGGTTTGCAAACAACATTAAAGAAATGAAGTCTATTACTGTGTTTTTCCAACCCCTGCAAACGATGTCGAGACGATGGTTTTATATTTAGGCGTAGGAGGGGACATTTAAGCACCGCGAACATGGAATCGTTTAAGTGGTCTATTATATTGCATCATTTATCACTTGAAAATTGCCCATAAGACAATGTTCCAGGCATTTATTCGCCTGCTTCCTCACAATGAAATGAAATTGGATTAGCATTAATTTTCAGAAATATTCTTATCATTTATTTCCAAATTCAATTTCTCATGTAGGTTTTAATGTGTTATTGTGCTAATTTGCAATAGTTTTTAGTTAAAGTGTTAAAATCTATAAAGTTTGCTTAACATGAGTCAAGTAAACTCAAACGACATTCCTATTTACGAATTCCTTTAAATGATTGTTGTCTGAACTTAAGATAGTGTTGTTTGGATGTAAGCACCATGTGTACCCATCATTTGTGTAAACTTACTTGAGTCTTGGATTGAAGCTAATTTTCTTGGAACTTAAATAACTCGTTCTAATATTAACGGTTGTTAATGCATTCTTTATTCTCATTCACGTTATTCCTTTCTCATTGTGATTCGTCAAACACAATGCTCATGAATCACTATCTTAGAAAATTCAGTACTTAAAGGAGAAGACTAAAGAGGGTAGAGACTTGACGCTACACTCTCTCTACCATAAAGTTCGGTGTAGAGTAATAGGCACTACGTGGACACCATTTGATTATGTTGCCTTTGACAAAAGGACACCTTCACGTATCATAAATAATAAGTCACATATTCTATGTGGTTCGTTTGACGAAGGTACATCTAACTCGTTTTGTAACGGCACAGAGAAGCCCAGAATCAATTGTATATTCTTGGCCATCAACAGCTTGTTCGCGAACTCGATGTAGAAAAAGTACTTCAGATCGCGTGTATGAAATCCGTCGCAGAACTATTTTTAAGGACAACAAAATCCTTCGTATCTCTTTCTTCAGGAAAGTGAAGTCAATTGTCTCACTCAATTGTCTGTGTCAATTGTTAAACGATTCACTTACAATTAAAGAATAACAAGCCTAAATGAAGTCTCCGAAAAATATTTTTAAATAGATCTTGTGTGGCATTGTGCCCCTTGCAAGGTATAGTTACTAGCCTTACGAAAGGGGCATCAAAAATTAATACTTGAAGTGGAAATAGTAGATCTATAACGTAGAAAAATACATCGAGGGCGTGACTTGTCTTGGAGGCAAATAAAATGAGTTTTCTCTCTCTCATACTCCTTGCGGCGGGTGAAATCCTCCGGTCCTTTCTGCTTGGAGCAATACAACAGTCACTGTCAACTGATACGAGGCAATCGCGCTCGAAGAGCATCAACAGTCACCGAGCCGTACGCGTGGCGACACCACATAGGGCGACGCAGGAGAAGTTGCCCGGCAACAGCCGATAGATGCAGAGCAAACCCAGGTGTCATTCAGAATTCTTGCACATGCGGCCTTATTTTCTAAGCCACACGCACCGTCCAGGTATGTGAATCAATGGTAAACGAGTTGGGCCTCGGAAAATGCTCAGAATGATAGAACTTGCGAACAATCTGAAGAAAAAGGTAAATGATAGATTCATTTGTATTTCCGGGTTGGACAACAGGTTCATTCATAATTCTCGTAAGTGTAGTGCATGTTTGAAGGTGTGTTTTCTCCCCCGCTGCTGTGTTAGATGCGGCGCTGACTTACACGACAGTTCGCTGAGCTTTCTCCTCTACGTATATCCGCCTTTAGAACACCGTCCCAGATGGGGAAAGCTTTTAAGCTCCCTGGTATCCCAACAAGTGTGATAATGTTGTGCATGTGAGTGAAAGTGTAAGGGATGCGGATAGAACAAGGAAGGGGAAGGAAAGATCGCGCGCCGTCCGTGCCCGTTTAAGGTATTGTTCCGCCATTTGCCAGGTATTGCTAGGAAAACTACCGATAACAGCCAACTGCCAGTAGAATTCTCCTTCACGCAATGGATGTACTCAACCCAACACCAGCTAGGATCGAAAATTCCATCATCGTCAAGACTCGAGTTGGCCCTTCCGAGTCGAGTCATCGGCCCTCCCGAGTTGAGTGAAGTGTAGAGGCAATCATGCTACCTCTGAGCCAACTCAGGCGGTCAATTGCGGCTGAGAGGCGGCTAAGGGGCGGGGACTTCCGAGGCAGCAGGTGCGTCTCGTCCTTCTCCTCCGTCCCTCCCCTCCCCTCCCCCTCCCCGTCGCTGCGGATTTGCGCGGTTTGCGTCGCCCCGGCGCGCGCCGCTCGGTGGCAGTGCCAATATCCTCGCGCGGACGTGACGCGCCTCACAACGCCCCCGGCTCCCGATTAAAACCGGAAGATAGTTTTATCAAATTGCGACGCGCGATGTTAATGGATAGCACACTCGCTCAAATGACTGCGCGTCAAGTGGTGGTAGGTTGGAAGAGCACTAATCTACATATCTCCAATGTTATTTTAACTATGTTTACCGGTCTTAGAGGTGATGTGTGGTATATAACCGCCTATGCACAAGCACAGACATCCAAGTCCAGGGTGGGACTCGAATCTGTTTTCAGAACCGAAGCTGTTAGTGGACTCTTTCCGTAGGACCCTTGTATCCCCAAGCTTTAGCTGGTACAGCCATACTTTTAAGTCACAAACTTCGGGTGATCTGTATATAACTAATCATTTCACAGTGCATACGCTAAATTATTAAGTAATTGACAGAAGTGCTCCAGCCATAACCAACGGCAACTTCCCTTTCGACGTCCAACATGTCTTCTATGACTTCTAGGCTGTCCGGGTGACGTCGCGTCGTTGGTAGATAGGCCGACGTTTCGCCTGTCATGTCGCAGGTTTCTTCAGGATAGTGACACAGTAAAGCTCCGCCTCCGGTGACAGGCGAACCGTCGGCCTATCTGCCAATGACGCGGCGTCACCCGGACAGCCTAGAAGTCGTGAACTCGAGCCGCGGAAGCCTACGTGTACGTCCAACATGCCGCCACACGATCGGGGCCAGTAACATTTGATGCAATTGGAGCCCGATTGTATTAGGCGGGTAGGGCGCTGATCGCGTGACGCAGTTGGCTGCCGAACAGCTTCTCCCTCTTACAGAGTCCGGAAAGTTCTTTTAAGGCCTCGAGACGCGTGGTACGCCTTCATGTTCGGAGATTCGTATATCTGTAGATTGAGAAAGAAGAAACACATTGAGTGAACGTGAATTGAAAAAGAAACACAACGTGCTGCTCGGCTCTCGTAGCTCCTTTTCAGCTTGCTAGCTAGTTCCGCGGTGCCATCCTGGATTCAATTCTCGGCCGAGGGAAAAATAGAGCTCTAGATTTCTCATAAAATTATCTGTTTCTATGGTTCTGTGACGAAAGAAAAAAAATCAGGCCAAGTACGCTAGAGACGATGACGGGAATACGACGTACTTGCCACGTCCCTCCCTTACTCCTAGGCTTGGATAACTGGCCCAGGCCTGGCAACACCGCTCGCTGGCAATAATCGTATTAATCCGACCCTAAAATGTCAAATGCATAATACACACATACAAAAACAATAGCATATAGAATGTTGATTACCAGTCAATATGAATGGAATTGAATATTAAAAGTATGTTCCTTAGGTAAGGAGTAACTACAGGTAATTACTTGCATATTGTTTGATTTTCTAAAAATGATAAGAGAATGTAAAATAAAGCGGTTGATTTTAAATAAATTAATATTTTCTTTCGACATTTTTCTTGTAGAAGGGATACTTCATAAGATATCGCCAAACAACTTTGCTTCTTAATGAATGATGCTCTTTCGTTAAATCAGACCGGAGAACTACATGTTTTGTCGCGTTTGTGCATTCGATGTCTCGATAATTTCTTTAAAAAAATACTTGCGCTTTTAACGTTTTAAATATTAAATTAAAATATGTTTCAAGTTCCTAATGAAACACAACACATATTTGGGCACGAATGATTAATAGAATATTATCGTGAAAAATATATTAAAACCATCTGGGAATTGAATATTACGTTATTAACTTGACAGTGGTTTTGAATGGTCAATAAAAACAAAAACATTTTCGAGTATGTTTCAAGAAACGTTAAAAGTGAAGTGTTTTGATCCCATAATGTCACAATTGAATATCAGACTCTAGTACTTGTACAAAGGCACACACTTCCTCGTAATTAAATCTTTTACATAATATTATAATGCTAGTTGGGCCCGCAAGTGTTTCCACCCCGCAAAATTACTCCCGTCCGTTCCATCCCTCCACAGAAACAAAACTAGTGGTGTACGGAATGGCACATACCTTCTCGTACTAGTAAACTTCCTTATTTCTTTAGTTTGGACTACCTTTCCGGCTTTGCCCCACCGTCTAGTGGTGTACGGAATGGCACATACCTTCTCGTACTAGTAAGGTTCCTTATTTCTTTAGTTTGGACTACCTTTCCGGCTTTGTCCCACCGTCTTCAGCTGCCATCTATTGGCGCCTAAAATTCGGTTTTTCACGTTTTCTCAATTTTTTGGTTCGTTGGTAGTAGAATTGAAATATGAAAGAATATTACAGGAGGATCACTGTGCACAGTTTCATTGGAAAATTTGTGGTTTATAAAAATGTCGTTAAGACGATAAGGATGAAATGTTTTTTTTAAAAATATCATGAATGTGACCATAGTTACTAAGATCTGTATGAACTTCACAAAGTCACGTTACTGCTACTGAACTTTTTTACGTACAATAAGTTAATTTGCAAAACAATCGTAACCTACCATTACATGTTTTGTGAATCAGACAAATTATTCATAATTTTTGTTTTCAATCTAGCAAATGTAACTTTTATTGCAACATTTAAGTTTATGAAATTTTGAAGTTGTTTATCACAACAAATTAACACTATATTGCATAAAATAATAAATGCAGCGAATATTAAATTCTAAAATTCAATTTATCACTACTTAATACAGTGTTGATTATGATTGTCATGCCTTACGAGGAAGAATTGTGCTTTTCATTTTCGTTCGCTAATTCCAGTAGATTCATAAAAGAGTGTGGAATGCAAGTGTGTTGTAAATCGGAGAGGAATTTCAGAGGCTCAAAAACGTTATTTTGAGAAACTGTCTATTTATCGAGAGAAAATTTTCTCAATAATGGAAGATGATAACTGCATGGTACGTTTCAGACTCACAAATCCGTACGGAAATAAATTACTTGATTTAATTGACTCCTGTTCTGAAATTTAAATATTCTCTGCATACAAATTATCTTAATATATTTCATTTACTATTATTTGCAATAGTGCAGGATGCATCTATTGCAATTTACCCTCGGAAAACCTTGTTTGTAAAAGCATGTAGCATTTCACTCATGAACTCTTTTCGTAATTGCAGCGGATCTCTTGATCAAAGAGGGTATATACTGTGTGAGTTACAAGAACCTCGACAATTATTTCCTCCAAGCCAAATAATATGGCTAATAATTCACGTCCACTCTTTTTGTTTACTTGGGAACAGCCACCTGGATTAAAGGGGACTGCACCAGTGAGCTCATTAATTGGCAAAGAAATGCGCTTGGGACACGTACCAAGAGCGCTCACCCACAGCATGTACACGACCACACGTAGTGCTCTCAGAACACGTACAGCAAAAGTTGGAGGCTGGGAAGCGAATGAGGAAATTTCTAGACTGATCAGCCTCACTTGTTACAAACGCAGACTTATTTCGCTGCCTCTGTCTTGGAGCCAGTCGCACACCAGAGACAGAGAGAATTTTCTCAACCTTTTTTTCTCTTATTTTTTTTCATCTGCGTTTATAAACTCTGTAACATCTACACCAGAGGCGACTGGTCCTTAAGGGCTCTGGGGCCTCGCCCTCCCCCAAAACAACGCCGGAAAAAGTTGCAGAAAGTGTTAAACTCGCAATAAATCAACACGTTTAATTTGTGCATACCAGCAACGCAATTTTTGAGGACGACTGTAGTTTTAAGGACCGATTATGTGAAAGATAAATGTTTTTGAAATGGGTAGCTTCTTGGACTATCGGGAGTTCGTCCGTGGCTGATGTATGCGAGGCAATAGAAGCTTGAGGAAGAGTGAGGGTGCTGGGAGTTGGGTGGGGGCAGCTTGCGGCTCTAGGATTTTGATCGGCAAATTCCGCTGTTGTTAACTATGATAAGAATACCGAACCTTTCATCTGATTTCATAAACTGCTGTTTTGTTCACAGGAAATTTAAAAAAAATCTGTTACTCTCACGTGAGCTCAATTGTATAGTCCATGATCAACGTAAAAGTTATCTTCGGAAAAATTTTATTAAAATCTCGATACGTGCAAATCAGTTGTACTCTACATGCCATAGTTTTTCCCGCTCTAGAAATATTTTAAAGAGGAAAAATAATGCATATGATAGTTTGGACATAAATGCTGCCCCTCCTAATTTACAATCCCCGGCCCCCCACTGATCTACACACCCTAAAAAGCACGATCTCGTTCGTTTAGAACTCTTACTACGAACATTTGACAATTTGAAGTTGAATTGCTCTGTATTTTAGTAGCAGAAGTAGCTGAAGTACCCTTCGTTGTCCGCGTAATTTATTAATTTTAATTCTCTATTAGAATGGGAAAGGGACGAATTTTATCTTTTGTGAATCTCCTCCCTATTGTGCCCTCGTTCACAGTGGCCTATCCAGCCCCATTCTTTCTCCTGCCTGCCATAGTCCACCCACCCTTCTCACTCGTCCAGCTCCACCATCTCACTCCTAAACTCGCCGGCCTCGCTTCTCCTGGCCAACCTCGCCCTGCTATTTTTGCTGCGATCATTGTTGCTACTTCCATCGTTGCTACGAGCAGCTGCAAACCCATGCATTGTTGCGTACTCACTGCACACTCCAAATAACAATGTTACTCTTCAATTATTTGGGCCTAATTGCGCTATTGGGATGAATAACTAGTGCTAGAACAGAACATACTTTCTCGCTTTATTTGTCCCTTTATTTTCACATCACAGACAAGTGATGATAATTTCACACATAAACTAAAACTTCCAGAACTAAAGGACTTCCAATATATCGCACTGTGAATGCATTCAAAACTGCGGTATCATTACCTTATATGAATATATTCTTCCCGACTTTAATAAAGTTGAACATTGTAACATTAACGTTTAGTAAATCAAGCCGCCTTATCTTATCTCTCCCACCATGTCGCCGTTCAACAATACCTGCAATGCCTTGGTAATGGCGTACAATAGTAGTACGAAATTATCATAATAAAAGTTCGTCCAAAATTATGGTTCTCAATGTTTTAAATTTTTCTTTCAGATTACATTTAAATTGTATTTTTAAGTTGATATAATATGAAATAGTGAAGGAGCAAATAATATTATAAATAAATTTGTAGATACGACAGTTAAATATTACACACCTCTAGTTTGTCCTTTCACATTGTGTACATTCCAATAAACATTTTGATTTCTGACAAATACTAAAGAAGTTGCCAATGCTTAGTGCTAATCCTAAGAAATAAAAAAGGTAACTTTAAGCACATTATAATTAGTTTACAATATTATAATACGTTGTTTAACATTTAAATTTTTACCTAATCAACAGTTATGTCTGAAATTAATATACTTCCTAATCAGAGTGCAATGTGTTACAACACCGTCTCAAACGAAGCGCGGGAAATTCGAATTAACCATTTTGAAATTTTTTGTACTTCTCGGAGGGTGCGTCGAAAACATACGTGAAAAAAAAATTGTAGCACTTTCTGAGAAAATTATTGTTTAAAATTTAAAAATTGCGTATTTCAAGAAAAATTAAGCCCAAAATACTCAGGTTTTCGAAAAATTAAACGTGAGCTTATTTGATGATGTTTTGAATATCTTTCATTTAAAAAAATCTTGATAATTGTAATTGTAGGAAGATGCCAAAAATGTTTCAATGTGTGTAATTTTTTCAATAAATCAGGGATTTTAAGGAACCTGAACTTGCACCATTTTCTTAAGCCTCCTTTACGCTATCAGAAGTCAAACTTTAATAAAAAATTGGTGTCATTTTTGAGAAAAATGTTAAAAATTAAAATTTATCTAAATTGTACGCAAAATTACGGAAAAAGTACTCAGGTGTTTGAAAAATTGTACATGACCTCTTTTCAAAATCTGTCTTTAAAGTTCAAAAAAAGCTATATTTTCAATATTTTAGTTGTAGGAAGATGCCGAAAATATTAAACTTTTGCAATTTTCGAAAAATTGGGGATTTCAACACAAATGAGATTTACACCACTTTTTTTTGAAATGTTGAAAATGAATTTTCGCAGAAACTTCGTTACATTCTTCAATTTTGTGCGAACGAACCTACGCAACTATGAGTGATCAAGTGATGATAGTAATTTGTTACGCGCTCTGCATTGTTAACTGAGTGCGTCTTTTCATTTTTGTTACAAGACAAATTTAAATATGTTTCGAATTCTCTTTTGATTTAGCATCGAAATAGTGAACCTTAAATTTTGTAGTTAGTTGATATTATTGACCCTAAGGCGACTTCCAACCTCTCAGGTCAGAGACGCTCGACGCTAAAACTACTCAACGCCCTAGATCCTAATACAGTATTGAATAACAGCGTCCACTGCCCGTTCATCCATCACCCACGGTTGGACCCTTCCCCGTCCACCAAGAGAGACAAATTCGTTGCGTCTCGGCCTCCTTGTGGGGAACCAGTGATTTGTTGTCGGATCCGTTCGGAAGATTCAAAGAAATTTATCCCAAAACGTGTGATTTGTGTTTTAGTGGAGGCCGCACGAACCACTTGTCCCAGCGCCGTCGCGTTGGCCGAAGCCAAAAGAACTTGTGATGACTGTTAAATGTGACATCAATGAGCGGCCCACAGCTACCAGGCGATGAATATGCAGGTCCTGGTAGAGGAATCCCAGAAACAGTACGCGATGTCGGGCTTGGATAAACTCGGAAGAAAAAGGTTCACGGTCAGTGTTGCCATCCCAAGGATAACTAACGTTCTGTAGTATTATAATGACCTCGTGGCTAGCTGTTGGTTAGCGTGCTCGCTTTCCCATTACGCGGCCCCGGCTTCGATTTCCGGTGAGGCTAGATTATAGTGTGCGTTTTCCTTGCAATGTCCCCGTATATGCTGCTGTGTGACGATGCGAACAGGTTGAGAAGACCGGAATACGGCGTGGGGAAGTCAACGTGCTAACCACATGGCCACGAGGCAGGGACGTCGCCGGTAGGCCTGAGTCCGTTTACGGGCTATCGCGCCAAGTACATACACACACATACAGTATTAGAGAGAGAGAGAGAGAGAGAGAGAGAGAGAGAGAGAGAGAGAGAGAGAGAGAGAGAGAGTGTGTGTCAGGGCTTGGTGCACTCGGAAGGCAAAGGTTCGTCACCGTTGACGACCCGTAAGATAATTATCGTTTTATAGGTTACTTTTGTGTAGCATATACGATATTGCAAATGAGATAATCCCCTTTTGTACCATAATTTCAATTAAATATTTATATTATAATATGAATCTATGAGAATGGAACGGCGTGTTGTAGAATAGAGTCTTGCAAATGCACAAATTTTCTTTAATAAGCCGTCTGATAATACACAGAAAGACTGTACGTATCAGAACAACTCTTCTTGGGTACGTTCGGATTAAGTTATCCAACGTCGTATTCTGGGATTGATTGTAGCTGAAGCGAAAAGGAACAATCGGACAAGAAGAGTTGAGTCCAAACCTTTTTTGTAATATTTTATTATTTAATTTCAATTATTGAAATGTTATTTTTATGTACTATGTCCTTGGATGAAAGATCTAGACAATGGTATGTTCAGAGTATCTTTTTATTTAGAACTTAAATAAATAGAAATTTCTAACTTAACAAATTTTTTAGAGCGAAAAGCGTCACAGATGTCACATTCAGCTACTATAATACTATAAATAACTAATATAATTTGTTACGAACCGCGGTTTATTTATTTTCCTTCTTAGGAATCTATTTTGAACACGTTATTTTTTATAATAAAGTTCTTTTTAAGTAAAGTAATAATAAAAATAGAGACGTGTTTCAAGATTTTATCAGCGTGCCTTGACGTGTATGTAGTAGTAAAATGATAATGAATCAAATAGGTAACTAGATAATATTCAGAGGCAATGGACATTATGATACGTTTAGTTTCTGATAGCTACCATGTTTCCCAAGTTTTCTTCAAAACCATACTTGTATTGTTATGTCGGGGACTTTCGTCTTTCTTATATCGGTAACATAAAAATACGTAAAATTTGAAAGGCTTCAACAATAACCATTCAATTGTCGTGATTCTCTTCAAAGGTTACGCGTGGGAAACTAAGCAGGCAGAGAAAGAGCTTAGAATAACTCATGTTTTATCAAATCTAAGTTTTGTCACATATAGAAGTATTATGTAGAATCGTAAGAAAACGTAATTAGAAAGGGAAGGAGTCAGGCAACGAAGAAATATCATATTATATACACCGTTTAAGGCCTGCTGCAGTCACACATCTCTGAAGACTCACATTTTGAGTAATAACCGTTCTTTATAACTATAATAATAATAATAATAATAATAATAATAATAATAATAATAATAATAATAATAATTATTATTATTATTATTATTATTATTTTAAAAATTCCTTCGAAGTGTTCAGTAGTATTTAATATATAATATCTCTTATTCGACGTGTAAAACCGTATTTTCAACCCACAGCAAAAGCTTAGAAGACATTTATCTTGCAACCCTCTTGCAATGATTTGTGCCCTTAGTGAAGAAGGGGGCAGATCCGAAGACGGTACCTGCGAACGAGGGCACACAAGCAACAGTTGAGAAGCGACGAAGTTAGAGATATATGTGTCGGGGGGAAATGAGAAGGGTGGAAAGTAGAAACAAGTGGGAATCAACGGACAACAGAAAGGAAATTACAGTGAGAAATACAGGTACCTAGAGGAAATGAGAATAGAGAGAGGATGGAGGTGGAGATGGAAGCGAGAGTTTAAAGCAAGCTGCCATCTGAGAAGACCGCAAAACGAAAGCGATAGTTCGTGCAATTACGAGGTGCGAGAGCGGGGGCGGGCGAGGGCGGGGCAGTGGTTAAATCGTGACGCCGCCGCAGTTTGTGCAAGGGGGGGGGGAGCGGAGGGTTGGCGGGCGTGCCAGCCGCGGGAAGTCTCCGCTGCGGACGCGGTCCAGCAATTTTCTGAAAATTAGTTTTGGGCCCACGAATTTGCGGCAGCAGCGGCGGCGGCGGCGGCATCGGCCAGTGATTGGACGCGGGGAAGCGGCCGCCGCGTCCGTCTCTATCGCCCACAGCCCCCGCCGCCCGCGGCGCCCCGCGGGAAATTGCTAATTAAAGGACTTCGCCTCCGACCTTCCTGGCCGGACGGATCCGTCACCGCTCTTCGCCGGTGATGTGACACACGTCTTGAGCAGTGCTCCTGAAGTATTCTGTAGCGTCTAACTAATTACCTCCTTTCTATCAAATGAGTTAGGTAGAGTATCATTGTTGAAAAAAGCCGTTTTTTTTGTTATACATTTTATTGAATTATTCATTTTCCATTGCTGTAGAGAGGAGTAGGGTTAGACGGCTAATCTATTTTTGTAAATATTTTTTTTTTAATATTTAAATATGATCAGGTTGCCTAATGCATAACAAGTAGTATTTTCGCAATGAAATCCCACCCAGAAAATAAAGAGGAATTAGTTTCGTACATCTAGAAATTCAAAACGTGTTAACGAAATGAAAGCCGATCATTTAAGACAACAAGAAGGTTACGTGAACCAATCAGTGGATTAAGAAAATTACATATAGCGGAAAGTGTACAGACGGAAAGGGTGCAGGAGAAAGGTTTTTCGGGAAAGGCCACGATTGAGAAGTTTACCGACTTATAGTTTATACACAACTTTGAAATCTACTAAAAGTTCACTAAAAAACGATTTACAAATATATAATAGTTCATGAAAGTAATGTTTCAAGTGTGTGCAATTCGGCGGTCCCTCCCTCAAGCCTTCAAAGTCATTACTTCAAAGTCAAAAGCCACTGGTAAATGCCAAAAGGTTTCAGAAGTTTTTTACTCTCCTCTGATTTGAAGGATCTTGTTTTCTCTTCGCTATGATTTCAGTGCTTTGCATCGTGTAAGATGTATGAAATGATCATACTTATATGCATTTTATGTTTAATCAGTTGTTCCCATTAAAGCTTATTATGAGAAATGTTTGTATCATACAAAATTGTACCTCGGTGTTCTAATTTTCGAAGTTTCTACTATTTCTTTCAAACCTCAATATGTTTGAATATAATTTTCTTTTTCTTTTCGGACTTAATATATAAATATTCCTCAGAAGTTTTCAAAAACATAACCCAAATAATGTTATAAATTGTAAGAAAATTTAATGAAAAATGTAAAAAATAAAATTGAAGCATTTCTTGGCAAATTATATTTTTATATTAAAATTCAAATCCAAAAAAAAAAAAAGCTTGGAATATCTTGCTTAAAACATTCGAAGGAAACATTATGTTTGGAATACAATGACATTGCTTTACATCTGTGTAAGAAAATATGCTGAAATTTTTCACATCACACGGAGAGAAAGAACACTGCGAAAAACCACTTACTTGGTATCAAGTACTACAAAAAGTGGTTTCTCACTGCATACCGTATTTAGGAAAGCTATTTGCTGCATATAAACCATTAAAAACATTTTTTTCTAGAACTGTATAAAAAAGGCATATTCTAGGCATTACTATCCGCACATAAAATAGGTATTTTTTTAATGTCCACTAAAATTCCTTTTAATATCCAAGGCAACTGTTTTGTTCCCGTGAAAACAAGTTCTCGCGCATAAGTAGTAAACCGACGCTTAGTAACGCGTCCGTATTCATGGCTCTATATGCTCGTAATCCCTATTCAGTATTTGAGTAACTGAGTGTGCGTGTGAGCAGTGTGCGTGTGTGCGGTTTCGTCTCTCACGGTTAGCCCACTTCCCGTTCACCAATCGAGACACATAGGTGTCATTCGGTCTCCTGGTGGAGAATGTAATTAATTTTCAAACACGGCCAGGAGATTCTAAGAATTTACCAAAAACGTGCACACACACTTAAGTACATGCGCTACCCGAACACATGTCGGGAGACCACTTGGGAGCTTACAACTTGTCCCGGCTGATGCGTGGCCCAGCTTGTTAAGAGATACCTGGCTAGAAAAACTTTGCAAGCCGGCGTGGAGGACCGCAACAGATCTCGCCACCAAGCAGAGATGGTTCACTGACACACCTCGCTATAGAAAAACGCACTACGCTTACGGGAAAAACGACTTTAGCAGCTGATGTGTCCTGAAATACTAATCAATCGCTTAAGCATTACAATGCTTTTTTTCTATACTAAACATAAAAATGTAAAAATATTGGAATTTCCCAAAAAAGTATGACATTCTGAATGCTCATTGAAATTACTAAACTCTCGCTGTTCTTTTTATTCCCTTTTATTGATCTATCTCATCTATCATTCCAAAATACTGGTTGAGTAGGTAAAATATTCCGGCAATTCCTGGTACTGTTGTTGAGGGAGAATCTTCATACATTAAATACTCTGTCATACGGGCTCTCGGCTACGGAAAAACTGTTCTCGGAGACTCATTAAAATGCATTTGCTTTCCTTTGGTGCGGAGGTTATTTTGTTTCACGCTTCCTTGAATCACACGTTCCGCTCTAAATTGGCGATAAATTGTGTGCGCATGCGCGAACGAGATTCCTCCACGTTGCTTGGCATTTTAAAAAGGCGAATTGTTTTGCGAAATAATGAAAAGCGAAGCTACCGATGAGCGGCTTAAACAAATTTAGGATGGAGTATTAAGATTTAATTGCGTTTCATGACGGTAATTATATTTTGTTTTCTTCAGTCCAGTCTGACAGATATTACGGTTTTTAAAATTTTATGTAAAATTAAAGTTATTATAGAGATAACATTGTTTCAAACAGTAATTTTGAACTTAAATTTCAACAGTACTTTTATCATGTACTCTTAAAATGGGCAGTTTCCGTTGAATAAAATTGCTTGAGAGTCCGTGATGAAATGATAGGAAGTGGAGGATGTTTTTATGATGTTACAGATCTCGTTTTGAGTAATCCTAAGTAATAAAAGTTATTAGCAAATTAAATGGAACGCTTAGTTAATAATACTTCTTGTTTAATACTTATGTTGATTGAGACGGTTTAAAAGTGATATTTAACTAGTCATTCCCGTACAAATTATTCTCTCGCAGTTGGCCACATCCTTAGACAGGTGTCCCACCATCTCTGTACCACCCCCATAACTTCAAACGGTTTGCGATATCGAAAGACAGTTTTCATTCAACAATTCGGAATAATGGGGCCAATAATATGCCATAGAGATATTGTTTGAAATATTTTTAGTTTTTGAGAAATTTTATTATCTTTGATTTTATTAAATAGAACTATATTATTTTTTCTCATGAGCAATGGATGGATAATAAAAAGAGTACTCTGATGTATCTTATGTTATTATTATAATCGTAATTTGAGTATAAACTCACATTACATTCAAAATACTTTTTCTGACTTTTGATCTGAAATTAAACACTATATTTCGTGTGGAACCCTTACAACTGTTGCCTTCGCGGAAGGTGGCTTTCGTGGCGTCGGGACTGTTACGTTTAAAATCACACGTCCGAAAGTCTAATTTTTTGCTCACATTAATATGAAAATACTAACATATGGTACATTATTGTTTTCCTCTTTTTATGTTGCTGTTAAGAAAAAACAGAGGTCAAAAAAGTATAGATTATTACATTTCTTGAAAACGAAAAATATTACAAATAATAACACTACAATATATTACTTGCCCTGTGATTCCGCATTGTTGTGGGAAAACTATACTTCGATATCGTGAACCGTTTACACGTTTGGGGGACTTCCTGTATAGTATTTGAATAATTTACTTCCGCCCGTCCGCCCGTCCGTCCTTCACTTACCGCTTGAGCCCTTTCCGTCCAGACCGGGAGAGGTGGCTCAGGGCATCAACTGATGTTATTACAGTGCCTTTGACAGGAGACCCTAGGTTCGAGTACCGACGGGGGCAGGATTTTCTGATATGGTCGAACGCGCACCTTTAAAGTTGCCGCCGGAAGGTGGTCCCGGCGCCGCTCAAGAGAGGGCGCCGATTACTAACGCCGCAGCTCCGTCACGCTCGGCCAAGCCCCGGAGCCGGAGAACCCACCCTTATCGGGTAGCTGGCCGGCGGGCCTTCAGCCCGGGCGGGCTATAAGAGCGGTGCCCGGCGAGTGGTAGGCAGTGAGAAGTGCCTGCCTGAGCGTGGGTTGTGATAAGCGAGGTGCATTACAGAACGGCTACGGACTCGGACTCTTCCTACAGTGAAACAGTGAACATCGCAACGACTACGGTATATTTCCCGGAATATTGTTCGACCTGGCTTGTATTAGTGAATCTGTTGTTGGCTTGTGCTAATAAAAAAACAGTTTTAGAAATCGCTGTTCTTTTTTTGGATATAACATTTTTGACAGTAGCTTGTCAGCTAGGTCGAATTCAATTGCTCTCTGCAAGTAAATTCTAGCGGCTGGCTGCTCTGATCGGTAGTTTCTCCGATCAACATCAGGCGAATGCTGGAGCAGTACCCTAACAAACGGGCCACGGACCGCGCGCGATCTTTTCTTCCTCTTCCTTGCCCTATCCCCATCCCTTGCTTACACACACACACACACACTCATACTTACTACGCGCTCCACATAAGCACACATGCCGGGAGACCGGTCGCGTTGCTTAGAGCTTGTCCCGGCAGGGGCGGTGCCCCGCTGGTGGGAGATACCTGCTGAGGGAAAACCCCGATAACCTACGGTAGGTCAGCGCCGGGTCTCGCTATTCAGCGGGGGATAATGCTATCTTCCGAGGACAAATATGCACTACACTTAAGGCATAAATGACCTTAGCAGTTGACGCGCAAATACTAACAATCAAACATCAACCCTCTACAGACAAAGACAAATTTGACTCGACTCGGTCAACTAGTGAGAAAATGATTTGTTTTCGACTGTGTCCAGAAGATTCTTAGACATTTCTCCGAACTTGTTTTTACGTTTTTTAGGGCTGCATACTAGCGGTGGACACGTGAACCACGTGCCCGAGCGATATCGCTTCCGAAGACTACACAATCAGCTGTAATGACAGCTAAATGTGTTACGAAAGACGTGATGGCGCAGGTCATTAATATCGCTGTATGGCTCGGACGATTGTATGGCTCGGACGATTGTATGGCTCGGACGATTGTATGGCTCGGACGATTGTATGGCTCGGACGATTGTATGGCTCGGACGATTGTATGGCTCGGACGATTGTATGGCTCGGACGATTGTATGGCTCGGACGATTGTATGGCTCGAACGATTGTATGGTTTGGACGATTGCATGGCTCAGACGATTGTATGGCTCGGACGATTGTATGGCTTGGACGATTGTATGGCTCGAACGCCGATGTTTGCAGTATCAATTGTAGGGATTGAATCACTCGGAAGGAAAAATAATTCATAGTCAGTGTTGCCATCCCGCAAGATAATTATCGTTTTATAGAATAGTTTTATGTTTAGCACGTACGATAGAGGTAATGGGATACTCCCTATTTCTAGAATAATTTGAAGTACAAAATTGTAATCTAAAATAAATCTATGAGAATGGAAAGGCGTGCTCTAGAATAGGAGTTTGCAAATGAACAAATTTTCTTTCATAATTTCTTTGATAATTCACTGCAATACTGTACTTTTCAGAAGAACACTTCTGGCAGCATTTGGATTAGGTTCTGAAACATCGCATTGTGGTGTGGGTACTGGCTGTTTCCCAAAATGACATCTGACAAGAAGAGTTGCGTCTCACATTTTTTGTATTTATTATTTAGTTTTTATTCTTAATAGTTTATTTCTAACGTACTAGGTCCGAGGATGAAAAAAACATAACTGTATGTTTAATGTAGCATTTTATTTGGAACTTGTACAGAAGATATGTTTAACATATTGAGAATATTTTTAGACTCATGGGCGACGCCACGTCCAGCGAGTTTCTAATATCATACAGCAGTTAATCATACATTTATTTAACTCTCCATGAATTGTACTCTCCCTTCTAAGAATGGAATGAGAACGTAGAAATTTGCGAAGCAGCTTATTCCATAACACTAATTTTCGTTGCCCATCATTTTCATTTTTGCTAAACATATATTAGCAAATAACTCTTTCCGGACGGTGTAATGACAAACACGATAAAAATGGAAATTGTAAACGCTCGGTTTTCGATCTCATTTATCACATAAATACATCCAGTAGTTATCTAGATCTCAGATCTGAATTTTATGTATAAAACAAAACCATTTGGAACCTACTGATTATAAAATACTAGTCATTGCATTTGTATACACTCACTAATCTTAGCACTTAAAAATCTCTCTGTCTTTGCGTTGCTAACTGTAACCCCAAACCAAATACTATACACAATACAGGAACCTTTCTCATATTATTAGTGGGAAAAAACTGATCACTACCGGACCTAGGGGCATGACCTGGAAAATCGGCGGCTGATTCAAATTTCAATACGTAAACAAAACCTTTTCGACTTGTTTGGTTTCTAATAAATCTATTATTTACTTTTTTGGTCACGAATTGGTCATCTCTTGAGCACGCGAACGTGCAACCGACCGGGTCTCAGTCATATCGACAAATAAAATACTGAAATTTTGTAGAATAGAAAGCACAAAACTCTCTAAACGAAAACTCTGTTTTAAGTGTGGTAAATAACAGAATGTGAAAGAATGGACGGCAAGAATTAAGACAAAATAAAATATTATCCTCTTTTATTCACAAATAATTACTTACCCTACAAGAAATGTAAAGGTTAAAACACACTGATGCGTACTGAAACAAAATGGTGAAATATTCTTGCAACGAGTACTTAGATTTTCGAGGGAGAAATCTGCAAATTTGAAAAAAGGAGTCGTTGGACTGAAGCTGAAGAGCTTAAGGTTTTACGCTCTGCTGCAATTGGAGATTTTTCGTGCTCTGCATGAAGCTGCGTCCATTATGAAATTCATTTCATTTATTGAAGGGGACGATGATACCCAGTTCTAATGAAAAATCGTCTTACGCCTTGCATCGCGCAGACGTAACTACATCTACCTCGTTTTTTCCTCTCAGCGGAAGCGCTTTTCGATCGGATCGATAACATCGACTTTTATCAACTTCGTTGGGCTCCCAGCAAAACCGTTTAGCGAAATACCGACGACAGAACAAACGCTCCCAAGAAGAACGTATAGTGGCATATTTAGGGAAACCCCACTCCGAAATCCAAAACAAATTAGTCATCTGTCACCGAACACAAGCTCTATAACAAGTTATTCAAACAAATTAAGCACATCGTTTGTCTCGTGAATAAGTACACTACTGATGCCAAGCATGAAGCGAAGAGGGGCTCATTCGGCCCTGTAACGCATTTCTTTGTGCTTAAGAAACGACAGTTCATTTATTCCCATCTTTTTCTCCGAGACATTCAAATGAAATCTTATTATTTACGAAGATAGATTCGAAAGTGCTTCTGTGTCCGTGACGTCTCCGCCGCCCGCTCCCCCGCGAACCGGAAGCTCTTCTGGCGGGGGCGGCGGCGGGGGCGGCGGCGGGGGCGGCGGTGGGGGCGGCGGCGGGGGCGGCGGGCGAGAGGCAACAGGCGCCCGAGCCGATATATCAGCCGCCGAAAACGGATGGCTCGGCGCTTTCAACATATTTTATATTTTGAGTTATGGCTCAATAGGCGAGGCTTAGAATGAAACCAGAACGAATGTTCCATTAAGTTAACTATGAATCTGCAATGGAGGGGAGCCTCGAAAAGAGGACGGCGATCCCGCCTGCGCGGCGTGGGGCTGAGCCGGGGGACGGTGTCGGGGCGGGGGGGAGAGGAGGAGGCGGCGGCGGAGGGAAGGTGCTCGCGAGCAAATATGATCAATAAATCCTCTCCCGCTATCAAATTAGCGAAGCGTCGGCCTGCGTGGGGTGGGCGGTGGGCTCGGAGCGAGTAGGGGGAGGGGCGGGCCGGCCGGCCGGTGCCTGGGCCGCGACACCCAGCCGCACTTTCTGTTCCCCGCTCTCTCTGCCCCCCCCCTCCCGCACCACATCGCCACCGCCGCCCCGCTCCCTTCTCCCCTCCACCCACACGTTAGATTTCCCTAGCGACCGACAGAACAAACACCCCAAACTCGCAATGAAAACCGTGGCCCGCGCCAGGTCCGTTCGCTCTGGCCCCGTCTCGTCCCTTCCCGCTCCTCCCCGCCCTGCCCCTATTCGCCTCGTCCCTGCGCCGGCCGTCCCTACTCTCGCCCCGCCCCGCCCCTCTCGGACGCCCCCTCATAACTTACAATACCGCCGTTTCCGTGGCACGCCGCGCGGCTGCAAAGTCGGGAGTTGCGACGACTGTGCGGGATGAGTCCCACTTCGCAGGGGCAGACTCTGCACGTGGAGTTCTTTCCTGTAGTATGGCGTCGTTTATTGACATTAGTTGTGACTCAGAAGATTCTCAATACTTGTCAGCAGTATTTACGTAAGTATCATTCAGTTTATACCTTCTCTTTGAATATAAAATTATTTTAATTTTCTTTTCATTACCTACTTTCAACGCATAGTTGTATATTACTTCGAATTTTCGTCGTATTTTTGTTTCTATTATAAAATTATTGTTTTTGTTCCTAATGTCTCTTAAAGTCAGTTGTACATGTAATTACTAATAATGGAATATTAGTTTGATGAAATGCGGGATAGCCTTCTCGATCATGATTTTCGTCACATCCGAGAGTTTTGTCGAGCAATTGCCGAGATGTTCACCTGTGACTTTCGAAAGAGTTTTAAGATGTATCGAACACTTTCGAGATGAGCACTTAATACGCCAACAAATGGCAGTACAAGAAATCACGTGTTGTCACAGGAAGCACTGTCCTTCGTATGCTATCCTTTCGTGCAATTTCTAAACAAACAGGCTTGAGCTAAGAGAGAATATGCAATTTTGCGCGCAACTCGGCAAATACACTGCCAAGACGTTCCATGGCGCAGCAAGTGTATAGCCATGGTGTCAGTGGAAGAGCGCATCATCTCCACGGCAGAAAAACGGCGAGGCAGTTTGAACAAGTGCATGATCAAGCTTATCGTCTTTTTCGTCTTTCGCGTCATTGCGCGCCAAAAATTCGCCCCAGTGGCCAGACTGTCGATAGCGAACTTTATTTTTAAGTTTTAACATGGCTGAGGGAGAACATTCGACGGCAGCGACCAGATTTGCAAAAACTGGATACTTCACGTCGCCATTGCATCATGTTACCGTCCTCCCCGCAAACAAGAGTTTCTTGAGAGGCACAACATGATCTAATTTCCATACACGCTGTATTCTCCAGAATTTGATTTCATTTATTTCGTTTAATAAAAGTGTGTGTCCAGTAAAGTGCAGTTATAACACATGTGCGAAAATACAACCTGCGCACGATTTCTTGAGTTCCTGATTCTCTTCTCCATCTTTTTAACCACGAATAATTGAATGATGAATAAGGAGTACCAACAAAGCGAGGTTAGTAACGTTTGAAAATACACATTTTCGCTTCCGAATTATAGCAAACATTTTTGCATCGATAAAAAACTAAAAAATTTATTTGTTTAGTATTTGTAACAAAATAGTAATTCATTCCCTCGACACCACTTTTACCACTACAAGCAAAAGGAGAGCTCAACAAAACGTGTATCCAGAAGCAAAAGGAGGGGCTGTCTCCTCTGGACTTCTGCTGTGATTGGTTTCTACGGACTTCGCTTTCTTTGAAAATTAATCTTAACGTTCGCTGCTTTGACTCAAATGCGTAGATTCAGCGTGAATCGCAGAGGGTGCTCGATACGTTTTGAGAAGTGGACTTCAGTGCCGGAAGTGGCAAGAACTGTGAACGCTGTTATTACTGTGCAATGGGATTACTTTCAAAATGTCAATGTGTTAAAAGAAAGATAATAACGGCGACGATAATAAGGGACGATACGGGCGACGTATTCTTCCATTAAATATGAGAAGGTATGAAATGGCTAAGAAAATCACTTAAAATCACGATAACCCAGAAGAAAAGCAAAAGCACGACTTCACCGACAATGGCAAAGAAACGCAACGAATTGGTACGAGACCTGTAACATTTGAATACAAAAACGAGTCTTGGATCCTATGTTAAAGTGGTATGAGGTTTGTTGATAAACTTTTTCGGTTTATTTAGGATAAAATGTTTTCTGATAAACCATTAGAATGAGAATCTATTGTCAGTAGCCAGTTTTACCACTGGAAGAACTGGATATAACGTGACCATATATTATTCAAAAATAAAATTACCAAATCTCATAGAAAATTCATATAATATCCATATTCAAGTATTAATTACAAAAAATATTTTCAAATAGTTACAAGCACACGAGCAAGAACTCATGTTTGACAGAAATAATATAACAATCATAGAAAATATATATAGTATACATATTCAAGTATTCAATAAAATAAAATATGTTAATTCAAACAGTCCAAGAGTATGATTATGGCACTTATTACGTAAACAATAGTTAAATTATACATGAATTTCATTGATTGAAAGTGTTAATTTTATTCCAAATTTTACGTCACTAAGAAAATATACTTGTGTGAGGAATTATAGTTTAGTGAGTTGTATTATCAATAACACTGTGAATAATCAGTCACGCAGTGGGATAATCTATGTAGGTTTTGTGTTCATTTAAACAAATGAAAAATGCCATTTAAAACAATATTTTTGCAAATTGAGTTTCCATAAATATTAACTCAATATTGGGTGTACATAATCGTTCTTAAAATTCTTGTTACTTTTTATATCTTTTTATACTATATTTTAAAATTCTTTAGTATCACACACTTAGTACTTCCATATGTAATACTTCCCAGAAAAGTTCATTTAAATCCATTAAAATTTCTTAAGTTAAAATTGTTGTTTGCTGTTTTCTTAATAATTGGTTCTAAAATGTACATCATATTCATCAAATTGTCTGTATTTCTTACCTGTTCTTGACTAAACAAAGCGTTATTCTGAATCGCACGTAGAATTTCCTTAATGAAACGTTGAGCGTTAACTCTGCTTTCGGAAAACTGTGTGCTAATGCTATCCGCACCGCATCTAATGTCAAAGATGCCGTCATGAAAAGCAGTTAATTCAGCCTGCTGCTTCATCAGATGTTCCAATAACGACTCTAGATACATGTTCAGTTGACCATACTGCAATAGCCGTGCAGATCTGAATTTCATAATTAAATAACAGCTCTTTGCCTCTCTTTCCTCTGCTCTCATATTTTGTATTTGCAGAGCCTCTAATAACTTAGTTAACAAATCAGAATATTTTTCGTCACTTTGCTTCATCTTTTCTCTTACAAAAGCTCTTGTTACAGTTGTTAAATTTTCCGATGCCTTAACCATAGAATTGTTTAATTCTAAGAAACTCTTCTCGACGTTGTGCAACATAATTTCCTCTTCTTGGTTTTTATATCGTGTCAGAATTTTTAACATTTGAAAAATTCCAAATAGTATCAGAGCTAAGACAAAAACCGTAATGATTTCTGCGTGAATTACATCAATTTTTCTCCAAAGTAACAAGCATTGATCGGTGAGCCAATTGATTGTGACACTTTGATATGGGTCTTCGGGTAATCCAGGGTCTTTACTGCTTTGAGACATAAGTAAAGGGAAATTTTTGATTGGTGATGGCAAATATTTTATTTCAGGAACACTTCTTTCATAATCTATTCTTCGAAGCGAAGAATTATTTTTCAGGAAGGCAAATAAAATTTCATAGCAGGAACAGAGAAAATTTCTTATTGATGAATATTCTAAAATAAAGAGAGAACATCCGTATCATAAGAATAAATTTACAAAAAAAAAAATTACTTATTTTAGAAAACTGATGAAACGTACTATTCACAATTTAAGTCACTGTACATTCAATAAAATTACATTGCTATTGAATAACCGCGAATTCATTTAATAACAAGTTGGAACTTTGCGAAGATAACGATTTGTAAATAACTGATTTAACTGTGCAACTATAACGTAACCGCGACCTTTCCTGTACTGTAGAAACACATTTCAGTTTGGTAAACCAGACGCGTTCGAAAGAAATTTTGAAAAGGCTAAGAAATTATTACAATTAGAAAACCTTACATCATGCAATTGCTAAGAATTTCAAATAATCAATTTAAGTTTACATTTTTATCTAGAATCTACATGTTTTTACCCTAAAAGGACATAGGACATACTCTTTCTTAGACGTAATTGTAGCGTGTTCTAGAGTAACATTTAATGCATTTTGCTCTGGAAAATTACCTCGTAGAAAGAATCTAATCACTATTTTCGTCTTAAATTTATTTGATGCACGTCTTGGGAATGGTAACTTATCAAACAATTAATTTATAGGTTTTGTGTCAATGATTCTTATAACTTTTACTAAATCTTCATGCATTTTATTTTACATTTAGTGCATTTTATACAGAGGGCTTAAAGATAATTACGATTAGTTGTAATAGTAAGATTGTAATGAATACTAAAAATATGATCAATAACAAACCCAAATTTAAGGAATATGAGTGTTATAGTTCCGTCAAGACTTTTATACACACTGATTTAATTGAATCTTGTAGTTGAATTCCTAGTTGTCAATTACTTTGAACACTTGCTACACTTTGAAAAAAGGTAAAATTGAGAAAACACTTAATATTCAGCTTTCCGGAATAATAAATTCTATATTATACGAGTATATATATTTTCTCCATAAATGTTCGTTTCTCGTATTGTTTTAATACAATTTCAAAGTTAAGAGAATAAGTTAATGTTTTGCAATACATGTTACTGAAAACGCATATAATTTCTAAGAGGAATTAAGGTAGATTAAAAACAGGGTGATATAGCAAAGTTTTACCTAATAAAGTACATACCGCTTTCTTCTTTGTCACCTTCAAATAGTAGTGCCAAAATGTAGAAGCAGAAGCCAGACAATCGCATTACATAAATTCTATAGTATTGAAAATAGGAGCAGATTTTCTTCTCTTATTCGCAGAAGAAAGGGAACAAAAGTTGCTTGTTAACAATTCAACATGCATTTACTTATTTCAAAGGTACGAATGTACTGTTGTGGAGTCAGTGAAAAACAGTGACTGGGCTGCTGATATTCCATAGCCACCTAAAAAGCGATTCACAAAGCGTATCGACCTTTAGCGTCGTGTAGTTGGTCTTGATTATTATCAAGACGGACTACATGCAGTGCCAGTGCTGACAAATGTTACGTTAATATTTTACAAATCCGTGCTAGGGTATCTGTTGCCTGTTCATACTTCACTGGCATTCAAGGGCAAACCAGAAACACTGCCTGCGTTTAGCCTATTAATTTCTTAAATCACAGTCACAATGTTCCTTGAAACATTAATGAGCCAACGTTGAAATAAACTGTTACGAGGATTGGCTTATCAGTAAGTGAAATAAAAAATATTTGATAGAAGTAATATTTTATATTTTAACACAAACACGTTTTGAGTAACTGAAAAATGCTTCAAAATAAACATATTTAAATATAGTGAAGTTTTATGCATGTTGCCGACATCCACGCAAATTAATACTCTTTTGTTTGGACTCATTGTATTACACTTTGCAGAAATGTTTAATTAAAACAACGTTTAATGGAGAATGGTAATCGATACAATCAGCTCTTTAATTGACGACGCTTCAAACAGATTTTCTTATTACATCTTTCACGTAAAATTGGATTAACGTGCCACGAAGTTTTAAAATATGTCTGGACCATGAAATGTTAGAGTAGAAATTACTATATTTGAATCCTGAGTTTTCCACTGTTTTCTTTATCTCTGTCTTTTGGTACCTACAAAACGCTAAGTATGTAATTGATAAATAATTCTTAATACATCATTACTATTTTGTTAATACGACGTACTAAGTGGTGTTATTGTAGTGTGTTTAATACGCGTTATGAATTATGTTTTTCACTAATGAAGTATTTCAGTTCATACTTGCTCTTAATTGTTCGCTGACATCAACAAGCGCGCACAAAGACGCGTGGACCGAGCAAGGAAGAACACTATGTCAAACATTTCCTTTTTAAAACAGAAAAGCTCATTCCAACGCTGCCGTGGAAATGGTATTCCTCTGCGGTGCATTGTTGCCTGAGAATTATTTTTGGGGCCGCCGGCCTTATTGTGGTGTCTCGTAGTTGCCCGCAGGGGGGAGGGCGAGGGGGGCGTGGCAACGAGGGGGACGGGCTGGCGGACCCGTAGCTCCTCGTCTCGTTTCCTCCCCGGGGCGTTTGCGTCCCCCGCCGCCCGCGTCCTCGCCCCTGTCCTCAACCTCCGCCCGCCCCCGCCCGGCTCCTGCCGGTGACCCACGCGTATTTGCATTCTAACGCCCTCTGGCTGACTGCCTGGCGCGACGCTGGCGTCATCTCTGTGCTTCCAGCCGCTGCCCGACGCACAGTGCTTCCAAGCGCCAATCCGAGGGGATATGTCACCTCAATGTTCAGTCGGATAATGCGATTGTTTTTACCCTGGCTGTAGTAAACCGATATGAAATATTGGTATCCTCGTCACAATTTACTCTTTAAAAGTTTTCGGCAAAATATTTCGTTTCATTTCGCAACGTTCTGGTGAGTGTTTCATGTAATAAGCGAAGTAGTTTTAATCGTTGAAAACTGTGAGCTGTCAAGGTTTCAATTCTCATAATGGCTCATACTCTTGTTTTGTATTTGATTAGAGCTGCCCACCAACTTGATTCCTCATGATGGGAATATAACATTAGCAGCACACTGCCACCACTGCTCTGATCTACTTCGATTATCGTGATCACGTGATGGGGTATCGTTTTTAGATATAACACTGTCATAACGTTAGAGTTCGCCCTTGTGTACCTGTTTAGAAGTAGTCCTTGACTTCTACTCAATTGCTTCACGCCCGAAAATTCTTTCAATTCCATCTCAATTAACTTTCCTAATAGAAGTATATTTCTGGAGCATTAGTTACTTCTACTCCATCGCAAACTACTTGCATAGTGAAGAGAAAGTATTGCAATCCTGTGAAAAAAATGGCATGAAAGGGGTCTTGAAATAAAAAAAAGTGGATAAATCTTGTACGTATTTGTAGTAAATTACTTTCTCTGGCACGTTATTTAGTAAGAATCAATGTTTTTTGGGTTATTGTTAACAAATCATTGGTTGACAGCAAAACGAAATGTCCGTCTATGGTAAACGCACGCGCCTCAACCGTTGAGACGATTTTCTCCAAAATTAATATTATAGTTCTGGTCAAACTCGAGACCCTCCGAATTCGAAATAAATATTTTGATTTGTGGGAATAATTACATTAAAATTAGTTCGATTTTTAATACTTTTTGAAAATATCGCAATGTAAAATTCATCTTCCCTCAGATAGAGCAAAAGACGCTTAAAATATTGGGCAGTTCAAACTTTTCTCGATGTGTTTTACAACGACAAAATTGAAGATAGTGATTTTTTCTTGAATGAAATCTATTCTTGAAAGGCAGACATTTAAATAAGGGTACAATTTGTTAAAAATATGTGTAGTTTTCGTATAATTTTGCATGAAGAAGGGACAATTAAAAAAGTACTTTCTTAGAAATTGCTCCAATTTTTTCTTTTACTTTTTTTCGAGTAGAGCAAAGAAAGCTTATAACAGAAGGAGCAGGTATTCGATTAATTGTTTTGAAATTTGCTAAAAATTAATACCGCGAAACTACAATGTTGGTGATAGAGATTTTTTCACTTAATAAAAAAATTAAAATAGATATTTAAATAGTCATACACATAATTTCTTTAAAATAGAGTAGTTTTTGCTTGCAGTAAAGTAAATATAGATTGTTTTCTCAAAAACGGATCCAAATATTTTTTGAAATTTTTTTCTTACACGCTTAAAAATGGGGCAAAAATTTTCGTTGAACAATGTGAATTCTGCAAAAATTGCAAAACTTACAAATAATGCGAACACGTATTTGCTATTGTAGCGCCACTAGTTTATACCTTTGACTAGTGGCTCAAATGTCACATTATTTGTTGAACTAAAGGCAAAGTTTAGTGTCGAAAGGATTTTGCAGTAATGATATAATTATTTTACCTTTATTATATTTCTAGGTAATCATATAGCTAGTTTACTCCGATTCATGTATTAAATTAATTAATAAAACACATTGTATTAAATATTGTAACCAGAGTGTTCGGGGTTCTGTTTTCAATTTACATTCACGTAGCATGAATTATTATGAAAGTAAATACCACACTTCATACCACCGTAGCATAACTAACAAAAATATAATTGCGGTGGAAATTTTCAAGATACTTGTATATCCCAAACATCCCCAAAATGGGAAAAATGTGTTATTAATTTTATTATTTGGCACATCTTTTTAAAAAACTGATTAATGCTTCACATCGTTTTCATTTGGGATACTTAATTTTTGAGAACTTTTGTCTTAGTGGTAGAAGTTTATTTCACGACTTCTGGTCTTGGATAATAAATATTTTACAAAACATACAATACAAAATAGTATGCAAATACAAAAAAAAATATACAAAATTTACACTCTTCCTCCTTCCTGGTTTCTTCTATAACCTTTTTAGACCTGAAATATTTTTCTTCTCAATTTCAAATAAATGTTATTCTTATGTTAATTCTATGTTTAAAGATTGATGGAAAAATATTATTTTAAATATTGCGTTTCTGGAATCGGCGTGGTCGTAACCGCACGAGCGTGAGAGTTACGCAGGAATGGCTTTAGAATTTATAAAATGAAACAAATAAATCCATTTTTTAAAACATATAATAGAAGCGATGCATAAATGATGTAGGCTTCCGCGGCCAGTCATGACCCTGTTCGGGTGACGGCGCGTCGCTAGCTGAGGTGTCGACGTTTCACTGGAAATATTGTGCTCTTCTGCAGGGCTGTGGTGCCTGCTACTTTACGGCTTAAAGGGTTATGTCTCAAAATGGGCTCTACCTCTCCTCCTTCATCTACTATTTGTTCTATTTTCTTTTGGTTTGTTTTTCCTTCTTGCACACAATTAATAACATGTTCCATTGTTTCTTCTTCTTCTTACCAACAGATTCTTCAGATTTTGTGCTCTGACTTCCAAAAGAGGTTTCCTAATGACCCATTTCCACACCGCAATTTTGCTGTGATGATCTGAGTTTTCTTGTGTCCTGGATTTGAGAGATATTTTGGATTGTCTCTCGATTACTTTGTAATACTTGCAGTATTGTGTATTTTTAATTCTGTTATTCTGAATTTATTTGTCTCTCTCTGTTAATAATTGTTCTGTTTTTTGTCCTTCCTCCCATTTTCTCAATGCTTGTTCTATTGCCACACTGTTTCTCCATACCGCTTTCTCCATACCGTTTCTCCATACTTTCCAACATACCGCTTTTGTGTTTGTATTGAAAGACAATTTTAAAAATTTCAAAAAATAATATTTTAACTTCGTTATTTTACAACTCATTTAATTAACAGATATTCTGAAGCTTTTTTCAGGCAAAATCGAAATACTCTCTTTTTCAAAAAAGTAAAAACAGTTGCTACGAATTTTAACAAAGATAAAAACTGCTAATTACTTTACAATAACAAAAACGTTTTGAAAAAACAAAATGTACTTTAAAACGTTCTCTTCAAAAACATTATGTCAGTTTTGAACTTTCAAGCACTAGGAAGAAACAAAAAATAGTATCTTCTGAACAATGAAAAGGGTTCAGAATTTTTTCTTTCAACAGAAAATATGTACTCTCATTATGTATACCTTACATAATTACAGCATTAAGCTCTTTTTGCGAAAATTAAAAATCTCTTGAAATTTCGTAATAATAATAAAAATGTTTGTACAATGACAGTTTCATTTTAAAATAACAGAAATATAAATTTTGTATTACTCTGTCATCAGTTTTTCATTGAAACTACAAAACCAATTTAAATTTTGTTTAACCTACTAAAGCAATTTAAATTTTGTTGGAACTATAGAAGCAAATAATGTCCAAAAATTAATTGCAATATTTCAAGATTTACTTCAGTTGGGTAGATGAATATTATACAGTTAATTTAAGTCCAAAACACATCACGACTTAGTAGCTAAAGCTGGCGCAATGTTGCTGTTACTACATCTTGTCAAGAAACTTGATGAAGTGCATACTAATTCTGAAAGAACTTGCTAATATTTTAAGGAAAATTCATCAATATTTTAGCTTTTCAATTTTAAGCTTTTGCAATTCACGGAAAAAGATCCTGTAATAATTTTAAAAGCGCATTTTGCGCTATTCGAGAAAGAAAAGTTAAGAAAAAACCTGAGGTAGTTTTTGAGAATATTTTTATAAATATTGCCTATTTTTCTCAGAAAACTACGAACAAACTACTGTGGCAACACCACGTGTTAGAGGATATTTTTTCTAAATTGTGCACCAGGATTTATCCCCTTTTTCGTTGCCAGGGCCCTGTTATAAGAGTTTTTATGCCGAAAATTTGTCGTTTTTTTGCACAGCATTACATATTTCTCTTCTTAGAAAGTGCCTTGTTAAGTACGAGAAAATAAAAATGATCTGAAAGTTTTAAGCACTATCATTGGCCAGAGTTAGAGATGGACGGAGCGATCGATATTCATACATTCATACATACGACGTTCATTCGGACATTGTTTGTGTGTGTGTGTGTGTACTTTGGCACAACGGCTCTTTACTAAGGCCTACCATCCGCGTCCCGGCATTGCGGCCATGGGCTAAGGTGTACGTGTGGTTAGCACATAGCTATCTCTACTTCTGGTCTTTTCAGCTTGAGAAGTGACATTTCTCATCGTTCCACAGCAATTGACACTGGGAAATTGCATGGAAAGCGCACAATTAATTTTTGCCCCGACCGGGAAGCAAAGCCGGGGTTGCGCAGTGGAAAGCGAGCACGTTAACCAACGAGCCACCGAGGGTTCTTCTAAACCAATGTTTTCGGGCCAAGGACTCGCAAAACGTGGATTGAGGCTACAAGTTAGAGAAAGTTATTTACCACGTTCAGGAAGATGATTTATCCCCTGTGGATATCAGATCTCACAATTCGAGATTTTCGGTCGAAATACTCGAATTGCCTATTTTTGCCGATGGATTACAATACTTTCTATACTACGTAAGTATAATGCGAGAAAGAAGACTTCTTAGAATAGTTTTCAGGAGAGCTTATGTTTAATGCTTCATTATTCCAATATTTCGTAAGCCTAGGAGACTCGATGGAATTGAGCCGACACAATGGAAAAAGGTCACCAGGTATTTAGCTTTGCATTGATAGTTTACTTTTTTTCGTCAATTTTTATTACATAGTGAAAGAAAATTTGGAGAGGATTATTTCAATATGAAGTACATAATCGAGTCGTATCTTCCTGTTGCTGAACATTTAGGGTTTGGCGGGAAATAATATTTTCGGCTGTAAATCATGATGCTCTTGTGACACTTGTGATATCATCGAAAAAATTATACTACACGTGAATAGAGTTCTTTACCCTCAGACCCTCACTCAATGTTATACGCATTCCCCGTATGGACTAACGCATCAGCTTCAACCATAAATGAACTGCAAATTATGCAAAATTGATTTCTTAGTTTAGCAACCCACGCTCCATGGGTTATATCCAACAAGCAAATGCATAAACAATTGAATAAAAAAACATCATTAAACGCATAGCCCATATCTCCAATAACTTTTATTCAAATACCAACTCTATAACACACGGATAAAAAAAAAGATACCTTTTTAACGCCTTCCTAAACATATCCTCGCACAATTGTAAACAGTAAGTGCAGATTGTAGCTTCCTACCCTTTCCTGGAGTTAGTTTTTAGATTAGGAAATAACTGTAAGCCATTCAATACATATAGAAAAATGTTGTAAACTGAACTATGGAATTCCGAATGGAATATATATATATATATATATATATATATATATATATATATATATGTATATAAAAAGAGTTGTTTAGAAGTAAAAACATGGCGTGAAAAACAAATAGAAACTGATAAATCATATTTTCTACACAGTGAATCAATGATGTTGTGATGTAATGAATATACTTACATTGCTGGAAGGGGACAAATATTAATCCCGCTATTCAGAGCCAAACTGATTTTCCCATTAGAACTGTAATAAAATGTGTTATGACCAGTATAAAACAGAATTAGTATATTACAGAATTGAAACATATTTCTCTCTATAAATTTACATTTTGAAGTGATAAGATCCTTGAAGCTGTAAAAACCCTCCAAACTCAAGGAATTATGTCACGTATTCAAAACTAAAATGTGGAGGCGACAGATCGTTATATCAGTTTTTGTGGGCAGAACACCATCTCACTGGTTAGAAGCCGTGTTTATTTAGTTAGTTTACCTAGAATAAAATAGTAAATGGCTCATTGATATTATTTATTTTATCTTATTAAAACTTATTTATTAATAAATCCTCATATATTATTGTTTGGTATTCAGGTATTATTATATTGATATTTTATTATCTCTACGGAAGGACACTCGTAGCATTCTTTTTATTGCATATCAAAAAGGCGCATACGTATGTAACCATGAAAACAATGGTGAAAAACATTTTTACATCAAAAGCCACAATAAATGGACAACCTTCCCTCAATTATTACATTGGTAGCGACGTTCTAAAATCTGCACTTTCATCCTAGTGACTTATTCATGGGCATCGGCATCCTGAATTTCTTCCCCTGAGACGACGCCTAAGGCTCACAGTGCGTTCCCCTCCTTTCGTCCTCCCCTCCCCTTCTTCCCCTCCCCTCCCCGCCAGCGCCTCCGCGCCGAGCATAAAAGTGTATATAGGCGTGCGCGCTCGCGCGGGTGCCGGCAGCCTAAAGGGTTCCTTGAAAACTTTAATTGGCTTCTTAGTGCCCAAATTTCCTTTCATAACCCAGAGGACGCATGAAGTTGCAGATTAATTTCCTTCTTACGCCGCGAGCTGCGCGCTACCACCGCCCCTGCCGGCACCAAAGATATTGCGACAGGACGACCACGGCGGCGGCAGAGGTGGCGAGAGCGAGAGAACGAGAGGGCGCGAGGGCGAGGGCGTGAGAGGGCGAGGCGTGAGAGGGCGAGGGCGTGAGAGGGCGAGGCGTGAGATGGCGAGGCGTGAGAGGGCGAGGGCGTGAGAGGGCGAGGGCGTGAGAGGGCGAGGGCGTGAGAGGGCGAGGGCGTGAGAGGGCGAGGGCGTGAGAAGGCGAGGGCGTGAGAGGGCGAGGGCGTGAGAGGGCGAGGGCGTGAGAGGGCGAGGGCGTGAGAGGGCGAGGGCGTGAGAGGGCGAGGGCGTGAGAGGGCGAGGGCGTGAGAGGGCGAGGGCGTGAGAGGGCGAGGGGGCGTGAGAGGGCGAGGGGGCGTGAGATGGCGAGGGGGCGTGAGAGGGCGTGAGAGGGCGAGAGAGGGCGAGAGGGCGGAGGAGCGAGGACGTCGGCGTCGGGGCCGAGGCTCCTGCAGGCGTCGAGTGCCTTGTAGCGCTGCAGGTGTCTGACAGGCTGCGTTTGAAGGGGGTGTTCATGCTGTGTTGGCGATAGCGATGTGGTGCCACTATTGTTGTTGATAACACATTAAAGTTAGAATAACTGGGAAGAGACGATTCATTTATATCAACGGTATTTCTTTAAGTGCCTCTCAGTCGATGGTATAATGGGATGTGTATGTGATTTAATTGTAGTCTTGGCTATTATTAACATATTTTCTTTCCAGACAGGATATACGTAGATGTATTCATATAGACACACACTATGTGATCACAAGTATCCGGTCACGTCCAAAATGGTGTTATGTTTTTTCATGGAGGGGTCTTTCACCTCTTGTAATTTTGTGTGGTGCTTCCACGGCTCAGGCTGTTGAAGAGCAACTTGGGGATGGCGATTGCATTTTTCAACACGATCGATCACCTGTTCATTCTGCATGGCCTGTGGCAGAGTGGTTACACGACAAAAACATCCCTGTGATGGACTGGCATGCACAGGGTCCTGACTTGAATCCTATCCCAGATCTTTGGGATGTTTTGGTACGCCGACTGCGTGCCAGGCCTCACCGACCTACATCGGTACTTCTCAGTGCAGCAATCCGTGAAGAATGGTCTACCATTTCCCAAAAAATTTCCACCGCCTGATTGAAAGTATGTCTGCGAGAGTAGAAGAGCTGTCATCAAGGCTAAGGGAAGGCGAACACCCTATTGAATTCCAGCATTACCGATGGATGGCGCCACGAACTGACCAGTAAGTCATTTTCAGCCTCGTGTCCGGATATTTATCATCACATATTGTGTGTATATATATATATATATATATATATATATATATATATATATATATATAACACACACAGCACCTTGGCTGCTAATTGAAATTTACGGAAAGGGTGAAAATACTCGTATTGCATTGAACTATAATTAGAAATATTTCTAATCACTAGAGTTACTCTAAAAAAATATTAATATTTCTTAAAGGAATTGGAGTCAAGACTTTTGTCTAGACTTAATCATTAGACTTCTTGGATTAACAATAGAGGAAGGAAAAACAATACTTTTTTTAACAAACAGTTCAATAAACAGTTCAATAATAGTTTCTGTTGCTTTAGTGCACACGGTTTTTATCGCAGACGGATGTTCAACCGTGGGGTTGCACTTGGCGCAGGGTTGTGCACAAGGCCGCGACCAAGTATCGATCCAGATGGAGTTCCTACTCTGTGACCGAAAGCGAGCTCATTAGATAAGTGACCGACTTTTTTTATAATAAACATTTTCAGGTTTGCATTCTACATTTCTATTGTTATCTAATTATGAACTTAATGCTAATAACGTAATTTTAAAAACTACATTTTTTTGGGGGGGGGAGTATCCTTTCTGATGAGACCTCTGGGGAGATTCGGTACATTTCGGAAAATTTGTAAGGAATGTTTAGAGGGAAATTTATTTTTTAATACGGGTATTATAAATGGGAATTCTGCCCCACCGGAGGGAACGTATTTTGGTGATTTGAGGTAATCTATGGTAAAACTGTGTGGAGAGATACGTCATGTGGTTTTCTATACTTTCGAGTTGGAATTCATTGTACAGCTGTTGGTTGGAAATAAAACCATGGTGCGTGTATAATTGTACGAAAAAAATATTTTGAATTATCTTTAATTTTTTGCGTTTGATCTAGCGCCATTTATCCAAATTGGACAAGCACATAATAAGAGTAGTCTAATTATGGTTTTAAATATAATTAGGGCTGTGTTATATGAACATTTTTCTGACCTGTTTATTATTGAATCTCGTAGAGGTTTGCCTTAGCCAGTAATATTTTCTTATTTAAATAGTTTTTCCAGTTTAGTTGTGTATCCGTTAATAATCCTAGCTATTTGATAAGTTTGTTACGCGGGTGTCAGTTAATTATCTTCTAATTTAATATAAGTGGAAAGGGAAGGTTATAATATAACCCTCCCATTCCACTTACATTAAATTCTGCAACTATATTATAGTTTCAGGGTGAATATTTTCGCAGCGGTTTTGTTTGGGTTTAATTGGATTTTTATTTTTGGAAGCCCAACTGTCCAGAAGGTTAAGATATAATTGAAGTTAGGTTCGAGTCTGTTCTAGTGGAGGGTCGAATCCTTAGATTGCTGTATCATCGGCAAACTGCGTTATTTTTATTCAGTTGAGTTTGGATAAGTCTGCGGATTATAGGTTGAATAACGTTGGCGGAAGAAGCGATCCTTGTGGTAATTGTGTTTTGACAGTTCGAGGATTTGAGACGTGGTTATTCAGCGTGATCGAAAAGGTTCTCTCTTGTAGGAAGTTGGTGATTATTTGGAGCAGATAAAAAGGCGTGCCAATTTCTTTGAATTTGTGGGTTAATGCCATGTGCTTGGGCAACATCTAGAAAGATGTCTATGGTATGATGTTTTCTCCGAAAGGCGGTGAAATATGTTCTGACATGAGAAGTAATATTTTAGTGGTGTGTGGTGATGTGTTCTGTAATTCGAATTGTTCTATGGGAATTGCGTTGGTCACAAATATGCGTTTTTAAACGTTTTAAGTTTTTTTCGACGATTTCAGAAAGGGTTTGGAGTATACTGATTGGTCTGTAATTGTCTAATTGGCTGTTTTTTTTTGACTTGAGAACTGGGAAAATAACTTTATGTTTCCAGGTTTGTGGAGAATATTCTGTTCGTAAAGACGGGTTGCAATTATTTGTTATATATGTTATGATTGGATCAGGGAGATGTTCTGTTTTGTTTGAACACTTGCCGTGCGTTTGTGTCTAGTGGCAGAATGGTGGCTTTTGTCTAAGAATTTTTCTTGTGGAAAGCCATAAGTATTTGTTAGTACTTAAGGAATGAACAAAGTTTTTACACGGTTGATCTTTGTAGCTTTTAGTACTTTTATAGTTATATTAATTATTATATTTTGTTCATCTTTGTCACAACGTTCTTCATAAGAACGCCCAGAGGCATCATTTCGGGTCTGGGCGCTCTTTAACCGCTTGCTATTTCTTTGTTTCTGTACACAGGACCCTGTGATTTCGTAACTTTTCATCATTTTTCTCTACTTACATCGTGTTAAAAGTTAAACCTTATAAAAAGATATGTCTTTAAAAATAATAGTTTGTCTAGAATGCCCGCCGGGCGTCATTTCTACTCCTTGGGTTTTCGTCTGCGCTGTAGCTTGCGTCCTTTGTTCTCTGACAATGTGAATTAAAAACGTGGCATGCACTGAAAACTCTTATCCGGGAATTTTCAGACATAACTTGCCTCTCACTTTTGTCGTTTCCTCCTGGTATTAGCTTATTTGTACAGACGGTGTAACATAGGTAGTTTTTCATTATAATTTTTGTTTAAGTTATTATTATTTCTCAGATTTCGAATGCAATTTGGATAATAAAATTTAATTGTGTTATTGCCTGACCTATCTCTAATGCGTTTGGTAGTATATTTTTGATGTATGGTTTGGTATGATGGTTTTGAATTAATTCCAATGAATTTTTAGTGTATTCGGTTGTGAAGATTGTGAGTGCAAGTTCTGAGTTGATGTGTTGTAAATAAAACCTGCAAGTGATTTGACTGGAGCTCAAATACCGCCGATGCGTAAAAAATCACATTTGAGTTTGTTTTAAATATATTTAGTTGCTCCGGGTTTCTTAAACGATTATATGGGTAATATGCTGGGGCAGGAGGAGATATTACTTTGAGGGAATTTCTTGTTAGTATTTTCTCCAGTGTTCTGCCATAACGATTTTTTAGGACAATCCCCATATGCATTTTTTAGCGTTTAGGTCATCTAATAGAAGTCTATTTTATTTATTAAATAGTTTGTTAGACTATTTGTACAGATTTTTTGACCTGGAGATTTGTTGGCAGCAATTATTAACCAAGGTTGGTTAGCAATTTTCACATTTATTGCAACTGTTTCGAGATTAATGGTTGTGGTTTCGTTTCTGGCATAATGCATTGGCTTGATTTTGTAGCTACGACCACGCTTCCACCTTTGGTTGTCTGTATATCTTTTCTATGAAATGTTTATCCTGGGATGAATATCTCATGTTCTTTCAAACAGGTTTCCATTACGCAAAGTATATTTATTTTATAGGAATAGTGGAATTGTTTGTGTTTATTTTTTTATTTGAGATGCTGTTAACATTTTAGTTTTTTGCTAAGAATTAATTTCTATGAAGCTAAGTTGCCATATCTGGTTTCAACGTAATTGAGACTGCATATTGAAAAGAGCTTAATGGAGGAATCAAGTAATTTCTAAACTTAATTATTTAACTTGTTATTGAATCTATTGTTGTTTTTAGGAGTGTGTTTTGGGGTTTGCGGTTTGGTATGGAATTGTCATTATTAAATATATTGGGGTTGTTGAGATGGATTTCATTTGCTACATGGTTTGAACTTTCTGATAAGTTAAGTGTTTGGTAATGAGAGACAATGTCAATTTAAGTGCGTGGGTGGTAGGGTAGGAGCTGACGTGGTTGCATTATTGATTCTTGGGATCGAAGTTGACGTGATAGGATTGTTGACACTTGGGTGGGGGGCATTTTTTTCGTTTTCCCTAGTAATTCTTGAGGAATTGACAGATTGGATCTCTACTGTCTGCTTTGTGACTGCTTTTTCGTTTTTGCAGATGGGATTTTGCTTTTGTTTTGGACAAGATACAAAGTAGTGGTTTTCGATACAGTAGGCCCTGTTTGTGGTGAGGTTACAATTATTTTTCTTGTGCCCAAAATATAGGCAATGTTGACATCGGATTGGCGTTGTGTTTTTTTTTCATTTTTCGACGTACACTTTGTTGTTGCAAATTTGATACGTGTAGATAATGTTTTCTATGGCTGCAGTTCCCGGAAAAGTATGCAGCTATTAGCGGTAATGGTTGATTGTCTTTGAAATGTTCGGTGAAATTGATAATTGATGGGTAGCGTTGTTTTAGACCTTGAAAAACGTCGGAAAATAACTAATGTAACTTTTTAAACATCACATGGAAGCTCCTATGGGTCTCTACTAGATATTTTGCTATTACGGAAGTATGTGGAGGTGTTTGTACTGCGTTTCACATTACTGTTCTTAAGGCCTGCCACGAAGTTAGTTATCACCTTGGTTTTTATTTCTCTTTTGAAGGCATTTACGTTTGAGATTGTGGCGACAAAAATGGGTGGGATTTTACGTGGAGTGTCTTTGATTCATTGAGGGTTTTGTTTAAGTACTTAAATCTGTGCCTTTCTGTTTTTCTATATTTGATAAGAATTTGAATCTATTATTAGTAGAAATATTATAATAAATGAGGTTCTTGTGATCGCGCACCGTTTTGAATTGTCATCGTTGGCAGACTTATGTTTCTTTTCATTACTTAAGCCTTCGTGACTTCACTGACTCTTGTCTATTGAAAGTTGCTCCAGCACCCAGCTGCTGCATTGTTGTTTGTAGATGTCCTTGGTTTGGGTCCACAGGCGCGACTTCGGGGGCATCTTGGCTGATTACAGGACGTTCAGTGATTTATTCCTTATGTTCGTTATCAGGCAGTGTGAGATTGTGCGGGCTTGCGCCATTTAGAAGTGATTCGCCGACGTGTACGACGGATAAGGCCGAGGTAATCTCTTCTCTTTGCTGAAACGGTCGCGATTATATGCCGTAATCGCTGGGTAGAATTGATGCACCGCACGCAGAAAAAACTTAACTGCCTCTATGATAAACTTCAGTACACTCTTGTCGATGCATCTATAGCGTCTTCAATTAAATTGTAAGTGTACTGTTGCCAAATACCTTTTTTACTGAAAACTCACAGGGCAGCGAGGTTGGGATTTGTCAAACCCTGTACACTGCACGGTAAACTGGCAATTAATTGATAGGCTGATAAGATCTTTGGTATTTAACACTGTATAAGACTGCACATTGCTGTATGGAATCAGACCTCGCTACTGTAAGTAAACGAACAAACTGCTAGAGGAGCTGCGGTCGACCTCTCGACCCGAAACGGTGACCACCTGACGACGTGGTGTAAGACCTTGCAGTTAGCGAGATAAAATATGTGTAGAACCTGAAGTACATCAGAGAGAAGTAATTACCAGTGCACAGTAACCAATTAGTTTTCTACAACAAACTGACTACGGCGGCAGCTGAACATTGGAAGTCTACAAGTCTAAGTGTATGCGACTCGAAACGCTATTATGTTACTGCAGTGACTGAGTGGTGGCAGCTAGAACTCTGCCCATGCTCTCTTAACCTGTTAGACAACCCCCTGGATACCATCTGCATAAGTGTCATACACATCACGGCAATAAAATAATGTGTCCACGTTTCTTTAACACAGTTTATTCCAAATCTCACAGAACCAGTTCTGAAAAGATGCTACTAAGATTACCTTTAATTGGAGTACGCTATAAAATACTATTATATCGTCATCGAGTTCCTACAAACTGCACTTTACAAGAAGTGTATTTATATTCATGTACCCAACGAGGATATTGTACTATTTTTTATCTACATATTTGAAATCAAAATTCGCGAAAGAGATCAGGTTTGTAATAAGATTTATTAGAACCAACGTGTTTTAATATCCCGTCGTCTTTAATGAACTATTATCAACATCACTGTCTCTCACTCTACAGAATAAATAGACGAATTAAAATCAGAATTATAGTACACTGGATTTTTCAAAATTTAGATAAAAGGTTGTACGATATATGTATCGTAACATGTGTCGGTACATGTATAATGTAAAACACTATGTTTGAATATCAACTTAAATTTTGTAAATGCGAAACTTTGACAGTGTTTCAGTTACAATACAATGTTTATTTTCAGCGTAATAATTTGAAACAAAACTTTCCCCTTAAATACAGTTTCAAGATTACACTTCGCAAGAACATTTCCCGTGCTACATCTCTCTTCTCTTTCTCTCCTCTCTCTTCTCTCTCCTCTCTCTCCTCTCTCTTCTCTCTTCTCTCTCCTCTCTCCTCTCTCCTCTCTCTCCTCTCTCTTCTCTCTCTTCTCTCCTCTCCTCTCTCTCCTCTCCCTCTCCCTCTCCCTCTCTCTCTCTCTCCTCTCTCTCAAACCGTCGCAGACACCAACGATCCATCCAAAGGTTTTCTTTCATATCGTCAAAACGGGGCTCCTTTCCCGTTTCGGTTGGATGAAAACGGTCGCCGAATAGGATCATTATGTCATTCACTTTTCATAAGCCCTTCTCGGAATATTCAGCGCAGTGGTGCGGATCTGCGAGGGAGCGGCTTGGCAGACGAAATGAGCACCGACGGAAGACAAGGCGCGTCGCCCCAAGGCAGTCGGGAAAACCGGAAAACGTGTAGGGGAAAGTGGGGCAACGAGCAACATTTTAAAAAAAAGATACAAACTTAAAAAAAAAATTAGATACTTTCTACTACAATAGTAAGCGTGTGCTGCTCCCGATAAAACTGGTTCTTATTTTTTTAAATTGCCCGGAAGTTTATTTTTAACATTTTGCGCCATTAGTGTGTCAAAGTGAAACAAAGCTAATTAGATAATAATGTTTAGTGCCCAATAAAAGTTTGGTAAATAATGTAAATCAGAATAAAAAAGGATATACTGATGTAAGATTTATTTTATCTCTACGTATGTAATTTTTTTTACTGTTTTATGTTTTTTGAAATAGGTCCCTTGATATAACCTTTAAGAACTCTTAGATAAGATGATGTTATAATGACCGTTTTTCCAGTTCTGCGGGTGGACTTAAACTTGGTTCTGCTTTTGGCACAGGAAAAAAATCATGAGAAACTATCAGGGGCTGAGATTCTGCCTCCACTAATGACGTAACAATGTAGCTTTTGAAGATCTTGTAGACAGTTAACAATTTGTTCATTTTTCTGGAGCAAAAGCATCATCACAAAATATTTGAGAGCATATTAATATGTTTCACAATCCAGAGAATGCATTATGTGTTGACGGTGCTCTTACAGATGCTTCTGCAAAGAGAGAACTGACTTCGTGAAGAGTAATTACTTTGCCTGGGTGATTTCGAAGCCAGTTCTTAACATTTTGAGAGTAAAAGGTACTGAGGGGTAACATAAAACTCGCCTATTCTCATACGCTAAAAGTACAATTTTAAGTAGTGAAGGAAAGAAGTTGCCCAAAATAAATATTTTCATATAATTTTGGATTCATTTTTTTCTTATCTCTCATAAAAACAATATATCTTAATTATCAACGCATTTTTGTAAGATTCACACGGTATTATGTTTCCGAAATTTTGGAGATTATGGCTTGAAGTGCGTCTTTAAATTTCTCTGTTGGCTAACAGGAAGCGACAAAGAAAGAGGGACGATTACTGTTCCTTACCCAAGGATAATTACTATTTTAAATTGACTTAATGTATTTAAATAATCTTTAAAGCACAGTTTCAAAGTGACTATTTTACCTTGTAAGTATTATAACAATCTTTATTGGATCTTGGAAGTAATATTGAAACTGTTTTACGAAGCGTCCATATCTATTAGTTAGTAGTAATACGTTTTAGCATAGGACCTGAATTACTCATGAATCTCATTGAAATGATAAAATCATACAAATAACATTTTTAGATATGGAATTATTCTTTGCAAATATGGCTAATAAAATAGGAAATACATTGAAACGGAAAAGTTTAGTCTAATCTACACAAGAGTATCGAGATGAATTTTTAAGAATTATTGGCTGTCTTAATCTGAGACTAATTTAACTACTATTTTTGAGTTGATACATTTTTTAAATTTCTAACTTCATTTTCTGTATCTTCAATGACTAGCTGAAGTACCCCAGCGTTTAAGTATACTAGCGAAATATACTAGTGTTTCCCAAGCGTGCATTAATCATAATTATCTATTAGACATGAATCGCTATTAATTCTATGTAAGGAATACTACGCCCTGCCTCGCTTCACCCTGCTTCATCTGTCAAGCCCTTCCACTCCTCGCCCTGCATGCTTGCTATGATCAGAGGTACTACCACCATCGTTGGTTTGAGCAGTTGAAGACCGATGCATTGTTCACGGCAAACGTCCAGTAACAATTATTCAATTACTTTGAACTTAATTGCGCCCTAAGAATGGCTTAAAATGTATTTTGTATGAAATGTTACTGGCTTTCATACATTTTGAATTTACTCCCATGATTTTACATACTATATTCGGGATATTTATAAAAAAACGGAAATAGTGCACTCATAAATTTTTCTCTGAGGGGTATGAAAGGCAGAAGTAAATTTTACGGAAAGTATACAGATAGTAACGTTTCACTTGTTTTGAAGGTTACATGTGCAAAATTTCAATAAGATTGGAATGAATCTGTACGTTAATGAAAAATTAAACAACCTTTCTTTTTGTAAGATAAAATAATCAGGGGCGGATTAATATTTTTGCCGCCTGTAGGCACATCAAATTTGCCGCCCCCTGTTTAAAATTAATGTTACATTTCAAATTGTAACGTTTCCGTAACAATTCCTCATTAATTTAAACGTTTTAACTTTAAAAGTAACTTTATATTTTGCACATTGTTTTCATAAATTAAATAATTTTTTTGGATTAGCTAATTTTGGATATAAACTGTATCTTCATAGCAAGTAACGTTCAACATTATTAACGTTTCAACAGTGAAACGTTAACATTAAAAGGAAACTAAAACATAACTAGAATTGCAACATGTTTTCTTTCGTCAACGGGCCTTAGTTTCAGATTCATATACTTCTGAAATCATAAGGTATACTCTAATGAAGTAGACAAATAAATAGCTTGTATTAAATATGAATATGATATTTTTAAAATAAAAATATGATTTATGCTGTTATAGTTTTTAGAGAACCTAAATTTGTTATAGAAAATATTAGAATTGTTATAGAAAATCAAGAACATTTTGCGCCTTTGAATATTTGCCGCCCTTGAAAATTTGCCGCCGTAGGCACGTGCCTACTGTGCCTATGCGTAAATCCACCTCTGAAAATAATTTGAAATAATAGCCTAAGGTATGCCTGTTGGAACTCTCTTTCATTAAAAACCACAAAGAAGTCGGGTCAGCCGTTCCGACGACTTCCCTGGAGAAACAGACAGACAAAAACAATAAAAAATAATTAATTTGTTTTGTATATTATCTTAATAAATATACGATATTGCAAAAAGGCAGCTATTTTGAAATCACTGACACACTGCAATTTTACTTACATAAAAGGTTAAAGGAAAAATATATTGAAGAAACATTACGCCCTGGTTTTATTAGCAATCGGTAGATCTACAGAAAAAAAGATTTAGGAGTTAATATTTAATTTGAAAGCTAACGTCACTTTGTCTACTGTAAAATGTCGAAATAATCTACCCTTGACTCTAATCTACATGATTAATGCAAATATGTCTTCTCATAAAAAAAATTCTACGTAAGCAAACTTCTTAGTCCCTGCATTAATTTAGGAAGTGGAACTAAAAATCTATGTTTCAATATAAAATATATTTATAAAATGTATGTTGTTCATATAAAGTAAATTTTCATTAAATTTCTTATGGATTGCAAAAAATTTCAATTATTTTTCCCTACACCATCTGTCTGCAATTTTTAGAGGTAACTTAAACCTCTCAAGAACATGGGTATTTCATATTTTATCACTATATTCTTTTAGATATAATAATTTTCACTTGTTACAACTTAACTAAATTAGATTTCAATTGGGTTTATTAATAGTGTCTTGTCAGAAGTTATATAATGAGCTCATGGAACTGCTGATCTTATGTGATAGTGTAGAAATTTCCACATAATGAGACACGATACAGGAACTTGCAAGTTTAGAACTTGCTTTACCATCCTTCAATTTTATTAATCGCGCTCTAAAACAAGTTTAAAGCCATGCCATAAATATTCCCAATATCAGGCAGGAAACGCGGCGGTATTGCTTGTATTCTTTCTCTTCTGGACATGCCTTTAACCTATTCCTTTCCGCGTACCAGGCAACAAGTTTCATTTCATTATTGATGTTTTGGAAGTAATTTGAAAATATTGGCCACATCAATAAAAAGAGGGGGTCCGTTCTTCACTGCAGCTCAAGATGATGTTCTTTTAGCAAATTGCGTCTGCCAATTCAAAGCCAGTAAATGTTATTTCAAGTGCATCTTGACCCCATAACATGTTTTATCTAGTAGATATTTCAAATGTAGATGAAATTTAAATCAACAGACTTAATATACTCGTAGTTGTAGACAACATTTTTATTCCACACTTTTGCTGTTACATTTAAGTGCAATTAGACTTTTTTAACACAAACCTACTGAACTTGAACCTCTTGCTTTTATACTAATACAGCAATACGTTTGTTTAATCCTAAGGAGCAGAAAAAAAACTTTTGAATGTGGTTAAACGTAAACAAAATGCCATAAATTGAAGCTACGTCAGTCTTATCGCATCACGGGCGAAGGTTTCCTAGTGTCGTGGTGAAGTGCCTTCGGCCGCCATTCCAATCCCTCGCTTTTGCACGAGGCACTGCTGGTTGTCGCTGGCATCTCTGGACGGGCGCTGCCGCGACCTCCCGTGCCCTCGTCCTAGGCAACGCCATCCGACTTCGCAGCGCAGCCCGCCGTCATTATTAAAGCCGGAGAATATGATTTCCTTTGTCTCCCCGCGCTTTTCCTTTCTGCGTGAGATCGTACGCTGTTTTTGGACCTCCCCCCTCCCCTTCCCGCCTGACACTGAGAAGCAAGAAGAAAAGCGGCCGGAGGACCAAGAGGTGCCGACAAGCAGTGGAGGGGGGAGGGGGAGGAGGGAAAGAACATTTTATGAATTTAGTTTCCAGTTTTGAAGAGATTGAACAACTCCCTCGCCTGTAGCCCCTTCGTCAATGCCTCTCCGAGCTTCCTCTCCCCCTCTCCCCCTCAGTCGGTCTCTCGCTCAAAGAAAATCACCACCAATAGCTCGGGGCGTATCGCTTTGAACTCGCGGAATATTGAGTGTTCCAGCTGAAGCGGGTCGGCTCCGGCGAAATTATGAAAATCATATCTTTCAAGGGAGGAAACTCTCTAGGGATAAATCTATTAAGACGGAGCGTCCTGTGCCGATGGGGGGGGGAGGGTGTGAAGGGGTGGGGGGCGACAGTGGCGCGAGTTCGTGGCCTCGGAGTCGCTGGCCGAGGAGAGGGTGAATCTCCTCTGGTCGCCCTCCGCAGGACGGCCGAGGTGCCTGCGACTCAGAGAGGGGGAGGAGGCCGAGTTTGTATCGCGTGGTGGGAGGAGGGTGAAACGAAGCGATGAATGAAGTTTTAAGTGAAACAGACCAGCATGAGATAGGGGATGCGGGAGATGAATGGTAATTCCAGTTTATTAAAGGATTACTTATGTAATACTTCGCATCGACAAAATGGATATTAAGCTGTCCACCGACCCATCCCGAAAGAGTGGCCGAAAAACGGAGTAATTAGAATGTGGAGGCAGAAACAAAGAACGCCTTTGGCTACACTATGGAAACATAACTGCATTGTTGTTGGTAATAAACTGAAAATAATAGAACTAATGTTTATTCTATGTAAATATTTTTATTATATTTTGCATAGTATTCAGTCTCTAATATAACGTTCAGGCAGTAATATGTCCGGAAGATGAAAATAGGACATACTAGGAGCTGTGGTTAGCAGCAAAAACACGATAGTTGGAAGATGCGTGAAGGCCCATAATGGAATTTTTATATTACTAGAATTGCAATACGTCCTCTTTTCTTCAGTCATGACCTCTCTTTGAAGTAAGAAAAACTATCCGGTTGGATTTTACAAGAAAGACCGAAACATCATCTTTTCAATTGGAAAGAGGGTACTGCTTTTAAATGCAACCTAGACGTATGATGTACGAAGGACACTGCGTTTTCTCCAAATTTTTCGAGTTCCCGACATCATAACATTTCATTTTAATACTGCCGCCAAAATCCATAGATCTATATATACATTTACGTCCTTTTCTCCACGAAATGCGACAGTGCTGCCTTCAGCTGGACAACATATCTCTGACTGTGATGTTGATATTATTCTCCTGGCATGTGGAGTTAATATTGTTCTGTGTTTATATTTCGAGCATGGTGCTAAAAAGAAAAGTCATGTTTAATGACATATTTAAAAGTTCAAAGCGATTGTTACAAGGTTCAAAGCAAAGCAAAGTTTTAATTGTTGAGGGAGATTTCATCATCCACCAAATACTTGTGGTATAAAAGTGAAAAAGATAAATGATAATGGGGTAGACCTTTTGTCTGATTATAAAAGTAATGACAATGGTTGAAGTATGTATTTTGTCAGTAGTAAATATTCTGTCTTTATGAAACATAAATTATTATATTAAAACATTTTATATGAAGTGTTCTCTTTTTTATAAGAAAGTCTTCTTTTCCGGTAATGGAATTATGGTAACCCTACGTATTACATAACGAAGTAAAATACTTTCAATAGCTGACATAAGAAATTATGATATTGACTTTAAGAAGAAGTCCATTGAAATCAAACTAGAATAACCAAAATGTAATATAACTTGATAAATATTATTGTAATTGGTCCTAGGGGCTGTACATAAATTACATGACGCAAATTTGGAGTATTTTGAATACCCCATTCCGCTAGTAACGCTCTCGTAACGAGCGCTTGAACTCCCCGAAAATAATTACGTAAAACTTGAGGCCCCCCATTTGCAAGTAATAAATAAATTATATCTCAGAAAAACCATTTGCATTATTTTTATTTGATATTTATATGGTAATCAGAATAATGGCGACGCTACTACATGTTGCAATAACATTGGGAACAAGTGCTATGTGAAAGAAAGACGCACAGACATGATAATTTCTTACAAGCCGAGCACATGTCGTAACACTAAACACCCCTCTTTCCAAGTAACGCTGCGTAACTCTGCCCCAAACCCCTCTCCCTCTTTGGCGTTACGTAATTTATGGACGACCCCTTAGTGTAAACATTTAGATACTACATAGAAAACTAGAGATGTCCATTAAAGTTTTTCACTCAAGGTTATCATTACATTGTTTCTTTATTTATCTTTTTTATATTTTATATACTTTATCTTTTCTTATTGTCGAAGTAAAATGATTTGTGATAAATCCTTTTTGTTTGAATGTATCGTTTTGTTCAACGCCACTGCTATACCATGGTAAGCCACCGATCCTAACAAATTTGTTGTCAACTAGCTGATGTTGCCACTTCACGTCGATGGCAGAAGTCGTTTTGTTTTTGTACAAAAAATCACAATATCTGCCGGTCAGATGGCTGGGATCGTTAGGGCAGTAGTGCCGTACCGGTCTGGAACCAAAGACCGCGGGTTCCGCCTCGAGCATGGGTGTATTTGAGTAAGTCTTTATGTGTGCGTCATCCTTTCATCCCTAACCGTCATCATCATCATCATCATCATCATCATCCATACCCCCAGGGCTAACAACCTTGATGGATAAAAACCGGGACTCAGCTAAAATGCTAATCCCACTCAGAAAGGTAGTTGCACCTGTTGAAGCAGTGTGCACGCGTGGTCCGAGTTGGCCTATTCGTGGAAAGAAACCACGATCTCTGTGGCAAACTTAGAAGAATCTTATTATTTTTGAGACGTTTTGCTCACAAACCTCGTATAATACTTTTACCAAATAAAACTTTTTCTGAAATTGTAAAATATATAAAAAAATAAATAACTTGGCACATTTAATAACAATATTTTCACTTTAACGTTAAGACATGTGTCATGTGTTTTTTCTTTCTCGCCCTTACTTCGTGATAAGAGATAGTATTATAATCGTGCGGCGGAAAACGGAGAATTTGTGGCAGTAAACTATTATTGCCAGTCCCTGGGAATGTAAAAGTGGATAAATCTTGGACCTATATACAGAATAAGTCACGTAACTTTAGCATCTCCTGTAAGTTTTGAACAGTTGAAGTTTTTGCAATACAGTTTTTACAGAAATGCATGAAGGAATGGGGCTAATTGATTGTGTAATCATTTGTTTTATCACTTGTATTTTGCGAGATACATTTATAGACTGTTACATTAAAAATATCCGTTAAGCACTAGTAGCAAAAAATCAAAATTACTAAAAAAAATATTATCTAACTTATGACAATATGTATATCATTGGATTTGTCTTTTTAAGCTCGTCATGAAGGACTGAAAAAAATATATAGCTCCATTTGAAAAAATCTCAAATATCTAGTAAAATACAAGTGTTACACATTTACCGGGGCACAGAAACAATCTCGATGGCAGGTGCATGACATTTGTATCAGGGAATCAGCATTTTAGCTCGATCCGATTTTTATCCCCAGGGTTGTGAGCCCTCGGGGTGAAAATTATGGAATAATGATGTTAGTGAGGGGTGAGAAAGCGACTCACACATACATACAAACCCAAATACCCCCAAGCCCGGCGCCGGGAATTTAACCCGCGATCTTCTAGTCCGAGACCGCTCCGACACTACTGCCTTAGCAATCTCGGCCCTGATCGGCATTGCAACTTTTATTATAATAAATTCCATGTTTTGGGATAAAAAACGTTTTCATTAATGAAGAATTGTTTAAATAGATTATGATTGTCTCTAATACACTTTTCTAAAGAAACGAGTGAACAAGAAATCCATTACATAGTTTTAAACGCACAAAATATTATTGAATTAGGCATGAGCATAAATGATAATATATGAATGAAATATACGTTTTAGAAAAGAAAAGGAAGCATTCACTAAAAACGTCTTCTCAAGTCAATTTCGTTTTCGGAAACGTGAGGTGGAGAGGTGTGACCCCTTAGCAGGGAAGAAGGGCTGCGTCTAGCGGTTAACAGAAATAAACTCAGCAAATCGACGATGGGCATTCAGATGATAGAAGGGCCGAGCCATTCCAGGCCGGCGTCACGCGCCCCCGCAAATACTTCCCGTGACTCCTGTCCGCGTCTCCGGAAGCAGCCGCAGGACCTTTCTGGCCTGCAACAGCGTAGACACCCTGACTTCTAGGCTGTCCGGGTGACGCCGCGTCGTTGGCAGAGAGGCCGACATTTCACCTGTCACGTCGCAGGCTTCCTCAGGGTAGTGACCTACTACGAGCCGCGGAAGCCTACGAGTACAGAGCATACACCCGCTCATGAATGGGGCAATACATTACTGGTCCCGAAAATATAGTTCGAAGATGTTGTGCAACGGAAATAATGCCCAAAGAGTTGAAAATTGGCATCGTTGTTACCTTAGATATGTTGTTCAACGCTTTAAAAAAATACCCTAACTGAGAGTGTGAGCTAAACGTTATAGCAAAATTGTTGGGTGTAGTTCAATTGTAATTCTAACGTATAATAAAGAAGAAGGAAAACTCCCGACCTAATTGGTCATAGAATTTACAGATTTTGATGATATATGGGTTTTCTCTGATTGGGAGTACACGAGCGCCAGTGAATTTCAAGGCAGATTAAGCAGGTCGATGGGGATAATCAGAGCGAAGGGAAAAAATGCAACAAACGGCACCTGCACACAGCCGCGCTCTTCGCCGTCGCGTCGTCTTCTTCCAAAGCGGGGCCGTCGGGGGTCTGGCGGGAGCAGAGGACGCGCAGGGTGAAGTCGCTGGAGGCGTGCGATGGATGGCCGTACACCGCGACGTGCAGTGGGCGACGGAGTTCGGGTGGCACGAATACCACGTCATCCCCGCATGTCGACGACTGAAGTCTGCGCAGGGATTCATTTATTATTATTATTATTATTATTATTATTATTATTATTATTATTATTATTACTCGTATTATTATTACCACTTTCATGATCATCAAAATTACGAGATATATTATTATTATTATTATTGAACAAAGAATGATTGACTATTTTGTGTTTCCGGACACGTCGACGTTCCAGTAGTTATAATCCCGTAAGTGTGGTATATGCTTTTATAACGGGAGGTGCATGTTCCCCCCGCCCCCCGCTAGATGATAGGATCCGGCGCCTAGACGGCTCTAGACGTGAACTTGCAGGGATTTCCCTATCCAGGTATACCACCAGCGGGCAACAGCATTTTTTGTCGTATTACGGAACTTGATCTATTTTATATCTATTACTCCGTACTATACTAGAAAGTAAAAACTGAATTATCAATAATGAAGAATAAAAAAGGAAGAAATATAGAACATATTAAAGAAGTATCTCAGATTAATAATATTTCTCTAGCTGAATGAAATGAGTGCAGAATAATGTAACTAAGCTGCTTGGTGCTAAAAAGGTGATTTGTATCTTTCTTGGCCATAAAATTCATTCGACAACTCTAAAATATTTTGCCTAATTTTTTAAACGAGAATTCTGTAGTTACGTGTGCAGCGATCAGTACACCATGATACGCTATATGATTGAAATGTATTCTCAAACTAAGCTAAACCTTTTAATTATACTTCATGAAAGCGTAGCGAAATATGCGTACAGGATAATCCCTTTGCCTCTTCAGGTACCGTATGTTTTGTAGTGCACAATTAATAAACATTTCGTATTTTGGCCAAAGATTAATATTTGAAGAAATCGTAGATAGGTATGAGTATGATACTTGAAAGAGTGTTACAACGTTAATCATCTTTGCATGTGATAAGTTAGATGTCCACGTATAAGCGAACGTTTTATTAGCAGTGTGACCTGGCGTACGTGAGTTGGTTACAAATGTCCCAAAATAACTAACTTGTGAAAAATTTGTGAAATGGAGTTACACAGGTCACATTTCCTCTGATTATTAGCACATGTGTTTAATAGTTACATACATTTTTATTCACTGCGTCAGAACGTGTCATGGCAAACATGTGTGAATTAGATGTCGCTTTCAACAATTCAGCTGTGGCCTCCTCCGGAATTATTTTATACATTTTATTATTTTATTTATTTTATACAAGACTCATTTGCCGATCCGGTGGCCGAAGGCAGTAGTGCCGTAGCGATTTCGGACCGAAGGATCGCGGATTCGAGTCCCGCCTCGGTCATGTTGTATTGTGTTCGTCCCCCTATAATCATATCGTGTCTTCCCACAGTTACCATACCGTTACAAGCAATAGAGGTCGCTAATGACCTAAAAGTTGATGCAACCTTAAATAACAAAAGAAATACTCGTTTGAAGACGAGTTAGGTAAATAACAAGTATTCTCAAATTCTTCATTACGAGTAGCTGTGTGGGTCCCACGTGGGGATGAGGTCGTAGCTCGACACGTAGAGGTCCGCGTCGCCCGCCGTGGAGCGCAGCAGGATGGCGAGCGGGCCCTCGAGGCCGACGGTGAAGTAGCTGTAGGCGCCCTCCCGCACGCTGCCCCGCGCCTCCGGCAGGAAGCGCGGCGGGGGCCGCTTGGCGATGGTCGCCGACAGAGGGGGCACGAGGAGCACCCACATCTGCGTCATTGAAAAGAACTTTGGCCATCTAAACGTCATAATAATAATAACAACAAGTTTACCAGCCATGTTCTCACCACCGTGTCACAATTATTGGCTTCACAATAAAATATAAATATGTTTTCTACTTTGTAAACGGCTGCCATAATATTTCAGCTATAATAATAATAATAATAATAATAATAATAATAATAATAATAATAATAATAATAATAATAATAATAATGTAGGCCCCGTGGCGAAGACGGTTGCGGCAGCCGTCGTCTGTGCCGAGGAGACTGCAGGTTCGAGTCCTGCGTAGACATGGTCATATTTGTGATTGTCCCTTCACCTCTCATCATCATCATCATCCTATCATCTCATAATTCACACTACAAGGCGTAACAACCTTGTTCTAATCCAAGGATACAGCTGAAAAGCTGATCCGGGAAGAATTACACACGTTAATCGTGTAGCGTGGTCAGTAATGGCATATACGCCAATAATAATAATAATAATAATAATAATAATAATAATAATAATAATAATAATAATAATAATAATACAGAGGACCTAAATTTCAGAGATCCGAAGAGAGTGGCCATGAAATGAGCAAGATCCTAAGATAGAACAATCATTACAATCCAAATTAATCTTGACAATACCCAAGGCCAAGAAATCACCATTTGTACGTATGCATTAATTGAAAATTTGTATCCTTTATCTAAAGAATTGTTTTCTCATTATATATATCTTTTCTCATATAAACTTGAACGGCAATAGTTTCCGTACTTAAGTAAGAGATTATGAATCCTGATAGTGGAAATTACTACTATATGGTTTGGTTACACTATTTTGTTTGTGGATGCATTGTCTCTGACAAAACATCTCAGAATGCATACTGCTACAATGAAACAAAATTATTGAGTGTACTCCAAAATTGCCATTCACCAGGTTTAGAGAATATGGTGAACAAGTTTGGTGTTATCACAGGGTAATTCAATTCCTGTTTCTTAACTTAGACTCAGAATTTTAAATTGCAATTGTCTGTTAATATTACCCAACACAGACTAATTTATATTGTGATTATCAAACTGCAATATTGATTAAAGCTTCACAATTTAAGCGATAAACTGCTCTTGAATAGGAATGCAGTATTTTTGTTGGTTATTATTTTGTGGTAGCCCTCAGTACTCATAGTATAGTTTACACTATGAGATGACGTGCATACATTTAATCAAAGAGAGAGGAGAGTGATGGGAGAGAAGTAGAAAGAGGGGGAGGGAAGCGAAGGGAGAGGAACAGAGGGAGGGAGAGGGTCAGATAAACTGTAGACTACATTTTGTTCTTCTTAATATGCGCTTGGTTTTATATGGTTAGCTTTCTTTTTCGCTGCGTACATTTTATTGTAACTTTCTTTCATCAGGACAGCAATCAGTTCGCCAAGTTGATTACGCTACAATATAGAATTTTACGGCTTGATTCATACGAAATATCAAGCCAGTAAAACATTTTCTATGTTCTACGGTACTCACGTGTAAAATTACTGATAAAAATGTAGTAGTTTCCATCTTTTTTCTTTTGTTAAAAATTGCTATTCTAGAACGTCGAAAAGGTACAATCCCCCTTGGTTGGGATTCATCATTTTAATTTAATCATTGAATGATCTTTTTCTTTTATTGAACCAGAGGATCATCATTCCTGTCTACACTGCAAGCCATGCGTTTCTTAGCATCAACATACGTTTCTTCAACACTGTGTAATAATTGTACAAATTGGTACTAATGTCAATATTGTGTATTTATTGGTTTTGCAAGTAACCTATCATAAAACATCTCGGTTTAACTCATAAGTAATTCAAATATTTACTCTGAGTTGAATTACGTTGTTACCTTTCAATGACTATACTTCAGTAGAATATAAACCTGAAAATGTAACATCCTTTTCTGACATTAGAGTAGGAAGAGGAAAATTAACATTTTTGTTTATGATTTTTCTTCTGCAATTTACACTACAAATTTTCCAAGGCCTCCTGTTTACAGATGTGGCGTAATTACTTTTACGTACAAAAAACATAAGGAATTATTTTTTCAAATAATTAATTTTTTGGTGTGCGTCTGGAGATATTGAATTGTATTTGGTACAATATAGGCACTAAGCAAATGAGTTCGTGTTGTTGTATTACTTATATCTATCCTGGTTATGTAATTCTAAAGTCATATTTGGACATTATCACTTTTGTACCGGGAAAACTTTTTCGTACACATCTATATCAGTGATACTACAGATTGTTTTTCTTGGCCCAAAAATGAACAATTGATCGCTTAAGGTGTTGGCGAGCGTTATTCTTGAATTGAGTTTGAGATGCACGAAAGACATAAAGATGATCGTTATAAAAAATAGTCTGCAAGACGACTAAGATTGAATCGTACGAGTAAATATTGTGGAATGGGGTGATTTACCATTGTCTCCTACTGTTTTCAGGCCCATTTGAATTTAAGACGTCTTAAAAAACATTGAATGAATATTTAGATAGATTATTTGTTTATACCGAGCGTATTGACGATATTCTTTGCCTAACGTCTTGTACTGATTCTGATGGTTCAAAAAAATTGAAAAAACTCTACTCTTTTCAAAGTTTTCACAATTTAAAATCACATTATTCTTGCGTCAATGCGATTCTAAGCGGCCAAAGCATCTTGCGTATTCTTTATGTAACCCGTAGATCCTCTGCGCTTAATGAAAACAACGGTTAATTGCCCAGGGGCGCCTAACCCCTGCGGGCTGGCAGCGTGGTTTCCCGGGTCGCCGCCGCCCTCGAGGCGCGCCGCGGGCGGCCTCCCGCGTTCCTTCGCCTCATCTGCCGCCCGCGGCGCCCGCGAGGGCCGGGAAGGTGAAAATAGCGCTCCGGGAGTCCACTCTTACCCTCCAATTTATGTTACAACACTCCCTTTCCGCGCCCACTTTGAATATTGATGCCTCATTGGCGGCGCGCTTTGAATACCTGATGCGGCCCCCCACCGAGCCCGGGCCCCTCCCCTCCACTCCCCTCCCCGCCCCTCCTCTCCCCCACCCCGCGCCGCGCCACCCTCGGCAGAGCGCCCCGCCGCGCTTGCCCCCACTCCAACCCCCCACGCCGCCTCGTGGCCGCTCCGCACTGCACCCCTGGCCTCATCGTCATCTCCCTTCATCACCCTGTTTGTCCCCTCCCCTCCCACACCACCTTCACCCTCGTTTTCCACCTTTGACTCTTCTCTGCGGTTACTCGTTGCTACGACCGCACTAACGACCCAGTCCCACTTTTTGCCATAAACAGGAACGTGCCGCCACTCTCTCCTTCACCTCCCTTCTCTTTCATCTCCACCCTCTCTTTACTCTCCCTTCCGTCCCTCCCCCCCCACTCTCGGCCTTTTTACTCCTTACGTCTCCTCTTACCGCCTCACTCAAAGTCCCCCTTCTAACTCTACCAGCTCAAGCAACGGCTTCTTGAACCCATCTACTCGATCTTCCATTTGCCTTACCATTGGGTCTGCCCCGCACGTTGCAGTACCCTTATCGTGCCTTACACATCATCCCTCGGTTCCCCTACACACCTTCGTGCTCCATGCTATTGTACGCACTCCACCATATGAGTTGATGTTTCCATCCTGTTTTCCTCTCACGGATTTCCATTATCAGCTCGCTGCTCTCGTTCCGTGTCGTGCACAGGCTTACGACGTCCCTAGCAGCTCCTCCTAGCGGGCGTTCTCTTCCGGCACGATCGTTGAAACTAATAACACACATTCGGAAATCCTCCATTCCGAAAAGGTAGTTTATATGACGAGAATTCCGTCCGTTTGTCTGCGAGTAACACTAACGCTTCAACCAAACACAGGATTTTCACCAAAATTGATATTCCCTGATCGTTCTGGATGGTGTTGCAGTTCCTCGAATTTGACTGTTCTTTTAAATTTAACATGAAAGCCCTCAGACATTTTCGAAATTTTCTCAATAATGGCTCCACGTTTTTTCATTGTTTACTGATTAATGTACCCATAAAAATTGCGTAGATTCGATTTTTATTCAAATTTCCTCAATTTTTTAAAATTGCAAAAATTTAATTTTTGAGTGGTTTGCGTGTAATTTTTAATGAAATGGAACATTGAAACAGTATTTTTTTTGAAATATTACAAAATTTTCTTTTCCAAAAGGTTTTGCTTAGAGAGAGGGCAATTTTCGCTCGATAAAATGACATAGGTCAGATTTTAATTTAAACTTCTACTATGCTGAAAATTGAAAATGTTCAACTGTGTTTTCGATGCAACCCTACAGTTTAATATCCCCGGTCTCGCGTCCCCCAGAACTGTAGTGTAATGGATGTAAGTGTTGATCTGGATTCCTAAGCGCTAAGTTCAGAGACCGAGAAAAAATGTTTGGGGGTTCAAAAGACTCAGTCGCCCACCCAAAGAGACAAACCTTACGAGAAATAAGCCGTTGCTGGCCGCGGTATCACAGGCCATAGAGTTCAAATGTGCAACATTTAAGTACAACTATTTGTGCTTCAAACTGTACTAATAGTACGTAACCGTTACAAATGATATTAAAAAGAATGTGCTGTAGCCTCACTACTTTTATCTATCCATTATCTCATTCAGAGGACGGCAACACCTCATCCGCGTTTCCGCAAGGCTGCAATCAGGGCCACCAACTCAACGTACTTTCATTTCCCGCGGTCACATATCGCGGGGACACTTTTTCCACGTCACTGTTCAGAGATCGTTAGTGTGCGGTGGAACAAGGTCGTGAAAGAGACGGAAATGGCGCGAAGGGGTGAGGTGCAGCGAGGTCGTTTGTGAGGTGGGGTGGCGTGGGGAAGGCGGAAGGACGGGCGTGCGTGGTAGGTGCGGAGGGGGAGGTGAAGGAGGGGCGGTATGATGTGGGGGCTTGGCTGGAAGGAGGAGGCGGCGAGGAGGATACTTGGCGGGGCGGGGCGGGGCGTGGAGGGACGGGGCTGGGCGGGGACAGCTGAGCTGGGCGCGGCATGGCGGAGTGGGGTGGGCGGGGCGGGAGGGTAGGTCCGCAGTGGCGGGTGGTGGCGAATTTTCATTAGCGGCCGTTATCTGCGCAATTAGAAGGCGGCTGCTGCTGGCTGTCGTTTCATTAGGCTCCGCGGGCAGCGCTACGCTCGCCTAATGGTTCGCCGCCCGCTCTCCAGAGCGCGCGCCGCCGCCGCAGCCGCGGCCGCCCTGAGATGGACGAGGGGGCGCGGGGTGCCAGGAAGCGGTGGGCGTATCAGGTTTCCGCGTGGGGTGCAGGGGCCATTGGATGTGTCGGGGAGTGATTGGTTGAAGGATTCGGAACACGGGGTGCTGTGGAGAGTAAAATAAGCTTATGTGCAAATGAAGTGCAGGTGATTTCCTGGTAATCTAGTCACTTCTTTCTCATCACAGATAATCACACTGATCTCAATAGTTTCAAGGATCTTATACGCCATTTGAGATTGCATGTGTACTTGGTGAATTTTTTTCTATATCACCAGTAAATATTTATACCTTTTATTCTCTCGATATGAAACATTACCCGATCAATGCAGATAAATAATTAATTTCCATGAAAGAAAATTAGAATATTAAAATTTATGCTAAACTTGTACTTCTTATGAACAGTTGAAGTTAAATACCATTTTTTATGAAACTCTTCGCGATGCAGTACTTTTCATCAATTTGTATGCGTTAACTAATCAATTCCTGATTTATTGTGTAAATAACTTTTTCGACTAAAATATTCTTGAGGAAAACGCAGGAATGAGAAAACGTTTTAGCCATAGATAGCAAGGCGTCGTCTGTCAGACGACGCAACTAGTGCCGAATGGTTCCCCCACCCCCTTCCCCTCACTGCCCGTTTCTGAAACTCTTCCAGGAGACTACGCATTTGTAATTACGTCAGTATTTTTGGCGCAATATTGCCTAATATTGTGAATAATGAACACAAAACATAATAATGAAGGCCTTATCTTGTAGGAATTAAGTTTTGTTCTGAACATATGGCAATCATAATGGAACGACGGCGATCATAACAAAGAAAGCTTGACTAGGTACTATACTGCGTAAGTATGTGCTGTGAGAGTCAAGTTATTTAGGTGTATCTATAAAAACCTTTAAAATTTGTAACTCCATATATTACATGTTCAGTCCATTAAATGTAATGTTTCATTGTAAAACTGAGTTCTTCTTTATTTTTACTCAAAGTAGTCTGTCTGACTACACCTTTGTACTAACGCTCGGTACAAGTTACCTTTGTAATCTAGAGTTAAAATGAGACAGTGTAAATTTGAACTCTTGAATTAAATAGCCACGAAACATTTTTTAGAAAAGAAAAACAACAACATTTGAGCATTCCACCCATTTTCTTTCCTTTACACGAGAAACATTCGAAGACTAGACTATTAACACAGTATACATATCAATAGAGTAGGGCGCATAAGCCCGATTTTTGGCTAGTTGGGGAGGCAGGCGTCTACAGCTAGCGATTCTTGTAGACAAAAGATTCCACAATTCACTTTCAAAAACTTTCAATTCACTTAAACAATATTGATTACATTTAAATCATTAATTTTCTTAGAAAAATTTTCAAAGCATTTACTTAACATTTTGTTTTAGTCATATGTATATATGAATGTATGTATGTACTTTGGCGCAATAGTCTCAGACGAAGCAAGGGGGTGTGGACTGCCAAGAATAACAGGGGGTGTAGCTCAGTGGTAGAGCGCTCGCTTCGCATGTGAGAAGTCCCGGGTTCAAACCCCGGCACCTCCATGTTTTTTCAATATCTTCTTTCAGCATTCAGATGTATTGCTGAAACCTCTTCTGAAAGCTGAGAAACGGCACAGCCGAACAGGGGGTGTAGCTCAGTGGTAGAGCGCTCGCTTCGCAGGTGAGAAGTCCCGGGTTCAAACCCCGGCACCTCCATGTTTTTTCAATATCTTCTTTCAGCATTCAGATGTATTGCTGAAACCTCTTCTGAAAGCTGAGAAACTGCACAGCCGAACAGGGGGTGTAGCTCAGTGGTAGAGCGCTCGCTTCGCATGTGAGAAGTCCCGGGTTCAAACCCCGGCACCTCCATGTTTTTTCAATATCTTCTTTCAGCATTCAGATGTATTGCTGAAACCTCTTCTGAAAGCTGAGAAACGGCACAGCCGAACAGGGGGTGTAGCTCAGTGGTAGAGCGCTCGCTTCGCATGTGAGAAGTCCCGGGTTCAAACCCCGGCACCTCCATGTTTTTTTTCAATATCTTCTTTCAGCATTCAGATGTATTGCTGAAACCTCTTCTGAAAGCTGAGAAACGGTACAGCCGAACAGGGGGTGTAGCTCAGTGGTAGAGCGCTCGCTTCGCATGTGAGAAGTTCCGGGTTCAAACTCGGCACCTCCATATTTTTTTTCAATATCTTCTTTCAGCATTCAGATGTATTGCTGAAACCTCTTCTGAAAGGTGAGAAACGGCACAGCCGAACAGGGGGTGTAGCTCAGTGGTAGAGCGCTCGCTTCGCATGTGAGAAGTCCCGGGTTCAAACCCCGGCACCTCCATGTTTTTTTTTCAATATCTTCTTTCAGCATTCAGATGTATTGCTGAAACCTCTTCTGAAAGCTGAGAAACGGCTCAGCCGAGCCGGGGGTGTAGCTCAGTGGTAGAGCGCTCGCTTCGCATGTGAGAAGTCCCGGGTTCAAACCCCGGCACTTCCACGTTTTCATTATCTTCTTTCAGCATTCAGATGTATTGCAAAAACCTCCTCTGAAAGCTGAGAAACGGCACATCCGAACAGGGGGTGTAGCTCAGTGGTAGAGCGCTCGCTTCGCATGTGAGAAGTCCCGGGTTCAAACCCCGGCACCTCCATGTTTTTTTTTCAATATCTTCTTTCAGCATTCAGATGTATTGCTGAAACCTCTTCTGAAAGCTGAGAAACGGCACAGCCGAGCCGGGGGTGTAGCTCAGTGGTAGAGCGCTCGCTTCGCATGTGAGAAGTCCCGGGTTCAAACCCCGGCACCTCCATGTTTTTTCAATATCTTCTTTCAGCATTCAGATGTATTGCTGAAACCTCTTCTGAAAGCCGAGAAACGGCACAGCCGAGCAGGGGGTGTAGCTCAGTGGTAGAGCGCTCGCTTCGCATGTGAGAAGTCCCGGGTTCAAACCCCGGCACCTCCATGTTTTTTTTCAATATCTTCTTTCAGCATTCAGATGTATTGCTGAAACCTCTTCTGAAAGCTGAGAAACGGCACAGCCGAGCCGGGGGTGTAGCTCAGTGGTAGAGCGCTCGCTTCGCATGTGAGAAGTCCCGGGTTCAAACCCCGGCACCTCCATGTTTTTTCAATATCTTCTTTCAGCATTCAGATGTATTGCTGAAACCTCTTCTGAAAGCCGAGAAACGGCACAGCCGAGCAGGGGGTGTAGCTCAGTGGTAGAGCGCTCGCTTCGCATGTGAGAAGTCCCGGGTTCAAACCCCGGCACCTCCACGTTTTCATTATCTTCTTTCAGCATTCAGATGTATTGCAAAAACCTCCTCTGAAAGCTGAGAAACGGCACAGCCGAACAGGGGGTGTAGCTCAGTGGTAGAGCGCTCGCTTCGCATGTGAGAAGTCCCGGGTTCAAACCCCGGCACCTCCATGTTTTCATTATCTTCTTTCAGCGTTCATATGTATTGCTGAAACCTTATCTGAAAGCTGAGAAACGGCGCAGCCTGACAGGGGGTGTAGCTCAGTGTATCTTCTTTCAACATTTACCTGATCAGGGGAAAATTCTCCTGAAACTTAAGACATGCTGCTAATCATGGCAGCTCATTGGTAGAGCCATAGCTTTTAAAACCCTGCGTGGCTACCGATCTAGCCAGGAACGACAGCGCTACGTGGAGTCTTCGAGAATTCAAAGAGAAAGTGGTGGGGATCACGTGGGGTGGAAGATCTGCGCGAGGAAATATTCTCATTCGGCTAGTGGAAGTGCACGGACGACGGGGTGTGAGGCTGGGAGACTCTGAACTGACGTAATGTGGAAAGCGTCGAGGCAAAGACCACGCAAGCGAAGTTGCTCCTTCATTGCAACGTGTCTCATGGCCTTACGCATGGTCATTTGAAAGTTTTTCAAGCCTGTGCCGGGCAGTAACACCAGTCTGTTATGGCAAGGCCGCATCAGAGGAGTGCCCGGATGGAATGGTACCAAGCTTTTGGGAGCTGGACTTGTGCGCACATCAAATGGCTGGCGAGAACACAGTGAGTAAGCCGTGGAGAATAACTTTCAACTATATAAATTTTAAAATCAATTATTAGATATTATTTTAATGTTTTATTATAAAAGTAAAAAAGGAGGTATTTCAACAAATGTTAAAATGTAAACAAATATCACTGTTACGTGACACTAATCGAATACCACGTTCCCCTATATAACGCAGTGTAACGCTGTCTCAATGTCCTCTCCCCCACTGTTCAGCAATACGTAATTTACGGTCCCGTACTGGAAGTTGTTAGTTGAGGGATTATTTCGAATCCCTTATAGTTGTCCTCTTGATCAAAGCAGAAGGATGAGGGAAACGTAATTGCAACTTCTGATTCAATATTTTTAAAATATTATTGTTTTCCGTACTCAAATCTTCTTGAAAATTACCCTCGTATTTGCACAAGAACCTTGGCTTACGTCACTATTGGGACAAAGTGCTTCTTTGTTTGTTGACTTTTTTAAACAGATGTTGCTGGTGTCTGAACTTTCTGTAGTGGAAAGCGTTTTCTTATTTGTATAAATTGTACATACAGGCTGAAGTGTTATCTAAAGAAATTGTTGAAGTCAATTTGTACTATTATTTTGTATGTGGAAGACTGACAAGACCTTTTATGACTTCACTCAACTTCGTTTCTTGTATAATAAAACTCATTAGGTATTTAATAATTTTTGTGAGAAAGTCTGATAAGAACTCTCATCCCTTTACACAGCGTTTTTTTACTTGCATTACAAAATTCATTTAGCATTTGATGCTTATGTGATGTTACGTTGCTGACTGCTGTGTTTGCCTTTACTTATACTTGTAGTGCCGAAAAATTACAAGAATAAGTGGATTTAAATATTATAAATGTAATTGGTAAAATGTGCAACTTGTTACATTATATCAATTATTAATCCAATGGACATGACATTTTATTGTGTTTTCCCTAAACTTTTATCCGAAATCACATAAAAACATATCAAAGCAGAACGATGAGGGAAACGTAATTGCAACTTCTGATTCAATATTTTCAAAATATTCTTGTTTTTCCTACTCAAATCTTCTTGAATATTACCCTCGAATTTGCACAAGAACCTTGGCTTACGTCAATATTGGGACAAAAGTGCTTCTTTGTTTGTTGACGTTTTTAAACAGATGTTGCTGGTGATTCAACTTTCTGTAGTTTAAAGCGTTTTCTTATTTGTATAAATTGTACATACAGGCTGAAGTGTTATCTAAAGAAATTGTTGAAGTCAATTTGTACTATTATTTTGTGTGTGGAAGACTGACAAGACCTTTTATGACGTCACTCAACTTCGTTTATTATATAATAAAACTCATTAGGTATTTAATATTTTTGTGAGGAAGTCTGATAAGAACTATCATCCCTTTACACAACTTCTTTTACTTGCATTACAATATTTGGCACTTAATGTTTGTGTGATGTTATGTTGCTGTGTTTGCCTTTACTTATATTTGTAGTGCCGAAGAATTACATGTATAGATGGGTTTAAATATTATAAATGTAATTGGTAAAATGTGGAACTTCTTATATTATATCAATTATTAATCCATTGACCATGACATTTTATTGCGTTTTTCCCAAACGTTCATTCGAATTCACATAAAAACATATCGACCGTCTACATAGATTAAAAAATGCCCATTTCCGTTAAACGCATGGGTCAGGTTAAGTAAGGCACCGATCTATATTATCGATAATAAAGATTTATTAGTTTCATTTACGTTTGTATTAATTTTCGTTTAGATAATGTTTTTATATGATTTCTAACGCGAACGTTAAAAAAATATTATGCTTTGGTTTCAATGTGAAATTTCAGAAAATAAAATTTGATGTGAATCTATAGATAACATTAATTATTAATTTACAAATTTTAATAAAGGGAACATTATGATTAGCAATATTTTACACATTTAGAGAAGTTTATGATTAGCAATATTTTTATATCATTCTATTAATCAATACATTTTGATCTAGAAATGTAATTCTTACGTTTCTGAAAAATACATTCTCTTAAAATGGATTACTAGAAAAAACAATTTCGCCTTAGTCACTCTTAACTTTTGAAATTTTCGGTTTCACACCGAATTATTTTTGGCGTGAAAATTTAGCGTTTTGATTTTCTTTAGGTCGGCACACCCGAAAACCGAGGATTACGTGATTTAGGTTTGAGAAAGAATTGCATTTTGAATTCGATAGTAAAAACATTGATGTAAATGATATGAAGCGCGATGTAAAAACAGCAGCTTTTACTGAACTATTTACTGTTAGGAGAAATATTTTTATGTTAGAATTAATTTTCTAAGTTTCTAAGTTTTTCTAAGAATTAATTTTCTGACGTTTGTCCACAATGCTCAGAAATTTTACTTACTTTAATTTTAGAATCTGGGGTGCCACTGCATCTTGCTACTCCTCTATTCGTGTACACTCCATGATGTTTCTATACTACTTCGTATATTTTACGTTACTTTAATATTTATAAAAATCATAGAAATAATTAGTAGGTTGTTAGATTTTTTCCAAAAATTACATTGAATTAATTCTCTTTTTATTCAGTCTACGATGAGAAGTTAGAGGAATGTCACGCATCCCCATATGTAAAAAAAAACCTTCCTTGCACATTTCAAGAAGTCGCCCTTTAATGTGATGAATCCGAAAGAGCTTCTTGATTCAGTAGTGAATGTGATGAGACTTGGTCTCTTTGCTGTAATTTCACCACACTTTTCTGGCGCACCACTCGCGGTCTATGGCCCGTGGCCCGTCGGTGGGCGACCGCTGCTCCAGAGGGAGACCCATGGCGCCTGGCGCATGACGTGGGCTGGAGGGGGGGCGGGTCGCATGCGTGGTGGGGGGAGGGGAGGGGAGGGGCGCGACGTGCTACGCGGCGCGGGATTGTCTGCGGCTACGTGAGACGTGCGGAACGATTTTCATCGGGAATCGATACGAATTCGCGGTGAAATTGTACTGTATTTTCATATTACGGGCCATCGCCGATTCGGGCGGCGTTGCGGTTGGTGACGGGTGTCGGGATGGGGCAGGGGGAGGGGGCATGCGGCCGCCAGAGCGCGTGCGCGCACAGCGCTAATGAGGCTTGCTTAAAACACCGCGACGGGGCGAGGGCGGGCGGGGCGCTGCACGGCGTGAGGCCTGCGTCCCTGGAGGATGCGTGACAGATGAATCTCTGACCGTTCGGTCGTGCCGCGGGGAACGCCATAGTGGAATGTAAAAACGTTTCGCTGGGGAACGAATGATGCATGGACGGACTGTCAAAGACAATCGTTTCAATGATTTTACATTTGTAAGAATCCCACCCGTCAACGACCATCTGTGTTAGTTTCCTTTTTATATACTATTCAAATACTTTTCTGTACACGATAGAGACTTTTTGTGTTAACGTTCGAAATACTTTGAGATGAAGGCTGATAAAAAAAATTTTCTTGATTTTGGACACTTTGGGGGGAAATTTGTATTTATTCGGCGAAGAATGTTTTGTGGATGCATGTGTGCGTGGGGACAGAGCTAATGTTGCTTGTTTAAAATACGGCGTGGCGTTTCAGCGAGTGAAATATGCATCCCTGGTGTGTTTGATTGACTAGTGATTGCGAGTGCGTCAAATGCTAAGACTACTAGTTCCATAAGTGTTGTGCATTTTTTATCGCTGGGGGTTGCGCTGATCTTCCCCAGCTGGACCTACTCGTCAGCATGCGGTTATTTTCTAACCAGGTATCTCCCAGCGAAGCACTGCTCCAGCCGCGACAACCGCTAAGCTCCATACTGGTCTGTCGGCCTGTGGTAGTGTAGTACTAGTAATACTTTTCGGCAGAAAAAAACGTAATTGCCGGGCCCTGGTTACGAAATTGTGGCTGATTCCAGTTGCGAAATATAAAAAAAATATTCCTCTACCATGCGTGTGGCCATATCCATGGTTTGTGGGTCCTTGGTACCTTAGATATAGATTATGTATAGATTGACGGTGAAACGTCCGTCTGTGGGCACCGCTACCGCCTAAATCGTTCATATGTTTTTCTCCAAAATTTATATTCCTATTCCTCAATCAATTGAATTGAATTGAATTATTGCCTTATTTTACGTGGCGAGACTCAGGCCATTAGGCCTGGTCTTCCGTTTGACCACGTAAATTTCGCTAAGCTCCTTTCACTAACTAGCAGAGAAAGGAGGTATTCCTTGGGCGAGACACAGGCGATTTGAATTTAGCTCAGAGGCGTCATTTAGGCTTGAGGATCTTATACATGCAAGTAAATGTACTAACATGGGACAGCCGGCTTTACTTCCCCTCCGAAGGAAGGCGTACGAAGGATTTTTTCGCCCTGAAAATCCACGGCTTCGATCGGGTTTGAACCCGCCAACTTGGGTACAACAGTCCGAAACGCTAACCGTTACACCATCGCCGCCGGTTAAATCTTAATGACGGCACGGTTCCTTGAATGATTGATTGTGTTAGTGACTCCGGATGCGTCAAAGTATAGTCCCATATGTGTAGTGCATGCTTTTCCTCGGTAGTTGCCCCGCTCAATGGCGAGATCCGGCACCGACCTCCCGTGGGCTAGCGAGGTTTTCCCTAACCAGGTATCTCCCGCCAGCGGGGCAGCGCTCCAGCCGCGACAAGTTCTAAGCTCCCGACTGGTCTCCCGTCGTGTGTAGTAGAGCAGTGCATGTAAGTGTGAGTGTGTGTAAGCAAGAGGTGAATATACGCCAAGGATGAAGTTCACACGCAAGAGAAGCTCTTGTCGGACCTAGAACACAGTAGTCAGTGAGAGCGGTCATTGTCCTGCTGGAAAAGAGCACCACCATCCCGTTGCAAATGTGGCGTCATATCTGTCGCCAGTACAAACGTGCCAAATATCAGCCATGTGGACAGCACTGGCGGAAGAGACGCTGGGCTGCACAAAGGCTGGGGAGCGAGAGAGAGAGGGTGCCGTGTCGTGGGTGGCAACGTGGAAACCCCGGAGCCGGCGGAAACGCGTCGGCGGACACTGCGGGTGACGCGGTTCCGTCAGTCTGCCCAGAGGGTATATAAGCGGACTCCGACTTAAGAACCCTCTTCTGTTCATCTGATTCTTCAGGTTTGGGCGCGTCGGTAGGGCGTCGTGTGGGTTGTGCGCGACGTTGCATTGTAATGCATAGGCTACCGAGGCGGGGAACCGAAGCCGGCGTGCTACGTCGTGACGGTTGGTGCGGCGTACTCGCAGGTATGCTCACGTAAGGTACTGGTGCATCACACCGGACATGGTAATTAATTATCGGGCCAGCGGTGGTGGTAACCAGGGAAGGTTCCTTCTTGTAACGGTCAAATTTATTTGTAAATATTGTATATAGTATCATGGTGTCGGAGTATTTTTATTCTAATAAATACTAAATATTTACAAGCCGTTCACGTCTGTAATTATTTGCCCCGGCAAAGACGCCACACAAAGAAGGTACCAGTACATTCCGCACAACGTGTGTGTGTTTCCAGTGCTGCTCCGTGATGTATCCACAAATACCAAAGATGAACGTGCGATTTAGCTGATGACTGCTCAGACTATCACCCCTGGAAGGGGGGTCTTACTTGACCTGAACGAACACACTGTGGACGCACGCGCTCGCCTGTGCGACGCCACACACACACACACACACACACACACACACACAAACACGACCATCACTAGCATGCAGGCAGAAGCGGCTCTCATACCTGAACACCATTGCTTGCTATTCCGTCCCCAGCTGGCCCGCACATTGCACCCTGCCAGACATGCCTAACGATGATTCGGGGAGAGTGGCAGTCTGATAAGGGGTATGCGCGATTATATTCCTGCAGCAAGTAACCGGCCCCTAACGGTGCGTGGAGACACGTTGTGAACCACATGTCTATCTCGGTGCGGACTGCGAACACAGCCCTCACGATGCGTCGATTTATACGTCCGTCAGTCCTCCGCGGTCACCCCTAAGTGGGTCTACGGCTATGGGAGTACTCGTCTACCCAACGTCGCCAGCACCGCAGCACCGACGTCGCATCACGGCCCCCGTGGTCAGCAATGCACCAAAAGGACCACCCGGTTTCGCGCAGGTCGACAATCCGACCCGCTCAAACCGGTCCAATTGCTTAAAGGACGAACGAGTGCGACGCCGTGGCATACCTAAGTCCCTACTAGACCTTATCGCAGAAAACATGGCCTTTTAAAGCCGCGGAGTAGATGTCGCGTCCGGATCATTTCGTCGCGCTGCCATTACGTCACCTGGCGTCAGTCATCCGCAAAATGTTAAGCACAGCTTCTACAACCCCCCATTCCTAACGTCCCTTATCGCCTACTTGATTGCTCGTGCCCTTCCCGGTGTTGCAATAATTTTTCGCCTGTGTAGTTTATACAATTCGTGCGGTGACCTAGGCCAGTGCACCAACAATACTATTTTAATTGTTAAAACATACCACATCCAGCGGAGAAGTGGAAAAAACGAGCGAAGAACTGGAACAACCATTAATCGACTTCATCCGTACAAATCAAATATCAAAACACCTTTTTCTTCAACCAATAAAATACCACCAACTGCAGCAACAACAGCTGCGTCAATGTTAGCAGCTCGCACTCATGCTACAACCAAACGCGTACTCGCTCTCAACCCAATATACCGAAACTACCGAACAGCAAAATGGGAGGTCAACTCTAAGCCGTCAACCCACCAGAAACCTCAACCACGCAACACTACAATTCTTCAGCATCAACAGTGCAAAACAATTCAACTCATCAAACGGGAAGTTCCCAACCCAACTTAAGGACCATGAGTCAGCGTTAACAGCGTAAAAAATTTTAAAAATGCATTTAGTCAGCCTACTCATTTGGACCACAATCAAAAGACTATGCAGGGAAAAAGTCAACATACCAACACGCGGACTAAAACAATTCATTGAAACAGACTGAAGCTTAAACTCTAGCAGCGCATTTTAAAAACCCCTTTTCACCAAATCCAATTACCAACTCACAAACATTCAACCCAATTATAAACTAACATCAACAAACTATTTACACGGCACCTTCAGAAAATAACATTTATTTCCCCAGTAGTAGTTACAAAAACTTAACTTGAACAAACTAAAACTCATGTTGCAGCAGGTTATGATATCATACCAACAAAGTATTAAGATAATAGAATCAAAAATCAATAGCAGTTTTTCACAGAATTATTTAATTCATCTCCAAGGTTACAATACATTTTTAGCAGTTGGAAAACTGCTGAATTGGTTTAGCTATGAGGGTGGTTATCCCTAAAGTGAAGTACTCGTGTATCAACAACCTTGAAAGGCAGAAATTCCGAGCTATTAGCAATAAATTTTAAAACCTTCATTGTACTAAAAAAATATCGTCGGATATATTATTGTAGCAGTATTGTTTGGAAGCATACGCATGCCCTAAAACTGCAATTAGAAACTTCGAAACTCCGCAGTGAGAATAAAAAAATCGTTTACATTTGAATTTTTGACTTTTAAATTCGACCGTTTTGGTTTCTGTAAATTTAGTTACATGAAATTGAAATGTAACACGAATTGATTTACCATACGACTGACGAAAATGTTGACAGTGCCGCCCTAAATGGGAAGGGCTCTGCATTAAAATTATAAGGACGTTTAAGACATTTCACAATACAAACGCCATGAGAATTCACTTACATGGTAGTCTGAAGTATTTTCAAGAACCGGAGATTATGGTAAAGGAACATACCATAGAAATCCTATTGATTGTCATGTCCAATCTAGAATGCTATTTTTAAGGACACGTTTGATTCATGAATAAAATTAATTCATACAAACATGAATTTAAAAAGTAGATAAACGTATTTGTAGGAAAGTTTCTCATTCACGCTTTTGTCTCAATTTTTATGACAAGCAGTTCATCAATTCGGATGCATCTTTCAATAAAATGACAGTTGACAATCAGCCGACAACCAATTCCTCCCGAAAACAGTATTTTTGTATTTTTAAAAGCTTGTTAGTTATTCTGCGAAATCAAATCGAGACGTCCAGCCAGAGGACGGAGACTCGGGAAGAGTAAAGCAGGGCACGGGCGGCAGCGGGACCGGAGGGGGGCGAGGCAGGGGAGGAGGAGGAGGTGGAGGCGGAGGGGGGCGTGGCTTCCCCCAAGACCCTCCCCAGGGGCGGATGGCGCGCGGCGCGGGATTACCGCCTCTAATGAACGGCGCACTGGTGCCTAAGAGCTATTGAAACAATACCCGCCCGAATGAATGAAGCCCGTGCAATAAATACCCGGTATTTGCGTTCCAAATTAAAATTGTATTGAAATTGCGTGCGCGGCGGGACCGCGGCAGGATCGGGACGACGGTGGCGCCGCCTAGGCCGGCGCGACCGCTGCGTTTAATGTGGAACCGCCGGGCGTGAACGCTCCTCTCCGCGGCGACGCGTACTGTCGACGCGTGGCGTTCAGAGTTGGGACAAAAAGCGCGCGTGGGGAGGTATTAGCATGCGGTTGTTTAATTAATGTTGAGTGAGTCTCGTTGCAGAGTGAGTGAGTCTCGTTGCAGAGTGAGTGAGTCTCGTTGCAGAGCGAGTGAGTCTCGTTGCAGAGCGAGTGAGTCTCGTTGCAGAGTGAATGAGTGAGTGAGTGAGTGAGTGAGTGAGTGAGTGAGTCCCGTTGCTGAGTGAGTGAGTGAGTGAGTCCCGTTGCAGAGTGAGTGAGTGAGTCCCGTTGCAGAGTCCCAAAATTGACGTCACGTATTCTAAATTCACCATACCAACGTGTGTTTTAGTGTCCAACATTTTTGTCGATTTTGGGATCCCATCATATTCCCACGCTGTGTCGTTTAACTAACAATTTGGTTTTGTTTCCGAATCGGGTGTTTAAAAGGCGCTCTGGCTGTTAATAACACTGGCTGTCAATAATGCTGCCAACTCTAGGTAAAATATCATCTGTTGTGTATGGTTTCTTAAAGTGAAATTAGCAAAAGTGAAATACACATAGAGTGTAAGCTATATTATGCTTACTACGTAATTTAATGTGACAGCATTTCAATACTTTCAGATGGTAGTAACTACAGTGTTTGATACATGAGTAATCAACTTATTCGTGAAGGATTCAATATAATCAAACCTCCGAATTGAAACATATAACAATTTAGAGATTTATAATATAATGTTAATTTAACAACGATCCGACTTTGGATGCATTTTGATTTACATTAATGAAAAGTTTTTTAAAAGTTTGTTGGTCTTTCAAAATTGTTTTGGAAGGTATAAACATATCAAATTTACATAATAAGATGGTACCGCTGTAAGCTGATTCCTTCAATAAAGTTATCTGCCCTACCTGTGTTGTGAAGAATATTGTCACCACACGTCAATAATTGCTCAAACGTCCTTTTATGCTCTTTACGCTATTTGCCAAGTACATTGTTTAATTCTTTCTGTCCTTCCTTGCCTTTATCACTCCAAAAATAATGACATCCTAACAAACACACGTTCGCAATCCACACCTAAGCCATCATTTTTGTGGTAACTTAAATTTAATATCGATTATCTTGCTTTTATTGCATTCTAGCATATAGCATATTCGAACCTATATAGTCCCGGACGTGCTTTATTTGTTTGTGCCAAGTATTTCAGTATTTTCGATCATGCACGCAATTTTACGTGTTTCGAACCATTGTGCAGCGATCACCACCGACTGCACAGTGAATTGGTTTTGTCATTGCGTACGCAACTACTAGAGCTCGTAGGTGTAATTACGTCCGAGAAGAAAAGCACAGGAACTGCGCACGCTTGCGTTCTCGGTCCAAAGTGGCGACCTCTGCAAATACTCCGGGCGCTCGTGTTGTTGGTTGTTTCGACCGGTTATTCGTATTGGTTTTCTGTTGATCCTTCTCGTAACTGAGGCAGAATTTTCGAATCGTATTGAAAAACACGTATCATTGTTTGGTGTGTTCACACCTTTTAGCAGTTCTCTTGAAATGTAGCCTGGGTTTGTTTACAGTTACTAGGTATTCGAAAACTTATTGATTTGGTTTGATTAATGCATACGTGTTGTGACATTCTCTAACACCGGCATTTTCCATATTTCATTTCCAAACCTATTCCATCGGTAAAAATGGAATACTCTAATTCATTCATCTTTTCATTAATTGGCCTGCATATAAATAGAAAATTAGTTCGGAAATGGAAGAGCAATTTCACATTAGTATTTTACTTATGCAAAAAATATTATGAATCAGCTCTCGATAGTAATAGATGAACTTGAGAATCTATTGCTCTAACATTTTCTGTAAATATAAATGCACAGCACTTGTTTTTCCTAATACAAGATAAAATTGTTCACAAGTAAGGAAAGCATTTTTTTTTCAAATTTATGTCTATTTTATTACTCTTTCTTTAAATGTGCAGTACATTTAATACATGTCATAAAATAATTAAACACAAATGATTTAAAATTATAAGCCTACTATGGAGAATGTTTTCAGGTTTTAGTATTGTTTAAGAGCAACTAGGAAGACCACATAACGCAAACGTTCTTCGAATATAACACACGTGTTAAAAGATAAAAGTAGTCACCTCAATCGTTTGAGTATGAATTTAATTCGTTTAAAATAAAAATGAACTTTGTGAAAAAAAACTCTTCCCTAATTTCCTCTCTATATAATAAGAGTTATATCATAATTAGTGAAAGTTTCATTACAATTTAACGAATGGGTTAACTTTACGTAAATGGGGCAGGGCGCAAAAATCTCCAACACTTTAGATGTTTTGACAATAGCTTCATAATTTTCCTTGAAGACTTGTGTAGGGATGTAAGGTTATTGACTGGAGTGCTGTTGATTCTTTTTAAAAATTCTCACTTTTATTTACAAAATACAAAACGTATAACTTCTACGACCTTGCTTCATGGTATATTCTTAGTTTTGTCATGATTTTTAAAACGACTTGATCAGTGAAATAAATTGTTATAAACAAAAGGATGCTTCCTCCAAAAGGACCTTGCTTCATGGTATATTCTTAGTTTTGTCAAGATTTTTAAAACGACTTGATCAGTAAAATAAATTGTTATAAACAAAAGGATGTATATTTCACTGAATGTTTTTTACCTCTAATGTGAAATGTAAATATTGGTATTAGCAATATCTGAATATAAATGCTTCATTAGTTGATTTGAACATTAACGGGTGTCAAGAAATTAAATCGTTTGCTTTCTAAAATGCTCAATTAAACAAAGACGAAACAGCTCCTACTCGACGAGTGTTTCTTTAAGTTGTCTTTTTCAGCAGAAACAACTCCACACCAATTCGTACTCTGCAATACCTCACCAGAAGGCGCGATCTAGTTTTTGCCCCGAGATTCGCTAGCGGGCCTCAAGAAGCCCTGGAGGCTCCTCGCCGGTTGGCCTGCGGGGGCGATCGGGCTATGAATATGTCGGCGGGCGGCGCGTCCGGGTCGCGACCTCTCGCCCTCACGACGCAGGGCGGCGCGGGGCGGGCCGGGGTGGAGGAAGAGGGCGGGGAGGGGGGTGGAGGGGATGGTGGGGGCGGTAGGGACTAAGATGGACGGAGGTGGGCGGAGAGTGGAGGGGGCCGTGAAGGGCGGAGGGGGCGGAATGGGGTGGAGGGGACGGTGGGGGCGGAGGGGGGCGCAGAGTGATGGAAGGGGGGGTGGAGAGGGCGGGGGTGGGGGCGGAGGGGGGCGGACTGGGGCGGACTGGGGAGGTGGGAGGCGGAGGGGTCGGAGGGGGGCGAAGATGGACGGAGGGGGGCGCAGGGGGGCGGAGGGTACTTCCGGGTGGTTCGCGTGCCCGGCGTGCCCCGCCGCAGAGGCGCGCGGCCGGGGAGCGTGGAACCGGATCCCTATTTTATGAGCGCAGCTTCTAAAAAGACGAAGAATAGAAATGACATTCCCGCCCATCCTTTACTGGCGCGGCGGCGGCGGAGGGGGCGTGGGCGCGGGGAACGTGGAGATATATGTGCGTAAAAAAGGAGAGAAGGAAAACGGGAGGGAGAGCAAGAGGGCGGGCCGCGGACGTCGCGGGAACGCGACGAAGGGCGGAGGGCGAGCGGGGAGGAAGAAGGGGAACCAGGGGAGTCAGAGCTTTGAGCCAGATTTGGCCACCCTCCAAATTCTTTGTCGCCAAACGTTCATGAGACAGGAAGGTATTGTTCGAGGTGGCGGCGGCGCCGCGGCCGGAGTCCGCAATGCGCTGACGTCGCCTTCGTCGCCGAGGCTATCGCCATCGCCATCACCACCTCCGTCCCCGCCGAGGGCTCCTTCGCTGGCCGCAGCCGTGGCCCCGCTGGCCCAGATCTTCCCGCGCGCGCCGCCGCCGCCGCCGCCGCCGCCGCGTGTCCGGGATACAGCTGTTCCGCTGAAGTGAGCGTCGCAGATAGTGGGGCGCCCCTTCTCCATGCAACGCCAGCTGTTGCGGCGCCGGGGCGCTCGCCGCAGAGGCCGCCGCGCCCGCCGCTCCCTGCCCTGCCCCTCGCCGCCCGCGGCTGCGCGCCCCTCCCCGCTCCGCTCGTTTCCCGCCCTTAAACGCCACGCTCCTCCCCGCCACGCCACGCTGCGCTGCGCCTCGTCCGACACAACCCTGCTTCTCCTTGTTCCTAATCTCTCAGTTCCTCTTCCTCCATCCTTCATCTCCCCGTCTCTCACCTCCACGTGTCCCTCCGCACTTTCACCGCTCCTCCCCGCCACGCTACGCTGCGCTGCGCCTCGTCCGACACAACCCTGATTCTCCTCGTCTTGCTTCTCCTTGTTCCTCATCTGTCCGTTCCTCTTCCATCTTGCATCTCCTTGTCTCCCACCTCCCCGTCCCTATCGTCCTTTATCTCCCCGTTATTCCCTTTTCTCCGTCCATCTCCCCGTCCTTCATATCCCCACCCTCTCCTTCCCGTAGAATAATGCCTTGCCACTCCTCCATTCTTTCGTTACTTTCAGTGCTTCTCGCATCGCTATCTACATCCCATTACCACTTCCCCTCGCTTCGCTCCTTTTCAACCTGCTCCTTTCAGCCCCGTTTCTCCCTCTCCACCACGTACTAACCCTTCCCGCTGCTCATCATTCCAGTTTTCCTCGCCAGTCTTTCTCGTCCCGTTCCTCCGTGTCCCGTTCCTTTCGTTCTTCCTCCCCCTCACCCTGATATAGTGGTATCATCCTCTCCCCGCTCTTCCCAGCCACGATAATCCTCCCTGTTCCAGTCTTCCCTCTTCCTCCGTCCGTCCTTACCCGCCCTTCTTCTCGCTTCCATCCACTTCCCTCCCAGCGACGCTGTCTCTCCCCGACCCTCTTCTCTTCCCACCCCCTCCCCACCCCCGTGCCCAACAGTCAGTGTTCCTCCGCCTCCGGCGACCGCTGTTTCGCCCCGCGCGCCGCAAGCAGCGCCGCCGCATCCGGGGCGGCCGCCTTATGTTGCGCCCGAGACGAGGCACTCGGCGAGGCGGGCCGTGGAAGGCGAGGCCCCGCGGCTTATTTTTATGGCTCATCCGGGCGAACCGGGTTCGCGGTGGGCGGAAAGCGATGCTCCAACCTTGGATCGTTGACGGACTTTGTTTGGAGGAGCTTCCTATACGAGAGAAATCGCCTCTTTGGGGATCAATGAATTTGGTAAGGTTGCCAAGAATACTTTATTAGAAACGGATCAACAAATAATTATTACTTTCATAGTTACGTGCTGTGTAATCTTTTACTTTATTTATATTTTTTATCTATGGTTGTCTTCATTGCATTCACTTATATCTCATTATTTAAGTGCACTGCAACCAAGGGTACATGTTTTTGAGTACATTTCTAAATTCTTTTATTTTCGTCGATTTGTTATTAATTTTATTGTTTCCTTCTTCAACCTCAATAGAGCCTAAGCATTCTATTCGTCTCGTGTATTCACACGTCTCATATGTAGTATACACCTCGAGGTACTTCTAAATCGCGGCGATTTTTTTTAAACAGATTATACATCTTTGACGTTGAAACTTAAATTTTACTTTAAAAAGTATATCCTAAAATGGATGTGAGTGATGACTTTTTGTTGTACCCTTCGTTAATACTATATGATTTCCAATTCCTCAAGAATACTCGAAAGTAAGATTTAATATTTGGAACCATATGCGTATTGCTATCGTCAATTTTTTTATGAGTCGAAAACGCACTCGAGATAGGAAACTATGGTGTTAATCTTCTAATAGAGTATCATAAAAAATAATGTATTTATTGAAAGTGAAAAGACGCAAACATCAAATACGCCTTGCAGATACTATCTTATGTACATCCATGTCGTACAAATTGCATACATGAGTTGCATACATGGTCATTTTCCAGAATTTGATTGTAACTAAATTGAATATAGCTAAAAAATATCAAACAAGTTCTCGTTACTTTTTTGAAAATTTCAGTGTTTTGCGCAATTTGTCTTAAAACGTAGGCAATTTTTAAAATTTAAACAATTATTTTCTCAGTATTGGCTACAATTTTTTTCTTTAAATTCTTCTTAACATATGGAAGAAATAGCAGCAACGAAAGTGGTGTTGGTCCCATTTTCGTCGCATCTCTATTTATTTTAAAAAATTGAAAAGAATACAAAATAGTAAATTCGAATTTTTCGCGATGTGTTTGTGGCGGTGTTATTACGCATTGCAGATTAGCAATCAGATACATTTCAGTCACATAACTTTATTTTTTTAAAAAAGAAATACGCAGTTGGAACAGTTTATGAAGGTGCAATGGCAGCGAAAATGAAATTTTTTAGCGAACTTTTCTGCTTTACTTCTTTCAGGGGAGAATAAGTAACTGTTTATTTTGTTTGAAGAGGTTAATTGTGAAGAGACTAAATGTGGATTTGTTTGGTCGTAGGTTGTCATTGAAAAGAAAATGAAACATTTCAGAAAGAACTTAGAACACACTTCGGAGACAAAGCGGAAAATAAACTTGCAATAGTTGTTCAGCTTAGTAATAGTTCCATACGCCTTATAAAAACGTTCATAAAAGCCTCAACAATGAATACTGAAAAAAAGTTCTGTTTATGGCACTAAGGGCTTTTTTGGTGAAAAAATTGATATGAAAATATGCATCCATTGTTGCCGTTGCCTACTGAGATGTGTTGATGTTGACAGAAATTTCGGTATAATAATATTAAGTAACCGTTACTAAGAGCGAGAAAGTTTGTGCGGTTTTAGCACCACCAGTTTTGTGTTAGAGCTCTATTAAGATATGATAAGATACTAATTTAAAATATAGTGAAAATGTTATGTTATGCAATAACATGTGAAAAAATTGAACAAAAATGGCATAAATGAAAATAGAATAAACGCAAAATAATTTTAGTCGACCAACATATTCAATGTTTTTTCTGTCATATATAGGTGAGAATCTATTTCATTGTTATAGGTTATATTATTGTTAATATTACTCGTATTAAGCGTAAGTCAGTCATTCAAGTCCCAGAAAAAAACATATCATTTGTATTTCAATATCAGTTTGCTCGTTTGAAAGGATTATCAAGAAAAGGATATTTTTGTTGCGGTTGTTCTACTTCCGAGATTCTGCTGCAAACAAGGACATGGCCACCGCGTTATTGACTCCAGTTGGCAAATAGCCTGTGGCGACATTTCGTGTTGATATTGTCTGTGCCATCTATGAAAGCCTCATAACCACCACCTAATACTCTAATTCATACTGTGTTTAACGGAATAATTGAATTCTGTCAACGATTGAATGTTGCTGCATACATTGGGCATTAATAATTTGCACCCCATAAACTGGGAATATTACCTTTATAGAGATCTAATCCCTTTCATGTTAATTGTTCAAAACAAAAAACATCAATAAAAATTTTACAAACTGCAAAAAGAGTGAAACGTTTTCTCACAGAGACCTACATTCCCCCGAGAAGCAACAAGAAAAAAACTACTGTAAGAATATGAATATTTAAAAAATTCCCAAAGACGCAAGTCAAACGGGAAAAATGTATATTTATTTAAAATCATCTTCGACTCTAAGACGCTCTGCTTTCGTTTCTAAAACGGCTTTGTTCAGAAACTACTACTTCACACCCTTATCACCGTCGCCTTCTTCATATCTAAACTATTATTCTAGTGAAATAAACCACTTCTTAAGTAATCTTTTCACTCACTTCTGCAAAACGTTTGCGTAGAGCAGTTCATCCGTTCTCTTTTTTAATGTAATGCAATCGTTGCAAAAATGTCGAAATTGTGCACGTAATTGAAGGGCCAGAAATGTCTTATTTGAAATCGTTTGCTGCACAAGCTTACCCCATTTGGAAGCTGAACATAATATTCGCGCGATACAAAAAAACTACATTTTGAGTGAGAGAGAAAGGCAAATCTACGCGAGACATCTTCAAGTCCACGCCTCTGAAAAAAAGAGACTGATTCTGCAGCAACCCTTTCTTTCCTCTTCCATCCACTCACAATGGCATTAATTCGTGCAGACGGCGCCGGCAAAGATGAAGCCAAATGGAATTTAGGAGGCCAGGCTCCACGGGGAGGGGGTTTTCTGGTGCGGGGCGGTGGCGTTGGGGCGGCGGCGGCGGGCGGGGGCGGGGGCGGGGGCGGGGGCGCGCGTTTCCGACAGGATAAAGCGGCCAATTGCGTTACGCCGATTTCCTCAGCTAACCGGATCTGCGCAGGAAATAAAACAAAAGCCGCCCGCGCAGATTTCAGCGCCCTCGTTCGTCCGCCCTCCCTCCCCTCCGGGCCCCCTCCGCGCCCCCGCCCGACTCTCGCCTACGTGGGCGCGCCTCTCGCCCTCTCGATCCCTCCCACTCTCGATCTCTAGTTCTCTCTCTCTCTATCTCATTCTCTATATGTCGTTCTCTCTATGTCGTTCTCTCTATCTCGCTCTCTCTATCTCGCTCTCTCTATCACTCTCTCCCCCTTCCCATCCTCCGGTCTGGTCGTTCCTCCATCCTTCGTCCTCTTCCCTTCCCTTCCAACCCGTCTCTCTGTTGTCGTCCCGTCCTCTCGTTCTCTAATACTTCCGGCGTCTTGCTCTCTCATTCTCTCGTCCGCTCGTCTCTGATTCTCCCGTCCTCATTGTCTCCGTCCTCTTGTTCTCCCATTCTATCGTTCTCCCCCTTTCCAGAGCTCTCGCTTTCTTCCGCCTTCACTCCATCCTCCTCTCGTTCATTCAACCTCCTTTCTTCTCATTCTCTCTCTTTCTTTCTCTTTCACTCTCTCGTCCTCTCGGCATCGTATTCATTTGTTCACTCGGCCTCTCGTCCCCTTTTGGAGAGAGCCGTTTCCAGGAACCCAGAGGTTTTGAGGCCAACAATGTATGCGATGGATGTGTGGCGATAAAGCTTTTACTGAATGATGTACTTGGAAAATGTACAAAACACTTTAAATGTTACATATTAGTTTGAAGATATAATCGGCATAATCTCTCGACACGTGCAGTGTATGCGACAACAATGTATGCGATGGATGTGTGGCGATAAAGCTTTTACTGAATGATGTACTTGGAAAATGTACAAAACATTTTAAATGTTACATATTAGTTTGAAGATATAATCTGCATAATCTCTCGACACGTGGAATCGATTTTCAAAGAATTACTGAGTTGATAAAACACTCTTTCTCCACGTGTCACGACAACAAGCGAATGTTAACTCTAATACTGCGTTTTGACATTTTATGTATATTTATTAATCTGCCAAATGATTCCACATCGTTGTGTCAGATATATACAAATTCTCGAAAGTAACGTTTTTATTATTGGAATTAAAATATCTGTGAACATTATTGAATACGTTTTAGGAACATTTCCGGGAAAATTCCAATCTGTGAGATCTGTTTATAAAATATCCCATCTCATGATCATTGGCAAAAGTGGTTATCTTCGTGCCCCTACAAACCCTAAAAGTTTGTAACATCTGTCCTCAGTAATGTTTTTGTCTTTTTTACGCCAGTGAAGCTTTTTTGTTAATAGAACTTTTTATCTTTGAGAGAAGGCCCAGGTCATACCTATCCTTTCACACGCTCGGAACTTACCGAAAGGAAGGGAACTAGGGGAGAATAGGTTCATGAGTGATGCATGATGCTCGAGGAATGCCCAATATCTAACGTCTGTGCCATACGCAGGATTATAATCTACAGCTGAAAAGAATTGGGATCGTGTCCACATATGCGCCAAACTCATGTACTGGCTTACTACGCCAGATGTTGCTGAAAGCGTTGTAAACCTTGCTCAATGCGGAACGTGTATAATCCGGAAATCTGTCTAAAGTGAACGTTAATCGCGGTCTTGTTAGACATTAAGTCTACAGTGTTACATTGCATAACGCAGAATTTTGTCTAGTACGGAAAAAAATACTGCTTGTGGCTAGCTCTCGGTCAAAGTGCTCGCTTTCCACTACGCGGCCCGGAGTTCGATTCCCGGTCGAGCAAAGAGCATAGTGTGCGTTTTCCTTGCAATGCTCTAGTACGTGAGACGATGAGAATATTCACGCTCAGGTTGAGAAGACCGGAATACGGATTGGGGACATCTACGTGCTAACCACACGTACCCCCTTAACTCATGGTTGCGAGGCAGGGACGTCGCCGGTAGGGCTGAGCCCGTTCACGAGCTGTCGCGCGAAGTACATACGAAGTACATATGGAAAAAATACTGCTCCCCTCAAATTCCGCATTGAGCATGTTTTATATATGTACAATGGCATGGAAGTTTAGTGTAGTATATGCCCGAGACGAAATTCGAAACCGCCGATGGCATGCCTTAGGCAACATTTAGCTAATGGAATCGCAATGCGAGGAAGAATTGTCTTTGGGGAGTCCTTTACACCTGCTACGCCGTTGCCGGGCCATTGAAGGGCCGTTGGAGGGCCGTTGAAGGGCCGTTGAAGGGCCGTTGAAGGGCGTCTCCGTGGGAGATGAGTTGCCCACAAAGCGAGCGCCTGTGAAGCGGCATTGCTGCGCTGCGTCGTGGACCTCCCCCGTCTGAGTCGCCGGCGCCGCCGCTGCCTCTGCGCCGCTCGCAACGCAACGGAACGCCCTGCGCGGCGCAGCCGAGCGCGAAATCTCTCGGCGCAGACCTCCTGGACGGCCCTCTTTAATCCCCTGCGCCACTTCTGAGGGCCGCCCGCCCGCCCGACCGGCCAACGGATGGCGGTGGCGGTGGCGATGGGGGTAGCCGTGGCGTTGGGGATGGCAATGACGATGGCGATGGGGGTGGCAGTGGCGGTGGGGATGGAGATGGCGGTGGTGATGGCGGAGGCGGTGGCGATGGCGGTGGGGATGGCGTGGGGATGGCGATGGTGGTGGGGGTGGCAATGGGGATGGCGATGGCGGAGGGGATGGCGATGGCGGTGGCGATGGGGGTGGCAGTGGCGTTGGGGATGGCGATGGCGGTGGCAGTGGCGGTGGGGATGGCGATGGCGGTGGGGATGGCGATGGCGGTGGGGATGGCGATGGCGGTGGGGATGGCAATGGCGGTGGGGATGGCGATGGCGGTGGGGATGGCGATGGCGGTGGGGATGGCGGAGGCGGAGGCGGTGGCGATGGCGGTGGGGATGGCGATGGTGGTGGCGGTGGCAATGGGGATGGCGATGGCGGTGGGGATGGCGATGGCGATTCGGGACGGCGATGGCGGTGGGGATGGCGATGGGGTGGCGATGGTGATAGTCATTGATGGTGATGGAGATGGCAGTGACGATGACGATGGTGATGGCGGTGGCGATTGTGATATCGATATCGATGGCAATGGCGATGGCAATGGCGATGGCAATGGCGATGGCAATGGCGATGGCAATGGCGATGGCAATGGCGATGGCAATGGCGATGGCAATGGCGATGGCAATGGCGATGGCAATGGCGATGGCAATGGCGATGGCAATGGCGATGGCAATGGCGATGGCAATGACGATGGCAATGGTAATGGCTGACAGTAATAATGATGGTGGGGGCAGCGGTGGCTCGTGATCAATCCAATTTCGGCGAAGCGCTGCTGGCGCCCAGCCACCGATCGGGGGATGGCGTTGCAGCCACCTCAGGCAATTGTTTCGGTCGCCTTCGCAAAACCTCACGTGCTTGTTCCGTTACTCCCTCGCATGCAGTATCCTTTACGTCCATATTGAGCCTGTCTTTGTGGTGTTCAATTTTTTCACCCTCTTGTGGGTCTTCTGACCTTCTCTGTACTCGTGAAATGTAAGTAGATTCATTTAACAGAGCAGTAGTGCTTTGTTAAATAAATGGTATATTTCCCCCCGAATGCCTTTTTCTATTTTCTCTTTGAAACAGTCCCCGATTTTGAGGCTGTTGATAATACGCTACTACAGCTTTAGCGCCCTCATGATCAAAGTTCGTGCGCTGCATCAGCTTACACTGCTATCATTTCAACTGTTCACACGGCTGCCGTCTCTGATCTACGACTGTGCTTCAACCACACCTTACTGCCACCGCAGCCACCACTGTCTCACCGTCGCCTCCATCGTAAATCACAGCAACCAACGCCGTATTCATTGTCGGTGGAGGCCCCCACCTCCTCACCCTTCCGCCACTCTATTCGACCGTCTCCGCTCCTGCGAGTAGTACTTCACCGTCCCCACCGCCCGCGCCCGCGCAGCGACCCGCCACCGCAAGGAGCCGGTGGGCTTTAAATCCTTGTCTTGGGCTCGCTGCCCCTCGAAGCCCCCGCTCCTACCTTCCTAGCCGCCACTGCCCGGCCGCTGCCCCCGCCACTGCCCCCGCCAACCCCACCGCCACCGCTTCCCTTCCGCCTCGCCCGTACCTCCTCATCACTCCCACCGCCGTCCCCTTCCCCTGCTGCCGCGCCATCACCTCCGCCACCACCACCGCCTCCCGCCTTCTCCGCCACCCCCACCGCCACCCCAACCGCCGCCGTCCCCGCCCCTGACCCCGCCCCCAACATCGTCCCCGCCGCTGCCCCCGTCCCCGCCTTCGCCGCCGCGCATGCTGCCACCCACGCCACCTCCCCCGCCGCCACCGATATCCCCGCCCCCTGCCGAGGCCATCTTCTCCGCCCCTGCTTCGCTGCCTCCTCCTCTGCCTCCGCCACTGCATCCTCCGCCTGCGCCTCCGCCGTTCCCCGCCGCCCGCACCGGAGCTACCGCCGCGCCCTTCCGCTGAATTACCTCCGAAGAATAAAGCAGAGTTGAAGCTTTCACTCGGTTACGCCACATTTGAGAACGCCCGGCCTCCTCTCCATTGTATCTCCGCTCCCTCCCCGCCCCTCCCCGCCGCTCCCCGCCCCTCGCGCGTCCCCGGGCGTCATCCGGCGCGGCGTCTGAACTTCCATCACCTCGTCTGTTTCAGGTGATATGTGGCGCGCGCCGTCCCGTGCGCCTCGCCACTTCGTTGCGAGTAATTTTCTCGCGGCGGCGACGAAAGCGAAGGCGGTTTTTCGCAGGCGACTCTCTTTCAGGAAGTCTGCCAAAACAGAAAGAGAAATACGTTGTTGTATTGTGCATCTGGGGGGCGATGTCTTTGTGGATTGCCGTAGAAATGTGCGGAGAGCTAGTGCCAATTCGAATATTTCTTCTAGAAACTCGTTGGTGGCAGTGATGTAAAAGAAGAAGTCTGATTAATTACCTGTCCAAAAGTGCTTGTATGAGAAACTTTAACTTCATATGAACTGTTTAGTTTTACAATTATTACAGTGTTACTTAAAATAATAATTTAACGATTTTTCATTTGAATATGATTGTAAACATTATGTTACTACAAGTCATAGCAACTTCTTATCGCGGTGTTCCCAAAAACTATGCTCATAAGTAGCTTCAAGTTAAGCAGAGGACGGTCTGTTAATTGCACCGGAGGGAACAGAGATTGTCTAACGAAGCAAAACAGGTTGTCTCAAGAGCATATGTCTTTTCTTAGGCAAGTAACTCATTTGTGGAGTGTAATTTAATTACCTAACGCGTTATCAGAATTACCTGCAAAAACCATTTCTTGAAATGACCACATTGTTTCTCAAAATATATATTCGACAAGAACAAGAAAGAAAACATGAATTAATGGTTTCAGTTCATGGATGGATTCTGCTCGTGTTTATTCAACCTAGATATTCCTTGAAATCTTACATCGCAATGATTTTGCAATTTGAATATCGAATTTTTCAGTGTTCGATGATCTGGAGAATTATTCCGTGTTCCGTATTCCATCTGCCGATAAGTGCTGCCCGCAGTCTCGACATGAAATATGCATTCGTCCCGCCGCAGCACGCACGTGTGTTACTCCCGTTATTCTTTCCGCCATGCGAACCACTCGACCGACAGCCCGCACGACTAACCACAGCCCCCCTCCCCCTCCCCCAACCCCCCTCCACCGCCTCCGCCTTTTCAACCCCGTGAGCCGTCCCGACGATTTGCATGAATGAGACTTCATTGAAGCGACCAGCGATACGCCAAATCGGCCGAGAGGGGCGCTGGGGTCGTTTGAAACAAACGCACAGCGTGCTGCGCAACAATGCAGTGGCAGTGGTGGTGGTGGTGGGGGTGAGAAACGTTCTGGAAGGACGCGTCAGCCAGCGCGACACAATGGAGGGAGGCAGGAAAGTGGGTGAGATGGTTTGTAGAGAGAATATGAGGGCGATGAGGAATTAGGTATAGGTGCAATAAAAGGCGAAGTAGACGAGAAAACGTGAAAGCAAAAATGTGGCAGAGATAACACGATTAAAAGGAAGTAGAAAGAAGACGAAGGAATATATGAGAAAAAAAGATGAGGGGGGGAGAAAGAAAAGAAAAAGAGTACCAGACAGAGGAGTAGAGAAAGTGAGTTTCGGAGAGTATAGAACGCGGTAAAAAAGCAAGGAATTCATGGATAGAAAGATAATTAGCAAGAAGAAGAAGACAAAAGAAAAGGCGGGAGGCAATCAACATTCAAAGCGACTCTGAGAGGAAGAATTAAAAATGCGTGGAGAAGGAGAAGAAAAAGGGGAAATACACGAGGGTGAAACAAACGCATGGGTATCGAAGAGACGGTACAAATCCAGAAGCGGCAAACGCAGAGGATAAAGGGACACGGGCAGAGCAGGCGGAACAAGTGCAGGGAGCGGGCGAGGGAGAGAGAGAGAGAAAGAGAGCGAGTGGTGCGGCTGGCGGGGAGAATTCGGCGTTCGGGGATGGGAGGCGCAGGTGGAGGGAGCTAATGTCGTCATAAACTCGTCGACCCGCGGGACGCCCGCGCCAGCGGCGGCGGCGGCGGCGGGGGCGGGGGCGGGGGTTCGGGAGAGGGGGAGGGGCGGAGGATTAGGACCACTGCGCCGGAGGGACGCCAATAATTTGAATTACCGGGATTTCAATCGTGACAAGTGAACATTGTTTTAATATTAGCCCAAACGTTCAACATAATCCGCGCGAATCAAGTTGTCACAATTTGACGAATATATTTTCTAGTCTTTGCGTGCGCCTAGCGGGCGGGCGGCGGCCGCGCTGGTGGCGGGGCCCGCCGGCGTGCCCTCTCGTGCGTCGGGGCGTTTTTCAATGGGCGTAACGAAATATTCAGTGTCTGGACGATTCACAACGCGTTGGGGAGCCCCCTAAATGGTTTATACTTCATTTCGCTGCAAATGCCACATTATTTAAGAGCTTGTTTGTCTGCTTTCCCGGTTTTTTAATTTAATAGGTTTGAAATTATTGCTCGTGTTAAACTGCGAATGGTGGATGACCCGTTCGTCAAATAGGTTCAAATCCACGTTTACCGCCTGTTTGGAGAATTCAGAATTTAAATATGAATGTTACATTTTCCTGTAAGGGAAATCACGTTATGTTTTACAAACATTGCCATTTTGATTGTTTTTAGGATAATATTCATTGTTCTAAACTAAAGTGAATAACGTTTCAATGTTTATATGCACTCCATTCTTTGCTTTATTTAATTGCTGTGGATGTTCATTTTCCTTACAATGCTTTCGTTTTTCGAATGTAGGCCAACGTGTAGTTAGAAAATGATGATAGCATGATATGATACAAGTACAAAAACCTAACATTATTCTATAAGGTAATATATATTAAGTTCAACAAACCACTTTGTCGACTATTAATTCTATTTGTGACTGACTACGCTTAGTAGCCGTTCAATATTAATCGTCATTTTGTGAATGACATCTATGCAATGCTTCAATGCAATTTTTCATGGATGCATGAAAAATTTTGCATCCATTTTACAATGGATACAAAATGGAATAGATATCAATTTTGCATCCATTCAAAATGGACATTCAGATATCTATTTTGAATCTAATTTTATTTAAATATGTTTCATTCAAACTAAATGCTATAATATCGTACACAATAATTGTACTCTGCTAATATATAATAAGGAATTCCTATGACGTAAATGATTCTACTTCGTACATAAATGTGATTGTTATAACACCGGAGAATTCTACTTAAAAGCTGTTTAAATTTTCTTTCAAAACGATATTGTTGTATTTCAATTGCTAACCCAGATGTTTTTGCAGTTTTTTATTTGCTTGCAGATGTTTAGAGTGAACATTCTTCATAAAATGTCTGTGTATTTTCCATTTCGCTTTATAATATAGACTTTCGAAAACCAACAAGTTTTACAGAAACAAAAACAGTGATTTGAACTCAAGAAACGAAGCCATTACGAATATGAATATTTAGGGTATAACATTACAGGTCCTGATTATTTATTTCCGTACGAATACTATCGGGACCGACAAATAGAGTTAGTATAATTGTGAATGATTTCACTATGTCCTAACATTTTTTAATTATTAGTTTCAAAAAATAAGAACTTGCGAGAGACGGTGGCAAGTGAACATTGTCACATTAAAGAAGCTTATGATAGGATTGACGTAAACAACATTTTCTACGTGAGTTTTGAAGAAAGATTTAACTAGCCGTTCTACAACAACATACTTTTTGCACTTTTTGAACTTTTGCATTTTTTCGAAATTCAGAGAGTTCTACAATAATTGAAACATGCACTATATTTTTAAGCGTAAATAAACTCGAAAGACAACTCGCTTTTTTAAAATGACACAAATTTAAAAACATTTCGTTTTTGACAAAAAATTATTTCTTATTAGAACAGGAAACTCAATTAGCTAATTAACTCTCCTGTTCCGTGGTGTAGCGATGTAAAGAACTTAGGAATACATAGAGACAGGACACTTAGGTGGACTACACAAGAAGGCAAGACTTGCCAGATCTCCATTTCTTAAAACGCGCAGAAAACTTACACCCGCATAAGGCTAGTAAATTCATTCATAATTCCTCATTTCGATTTTTGCGATTTCCTGCTTACGGACTGCGGATTTCCTTCTTATCGGAGTTTGCATAGTTTTCTTTGCGCATTACAAATGGTTAATATAGATATTTGAAATATACCTTTTTGGCAATTTTTCGACGAAAAGATTCGGGACTCAGATATTGTCGAATCTACAAAATCAAGAGTTTTGAAAACACATGTTTCCCTTTCACCAGGCTAGAACAACTCATTTCACTTCAATAATGTACATTTCGTATAATGACAACCAACACTAGACTGTACCTAGCACAAATAGTCCTGAAAACTCACCGTATTGCAAAATTATACTTAATTCAACATCGATATGGAAAATTAAATTAAAAAGTTATCATTTCTCAATAGTTATATTTCAAAACACAAGAGAGCCAATCGTTCCAGCCACTATGCCGGACTGAATATTGGCATGACGTAAAAACTACAATAAGAAAAATATCTATTCTAACTGACAAAGAGAGGCGCGAAAAAGAAAGAAAAGAAAAGATCAAAATTCATGGACTGAGAACCTCACAAAATTCATTTTTCTCGAAACGTCGTAATTTGGCCAACTTAATAAAGTATTGTTAACTGCCATACGTGCAATATCTGATTACTGAATCTGTTCTTCGAAAAATATCCAAATGTTTTCTATTAATTGAGAGTGACTGACAATGCAGTTCAATATTAAAGCCATTTCGTTTCCCGTGATGGAGCGCGCGCAGCCTGATCGCCGCGTGGCGCGTCAGCGGCCGCCGTCGTGTGTGGTGGCGCCGTCCCCGGCGGCCGCCGTGGCGACCGGGGCGCGAACGGGGCGCGAGCGTGGCGCGAGCGGGGCGCGAGGGGGGCGCGAGGGGGGCGGAGTGTGTGCGCGCGCCCCTTGAACCAACAGCAGCAGCGGCAGCCCGGAGGAGCGCCTCGCACTGGGGTGACGCGCGCGTGGGGCCCTCCGGGGCCACTTCACGTCGCGCCCAGCGCCCGGCGCGTGTCGCCCGACCTCCGCCGCCGCCCCCGCGCCCTCAACCCTCCCTCTCTGACCCTCCTCGCCCCCTTAGCGCAACGCGCAGGTTAATGACGTCATCGGCGCCCTCCTGCCACGACCTGTAAACAAGGAAGGTGAAATGCGAAGTCAATTGATTGATTGATGATTCGGCGCGACAACTGATAAGGTCATTAATCCCGAAAGTGTAGTACATGTGTTTGTCGCGAGAGGAGGCGGTGATTTTCCGGTGCTAGATAGGGGCTTCCGACACCGATCCTACTCTTCGACTTGCCGGGTTTTCCCCATCCATGTATTTCCCACAAAAGGGACTCCGCTCCATCTGGCACGTGCTCTAAGGTACCGACTGGTCTCCCGACGTATGTGGTAGTATGGTGCATTAAAGTGTGTGTGTGTGTGGGAAGGTAAGGGGTGAGGATAGAACAAGGAAGAGGAAGGAAAGATTGCGACCCGTTTGTAGGGTACTACACTGGCATTCGCCTGCTCTTCACAGCAGAAAACGCGGAAAGCTACCGATCAGAGCAGCCGGCCGCTAGAATTCTCCTCAAGACTGCGGCTGAATCCAACCCATCTCTCTAGCTAGTTTCGAAAATTCTTCCACTGTCCGGACTCGAACCCTAGTACTGCCCGGTCAGAGGCACTGCAGTGACACCAATTGATGGTCGGAACCACCTACGCCGTGAATGCCACTGAAGATTAAAAAAATATGATTAACTGATGATCGCTGTAAAATTGTGAACAATTTCGTTATTGCACATGCCAGTGAGAATTTCTCATCAGACACGGTGTCTTTCAAGTTGACCACACCACGATTCTGAGCACCCCTATCCCCATTTAGCATTATCGAATTCGATTTTATAGCCATATGACAGGATATCACCTAACTGCCTTTGATTGCCCCATTGATTTACAACTGGATCTCAAAACTGCGTGAGCGTAGCCTGTAATAACTTCTCGCTGATGATTTATTACGATTGCTGCTAAAACAAAAACTATTCTTCTGGAGAAGTTTGTTTCTCTGAGTCACGTTATCAAACTAGCGAAGTGGACGAAAAGAAGTATGCTATTCTACCAAATCATGTTCTACGAGTAGTGAAGTGGTGGACATCACTTCGCGTAATCCCAGCATCTTACATGTGCCGCATAAGACTCCGTTTAGCAGATAGCAATGAATGCAATTTAAGAACTATTGTCCGAATAATATGTCTGTCTATTTGACAACTAGAGTAGGGGTATAAGGATGTTGCTACTTACTGGGGCGGCATATACTTGATCGATTGGTCGTTCTTGCATCAGATCACAACAAGAGCAAGAAACGAACCGCAATAAGAGCACACAGCAATGGAACGACACAGAACCGCACACACGATGTATAAACAAAGAAGTAATGTCGTTCTTAAACTTACAGTTGCTTCGTGCTAAGATTTCACTTTTTTCTTAATAACGATCGGCAACTCTGCAGTGGCATCATCAGAATTTCAAGCCTCTGATTCGATAATGGAACCCCCTCTCCCTGCCTGCCGGGGTCTGTCAAGCAGACAGAAGTATTATTCGCAGTATAAACACCTCCTAGAGCTATCATTAGGTCTATAAGTACTTAATTAGTAATTTAAAAGGTAAATATATCATTGTTTTGTTTTTCTTTATTTTTTTGCAATCATAATCAGTGACTCTTCTGTGTGACATTTTGAAACTAACAAAGGAAGTGAATGTATTTGTTCATAAAGAAAAATATATTCATTTCTTTTGTAAATGATAAACAGTTTACGTGTTTATGGAGTGTTTATATGTTTCTGAAATTCACATTTTTGCAAAGAAAGCCTTTTCTCAAATCAACTTTTGAGTGCTTATTGCATCTCAACCTCTCAAAATCACGATGGGTTTTATTAGACAAAACCTTAGTGAGACGAGGGATCTGTGTTTCGGGGCGTAAGAAAACGTGCGCGAATAATACAGAACTATGTTATTACAATACTTGCGAACACTGTTTGTTAAAATGTACGTTTAATGCATTGCAGTGCTGCATGAGAGTATGTTAATACGCAATAAGCAAGCGTACTACTTTTAGCAAAATCATTTTATGTGGTTTTGTTGAGCAGTATTTGCGAAGCCGCAAGCTACTAATTTGTTTTTAAACTCCTTTTGATTTCATACCCTGTAGTAATACGTCGAGAATGGAGTGTAAATACGCTCTCTCCCATACGCTCGGTGAATGAAAAGCATCATATTGTAACACTAACGATTACCTGTGGAATCGATTAGCGACCCTGCCACTAGCTCAGATCGGTGATGGAAGGAACTGTTACACAGTACAAGAGAAACACAACAAAAATAAACACTTGTTCACTGGTAAAATGATTCACTTTATTCCTGAGCAAAAAAAAATAAACAAAGTTGCACCAGGGAGATTACAATTCTTACACTAACAATGGAAAAGAAAAATTATAGAGAAAAGAAAATTAGGCATGTTAGTAATTATAGAAAAAAAAGACTTATAACTAGGAAGAAGGTCAACTTATTACAAATTACAAGCGTTACAGAATGATAATTTGACGTGCCCAAGCACATTACTGCGTTACATAAGTTTTGTAGATGAATACCCGTCAGGTCATCAACCTCGCAGGGTCCTTTGTGTGCCCAGGCGGGGCCCTCGGCCGGCGTCTGGATGGAAGGAGGGCGGCGGCCTTGGGCGAGGGGGGCGGCGGCGGCCGTCCCTCACCCCTCTTGGCGCGTGGCGTCAGCTGAGCGGTCCTCCGGTCATTCAACCAGGGGAGGCGATGTCCCGGGCGAACTGCCCGCGATGTCTAGGCGACTAGAAGTTCTTGAAGATTCTGGCAGAACTGGTTGATACTGGTTGATACTGGCAGAACTGGTTGATACTGGTTGATACTGGTAGAAGTCGGGCGATTTCTATCTCCGGAACGTAGTAATCAGCCTAATGTCTCTTTAATTTTTATAACATAACTTCGGAAAGTCTAGCGACAAATAATTCCCGCCCCAGAGAAACAATTTTTCTCTACCCCCTTTTTAAACGCCACAGAGGTCTACTTGCCTCTCCCCGACGAATAAATCCCACCCCCGAGAAGTAATTTTCTCAATTGTTGTCAGCTAGTAGCTCTCGCTCCTTCCGAAATCTTTCTAAATCTTTCAGAGACAAACTGGCCTCTCCTCGACGAATAATTTCCTCCCAGAGAAGTAATTCTCTCCCGACTCCCGTCAGCCCAAAACTCAAATCAAATCTGATAATTTCTAAGTTCGGCAGAGCTGAACTTGCATCTGACCGAAAAATATTCCCCCCCAAGAGAAACTTCTGCCCCGACTGTCCTGTCTAAACTCCAAATCCCTTCTGCCGTTCTCCCCCGTTGAAATCGCACCAGGTTAGCTCTTCTCCCCACCCCAATTTCTTACGTATTCGAGTTCCCTTTGATAGCAGTGTCGCTATTGGTCAGAAGTTGTGTCGCAGTGGAACATTCTAACCCAATCGCAGCGTGAGAAGCGAAGGAAACTTCTACCCTTTGTGCAGGCTGCGATCACGTGGGGTTGTTCTCGAACCTTCTAGAAATCTAGCCCTCGGAGGCGTAGGGGGGCGCGTTCGATGACGGAAGTATTGCTCTGGGCTCCCCCGAAAGTGGGTGGTCTCGAAATTTGCAGCTGGCTCTGAACACTTGTACAGTGTCTGTCAACGGCAGTCCTCCAAACGACCGGCTTAATGGGGGGAAGGCGGTAATGGCCCACGCGATAAGTGAGACTACGCGTGCATTGCAATCTGTTCAAGCTCCCGGTAGAATTCTGGGTGGTCCGAGTTTGTTATATTTAATTTTTCCAGCATGAATTTCGTTTCAAAAAGTATGACGAAATCGGTTTCGCTACAATATCGAACTTCATCCATTCCCGAATTCTAGATTGAGTAGAATAATATACATACAGTTTGCAAATAATTCAATTCGAACTCGTCTATAAGGACAACACTTTTCACTTGTGTAATAGAAATCAAGTTTGTTTATATTATATTGTTGATTATTTATTTTAAGGAATTAGGCAAAAATTATTGTTCGCCTGTTTATCAAAAACATGTCTTCTTGAATTAATATGAAGTCGTGCCTGCCCTCTGAATTGTTAAATGGCCATGGTATATTGACCGTGCAAAGGTAGCATAATCATTAGTCTTTTAATTGGAGGCTGGAATGAATGGTTTGACGAAACGATAACTGTCTCAGGATAATTAATTGAATTTTATTTTTGAGTTAAAAAGCTTAAATAATAACAGAGGACGAGAAGACCATATTGATCTTAATATTGGTATATTAAAATTTGTGTTTAGTAGTATTTGATAAATTTTAATGTATAATGTTTTGTTGGGGTGAAAAGGGAATAATTTAACTTCTTTTTTATTTAACTATGATGATTGGTTAATTGATCCTATTATTATGGAATCAAGATAGAGATACCTTAGGGATAACAGCGTAATATTATTGGAGTTCATATTGATAATAAGGATTGCGACCTCATTGTTGGATTAAGAAAATTATCAGGTGCAGGAGCTTAATATATTAGTCTGTTCGACCATTAAATTCTTACATGATCTGAGATCAAACCGGTGTAAGCAGGATGGTTTCTATCTCTGTTTATGATATTTTAGTACGAAAGGATTAAATATATTAAATAATTTATTGTTTTTAATTATATTAATTACTATTTTGCAGAATTAAGTGCAATGAATTTAGAATTTCTGTTCTTTGATTCTCTAGTGAAGCAGAATGTCATAGGTTTCACAGTTGCTGACATTGAGCTATGCAAATGCGAGGGCACAGAAGGGATGAAGGGCGAGGGTCCAGTCAGCTAGGTCGAGGTCTATTTCTGTCTAGAGGATAATTCCAGCGGACGGCTGCTCTGTTCGGTAGTTTTCCGTGGTTTCTCCGATCAATACCAGGCGAATGCCGGAGCAGTACCCTAAAAAACGGGCCATGCACTACACTACACAACCACACATGCCACTACCATGCATGCACTACAACACGTGCACTACCCTACCACACATGCCACTACCCTGCATGCACTACAACACGTGCACTATCCTACCACACATGCCACTACCATGCATGCACTACAACACGTGCACTACCCTACCACACATGCCACTACCCTGCATGCACTACAACACGTGCACTACCCTACCACACATGCCACTACCCTGCATGCACTACATGTGCACTACCCTACCACACATGCCACTACCATGCATGCACTACAACACGTGCACTACCCTACCACACATGCCACTACCATGCATGCACTACAACACGTGCACTACCCTACCACACATGCCACTACCATGCATGCACTACAACACGTGCACTACCCTACCACACATGCCACTACCCTGCATGCACTACATGTGCACTACCCTACCACACATGCCACTACCCTGCATGCACTACAACATGTGCACTACCCTACCACACATGCCACTACCATGCATGCACTACAACACGTGCACTACCCTACCACACATACCACTACCCTGCATACACTACATGTGCACTACCCTACCACACATGCCACTACCATGCATGCACTTCAACACGTACACTACCCTACAAACACATGCCACTATCATGCATGCACTACAACACGTGCACTACCCTACCACACATGCCACTACCATGCATGCACTACAACACGTGCACTACCCTACCACACATGCCACTACCCTGCATGCACTACATGTGCACTACCCTACCACACATGCCACTACCATGCATGCACTACAACACGTGCACTACCCTACCACACATGCCACTACCATGCATGCACTACAACACGTGCACTACCCTACCACACATGCCACTACCATGCATGCACTACAACACGTGCACTACCCTACCACACATGCCACTACCCTGCATGCACTACATGTGCACTACCCTACCACACATGCCACTACCATGCATGCACTACAACACGTGCACTACCCTACCACACATGCCACTACCATGCATGCACTACAACACGTGCACTACCCTACCACACATGCCACTACCATGCATGCACTACAACACGTGCACTACCCTACCACACATGCCACTACCCTGCATGCACTACATGTGCACTACCCTACCACACATGCCACTACCATGCATGCACTTCAACACGTACACTACCACAAGCACATGCCACTATCATGCATGCACTACAACACGTGCACTACCCTACCACACATGCCACTACCATGCATGCACTACAACACGTGCACTACCCTACCACACATGCCACTACCATGCATGCACTACAACACGTGCACTACCCTACCACACATGCCACTACCATGCATGCACTACAACACGTGCACTACCCTACCACACATGCCACTACCCTGCATGCACTACAACACGTGCACTACCCTACCACACATGCCACTACCCTGAATGCACTACAACATGTGCACTACCCTACCACACATGCCACTACCATGCATGCACTACAACACGTGCACTACCCTACCACACATGCCACTACCCTGCATGCACTACATGTGCACTACCCTACCACACATGCCACTACCTGCATGCACTTCAACACGTACACTACCCTACAAACACATGCCACTATCATGCATGCACTACAACACGTGCACTACCCTACCACACATGCCACTACCCTGCATGCACTACATGTGCACTACCCTACCACACATGCCACTACCATGCATGCACTACAACACGTGCACTACCCTACCACACATGCCACTACCATGCATGCACTACAACACGTGCACTACCCTACCACACATGCCACTACCCTGCATGCACTACAACACGTGCACTACCCTACCACACATGCCACTACCATGCATGCACTACAACACGTGCACTACCCTACCACACATGCCACTACCATGCATGCACTACAACACGTGCACTACCCTACCACACATGCCACTACCCTGCATGCACTACATGTGCACTACCCTACCACACATGCCACTACCATGCATTCACTTCAACACGTACACTACCCTACAAACACATGCCACTATCATGCATGCACTACAACACGTGCACTACCCTACCACACATGCCACTACCCTGCATGCATTACAACATGTGCACTACCCTAACACACATGCCACTACCATGCATGCACTACAACACGTGCACTACCCTACCACACATGCCACTACCCTGCATGCACTACATGTGCACTACCCTACCACACATGCCACTACCATGCACGCACTTCAACACGTACACTACCCTACAAACACATGCCACTGTCATGCATGCACTACAACACGTGCACTACGCTACCACACATGCCACTACCATGCATGCACTACAACACGTGCACTACCCTACCACACATGCCACTACCATGCATGCACTACAACACGTGCACTACCCTACCACACATGCCACTACCATGCATGCACTATAACACGTGCACTACCCTACCACACATGCCACTACCCTGCATGCACTACAACATGTGCACTACCCTACAAACACATGCCACTACCATGCATGCACTACAACACGTGCACTACCCTACCACACATGCCACTACCATGCATGCACTTCAACACGTACACTACCCTACAAACACATGCCACTACCATGCATGCACTACAACACGTGCACTACACTACCACACATGCCACTACCATGCATGCACTTCAACACGTACACTACCCTACAAACACATGCCACTATCATGCATGCACTACAACACGTGCACTACCCTACCACACATGCCACTACCCTGCATGCACTACATGTGCACTACCATACCACACATGCCACTACCATGCATGCACTACAACACGTGCACTACCCTACCACACATGCCACTACCATGCATGCACAACAACACGTGCACTACCCTACCACACATGCCACTACCATGCATGCACTACAACACGTGCACTACCCTACCACACATGCCACTACCATGCATGCACTACAACACGTGCACTACCCTACCACACATGCCACTACCATGCATGCACTACAACACGTGCACTACCCTACCACACATGCCACTACCATGCATGCACTACAACACGTGCACTACCCTACCACACATGCCACTACCCTGCATGCACTACAACATGTGCACTACCCTACAAACACATGCCACTACCATGCATGCACTACAACACGTGCACTACCCTACCACACATGCCACTACCATGCATGCACTTCAACACGTACACTACCCTACAAACACATGCCACTACCATGCATGCACTACAACACGTGCACTACACTACCACACATGCCACTACCATGCATGCACTTCAACACGTACACTACCCTACAAACACATGCCACTATCATGCATGCACTACAACACGTGCACTACCCTACCACACATGCCACTACCCTGCATGCACTACATGTGCACTACCATACCACACATGCCACTACCATGCATGCACTACAACACGTGCACTACCCTACCACACATGCCACTACCATGCATGCACAACAACACGTGCACTACCCTACCACACATGCCACTACCATGCATGCACTACAACACGTGCACTACCCTACCACACATGCCACTACCATGCATGCACTACAACACGTGCACTACCCTACCACACATGCCACTACCATGCATGCACTACAACACGTGCACTACCCTACCACACATGCCACTACCATGCATGCACTACAACACGTGCACTACCCTACCACACATGCCACTACCATGCATGCACTACAACACGTGCACTACCCTACCACACATGCCACTACCATGCATGCACTACAACACGTGCACTACCCTACCACACATGCCACTACCCTGCATGCACTACAACACGTGCACTACCCTACCACACATGCCACTACCATGCATGCACTACAACACGTGCACTACCCTACCACACATGCCACTACCACGCATGCACTACAACACGTGCACTACCCTACCACACATGCCACTACCCTGCATGCACTACAACACGTGCACTACCCTACCACACATGCCACTACCACGCATGCACTACAACACGTGCACTACCCTACCACACATGCCGGGAGACCGGGAGCTTAGAGCTTTCCCTGGCTAGAGCGTTCCTGGGATGGTGGTAGATACCTGGTTGGGGATAAACCTGCTGGCCGCCTGCAGGTAGGCGCACAATCACCTCACCGAGAAACACACATGCACTACACTTACGGGACTAATGACCTCTGATGTTGACATCAAGCACCGGAGTCACTAGTAATCAATCACTGATTCAATCAATACAGGCAGACAGCCCCCACTTTGTGTACAGGTCAGGGCAGGAGGGCGCCGATGACGTCATTGACCTGTGCGCTGTGGCGGCGACGGGGATGGAAGCGAAATCGACGTGCATCGGCCATTGGCCATTGCGTGCGAAGGTTTCACAGCCTCACACTCCTATCGAATATAGTTATGCATTAAGCGAAGGTAAATTAAACTATGCTGACACTTAGGACAACACGTATTTTCCAGAATATGAAAGACGTTGCTGTTCCATTACACAACACTTGTGGAGCTTTGCGGACACAATACGTCAGATATGTCGTTAGCAATGACGTACTGAGTGTTAGACTCAGTTGGTACGCATGATAATAGAAAAAGAAGCACTGTCAAATATTTGCTTTTCGCGAAAAAAAAAGGGAATGTTTCGTTATAACTTTCCCGTATACATACGTATGTACGGAGTAATAGACGAATAGGAAAAGTTATGTAATGCTGCTGGAAATTTATTTCGAGACTTCAACGGAAATTCTGGTTTGGGGATCTTCTGATACAGACTTTTTTTTTCAAAACGTCCGACTGTCCGTATGTCTGTCTGTGAACACCACTAGCGCATAAACGATACGTACGATTCTTTCCAAGATAGATATTCCCCGGTCGATTTGGCTCCATTCGAGGCGTTGAGATGTTGATAAACTTTCTTAAAATTTGGGGGTACTTTACATGAAGCCCCCTGGACATTTTCAAAATTGTATTAAAACAGCTCCAAGTTAAATTTCGTCGTTAAATTTCTTGTAAAAATAAGGTAAAATACACTTTTAAAGGTGGCATAGGTCCAATTTTTACGGTTAACTCTGAATTTTTGACAAATTTGAAATTTTGAAGATTTGAAATACCACTAATTTGAAGATAGACTATTGTATCAAATAATATTTGTTTTCCATAGTGAGTTTTTTCATTATGGCTATGTACATTTTTTGAAAATGTTAGTAAGTTTCGTGCAATATGGTGTGCAATATTTGCAATTTTAAAAATACAACAAAAAAGAAAGATTTTCTCAATAACGGTTCCACTTTTTTTTAAAACTTTTGGTAGAGTTAATGCTAAATGTACTCTATGAGGTAACATAATCATCAGTTTCTATTCTTTTTTTTAATTACAAAAATGTAATGTTTTTCACTTGTTTCTCTTTAATAGTTACGTTAGCAGACATTTGTTCACATTATTATATTTATGAGTACATGTGCTTTAAATAATGTCATAACTTGACACTATGCACCTATAGTTGACCTGTACAATTCCACTATCCAATGCCGATGTTGCTGACTACACCGTAAGCTAGCCTGCCTTTGCGCATGTCCATTTGCTTAGGCGGGGCACAAACTAAGGTCGTATGGCGTAGAAATCAGAAGTGTGCAACCTTCATTATACAATTTCCTCAAACCCCGTCGTTCTGATGCTCCTGCAAGCTCTGATGCTACTTGCGGGCTGACATCTTCCGATTAGTTATTTCCGTTTTTGACAGGTGGAGGCCCTACTGAAAGGTTGTGTACCGTGACTGACCCTTTGTGGGTCGACGTCACACGTCGCCGGTTTTTCAAATCTGTGCCTGGAGATGATTTTCGACACATTGCACGCTCGTGAGTTCTCTGAGTTTGACTGACTTGCGATATCCAGCTTGTCCCACCCTTCAAAAAATAGTCCGAATCGTTGCGCTTTCCGCCAAACAGTACCCGCTCAAAAGAAAATTCCAGAAAATTCGTCTGCATTAATCTCGAGCACTATCTCAAATGAGATTCATCGCGCTGTTATCAGTCAGTGAACAATTTCACTACACGACTGTTACTCGTAGAACTCTTCCCGGTGTGATGGTGAGGTTGTTGGGCTTCACACTGTGGTTTTGAAAATGTTTCTCATTGCTCTTGCTCTTTTGCATTTACTACCCAATTTTCTCATTATGAAATTTTTCGGACTCTAGTGTACCTTGCGCATACGTACGGGTGTGAATCGAGCAAATTATTGTGACATCGAAGACGATCGTGGTTTCGATCGGGGACATAAGTCTTAACATTCTCCCATTTTAATAAATCTACTTGAAGATACGATGATCGTGGCAATATATTGCTTGGAGGCTATGCATATTGTTGTATTATGACACCATATTCGCCCAATATACGAGTTTTTGATGGGTGCGTATTACAAGTCCAGATTTGATCATAGTCGTAAAGTAGTCCATAGTTCGTATTACAAGACCAGGTTTGATCATAGTCGTTTAGTGCAAAGAAAGCTAAGATTCAATAAAAAATGTCACGTGTAGTACAATAATACGCGATTTTCATTTTCACACACTTGTTACATTTTTCTAAAATCTGTTATTACCTTGTTAACATATTACATTTTTATTAGTTTTCCATATCCTAATTCATTTTATCGTTAAATAAACCATTAAATTAATTTAATATTCAATATTTGAATTAATATTGTTTATTTTAAACCAACATTAATTAGAATATCACATTTGTAAAGATCAATTATACTACAAATCAATTATACTACAAATACTAAAGTTCACGTACTCACAAATGCGTGTAACAAGACCGAGATGTGTAGTGAAGTTAGTTGCTACTGCAACGTTTAATTTGAAAAATTTACGTACACGTTTTATAGTTCCAGAAGGTGGGAGTTGTAATAAAACATAAGGTATGCAAACGGATAAACTACAGGCAAACGGATAAACTACAGGCAATAAAACTCTGGCATCCTCAGTTTTGAAATGATCAGATCTATGTGTACACATTGCGTTGTTTTGCATATTGTGGGTGTCACGAGGGAGTGATGGTAAGAAAGAAAGACGATTAAAAATGTGAATGTGGAAATGAGAAAGGAAACGGGGGCAATAATAATTTTAAGGAGGTTAGTAATTATTCAAACGGTCCGTGTACCGATCGTTTATTCACTGAATTCAAAGAATCAAAACGGTTAGGTTTATGAATTTGTTCTCTTCAAAATGTAACTCATGTATGTTAATACATCACTAAGTAATTAATTACACCGACTTCGGAAGGAAGACAGACAATTTGTCGCATTCGCCTTATGTTCAGACAAAACTGTCGCAAATGTGCCCCTATTTAAATTATTCTTCCTTTGCCTTAAAGGGAATAATTTTCAGATAATTTCACAGTAATTCAGTTGTACTTGTATTCTGGAACGACAAAGATAAAACGCAAAATGAAGTATTGCAAAACTTTAATCCTTCAAATACAACTATCGCGTAAACAGCACGTAAACAAAATTATATGTCGTTAATGATTATTTAAATTTCTTCCTCTAATTTCAGTTCCTGATACATGACGGCCAGCAGAGAGTCTCACTAGAAGACTGTAATATTTATATATGTTCATTGACGGACACCATCTCTCAGATCTACTACGTGTCTCTCTTTTTTTCTTCTTCTTCTATCGAAGATCTCATACAACTTCGCAATATCTAATTGTATTCTTCCTTCTGTTAATTCTTTTAGTATCGAACGTTTTAGCACTTTCTCCATTACAGACGTGTCTTGGATCTGCCTGGTTATTTATTATCTCTTCAGTTTCTGTGAGAATAGTTTTAATTACAGTTTTATCAAGTCTCATTTTTGTTTCTAAGAGGATACGTAAATCTTAGTTTTTTCATACAACGTAGTTTACAAATTTTGACACTCTGGTTTATTTAATCGCTATTTCAAATACATTCTACAATAAGTATTTTTCTGGAACTTGTTTCATAGCATATCTAAAAATATGAAAACAATTTTATTTATATTTTCTTCTATAAAAACGGTTTCCTTAGAAAATTTTGAAAATCATATCTTTCTTATTGGCAACAGTCTTAACATGAATATATCTAAAAATAGAAAACTGACTAATACCCTCGGAAATTATTAAACTTGCCTGATTGTTGGTGTCTGATTTTCTTGACAGTATAATTTTTTTGTAATATGCGATACTGAGCCGCCGTCAGTTGGCTACTGAAAAACTTCCTGGTTTATAGAGAATAATATGAGTATATAAATTTGAAAAACCTCTGAAAGGGAACATAAGTAAATTCTTATTTTTACAATGATTAACGCGTACAGTATTTTTACAGCTTCAATAAAGTATTTAAGGACAGTCTAGAGTACCAGTTACCAAAATTCCCTCTCACTTAGCAGCGGGCAATTAACTCGTATTAATTATTCGGTTTTTATTATTATCTTCCACCAGACGGCAACAGCTTTCTCCCCCGTTGAAATTGCTCATTTAGCGCGTGGGGCTCGGCGACTTCGCAGGTGCGAGAGGGCGCTGGATACCACTGCCCCCCCCCCCAACGACTCGCTCCGGCACTGCCCGCTCCCCGGCCCGTCCTTCCCTGCCTTTCTCCGCCTGCCCCGCTGTCCTTCGCTTTGGCCAGCCTTTGCCCCGCTCCGCCCTGCCGCATCCCCACTCCCCGCCCCCGCGAGTCATCGCTCACACCGCCCCCCACTCTAACCCACCCCATCCCCTTCTACACCACACTGCTCTCACCATCTTACCCACCACCACGATACCATACCTTTGCACATTATCCCACATCGATGCACACATTTTCTGCACAAACCACACAATTCACACAACCTACTCAGCCCTACACTGGCGCACCGCACTGTGCACCGCCCCTCACCACCCCTTAGCGCTCCTCACCGCCTCTCAGCGCCCCTCACCACCCTCACCGCCCCTCACAGCCCCTCATCACCTCTCACCGCCCCTCACCCCCCTTCACCTCCCCTTTCCCCCCTCACAGCCTCTCACCGGCCATCACTGCCCCTCACCGCCCCTCACCGTCCCTCACCGTCCCTCATCGTCCCTCACCGTCCCTCACCACCGCTAATCGCCCTTCATCACCCATCACCGCCCCTCGCCGCCCCTCGCCGCACTCCACAGCCCCTCACCACCTCTCACCGCCCCTCATCGCACTTCATCGCCCCTACAGCCTCTCACCACCCGTCACCGGTCCTTAACCACCCCCTCACCGCCACTCACCGCCACCACCACCCCTCACCTTCCCCTTTTGCGTTCTCTGCCCACATCCCAAATCCCCACACCACCCTTGCCCTCTCCTTCGTTCTTTCACATTCGCTAGTTCTCTCTGATATCACTGCCAGTACATCCGCTGTCACCCTTCACCATTGCTGTTTCCACCGCATCAACTGAAGCCGATTCCACCACCGCCACTTCCACCTCCCCGTGGGCGTCTCGCCGCCTCGGGAACGCTTCCCCCCGGCGCGGGCTGATGGCGGCGGTGGGCAACGCCAGCGCTCGGCTGCTTCGCAGGTGCGAGAGGGCGCTGGGAAGCGTCCCGCCCTCCCCTCCCCCCCACCCCGGCTCGCGCTCGCAACCTCATTATAAATCTCATAAGAGTTATGCTATTCCATTACGCGAAAGTTAATTTTCGTTAGATTACGCACCGCGCTCTCGCCGGGGCCTCTGGCGGGCGGCTGCGCGGCGGCGCCCGCTTCCCCCGGGGATTCCCCGAGCGCGTGGCCGTTACTCACGGTATTGTCGCCAGGAGCGCTGGCGTCGCCCGGCGCTGCTATCAGCCTCCGATGCGGCAGAGCGCCTCCTTTGGGCGCCGGCGACGCTGCGGGTGGAGATGGCGGATGTGGTGAAGGCAGGGGTGGCAACGCCTTTCTGAGGCCGCCTTACGTGGCTCAGGGTATGAGTTGTTGAAAATGCAGTGCCTCTGATCGGGAGGACCTGGTGTTCGAATCCCGATGGTGGCGGATTTTCGACAGTAGCTACACGGCTAGGTCGAATTAAGCCGCTGTGTGGCGGATTATATTAGCGGTGTCTGGAGAAGAATTCTTGCAGCCAGCTGCACTGATCGATAGTTTTCCGTGGTTTCTCCAATCGACCCCAGAACAATACTCCAATGGCCCACGCGATATTACCTTCCTTTTCCTTGTTCTATCTTCACCCTGCACTTACATACACACACTTACTCTTACATGAACCACACTATGCATATGACCAGTCGGGAACTTAGATCTTGTCCCGAGTGGGGCGGTGCCTCTCCGGAGGGAGATATGTCGTTGAGGAAAACCTCGTAAGGGGGCGTTGAATCGCCATCCAGCAAGAGGAGATCACTGCTGCCTCGCGAAACATGCAGTACAATTAATGGCCTCAACAGTTGACACGTTCAAAATCATTAATCAATCAAGCAATCAATCACAACCTTTTTGAGTGACCTTGGGGTGGCAGGGTCGAAAAAGGTCGTCGTAATACCGGAGAGGCAACATGGAGATGGGGACGATGGCAGAGGGTAGTGATGATGGTAGGGACGGAGACACTGGCTTCTGGTGACGACTGTGTTTATCGGTGGCGGTTGTGGTGGAAGAAATGGGTTCATTTTAGAAAGAAACTAATTTCTATAATTTATTCCCTTCAAACGTTCTGTTAAATCTGAATGGCCTCTTAATTTTTGAATAATCTCTGAATTTTTTTGCTGTATGTAAGATGGTATCCAATGGAGCAACTTAAAGATAAGTGGCTCTGCGATTCCGAATTGAAATTTGATTCAATATATTCACTAAATTACTTAGGGGTCGAATCACGAATTTTTTGCAATCTTTTATAATTTTAATGTCCGTTTTTATTAAGAGCATGTAGCTGCTAACATGTTCAGATTTTCGGAACTACTACTGTCACAGTACGAATTTGTCTAGAATGGTATTGTGTGACATTTTCTTTTTCAGACGTATATGGAAGTTATCATAGCTGTTTCCAGAACGACGCAACGAGTAGGTTAGGCTCTAATAGTTTTGGAAAGCAGAAATTACGTTTTTAAACTACATTGATGATAAAGAATCATGTCACCGGCAGTTATTCAATTGAAACAGTAGGATGTTCTCGGGTATGTCTGACTGAAAACGTGTTTGGAATGTACTAATTGTAAACGTGTTTGGAAAGTACATGCTGAAAATTATTGTCACATATCCGGAAATGACAAAATTTGTGAAAGAATCGTAACACCTGTGAAGTAGCAAAGTGTCACATTTAATTCTTTATTTACTCAAGACTTTCGGAAAAATAAGAAATTGTGTGGAAATTTTACTTAGGCATAAATCTAAATATCTTTTTTTATCATAGGATATAAACGTTCAACGGAAGCATGAAGTTATTGCATTGTGGATTTCAACATTCAGGACTCAATTTAATACATCTCCGACATATTTGACCGAGTGAAAATGTATCGCCTTGCTGCTACCAATTGCAAAGTGTAATTCTGTGATGATTATGAGTCTGATAGAACTCTCATCTATGAAATGAAATCGCATTTCTGTGTAGCATTGTCTGAGAGACTGGTTATGCATTACGTAATGCAATATGTCTCCGTCTGATGCAACTTTCATTTGAAATAATTAATCTGTGTTGATCAAAGGTCTCCTTCTTTACTGCGAGTATGCGGTTGGGTGGCCAATGCTCAATCACAGCCGTAGAGCTATAGAAGAAAAGGAAAAAAATCTGCTTTTAATGAGGCGCCCAGTAGATGAGTAGAGTTTGTTGCTACTGGCAATAAAATCGTCGTGCTGACATTGTAGAATTCATGCTTGATGTGGGACTAACGGTTGAGATGTCATGATATCGAATGAAATTGCTGAAAATGCGTGCCCTGACATTGTAATTTCGAAGACGTATGGTCTCTAGAACAAAGGACTTATGGTCTCTCGTGCTTTCATCTTAAGCTCAATTGCTGATAATGGTTTCTTTATATACTCTATGAGCACCCTCGATGGTATGAGGAGGAAATTAACCAAGTGCTGTTGTTGCTCTTCCAGGCTCAGTATGTCGCACAGCAATTTGATTATTACATCGGGATAATGATACCCACTGTTGTGCATAGAAATTATCAAAATTTTAAGTCACAACACGGTTCACCATGATTTACGTACATTCATCTCTCCATGCTAATGATTCTGCTAAAGAAAATGAGTGTGCGGGACGCCAGTATACAGAGGATTGAAAAGCGTCTCCGGGTCTCTTCAATAAGAATGAGTTTGTAAACAATACGTCTATTGAATCTGTTAGAACTCGCTGCACTACTCAGCTATTTCATACGTAATTGCACGCTCTAGAGAATCACGAGTTGGGTACAGCAAATTTATGCTCAACTATTCTCTCGTCAACTATGTTCCACTAGTTCTGACTCCGACCACAGATGAGCCACCTCCTCACCGTGCTTCCGTCAATTAATTTACTCGTCACCCACCCCAAGTTGTCTCTGGCATCGCTAGCGTGAGCAAAGCGGATACAAACATTTAGTGTTACGGCATGTTCATTAGCAGGAGACCTTCGCGCTGCACAGATTAATTATTCAGAAGAAGACACATTGCATTAAATAATGCATATCCAGTCTCACAGGCAATGCCACACGCATGCAATTACGCATCTTCTAATTAGAGTCATGTCACCATGTATGGTACATGCACTACGCATAAGCTTATGGGCATATCGCCTTCCAGTTACGACGTGAAAGTGATTAATTCTCAATATTGTTATATATTGTGGGTGCTTCAAGAGAACTGATGCCGCCAAGTTTACGTGAGGTTTGTACTTTACGTAACCAATTCCTGGTGCATGAATCAGTGAATTACACGTCTCAAAAACAGTGTTTCACAACTGAACATTCTCAATTAATAGATGGGTTCTTGTAAATTATTTCAACGTAAACTAAACGTGCATTGCAATTCACTAGTTGTGTTAAATACGCTAAGTCAACCACGTGATCAAACACATTCTACTGCACACTTATCATGTGTTGAATTCATGCCAACATAAAATGTGAATGTGCCTCCTGCCGTGAACAGTTATTAACGCATGTGTATTGTAACTAACTCACATGCTACCAACACTTCTACTGTGCCCCAGTGTCTGCTTCCGCGGCATTCAATGCAACTGCTGCAAATACTAGTAATCAGTCACAGTAAATCCAAGCTCCTGGCCGCTACAGCGTCCTCACCAGGCAGATCACGACACAATCCTCGCGCGTGCGTGCTCACGACATGCGCTCTGCGCGTGCCTACTACCAGTATACGCTGCTACAGCACATTGTTCTCTTCATGGCCTGTATGTTTCTATTTCAGCACTATTGTATCAAGCCATATTGCACACTTGAACTCATATTATTTGCTATGTGCAATAAACACAGTCTTCAACTATTATTACCTATTCACTATAATGTTCCAATGTTAACCGCAACTAACACAGTCTTCAATTGTGAAAGCCTACGGCTCTCACAATTCTTCAATGCTAACTGCAACCAACACAGTTTTCTACTGTAGATGCTCACGGCTGTTAATTTCTTTCAAGTTTTCTAACATTAATGTAATCATTATTATAATTAATTGTATAAATTTCTTAGTATTAATGCTTACTTAATTATATACCTTTTATCTTGAATCGCTTCATGTCTACTGAATTCTCCCAAAGTAATAGTGACTCGTTCTGTAGATATAGACATTTACATGGAAAGCGTCCTTGTCGCATTGAACACGGTGGTCCTCCGAGTTGTTACCAAAGCTATCAAGGTAATGGTGATAGAGGCTGTTTGGTAGCTCATTCGATCTAACTCAACAGTCCACTTGCCTCCTCACTCAACCTCCAATAGAATCCTAATTTATTGAATATTGAATTAATAAAAATTAAATATTATGCAAACCATATGTTTCGAGAACGTCATATTTAATTCAGAATCGCCAATATGATAATTAATATAAAATTAGCTCAATATAGTATTTGTATTGGACATATTCCATCTGTTTGTTTACTTCTCATATATCTCATTAATTCTGTATATTTAATACATTATCTGTAGTAGAATTTGAAACCTTCATTTATTGTACAGAAATTGACGGGCAAAATAAATTAAATACTCTTTTTATTTCTATTATTGTTATTTATAATGTTCATTTTAATTTTACTAAAATTTGATTAGATTGTTAAACTGCTCAATTGTCTACGTCGAGATGGAAACATTACTCCCTTTTCCGTGGATCCCAGAAGAAAGTTGTTCTCGTACACTTTCATACATGTTTAATGAAGTAATTCTTTGGTAATTGCTAGTAACTTGGTTTTTCAGTGATATGTCAGTGATACTCAATGAACATTAATTGATAGTAATGAGAATGTTCTCATCATTGTCGTGTTTGAAAATTATCTCGAATTTTTTTTTTTAAATTGAGATTCTGTGTTTACTCATATGTATGAAATATTCCTTTACACTTATTTTTACAGATCATTTGGAATTTAAAAAAAAACCTCTTAGTGTTTACTTAGCAGCTTTAAATTTCAGGAAATAAAAAATCCATATATTTTCGACCGGTTACTTTTTACAAAGCTAGAAATATACTTTAAATAAAGTTTACTCCAATGTTTCTTCTAGAAAATAATATTCATCTATAAATAACCTTAAAAGCCGCAAACAAAGGACATGGAACGTCTGAAAAACGTGGACGGCAACCCCTTCTCGTTTTGCTGGTGAATACGCAAAGGCGGCTCCAGCATTTAACCCTTCGTCACACCTTCCTTATTTAATCGGTCCATAAACAACCACCCCGACGCATTGCCCTGCCCCTGCCCGTCTTTCGCCACTGCCGTCGCCTCTGCCCTGCCTGTCGTACGAGACTTTCGCATGAAACGGTCCGCATTTAGAAGACCTAGTTTAATTTTCCGAGGAGTTTAAAGGTTAGTGCTTTGACGATGAAATATCCTTTGACCCTCGGGGCGAGGGTTCTATTTTAATCTCCGACCTCTAAGAACAAAGGGATGCCGCCGCCCTGGTGCGTCGTCCCCTTGTGAGTTTGCGGTCCGCAAGTACACAGAGGCGTGAAAGGCGTCTCGGGGTGTTGGCAAGCCTGCCACGTTGCCACTTCGTTAACCACGCCCCCTTGATGTATTTCTGAGTGTGTGCGGGAAGAGTATGTTTTAAAACTATGCCAAATATGTTTCTCAGAAGCTATGCCTATTCATAATTTTCTTATTTTTTTAAGTGTGAGTGTCATTGATGAGTTCTCGTAAACGTAGTATAGAACTCGAAAATTTCCATCAGCAGAAACCCTTTATTTTTTTCTTCATAATTCTTACTGAAATAAAATAATAAAAATAACACATTTTTTACTGAACTACATTTTTTAAATTTACAATGACTTCAAAGTAAACCAATAAGTGACAGCTCAAGACGCGACAACTATTATTTTTGATCATTCCTTGGAAAATTACAGATTGTGTTAAGAATCTCATCGCTGAAAAAGAAAAGGAAATATTTTTAGTTTGAACGATGGAGTTCCATAATTTTACACACATTTCTTTATTTTTTGACGCAAATTGTCTCGCGGCGGATTAAGGAGGCTGTGAAAGGCACAGAGCGTTTCCCTGTAGCTCCACCAGAGGGCAGTGGAGCGGGGGCCGTATGTCCGCGGGGGGCGCTGGGTGGCGCTAGTGCAGGCTGCCGAAGAGCACAGATTCAGGGAGAGGAGGGACGGACTGGATATGCCGTAGGCTGGGCAGAAAGAGGGGGCGGGATGGCTGGGCGGGCAGGAGAAGTGAATGGCAGGATGGGAAGGGAAGAGGGGTGGTGACTGAGCGGGAGAGGTCGTGACGAGGCGGGAGGTAACTGACGGGAAGATGGCGGACGTGGAGGTGAAGGCAGGTGACGGAGGTAGGGAGTAGTTGCGTTGTTGAGCAGGTGTGGAACGATGGGTAATGGGGAACCGAAACGGCTACAGGTCGTACTGGGACAAGACAAGATCAGACAGCAGGTTTGATACCACAGAACATGGTGGTACGTGACATAACGGGTCGTCATGGGACGTGGTGGGATGAGTAGGGTCGGGATGTGAAAGGATGAGACAAGGCAGGATGGTTGGGACGTGATGTAACATGGGAGGATAGGTGCGAGGAATGGGAATGATGGAACGTACTGGAATGGGAGGAGAAGTGACCTGAACAAGGCGGGGTTCGGCCGGAGCTGGCAGGTGCAGGCTGCCACGCGACACGCGCCGTTCGAGGGCGGTCGTTCCATCCGTGGTTCTCGTTATACCTCGTCCTCCCGCCCCCTCGTCCATCGCACCCTAACTCTGCTCGTCGCGGAATTTATTCCTTGTCCGAAGCGTTGTAGCTGGCTAATGAAACTGTCGAGAGTCCTCCGCTCTGTTTGGTTAATGTGTCGTTATGCGCGAGATCTCTGCAGGAATCCCCTGCAGTCGCGCACTGAGGTCCTTTCGATTGGGAGCTTCTGCACGTAGGCAGCGGGACAGGCACTTCATTATGTTGGATCAGAGGACGGCGCACTTCAATGGGGTACAAGAAATAAAGAACGTAGCCACTTCGGAAATTCTGCTCCAAAACGTGACAAATAATTCTTGCGCTGTTGTGTTTCGAAAAATAAAATTAAAATTGAAAATATTAGTATTAAATCGAATTATGAAACAAATGATTTTTACGTTAGAGCAGAACAATGTTCATACATTAAATTTGAGATACTTAGTTGGGAATAATTGTAATGTACGAGAAGTATCTCCTTGCGTCTCATAGATATTTTTAAGAATTTAATCGTTTTGTCGTGTGTTCAAAATATACGACATTTAATGAATTGTATTTCATTCTGTGTGTTTAGTGATTGCTCATTGACCCTAAATAAGCATGAGGAGTTATTCAAATAAAAAAAGTTGCAAAGTCAACTTGAATATCAATCTAGTGAGTTTACATTTTCTGCAAATAATATTGCAAAATTGCTATTAAATACTAAAGTAGTGCCTGTAATTTTTAAAAAAGACAAAACTGGCACTTTGGAAGCTGTTTGGTAAGTTCTGCACTAGATCACAAATCGTTGAAAATCTCTTTGGAAAAAACATTTAACTGAAGTGCAAGAATCTCTTTTACTTTTCTTAATTAAGATGCTTATACAGATTAGCTTAAACCTATTTTATATCTACAATAAATTTCACTCCATACTTCGTTCTATGTTTTTTCTTTCGTTTCTGTTTTCTTCTCTTTACATTAATTTTCTGTGAGAATTCTCTGCAGCTGATGATACTTGTATTTATGGTAGAGTGAGTAGACTATCGATAATAACTTATATGGAATCGTGTCAGTAATGTGAATCATGTAAATACCGAGATAGTCTCTTTTATAATGGGCCAAACAAGTCTAGAAACTCGGTCATATCATTCGTTATTTTAAGTTAATAAAATACATTGGAATGCCACATACATAAAAACATATACAACTATTTACTAAAATAAATCCAAATCATGAAAAAATATTAGATGAATACTAGTTTGCGGAAAGGAAGCACAAGTTTCAATTTAAAATCAATATTTTAATTATCTCAAAAATAATTTTAAATTTAAATAGTTTGCTCATTTTTTGAATTGGATTGTGAAGAGGTTGGTGACGATTTGGATGCCCCAGGACTTAAAATTAACATATTAAGTTTTTCTTTTGCATCAGATCCGTGGGTAGCAAATGTGTTGTTACGATTTCTCGTGTAGTCTATTTGATGCATTCGTGGCATATAAATATCAACAAAAAATATCGAATCATACATTATATGAATTTGATGCTCTCTCACTCGGAGATAATATAGTTAATGTTATCCAGGCAACAATGAATTTGAATAGTGATATTCGCCATTCGTAAATAAATTGTCAAAATGAAGAGTGAGCAAAATATTCATTGTAGTTTTATTAACCAAAAATTAGTAACTAACAGAGAAGTTAGAAAAGAGTCGTTTGACATCTGTAAAATAATTGAAAACATATGATTACCGAAGAAGAAGATGAAGTAGAGAAAAAACAGACGAATTTTCCCTTTGCGTATTGTTTTATAAATGAATGCAAATAACATACAATGCTGATGACGAAGACACTTAAGTATTTTTGGAATTTGGAGCCCTCCCTTCCGATCCGGCAATTCAGCGCATCTGATACATGATACAAAATATAATTTTTTATTCCTACAAAAATTCAATTCTTACATTGCAAATGTCGGAAAATTGTTGTAATTGATATTACAACAAAATTACATTGAAAAACAACATTGTAATTGTATTACAACAAAATTACAATGTAAGATTACAACAAAATACAAAAAAAAATAGAGTTAAGAAGGAGAGAAAACTATTCAACGAAACGTGATTGAACAATGTCATAAGGAAGTGGGGCGATTGCGGTAAGAACTGACAAGAAATTGCGTGGCTCTGCGAAGGGAGGCTGGCTGTGTCTGGAAAGGGATTGAGGCGTGGGAGAGCGCGCGGCATTCCTCAGCTGAAGGAGCGCCGAGGAGCTCTAGAGCGCGATGAACACGTCTCGGAGGGGCGCGAGCGCCAGCGGACAGCAGAGGGGGGGAGGGGAGGGGCGGCGCGATCAGGCAGGGGGAGCGTGAGAGCGCGAGGTAATGAGCGAGGGGAGTAAGAAGGCGGAGCAAGTGTGTTTGGAGACGGCGCGAAGAAAAGGCATGAGGAAGCACAGGCGTGCTGAGGGAGAAACGAGGAAAATGGCGAGGAGGAGAGTACTGGCGTTGTAGCAATGTTGAATGCTGGAGTCAGGTGGAAGGGCTGAAGGAACATGATGGCAAAATGAGCCAAACTGAGAGAAAGAAGACTGGGTGAGTAAGGATGGAGCAAATGGGTGTAGTAAGGGAAGCTGGGGAGATCTGCAATTCCAGGAGGAAAAACGGGCGGATGTTACATTGATTGCGAGCGGCAAAAATGAATATAGGACACGTAAAACGTAAATATGACGCGTAAAGAGTATGAAGCAGCACCTAGCTTAGGTTAAAAGGAAATGCACACGCGTATATGAAAGAGGTTTGATATAGGAGCGTGAAACAAAGATGCAGTGAAAAGTCCGAACGATCGAGGAATGAGAGAATTCGCGATTTGGCACATGCGAGGAGAGGAACTTCGGGGAGGTGAGGGGCTGATGTGCAGAGATTCCAAAATGAATCGAACTGGGAGAGAGCGAGGAGACAACGGGGAGATGAAGGACCGAGGGGTGAGGGAGCGGGAGGTGAGAGAGCGGGAGGTGAGAGAGCGGGAGGTGAGAGAGCGGGAGGTAAGAGAGCGGGAGTTGACTAAGCGGGGAGTGAGAAAGGGAGAGAGAGCGGGGCGAGAGAGGGGGAGAACGGGAGAGAGAGAGCGAGGGGTGAGAGCTGAAATGAGAGAGAGAGGGTTGAGAGATCGGAAACGAAACAGCGAGGGGTGAGAAAGCGGAAATCAGAGAGCGTGGGGCGAGAGAGCGGGAAGGGTGAAAGAATGGCAGGGCGTGAGATCGAGAGGAGAAGAACGAAGGGGTAGAGGGGGGATGGCGAGGCAGGCGCCAGACAGAGCGAGTGAAGTCGCGGAGAGCGGGGACGAGCGGGGACGGGGCAGGGTGGCGCACGGCGCAGCGGGTTGTCGCAGAGCGGGGAGAAGCCGACCCGGTGCGGGGCGAGGGCGGGGGCGGGGGTGGCGCGACGACTGCAGGCTCCGTGACGCCCCGCGGCGGCGGCGGCGGCGGCGCGTCGCTGATTCCACGCCGGCGAGCATTAAGTTGAATTAGTGGCAGCCGCATATTGGAATAATTACTTAAACCCTCGCCCAGCCGCCGGCCCGCCTAATTGCGGAAGGGCGCCGCGGGGGGAGGGGGAGGGGAGGGGAGGGGAGGGGAGGGTGGGCGCCCGCAAGATGGCGCTTCGCATGCCGGCGCTGCCGACTCGTCCGCGGCGTCGCGGAGGAGCCCTGCGACAGCGTCAGACAATGCCCTGGCATTCACACCCACGCGCAGCTACAGACACGCGAAGCTTCCCAGCCAGCTGGGCTTGCTTCGAGGAGACGTTTTGAGGAGTACACAAGTGTTATTTACTTTTTGAATGGTATGTGCCAATTTAAAAAATCTGAATTGAAGCATGTTAGTAAGATCTTTAAATAGTTGTTAAAATTGTTCTGATTGCAAGAAACAATATTTTGCACTATCATCACGTACTACGATGACGTATTGCAGGTATCATCACTCTAGCAAAAGACATTTTGTATTTGTATGTAGTAAAAGAAATCATGACAATGAAAAAAGTGAAGCTGGAGGAACTTTGACCTATTGTTTTCCCTGAAATTTATAAATAAATACCCCCAAAAAGAGATGAATACAGCTTTTCGATTCGTGTGATATGTATTTTATGTATTCTTTGTTTTCGTTCTTCATTGATTCAAAATTCAATTGTGTTTTTTCGCCATGTAAACATCTGTTTCTGCAATCTTTTTCCACACATTAAAAAGAGCATATTAAGAGCCACATTAGAAACGGCCTCTTGTTTTTGTTCCATGGAAACATCTACTTCTTCCTTTTCTAAATCATCTCAGGATGTGCATTTTGAAGAAAAATGCAGATAAGAATAAGTGGTAATACTACATTATGTTGTGATGTGGAATATGGTTTGCGATATTTGACAACTGTTCAAATATGATATTGAACTAATAAACAATTTTTAAGGATTGTTTAATATCTTCGCAGTGTAATTAATAAACTCAATACATTTTTAGCCAAAATATTTATATATATACTGACTCATCATGAGCTACTCAGAATTAATGTTCACAGACCATTTTATAACATAAAAAGAAAACACATTTAAAAGCGACATTAGTTTTACATTTAAGAATGCATGAGTTTCGAATGCTATTATTAAATACGAGTAACTTAGAGTATTCCTAAATATCGAAAACTATTAATTCTAAAGGAACTTCTCCGAGGAAAGTAACTCTCGGGAAACAATTTTCGGCGAGGGGTCGGCGCGTGCAAGACAACTTCCCGGAGGCTGCAAGTCGCGCCCGGGGGAAGGGTCCGGGCGAGGCCGGCGTGCCCCCAAAACGCGCTGCTTATGCAAATCCGTTGCGGCAACGGGCCCGGCCCTCCTCCGAATAAACAACACTCATTAGCGGCCCAGGGCGGAGCGGGTCGCTGGGCCGCCCTCTACCCCACTGGCGGCCCGCCGCCTGCCCCGCCCCCGCCGCCCTCGCCGCCTGCCCCGCCCCCCGCCGCCCTCGCCGCCTGCCCCGCCCCCGCCGCCCTCGCCGCCTGCCCAGCCCCCGCCAGCCCGCTGCCCCCGCATCCCCCGCCGCCCCCGTCCCCGCCAGCCCGCCGCCCCCGCTTCCCCCGCCGCCCCCGCATCCCCCATCGCCCTGCGGCCCCGCCGCCCTCGCCGCCCCCGCCGCCCCCGCCGCCCCCGCCCCCGCCCCCGCCCCCCGCCCCCGCCCCCGCCCCCCGCCCCCGCCCCCCGCCCTCGCCTCCCGCCCCCGCCGCCCCCGCCGCCCCCGCCGCCCCCGCCGCCCGCCGCCGCCGCCGCCCCGGCCCCCGCCTTGGCTCATCTGCTGACACGCCGCTGTGGGGGTCGCCGTTACTTCTCCACGCGCTTCCTTAACAGAACTATCAGTTGCTTTGATTGTTTGACTATTAATGTACTTCAACTGCTATGGTCATTAGTCCCAAAGTGTAGTGCATGTTTTTAGCGCGTGAGGGGGTAATGGTCTTCCTCCGTTGGATGGCGAGATTTGGCGACGAACTACCCGCTGACTTGCGGGGTTTTCCCAAACCAGATATCTCCCATCAGTGGGATACCGCCCATTTAGGAACCGCTATAAGCTCCCGACTGGTCTCCCGGCATGTGTGGTAGTGTAGAGCTTGAAAGTCTAAGTGAGTAAGCGAGGGGTGAGGATAGGACAAGGAAAAGAAAAGAAAGATCGTGCGCGGTCCGAGGCCTGTTTCCGTACTGCTCCGGCATTTGCCTGGAATTGATCGTAGAAGTTACAGAAAACCACCGATCAGAGCAGCCTGTAGCTAGAATTATCCTCCAAATAGGGGCTGAATTTGACCTGCCTAGTGTCAAAATCCGTCGCTGTCGGGACTCGAATCCAGGACATACCGGTTAGAATTGTTGCAGAACCAGTGACAATGCGGGCCCTGAGCTAAACTCAGTCGGTGCTATCATTTCGTACCTGCCACCATTGCAACTTCGTCTTTCAACGTGTACGACGTGTATTTTTCCTATTAAGGTATATTTTCCTTATTATGGTATTGATACCATAATAATGCATTCCGGTGTTACGTCTCTATGACCACATTCGTATTGTCATTTATCATCTAGGGATCCGGCACCACCATCAACATCACCACCGTCTACCAAGCCACTTTCTAAGCCATTGACCCAACAGTCTACGACAACGCTAACACAGTACACACCAACATTCCATATCCACCGTCATCACAAAATCACCACTTCCTCCACCAACAATGCCGGTATTAATACGAAACATTGATATGAATATTTTACAATTTATTGAAAAATTAAAATATCTTTTCCCGCGGAATTTGCACTATTTAGTAATTGTCTCTACGACTTCATCTTGACCACCATTACCTCTGCCATTATCGTCTTGACCTGCAATCAAGAAACTTTCCCAGTGTCTTTAAACCCTTCGACTTCAACAAACACCATCAGCAACTGCACCGCCTCATCAGATGTACGACCGGCTGATACCTCTGCTACAACTCCGATACCTCTGCCTCATCGCCCAATCTACATACGAGAATCCTAACCCAACAGTGAAGCAATTTTGCCATTATCTACACAGATGGGTCAAATTCAAACACCGAAGAGAATTTTTGTTTTCAGTTGCTCTGAACGGTAGTTTTCGGGAATTCTACGATCAAACGCTGGAGAATGACAGAGCAGTATTCTAAGAAACTTTATCAAAACTATCAGACTTCTCGGCGGACCAGTCGGAAGTTTTGATCTTGTTGCAGCTGAGGCGAAGACCCGCTGGAAGAGATACCTAAATAGGAAAACTCCGCAAAGCTCACGTTTCAGCGAAGGAGGAGCATCGCTATTTGCGAGACTAATGAACTAAGTGCTTGACGCGCCAGGAATTAATAACTTCATCAGGAATATCAGCTTCACGCAAAGTTCCCTCTGCGGGTCGCATCAGGACAATATCTCTCACCATTGGCAACACTTCGTTTCGGGTACACTGCATCTGTCGTCCTCTGCCCACCGCCTCCGGCGCAACCTACACTCTACCTGCCTTCGTAGCCCTAGGCCCGGGTGGCGTCCGCCAAGTTTCAAGGGAGGGCGTGCGCCCTCGTGCTTGAAGTTGGATGTGGATGTAGTCTATAGTCTTCGTGGAGACAGAGCATCTCCCCGGTGTGCCACATTAGCGAAGTTTGAGGATCGTCATGGATTTGACATAGCCCCTTCACTATGTTGAAATTAGAAGGAGCGTCCGGCCACTAATTTCAAACATCAACGATTAATTTGATCGTTTTCCTAACTTTCTTTTATTAAATTATTTTCAAGGCATTTTGGCTTTAATCTGAAATACAGGAGTTACATTATGAGTTTCCATACACTTAAGGGAGTTTTCATACACCATACTTCATAAATAAAAACACACACACACGCATATACATACATATATATATATATATAAAAATATATATATATATATATATATATATATATATATATATATATATATATATATATATATATATATATGTAAGTTAATGAAGTAATGAACAAACTAAAATCTACTTCTGAAGTCCCACGAAACAGCACTGACTCCCATGACTGTTCTTATTAAAACGCTTGAAGCAAATTAAATAACGAATTTCAATGAGTGATAACATGCCGTGTTTTGGATTGTTAACGCTACAAATCGTATTTTAATTGTTAACGTATCAAAGGCAGAACGAAATATTGAATGAGAGCAAAAGAAACAAATGAAAATTGAAAACGACATTGAGGTGCAAAGATGGATATTATTAAAAAACTTCTGAATGCTTTTGAATTTGAAGTTACTACTATATTTTTTGCTGCGATGGAAATATTGAATACAAAAAGTTTTGTGAAAATATTATTCAATATTGAATTTTATTCTTTATGTTAATAAGTGTTCCGCATATGTTTATATGGCTGGTCGTTTCGTTTTAAAATATACAATGAAAATAATTTTATTATCAGTTCAATACTTAATAGATTAGTCCTCTATTCACCTTTAAATTTATGTAAATTTCGGTGAGACTTAAAGATAAGACGGAGAAGAGAAGAGACGGAGAGATAAATTTCATTTCACGAAAATCGAAACAACACAAACAAAATTACAATATCGGCAAGCTTCACTTACAAGCAAATATCGGCAAGAAAAACTATCGGCAAGCTTCACTTACAAGAAAATTTTAAATGAGCATTTGTCTTCCCGATTTTCAGATCTGCCTATGTAACATTTATCAATTCTACAAGTGATTTTATTTTTATTTCTAATTTATCATACACAATTAAAACAGTTTCATATAACAATATTGCACGAATAATCTCGTTAATTACAATCTCTTAGAGCACTATTATTTGATAATCGTCGCAAAGCAGAATATAGTAGTATAAGGTTTTTTCAAATTTCTTGATAAATTTATTGCAAGTATAATACGGTACAATTGTGGAGCCTCCAATCCTGATGTAATCCAGTCTCTTTAGGGTATTCAGTTTGGCGTCTCGTCTAACCTAAATTGACAACTTTATATATGTATTCTGCAGGCCAAGGTACTCAGAAGCCAAAGAGAGTTCCGATCTCGACCATCACGCCAACAGCAGAAAAGTTCCGCCACACGGGGAAGTGAGTCGATTCGAACCGCCCTCCAGAAATCAATCAAAGACGCCCTTAGCTCCCTCGCGGGCGACGCGGCCGTAAGCAGGGGTTGCCCTGTGTTGTTTGGGAAGAACGCACGACTCCTGGGATCCTGCAAATGTCACCCCTCCCCTCCGAGCGCCAAGACCCTCGTTCACTGGCGGGGTCGCCGCCGCACCCACCCTATTACCCGTCGCATGCTCTTCCGACATGTTTGCCGCACTCGCAGACGCCCTGCCCTCGCTGTCGCCCTCGTCCTCGTCCCCGCCTCCGCCCTCTCTTCCACCGTCTCCCCTCTCCACCCTCGTCACAACCCTCGCCACCGCCACCGCCACGGCCACGGCAACCGCCAACTCCACTGTCCTCGCCTCCGCCATCACATCCGTCCTCATCTATGGCTATGCCGCCGCTGCCCTCTGCCCGCTTGCCTTGTCCCCATGCTTGCCCCATCAACTTCGTCCTCACTCAGGTTTTCGCTATCACCTGCACCCTCACTTCCACCTCCAATCTCACTTTCCCCACGCCTCCGTCCTCACCTCCGCCTCCTCTCTCGCTCTCACTCTCACTGTCGTGTCCGCCCCTACCTTCGTAATCGCCTCCATACTTGCCTCGTCCCTCGCCATCGCTCCCGCTCTCACCTCTTCGCTCGTGTCCGCAGCCCCCGTCTCCCAAGCCTCCTCCCACGCCTCTCACGCCTCCTCTCACGCCTCCTTCCACGCCTCCTCCCACGCCTCCTCCCACGCCTCCTCCCACGCCTCCTCCCACGCCTCCTCCCACGCCTCCTCCCACGCCTCCTCCCACGCCTCCTCCCACGCCACCTCCCACGCCTCCTCCCACGCCTCCTCTCACGCATCCTCCCACGCATCCTCCCACGCCTCTTCCCACGCCTCCCCCCACGCCTCCTCCCACGCCTCCTCCCACGCCTCCTCCCACGCATCATCCCACGCCTCCACCCACGCCTCCTCCCACGCCTCCTCCCGCGCCTCCTCCCGCGCCTCCTCCCGCGCCTCCTCCCACGCCTCCTCCCACGCCTCCTCCCACGCCTCCTCCCACGCCTCCTCCCACGCCTCCTCCCACGCCTCCTCCCACACCTCCTCCCACGCCTCCTCCCACGCCTCCTCCCACGCCATCTCCCTCTCCACTTCCTTCGCTTTCCCCTTCGACGCCAACACACGCATCTCTCACCTCCACCATCCCCTATCACTCAGCATCTCCATCACCTCCCGTCCCTCTGCCGCTCATTTCTTCTTTCTCCTCTCCTCCTCTCCGGCCACCCCTAGGGCCAACCTCTCCCCCCTCCGCCCTCAGCACACGGAGGCGCCGCCCGCGGGGGCGGGGCGAGCAAGAAGGGCGGGGGCGGGGCGGCGAGGGGCCGAGAGAGCGGCGAAAACAGAGGCAATTACATTACCTAACAATAGACCCCGACACACTTCACATCCCTCGCGCGCCCGCCTGCATCCGCCGCCATTCCGATTGCTGCCTGCGCACGGTGGGCCAGCGGGCGGTGTGCGAGGCCAAAACCACCCACACACCGCCATTTCAATGTTGGCCTGCGCTACCGCAAAAAGGTGCATTTTATGTATTACGTCTGCACTAGATACGAACGTTTGAAGAAGGATTATTTTTGTTTTCGTCACTTCAGTGTTAATTAATATATGTAGTATGTATTTGGTATTTTCGGACGATTAACCTGCTTAGTCGGCTAGCTATCGGTATCCTCAAGCCTGGGTCTAGTTTATATTCTATGCTTGGGGGTTAAAGAGAGATACGTGGCGAACAAGACGTAATCCCTTCACCGCAACTATCTACCTTCGCCAGCCTGAGAGTTTGTTCGTCAAACAGCTATATGAACTGAGACGATTTTAAAGGGAAACTGCAACTCTATTTTTCATCAATGTTAATTAATATCTAGTAAATATAATAAATAAGTTATATGTAATAAAGAAGTAAATTTATGTTATCATAATTTTCACTCAGTCCATTGCATAAATGATGTGGGGGAAACATTGGACTAAGGAAATCGAAAACGAAACTTCGAGAAGTCCAGGCATTCTCAATAATTGAGATTTGAAAATATTTTCTTTTAATGTATGAAAATTACGTTTCACTTTTCTGTAAAACGCTCTCCCATTCATTTTTTGTTAATTACACAGAAATACATGTATAAATAATAACTAGATGTACATTAAATAAAAATAAGCGATACATACGAGTTCTCGAGACGCATAATCCTTAACCATAATCGCATACCATACGTCGACGCCTAATGGACTCGAAGAAATTAAATAGGACGCTTTTTGTTTTCTAAATATTTGATCTTTCTTTAACATCGATATCTATAATTACTGAAGAACAATTGAAGCTATTTTGTGTCCCAATACGCTCTCTAAAGTCAATTTTACATTCACATGCGTGGAGAAAAATGCAGCTAAAGTATTTTTACTCGTCTGTTCTACTTATGATGTAGATTTTAATCTGATTTCATACTTTGTATCTTCTGATTTCATATCAAAGTAAGTTCTGATTTCATATCAGAGTAAGTTAGGTAGTATAATAACGGAAAATGCGTATTTTCACTAATTTCAGACATTTAATGGCTTTCCATGCAACATTGTTCCATGAGTCAGTAGTAACTCATTTTTTTGCCTTAATTGAAGCAATGACCTACAGTAATACTATCTGTCCAGTTTCAATTTTTTGCGGATGTTTTCTTTTGCTGCTCGAAAACATAGGTTTTGCCCTGTCACTTCACAGCAATGAACCACAGTACTCCGGTCCGCTTCTCTTCAGAGAAGCAAACAGCGCCAGATAAAAACCGAACGTCCCCCTCTTCCTTCCCCTTCCCCACCCCACCTCTCGTGCATCATTTGAAATTACGAAACGGAATGTTTATTTCACACGCGGCCGCCACGCATTCATTGTTGCGGAGGGAAAAAATACGTCTACTCTGTTGCCAACCAGAGCGCCGGGATGAATTATTTATATAAAATGTCCCTTCACCGCATTAGGAAAGGAAGAAAAACAAGCTGCGACAAAGGGAATTGAAGAGAAGTGTCACTGGAGGGAGCTAAAGAGTGCGAGGGGGGGTTACCTGCAGATGCAGGGGAAGTGGTGTCATGGGGGACACAGGTTTAAATGTCAGGAAGGATGAGAAGAGAGAAAGAAGAGATGCTTAAATGCGTCTACAAAGTTCGTAGGCTGACTGTGTCCTGTTGTGAAAATAGGTCTTTTCAAAGTAGGACTTTTTCAAAGTGAAGGTGTTTTATCACTTAGAAATGCAGTACAACTCGGTCACTGCATATATTATGACAAGAAACGCATTTCTCGAAATGTGAATGATATGGATACCTCTCGTCCTTCCGAAAAACTGATGATTAAATTATGCAGCAACAAAAACAGTTAAATTTTATATTAATAATATTTAATTAGCACTTAATAAAAAATGTCATTTTTAAAAACGAATTCCATTAATTGTATTAAATACTTTTCAAGTCTCAATAAGGATTATACATGATGTATTTCTTCCATTAAAATGTCAATGTGCAATATATAAATGTGGTATTGTAAGAGATTTTTGCAACTATAAATTAGTTATGCTACAACATTAAATTATTGATCGCATTATTTGTAATTTTTGCAATTTTCAAACTTGTTCAAAGTATCAGCTGTTCTTGTTTCAGCTTGTTCAAAGAAAATGAAACCCGGACCATTTCTTTAAGCGGCCTTTGCTCTATTTAATGGAAACATTAACACCTAGTGGTGCTAAAACGGCACGTACTTTTGCCTCGTATTGTCACGCAAAATTATACGAACATTCCAAAAAGGGTCGAAAAATTGTACATTACCTTATTTGAAGATATATTTACAACGAACAGATTTCACTAAGGGAAAATCTTTATCTTAAATATTTTAGTTGTAGGAAAACTTTTTAAAAAAAAATATTTGAACTTGCAAAGTTTCAAAAATTCAAGGTTTTCAACGAAACAATTTAACGAAAGTATATTTTTCAACATGAAATCTGCACCATTCTCTTAAACGTCCTTCGTACTATCCAACGACACAATTTAATAAAAAAACAATGAAACCATTTTTTGAAAAGGTTGAAAATTCCCCAGGAGCTTCGAGTAAATTACTCCCCAAAATTGAAATATCGGTTTAAAATTAAAGGGGCCGCGTCATCAGCTAGATCGATTGGTGAATAGCAATTTTGGAAAAGATCGGCTGAACGGTTTAGCCGCTAGTGTTTTTCACAGACGGACAGCCAGACGGACGAATGGACAGGCAAATGTTTTGCGGTCATTCGATTTTTCGGTACCAAGAACTCACAAAACATGGATTTTGGCTTCACCGCGTGATAGAGTTTTTTTTTAATTCAGCAACTGGATTTATCCACTCTTTCGCTTCCAGGGTACTGTAATAAGAGTTTTCTGCCAAACATTCATTGTTTTTTCGCGTAGCATTATGTAACTTTCTTTCTACTACGTAGAGAGAAAGAAAGAAATGGATTTATTTGGAAGTACATTCTGAAAATGTTGTTTGGGCTTCATGTAAAGTACCCACAAAATTAAAACAACCATTCCAAACTCGCAGGGCTTCGAATTCCACCAGATCGACCGGGGTATATCAGTTTTTCAGACAATCATCTGAACAGTTTAGGCGGTAGCATTAGCACTTAGGCGGTATTGTCCGATTTTCTTTAGAATGGGATGATTTGACAGCTAGTGCTGGCAACACAACTGACGATTCTGTGGTCGTTGTGTCCTTCAACTTATTAGACTCTCCTTTCTCCATTCGTTCGTTTGCAGTTGGCTAACTTGTAAATAGTTACGACGCTCCCTGGCTGTGATGTCCTCGTCCGACGAAAATATAGTGCGTCACGAGAAATAATTGAAATTAAGAAGTGCAGAGCTTTGTGCTCTTCTGTAAAAATTCTTTCTTTTTATAAAAATTACATTGAATTTAGTTTTTATGTGATAAATATTATGTGTGTTTTAAAATCGAGTCTTGAATGTGAGATGCGTACTCGTGACGGTGCACATGTTTACTTCTCTGAAGTACACGTGATGTTCACTTGTTTCGCGAACTGTCACTTTTTCCCATTCTTAAGAAAATCGTTCTATAGCTGGCAGACACAGTCGGGCAAACAGATGTTTTGCTCGTCAATCAATTTTTCGGTGTGAAGGTCCCATAAAATGTGAGTTCTGAGTACGCAACTTCTTAAAGAAAGATGTTCTTCATAAAGGAACAAATTGGATAATTTTTTTCAATATGAGTTTTTTTTTGACAAAAAATGCCTGTTCCCTCTGCAGCATTATAATTCTTACTCTTTACTATGCGAGTTTGTCGACTAAATAAAATTTAACTTTATTTTGTTTCTCGGAGGTTATATTCTTTTCTCCTAGTGTTTGACACCTTCAATTTTGAGAACAAAAAATGTCGTTTTCGTATCAATATCTAATAAACATGCAAACACTAATTGTAGTAAATATTTATTTGTAAAAATTTCGGAACCAATTACATTAAATTTATTATGGTGACGTGTGTCTACAATTGATTCAAACATAGCAGTTTGAAAAGCATCATACTTGTACATGAAAAGCAACGTATCGATAATATTAAATAAAAATTTAATAATGTTTATGATTTGTTTCAGAATATATAGAAATGCATTTTTTGCCATTAATCAATGAGCGGAAAATATTTCTACTAAGTAGCATTGTCGGAGAAATACAGTTTTTATTAAATATATTTGTTATTTAAAAATCAGCTTATATCGAGTTCCAAACCTAAAATTCCAATTCCAAACCTAAATTAACGCTTTCTGATGAAGGCGGCATGCACTTTGCTAAAATTCCAATTCCATAGTTAATATTCAAAATAGCTAAAGATTTTACGAAATTACGAATTATGCATTATAAGCTACGAATATCATACAAATAGTGTGATTGAATGTCGCCGAGACGAACGATCATCCTCTGTAGACCACGTCTAAACGAAAGTAAAGAAAATTAAATAGTGATAAATTCTTCGTTGTATACTAAGTATGGTGCCTCTGCTGTGCCTCTGATCGGAAGGTCCTGGGTCCGAGTCGCGACGGCGGCAGGATCAGCACTACCCTGGCTAGACGGGTAGGTCGAATGCAGCCGCTGTCTGGAGGAGAATTCTAGCGGCCGGCTGCTCCGATTGATAGTTTTCTGTGGTTTCTCCGATCGTCACAAGGAGACTGCCAAAACAGTATCGTAACAAATTGGCCTCGGGCTTTAGTATTAACAAACAGGCCACGAATGCGTTTGCTGGCGAGGGCGGAGCCCCGCTGGAGGGAGATACCTAGTTGAGTGAAACCGCAAGCTGCCGGGCAGGTCAGCGCCGGATCTCGCCATCGAGGGTGGAAAGGTCACAGTCCCCTCCCGTGATAAAGCATGCACTACACCTACGGGACTAATGACGTTAGCAGTTGAATCCCTAATTAATCAATAAATCATGTACTAAATAGTTGTATTTTTACAAGAGATTCATAAAGAAAGTAATCAGAGGTCTCCAGAGAAGCAGCACCAGGTGAGACCAAGGGAATAGAATATTCTTAGGACCCCTACTCCGCCGTCGCTGCCCCAAACCATGGCGTCCGCCACGGCCAGCCACTTCCTTAAGACCACCATTCCCGAGGCCTACATCACCTCCGTGCTAGGGACCTCAGACCGACTCCACGCACCTCGCCACCCCCATTTCCCCCGCCCTCACCACCCGTACCCCTACCGATTCCGATCCACCCCCACCTTCCACAAGTGCCTAACTTCCCCGGCGGTGGCCACGCTTTCTTCGCCTTCATCGCCACCGCGCCCTCGCCCACGCCCGGGGCGCCTCCGCCGCCATCGCCTCCAGCCGCGCGAGCTATCGATTGGGAGGGTGAGGGCGCGCCAGGGCGGAGGGCGCAGATTTCGGCGCGGCCTTCTTTCCCCTCGACGAAAGGCCCAGTTGAAGTGGGCGGGGCGGAGAGGGGGAAGGGGGGGCGGGGTCGCACTCAAACGGCGCGGCGGCGCTCCCCCGCGTAGACCTTATGACAACGCCGCAGCCAGATGAAACAAATAGCGCGAGGGAAGTGGGAAATTTTGGAGCGGCGCGGCCACTCCATCAGGCGGCGGGGGACCCTCACGCGGGCGGCGGGGGCGGCGCGGGGGCGGCGGGGGCGGCGCGGGGGCGGCGCGGGGGCGGCGCGGGCGGCGCAGGGGCGTCGGGGGCGTCGGGGGGCGGCGGCGGCGGCGGCGGCGGCGGCGAGGGCGGCGGCGGCTGGGGCGTCGTCGTCTTGATCTACACGGGCCACTGAGGGCCACGGCGGTGACAAGTTTAGCAGCCACCGAAATCGCGATGCTCACTGGTTTGTGATCTGTATGACCTTGTAATTAGTGGTGCCAAAATAGAGCCTACCTTCCCGCCAGTCATTTCAGACAAAATTACGTAAAAGTACCTACGTTTTCCAAAAATTATACTTTACATTTCAAAATCTGTCTTTAAGGAACAGATTTCACGAAAAGAAAAAATATATCTTTAATATTTTAACTGTAGGAAGTCCCGAAAAAATACAGAACTCTTGCAATTTTCGAAAAATTAGCGTTTTAAACACACATAATAAATGAACATTTTCTTAAATGTTATTTACACGATTAAACAAAACAAGTAATCAAAAACGCTGAAACTATTTTTTTGAAAAGTTTGAATATGAATATATTTGAATGTACGGACAGACAGATGTTTTGTCGTCACTCTATTTTTCGGTATCAAGAACCAAGAAACATTGATTCTGGCTACACCATGAGCTAAAAGTTCGAACTTTCACAAATGTCGCGCGGCGCACGTCTTCGCTCTCACACTAACAAGAGATGCTTTTCGATGTAAATAGGTTTGCTCTCTGGAGCAGCAGAATCGTATATGCTATGGATACGATATTTTGAAATGTGTACTTTAAATCTGTGTTAGTAAAAACATATTCCTTAAATAATAATTTGATAATTCCAAGTATAAACTTCACGTGTCACAACGAAATGAAATTTTTAAATCCTGTTTTTCGTATCGTCTTTTAGTTACCTTCCGGGCACTTTCGAGCTGTGATTTTAACTGAATCTGACCCTGGAATTCATTTACTTCTCAAGGTATTAATCAGAATTGGCCCAGAAAGCAAACTAACAAGGAACTGTTTTGCAGGGCGTTAATTGCATCTGACCCACTGATTTCAGAAATGGAACAGAGAAAAATTGTAACAAAGGCATTTTACCTAGAAGTTACACCAATGTAACTTCTAGTAGCCTTTGCCTTCAAGTAGAATTTCACTTCAAGTAGAAAGTCACATGATGAACGTTCTGATTCTGATGTTATAAAATTAAATATTTGAAGGTTAGACAATTGCCTAAACCATTATTTAATTATAAAGTGAGTTTTTTATTTCCAAAAATCCCGAAAAATACTTAAAAATAATTTTTACCAACTTTTCCCCTCTCCAGCCTCGGTGTGGCGCCGTGCTTGTAGTGGGGAGGAGGCGTGGTCGGGCAGAGTCTGGAAGTGAGGGACAGAGACATAAATACAGCTAATGGTGATCTTGACAGGATGGACACAAACAAAAATCCTTAGTAACGATCAGAATGATTTTTTTCATTGATTCATCACAATTAATTTTTTTCCATTTCACTAAATTACACCCAGTGGGAGAGCAGGTTATGGAGTGGCCCATAGTTGGCGCAATATGCAATAAAACACGTTGGATATTTTTGCTATTAATAATTGAAATTATAAAGAATAGGCAACATTTTTCAAATATTTCTTGTTTCCATATTTTTATTTTTCACATCAGTGAAATTCTTCGATAGTTGCCAACGCATTTTGTCACGAATATTTGGGACTTTGTTCTTTGAGACCAATTAGCAAATTGCTTTTTGTTGTTTCTGATGGAATATTCGGTGGTAATATTTAAAATGATCTGTTTTTCAATTTAGAAAATTAAAAACTTGGGAGCAAACAAACAGTTTACAAAATGTTGACATGGTTGCTGAAGTGTACTAAAAAAAATATAAAATGTATTTTTTTTACTAGGACCATTCCTCAAACGAATTCAACTATGCATAAGGAGAGTTTTGATAATCATTATACTTCCTTTTCATTCTTTAAAGGCAAATGTGCTTTTTAGGGAAGGGAAATATTTTGATTGTTTTTTAAATCAATTTGTATCATTTTTACTTCCATCTTTTGAATATCGAAAATTTCCCAAACAAATGGCCTAATTTAATCATAACACTATTCTGCAACTTACATGTCTATAAAAAGTTATCATATTCGTACTGAGTCTTCAATATTCAGTACTACAAGCAACACATACCTTACGTACTATAGAACACTAAAACTTACATTGTGTAATACCCGATCAGACAAGGTTAGCGTGACTGTCGCGAACATCCATTGCGAAGAGACAGTCTGCAACGTTCTCTAGTTTCCTTGCGCAGTAAGCTGTGAAGAACTCTGTGTTCTTCAGTTGAGTTGACTGGTGGAATATAGGTACTTGCCACAGAACAACGTTTTCACAGGAGAGAAAAATTTCTAACAACCCATATACGGGCAATACTGGCGCCTCATACTAATTTGTTTCAATTGTATCATAAATTTAATGAAGTATTAGATATGCTATTCAATTATTAGATGTAATACTCTTTGTATTCAATGATTTCATAAAAAAGAAACGAAACACATGGTTCATATCCTACAATGAATCACACAAAGCATTTGATATATACATAGAAAAACCATCTCTCTCAAATAAATGCTACAACATCCTTCCATTTTCTACAGTTGCGACTAACTCCTTACCTAGAAAACACTAAGTGGGACAAAACCCAGATTTTTCAAGGATCTATTCACCCCCGCCACACAAACACAAAACGAATTTCCTTACCAAACTTAACAATAGCATTTTGCCACCCTCGTTTTTCTCCATCCATGATATTCAATGACTAATGAGGAATACTCCAAAGGGATTCTTCTCGCACAAAATAGTCGAATGTTATGTTGCGTATGTATTAGTTACTCTAAAACCTCTTATAAACCACCTAGTCACTTCAAAATAAAACTATGTTATAATAAAAAAAATATATAGAACTCGTATTTCTTAAATTGCACACAGTTAAATCAAATAAATCCCTACTTGTCTTCGACGAAGATGTAATTTTCATCTTACCCGTCATCGAGACATATTTTGAGAGCGCGCAGCAAATTATCGATCTGTAGCGAGCTGAAGTGTTTCCTCAACGACCCCATCGGACCGCATCTGCGCGCACCCCTCCGCGCCCTCCCCTCCGCGCCCTCCCCTCCCCCCTCCCCTCCCCCTCCCCTCCTCTCCTGCCCTCCCCTAAGTCCCAGAGCACGACGCTCCCCCTCGCCGCAGCAACGGGCTCGTCGAAGCACTTGATCATGCGGTACTGATTTATGACAAGTGATAAATAAAAAATACGCCATGCGAGTAATTTTTCAGAGCCCGTCGATTGATTTAAAAGCACTTGTGCACATTTTTAAGTCGAAAAGGGATATTGATAATTAAACGTCATTACCAGGCGGCAGCTGCCGATCGCACGGGCAGTCTCCCTTTGAACGCGGGCAAGTGACAGGCGCGAGTCTGTCCGAGTCAGACTTCGCGAACCGTTTCAGAGAACGCGCGTACCATGTATGGAACAAAAATTGTCTGATGGCACGTGTGGCAGTTGGCTAGTGATTTGAAGAGATATTTTGAGAGAAGTACTTAACTGAAAATTTATGGTTCACGTAAATTTATTACATTTTCTTAAGTGAATTCATATTACTACTTTTTTTACTATCCATAGTAGGTTTGGAGTGGTCAGTTTCCGTGGGTATTAACATCCTCATCTAAATAAGTGATATTCACTTCTGAAGCCGTAGGCTTCCGCGGCCAGAGTCATGTGGGTGATCTGGGCTGTCCGGGTGACGCCGCGTCGAAGGCTGTGTTGCCGACGTTTCGACCATCCTGTCGTGGTCTTCCTCAGGGTTGGTATGCTCAGGGCTGGTTAGCATACCAGCCCTGAGGAAGACCACGACAGGATGGTCGAAACGTCGGCAACACAGCCTTCGACGCGGCGTCACCCGGACAGCCCAGATCACCCAGATATTCACTTCTATTCAGGTCGATATGACAAACATTATTAGAATATCAACACCAATCAATGCTTTTTGTGCTTTTCCCCTACTCGAAGACAGTGTTGCTACTGTATTATATATAAAAATAATGTATTGTGTTAGTGAAAATAAGATAACTATTAAAGAATATTATAATTTTTAACTAATGTGCATTATTCGACCATGAAACCTGCGTTTTCAAACGCAAGAAACAGTCGATGCAGAAATTTATTGAGAAGAGATCGTGGAGTTTTGCTACTTAATTTTATGCTCTACTAGTATACCAATGTTGCTTGAAAGAGCGTACTTGCTACCACTAAAATAATATTTATTGTTTGGATCTTGTCCATTATTTCTTCTCCAATCTTAATCCAAATTATCATTGGTCATCATTGAAATATTTTGTATTCGAGTTTTGGTGATCGACGTTTAACCGCTATTAACATTACTTCACTTAGAAAATGTGTGTTCATTACAAATAAACTCTTGTAGAATATAGTTTTCGTAGATTACTTATTTTTTTCTGAAGGTAATTATGATCGTAATTTTTAAGGTATGAATAGCTTTATTTACACTTTATAATAGTATGAATTAAAATTTTGAACGTCACTAATGTAACAAGCCAGTTAGAAACAACAATAATTATGTTATTTCGTTGTTATGCTACATGCCAAACGAACTATTATACTTGTTTTCAGTTGTTTTTTCAATTTCACAAACACGCTCTATGCATGGAGATATTAGATTTTGAATTCGTGTATTTTTCTATATTTTACAAATCTCAATATTATATATTATATTCAGATTGTGCTGAAAGTATAGTCCATTTTTCAAAAAAAATAATTTGCGTGTGCAAGACATGTAAGATTATGATTCAGCTTGTCACAGTCACATTTCATAGTTATCACAATGTCAGGAGAACTCGATGGTCAACAAAAAATGGGCGAATAATATTGAGAAACCTTCTCCCTCGTGTTGACTCTCCACTTGTTAATTTCCCATCTATAAAATGGAAGAATTTTTTTACAACGCATGGATTGTTCAGGGACTTTAGGATTTTGTAACTGCCGTGCGAATAAAGTCTGCAGAGCCAAGTGTACTTGTTGTTATTCCCGAATTATATTTCTGGCCAAACGTAACGAGACCACGTTTTTAATAGTTTCATGTGACAATATTTTTGTGTTACCGAACTGTTAGGATAATTCTGAAGCTTTTTACTCTCTAGGGAACACCGAGTCTAGGGCTGGTCCAGAGATATAATTTGACCGTGCTGACGAACTTCTTCTTCTTCTTCTTCTTCTTCTTCTTTCTTCCTTTCATTTTTTCTTCTTTACTTCGCCTTCTCTTCTTATTTTTCTTCATCTTCTTATTCTACTTTTCCCTCTTCATTTTCATTGCTTTATTTAAAAGGCGTGAGGCGACAGTAGTTTCCACATTAGCCACCTGGAGTTTTGAAGCAAACTTCTGGGTGAAGAATAAATCCTGCAAAGGATGCAGCTAACCTCGTTGGGCCTGTAATTCATGCAAGTCTGCAAATCAGAATTTCTAATTCATTAGACACCTGTTGGAGGGAGGCCATAGCAATGCTTTGTTTGTCATAGGTTCAACTCACGTTTCGTTCCTCTGGGTTGATGTTTGTTTAAAAGAGTAAATTCATGGAAAAATTGTTGCAGAAATTTGTATTCATAAGTTGCATACGCAGAGCGCTAGAACAACGTGCAATTTCCTGAGAACCAATGCACTTGAAAATGAGAACAAAACGTCCTCTCCTACATACATCATAAAACTCATCAAATGCTGCGTGAACGCGTCGAAAGTACAGCCAGATTTACTCATTCGTATTAATGTGCTATTGGAAGGCGTATGGTTTTGCGTAATCCGCATTTCCATCAATTTCCAGGAAACGACCGCCACAATTGGACGCCCTCTCGCAGATGGAACAGTAGTGAAGCAATTACTAGAGAAGCACTCTATCTCCACGGTCGCCGATCACAATTCTTTAATCCCTCTCTTAAAAAAACCGCGCATTTACAGAGTTAGTGGAGGCTGTTTATTACGCAGCAGATTAAAACAGCATCAGTAGATTAAACATAAAACGACAATTTATCGTCAGGGCAGTGCTCTGCCGTTTTTTTCGTCGCCGACTCCGTGGTGCTTATGCAAATGGCGGCGGCTGCGGCGACGGCGGCGGCAACGGGCCGGCGACCGAAGCTCCAGTAACGGCGCCGTTAGCCACCAGGAGCGCTGCTGCCGACTTCCGGGCGACGAATAAACAACGCTCGTTAGCAGACAGCGGCAAGGTGGTGGTGGAGAGATGGAGGTAGTCGTGGTAGAGGAGGTGATGGGATGACAAAGGCGACGGTAACCGTGATACATTTCGACTGTTACAGTGATGCTCGGAGTATGTATTGAGGAATGTGAATGATGGGATGAATGGAGTGAGGTTACAATGGTGAGGTAGGGGTAGATGGAGGAAAACGAGCGAGGCAGATTTGGGGTAGGTAGTTGGTGGAAATAGAAGTGGGGACTGTTGGTGGTGACTGTTGGTGGTGACTGTTGGTGGTGACTGTTGGTGGTGACTGTTGGTGGTGACTGTTGGTGGTGACTGTTGGTGGTGACTGTTGGTGGTGACTGTTGGTGGTGACTGTTGGTGGTGACTGTTGGTGGTGACTGTTGGTGGTGACTGTTGGTGGTGACTGTTGGTGGTGACTGTTGGTGGTGACTGTTGGTGGTGACTGTTGGTGGTGACTGTTGGTGGTGACTGATGGTGGTGACTGATGGTGGTGACTGATGGTGGTGACTGATGGTGGTGACTGATGGTGGTGACTGATGGCGGTGACTGATGGCGGTGACTGATGGTGGTGACTGATGGCGGTGACTGATGGTGGTGACTGATGGTGGTGACTGATGGTGGTGACTGATGGTGGTGACTGATGGTGGTGACTGATGGTGGTGACTGATGGTGGTGACTGATGGCGGTGACTGATGGCGGTGACTGATGGTGGTGACTGATGGTGGTGACTGATGGTGGTGACTGATGGTCGTGACTGATGGTGTGGCGTGGTAGTGATGCTGATTGCGATGACTTGTGATGGAGACTGGTGGCAAGAATTGTTGACGGGTATAGAGGCGAGAAGAAAGAGCGCGATATGAAAGAAGGGCGAGAATTGATGTCGGTGATGGGAGGTTAGGCGATGGCAGTAGTATCTGTGGTAGGACTAGAGCGCCAACGTTCCCGGGAGTTTGTGGTGAGTGGCGGAGCGGTAGGGGCGCGGTGGCTGGAGGCAAAGGGCTGTCGTCCCTCGTTCTGTTATCTGCGCTGCTTCCTTTTTTTCCTGTTTCTCGTGGGACTCGAACTGCGTCGCTCGCCCTGGACCTCCGTGCACTTGCCTTTCGACGAGGTCGTTTTGACTTTCGCACTTTGATCTCTTAGATACCCCGAGTTCTTAATTGCGGAAAGAGAACCCGTCAAGTAACGAAGAGAACCGAGAGAATTTGTAATGTGTTTGCATTCCGTGTTTGTTTTTGTTCTCACCACTCAGGCTTGACGTACACGTAAATAATGAAATGGAGTAGCTCTGCAAATACATTAAAATAACTCTTTATTTTTAGTGGAATTGTGATAGACCAATAGGCTTATAATTGGTCAGTTTTTAATACGTATTTATATCTATTTAATAATGAATAGAAACACATAGGTTATGACTCTAGCGCAAACATATTTCGTGAGATTGATTTAAAGCAAGGGAATTTTAATTTATGATCGAACTGTGTACACGAAATGATTAAAATATATAATTTAATGCATCCGTTGTATTTGTAGGCTCACTTAAGTGACAAAATCGAAGTCTCATAATCACAAAAATAAGAATTTCAAATGCTCTCTTTTCATTATGGGGTCTCTAAACATCACTTAACATTGTCATAAAAAAAAAGTCAGAATGTGGTGGAGGTTGATCATTGTAATAGTATAATTAATAATGAAATGATAAACGAAAAGCGATATATTCGTTACATTTTTTCAAAATTTTGCTATTTTATAGACGTAAGTATATTTTTAAAGTATGAATAGTGGATTGTAACCAACGTGAATAACATAAAAAAATCGTAGATATACTAATAAAATCGCAACTTTTCTACAAATAATAGTGATAAATTTCTGTTATTATTTTATCATTTGTGATTTATTAGATATGTTTAAATTTTCCGGAGAAAGCATGTTGAATTGAAGCATTTTTGTTCAATCCATAGATCGTTCCTCTCCATTTCTATTGAAGAAGCTGACCACGGAACGCGCGATCTTTCCTTACTGTACCTTGTCCTATCTTCACCCTTACCACGCACACTTACACTTACACTTACACTTACACTTACACTTACACTTACACTTACACTTACACTTACACTTACACTTACACTTACACTTACACTTACACTTACACTTACATGCACTACATTGCCACATGTGCCGGGAGACCAATCGGCAGCTTACACTCAACGCTCGCCATGTTGGATACTCGAATTAGCAAGAAATTTCGCGTGCTGGTAAAACACAGATATTCAAATTTTGAAGTGCTGTGTAGTAGTAGAAGTCGTCGGATTTTGCATCGATCTTCATAACCTCTACGCCTTCTCAGCGGGTAAACTTGCATCGACAACGCCTGTAACACTACGCTACGTCTATCAATTGGTGGCGAATTTCTAGCGCGTTCCTTCTTTCATGTCTGATGGCGAAGGTAATATCGGTTGGTCTCCTTTTAGTTTGAAGTGCAGAGCGACATTTTTTCTTATTAATTTTACTTAAGTTAAATGTAAGGTTATCGTAAATTAATTCTATTGAAAAAGAAAATTGAAAAAGATACGTTCATACGGTGCACATCTCGTCAGTCTGTTATATGCTATGTATTGACATTTTTTATTAGTCCTCTTTATTGCGAACATTTTGTTTCTAACCTATAAGTGAAGTGTGAGTCTGTATTTATTTTTTCGTATATCGAGATAAAATTTTTAGGGGGCCATAATTATATTTTTTATTATTTATGCATGTGTTCGACCCTCGCGTCTTTCCAAACCTGCCCTGTAAATGCCAATTTTGTGCTATCCCGCCTGCCCTCTTAAGGAGCACTCTGGCGACAGGCTGCGCGGCGCCAAAGTAAAGCTTCCCACAGAGCGGCGCGGGAGATCCGCAGCCTACGCGGAATGGCCGCAGCGGATATTTCGCGTCACGTATTGCCTTATGAGCACGTTCAGAAATGCGCGGTAGACGCGTTTAATCTACGGCGGATTTTGTGCCTCTGTCGGGCGCGTTTTCTTCGCTGCCGCTCGAGTTTCGTGGAAGTCCGTCCGCCTTCGGGAGTCTTCGCTACTGTCTTTGATCGAGATCCCTAGCGTTTGTTTATCGGAAGAGGAAAACTGTCGGTTGTACACGTAAGTTTCCGCTGCTCAAGTTCATGACTTCTTGGCTGTCCGGGTGACCCCGCGTCGTTGGCTGAGAGGCCGACGTTTCGCCTGTCATAACGCAGGCTTCTTCACGGTAGTTTGGTCACTATCCTGAGGAAGCCTGCGATATGACAGGCGAAACGTCGGCCTTTCAGCCAACGACGCTGCGTCACCCGGACAGCCAAGAAGTCGAGGAAAACTGTCACCAAACGGCTGAGTCATAGCTGACGCTCCGGTGTGGACGGTCCCGCGAATTTCTTCGCCACGTCTAGCGGGAAACTTTCCGCACCGCACCTGCTGCGGAATTTCCGCGCCGGTCTATGGGAGTTTTAACGGCGGCGCGCGGCGATTTTTGCGCTTCGACCGGTAGTTAGGTCATGATACGTAACTCTCAATACTAATTGTAGCAAAAACGCTACACGCAATGCTTCGTAGCATTTAAAAATTTGTATATAGGAGTTTTGAAAGGTGTTGAACAAGGTGATAAAATTTAATGTCGATCCGAGTGTCCAGCACGGCGAGTTACAGGTTTCTCAGGCTGGGACGGTGCCCTGCTATTTGGAGATATACCTGGTTAAGGAAAACTTCGTATGCCGACTGATAGTTCGTCGCCGGATCTCCCTATTCAGCGGGGGAAGATCACCCACACCTCCCGCGATAAGAAATCACGCACTAAACTTACGGGAATAATAAGCGTAATAGTTGACGTGCCCCCAAACGCTAACAAGTAAATGTCAATCAACTCAAGGGTCGTTTCGTGCTGACTTCACACTCGAGGAATTCTCTGCCATTCCACTCGCCTTCGTGAACCTTGCTACGAACTGTCATTTTGTTCATGATATTGAATTGAATTGATGCCTTATTTTATGTGACGAGACTCAGGCCATGAGGCCTGCTCTTCCGTCTGACCACGCAAACTTCCCTACGCTCCTTTCACCAAATAGCTGAGAAAGGAGGCATATCTTGGGCGAGAAACAGGCGATTTTGAATTTAGCTCAGAGGCGTCATTTAGGCTTGAGGATCTTGTGCATGGAAGTAAATCTACTAAAATGGAACAGCCGGCTTTACTTCTCCTCCGAAGGAAGGCGTATGAAGGATTTTTTCATCCTTAAAATATACCGATACGCTAACCGTTACACCATCGCCGCGCGCAGATGATATTGGTGACATTACTGTTGCAATTTGAGCCGTTATCACTTTTACCCTATAATAGGAATATCTACTGGCCGGGTAAGCTCTGAGCTCCCGACTGGTCTCCCGATATGTGTGAAAGTTGAGTGCATGTAAGTGTAAGCCTGTGTATATGGGGAGGGGTTGAGGCAAAGATGGGGAAGGGAATTTCTTGCGCGTTCCGTGGATGGGTTTTTCAGAGCGCTGACGATAAGAGAGCCGGCCCCTGCATAGAATTCGCCTGCTGTCGGTGGATGAATTCGATTTAGCGAGTGTCAAGAATTTGCCACCAACCGGGAAGATTAGCATCTCCCGATCAGGGAGATACAGAGGCGTCAGTAATTCTGTCACTGAGACTTCGAAGACTGTTGGTAATCTTCGGTAATCTGAAGACTGAATATGAAAATGCTTTAGTTTTATAGACTACCATGTATGACATTTTTAACAACACAAGAGTCCCACGTCGAGATGTGTCAATGAATCCGTTTCCAAGTCCCCATCTCCAGAACCAACATTTCGGCTGCGTTTTCTGCACTCACAAATGTATATCGCAACTCTTGCAGTGACATTTTACTGATAATCCACCTCCGTTTTTTACCTCTTGCCAGACCATTGTCCTTATCACGTTCCAACCGCACATAAACCTTGATTCTAATTTTTAGATATTCACATTCCTCTTGTTTTCAACCGTAGGCTCACATTGCCCACACCACACCCACCTCCATTCAAGCCATCTCCACCGTCTCATTTTTTCACGTTTCTTGTTATCACTTTCCCTCCCATTGGCCGTCAGTTTCAGCGCCCTCCAGCGTCTAGCCTTTGTCTCTGTTCAGTCTCAGGCGCAAGTGTTCGCCGTCTATCCATCTCTTCCAGCGCCGCCGCCTCATCCCGCGGAGCCTGTCGGCCCCGCCCGCGCCGCCGCCATCGCTCGCTTCCGCGCTCCCCTCCGCCCACCCCTTCGCCCTCCCCTCCCCGCCCCAACACAATTTCACGCGTTGCCGGCACGTAAATCCGATCAAACTGTTCCAGATTTTGAACATTTTTCTCTCGCGCCCTACTTTGCTTTTTTGCTTTCCCCGCCCCGCCCCGCCCCCTTCCGCCTACCCTCTCACTCGTCGGGGCGCCCCCTCGTCTTCTCTTGTCTTTGCCTTTCAATTTTCTGCTCAGAGAGAATGTGTCATTTAAAAAGGGGCCGCGTCACGGGCGTTCGGGCGCTGCGGCGCGGGGCGGCGACGTCTCGGGTGGGCGCGGTGCCGCGCCCGGATAGGGCTGAGCGAGGCAGAGCGGGCTGAGGCGGAAGGGCCAGGCAGGGTGGAGCGGAATGGAGCGCGGCGGGGCGGGAAGGGACGGCGCGGAGCTGGACGGGGCGCGGCGGAGCGGGGCGGAGCGGAGCGGGGCGAGGCGGGGTGGGGCGGACCAAGTGGAGCGAGGCGGAGCGGGGCGGAGCGGGGCGGAGCGGGGCGGAGCGGGGCGGGGCGGGGCGGGGCGGAGCGGGGCGGAGCGGGGCGGAGCGGGGCGGAGCGGGGCGGAGCGGGGCGGAGCGGGGCGGAGCGGGGCGGAGCGGGGCGGAGCGGGGCGGAGCGGGGCGGAGCGGGGCGGAGCGGGGCGGAGCGGGGCGAGGCGGGGTGGGGCGGACCGAGTGGAGTGAGGCGGAGCGGGGTGGAGCGGAATGGTGCGCGCCGGGCGAGAAGGGACGGGGCGGAGCAGGACAGAGCGGGGCGAGGCGGGGCGGATGGGGGCGAATCGGGGCGGGCCGAGCGGAGCGGAGTGGGGCGGGGCGTGGCTGAGGGGGCTGAGCGGAGCAGAGCAGGGCGGAGTGGAGTGGGGCGGGGCGGGGCGTGGTAGGGCGTGGTACGGCGGGGCGGGGCTGTGCGGCGGGCGCGGGGTCAGAAGTGGAGCAGCGGGGCGGAGCGAGGCGGGGCAAGTCGAGCCGGGAGGAGCAGGGTGGGGTTCGGCAGGACGTGGCGCGGAGTGTGGGCGTGGAGCGTGGAAAGGAGAAAGGAGGGGTAACCTGCAGACGACCTTCCGTTAGCCGTTGATAGTTACCACCGAGGTTGGAATACGCTGCCCGCGTAGCTAAGCTAAAATCACTATCGCTAATAAAATTATGTTTGCCCGAAGAGACTTTTCAAAACAAACCATCAGCGTTGAGAAACAAAATATTCTCCGTACACATTTATTAAAACAATTATGCATTTATGAAACAGTTAATCTCAAGTAAAATCTGTCTGAATACTAGATTTCAAGGAAGGGACCTTTCTGAGGAGAATGTTTTGTTCATTCAAGAAGACAATGGACAAGATGTTGTGCGAAGGGAATGAATATGTACACAGAATAAAGGCATCAATAAGGACATAGAAATTAAATGACTTTGTCCATTCTCAATAATGTTAAATTATGAAGTAATGGCTTTTATGAATCGACGGGAACGAATACAGTAGTGTGATCGGCGTCTGAACAGTGTGAAGGAGAAATAATGAACAGGGGGAGGGCAGGTCTGTAGACAAGTGACTACTACACTCCCCCTTGAGTATTTGGAGGGTATCTGGCTTAAGATTGTGAGGAAGAAACATATCAGTTTCAATTTTCCATAAATGTATTTTTAAAAGTTAGCAAAAAACATGACTTCCAAAGATACATCAATTGATTTCACGTTCACTTCCTTGTGAATATGATGTTGTTACATGCGTAAATGTCAGTAGTAAACATCACAGTTGTTAACGGTTTCCTACGTTTCTTAATCTATGTTTTCATAATTATTCTCACAGGTGATGATTTTATAAATAATGTGACAAATTAAAAAAATGTTAATGTTCTTCAAAAGCCTTACGAATGTATTTATATAATAGAAACTACGGTCACAATGTTATCTATGATGTCCGCTTTTCAGGCGGAGTTGTAAACCTTTCCAACGACAGAATGAATGCGTGCATCACTTAACAAGTGAACTTGCAATGAAGTGTCCATGTTCACTTCATTTGTAATGTGTCAATGTAATAATATATATAGTAGCAACCGAGTTTGAACATTTCCTGCCCTACAATTGGCCGCACGTAATTTAACTAGTGAACAGGAAGCACTCCAAATGTTTTAAACGAAGTGTTAATGTTAACGTTTTGTGGACGTTTCAACATGAGAGTATCTCTAATTTTTAATGCCATAACCTCATACGTGGCCGAGATGATAAACATTGCGCCACTCGAATAACAGGCGGCATTTAGAAAGTGAAGGCAACACCGATAATTTTTACGTTTACAAGAAAGTAAATGTTAAGTTCCTTTAAACGCGTTAACGTCAGTGTGCCTCTGGTCAATATATACACGAGATATCCTCTTATGTGGCAGGGTTCATAATATTTGCCCACACCGACTGGCCGCGCAACATTTAATAAGTTATCTGAGATACTGGGGTTATTTAAACTGCGGTACTCATGTTAACTTCCTTGTACATGCGTTAACCTAAGTGTGCCTCTAGTAAATATCTTCATCGAGATATCATAATATGCAGCAGAGTTGATAAAATAAGCACTCACCAATTGACCGAGCAGCATTTAATACGGTATCAGGGAGCACTGAGACTATTTAAACTGCAGTATTTTAGTTAACTTCCTTGTAATTGGGTTAGCCTAAGTGTGCCTCTAGTAAATACTTTCATCGAGATATCCTCATATGTTCATTAAATATGCTCACCAATTGACCGAGCACCTTTTAACGCGGTACCTGGGAACATTAAGACTATTTAAACTGCAGTATTTTTGTTACCTTTCTTGTAAACGCGTTAACTTAAGCGTGCCTCTAGTAAATATCTTCATCTATATTTCCTCATATGTTGATAAAATATGCGCTCACCAATTGACCGAGCAGAATTTAACAAGTTATGTGAGATACTAGGACTGTTTTAATTGAAGTGTTTATGTTACCTTCCTTGTAAATGCGTTAACCTAAATGTGCCTTTAGTAAATATCTTGATCGAGATTTCCTCACATGTAGCAGAGTTGATAAAATATGCGCTCACCAATTGACCGAGCAGCATTTAATACGGTATCTGGGAGCACTGGGACTATTTAAACTGCAGTATTTTAGTTAACTTCCATGTAAATGGGTTAACCTAAGTGTGCCTATAGTAAATATCTTGATCGAGATTTCCTCACATGCAGCAGAGTTGATAAAACATGTGCGCGTCGATCGTCATTTTCCCGCGTGGCGGCGTGGCTGGGCCCGCGCGCTCTGAGGGCGGGCGGGCGTCCCCATCGGCTCGGCATGGCGCGGCGCGGCACGGTTTGGGGTGGGCGGGGCCGCATGCGAATTTCATCGGCCCCGCGCCGCGTGTTTAGCTTGAAAGTTTGATCCGCGCCTGCCGCGGCGTATTCGCGCATGCCGCCGTGCAACATGCAGGCCTGCCTCCCCGCCCGCCCTCATTACGAGCCGCGACCGCGACCCTGTCGAAGCCACTGTCCCTTGAATACGTTTCGGCGTCCGCCGGGCCGCGGCCCGCGCGAGTGACGCGCGCGCGGGCGACGCGTGGAAATTGGGTCGGAAACACGTGGCCGGGAGGAAGCACTGGAGTTCCGCAGGGGCGATTGTTTCGTTAATGGATTGTGGGTCGGTGGCTTTAGAGAATCAGGTATTTATGTAAATTTGTCACGTTAATGTATTTGGGGCTGGCAATGGCGTTCGTTCAATTGATTTGTATATTATGTTTGACAGTGGCAGTGGAAAATCATCTTTTAGTATAAATTCAGTCTTTCTAATACGTCTAGAATCTGACAGTGACGGTTTTTGGTTTGAATCGTTAACGAAATTTTTGACTTTTGATGAGTTGAACAAATATTTTGTAGGTTAAAATTTGTTTATTTCTTTGTATAAACAAGATTACACTTTTTATCTTATCACGCCAATTGATAACTTATTTATATGTAGTGATAAAGTCTTTTCCTCAGTTGCGAATCTTTTGGTGTTAGCCTTGCCCATCAATGTTGGATTACAACAGTATCACGTCACAGTAAGTGGAGATTGTTATTAAATTAATATGATTATCACAGGATTGTCCTTTGGTGAAGAAAATGTATCTTTTGCTATATTACATTGAGTTTAATATTATCTAGTAACGCATTCAGTGACGTCTTCAGTCCGCATCCCAAAAAACATATTATATAGAGATATTTACAAGTATCCTTTTACTAATATGTTTAGTAACAAGAGTTAATAAAATCCCATTTCAATACGTCGCATATAACTATAAATTAAAAAAATATATTTTAGGTACATCATAATGAAAATTTCTTTGTAAGAAAACATTTAGTCGTGAGAAGATCACGCTTATAGCGTCCTCTACAAAAATCCCGTTACATTACTGATATGATCGTATAAAACGATAACTTGTTAATGAACTGACTAATACAGCATGTTGAATTTTCGGTAGTGAATGCCATTACTGAATGTTGATTTTGAAAATGCGACTTTGAGTGAGGTTTTTCCACCATATATATTCTTTGCTTGATAATTTGAATTAAATCATTACAAGACAATTAGAAAGTTACATCTGCTTGGGTTCAAATAGGCATCTACAAACCTTGCGTACGTTACAGTTGCTTGATATCTTTTTTCTGTTAGCATAGGGAAAACTTTGATTTTAAGATTCAGTCATTTATTTTCTGTACAATTAGTCATTTACAGATACTTTACATCGATTTTTGAGTCTTGTGTTGTTCTTCAGAATTAAAATCAGTTCTTTTCCTCAGTCAATGTACCTTTACGCCGACTTCACTTTCTGGAAAAATAAAATTATAAAAATTAAATACCATTTAGAAAAGTAGATTCGAATAGTTAAATTTGAAAAGGAAATAAATCAAACTATTATTCACCAAAAAGTACTAACCGTTCCTAGACCTGACAGAGAGCATTTAATGATGCGATAAGTCTTCTCACATTTACCGCTTCCACCTGAAAAACAAGAGCAAAATTGTACCTGTAGAGTGCGTTTCTCGCAACTTTATGGTAATAGGTTTTAGTTACTTTTGTTTTAGAAAAATGATCTCTTTTTAACACATTTTATTTTTACTTAAAATGCACTTGCAATGTCATACTTCTGTTTTTACTACAATTAAAAAAGTTAGTTAATTTCTCGGAAGTGGACTATCGGCTGACGGGTTCACGTTTGTAGTATTTTTTTATAAATACAATGTACACTTAAGATAAATAATAGTTGCCTCAAGAAACAAGGTAGCGATTATAATGAATTTTCGAGGAAACCAATAATTAATCAGTGGCACAGTGAAAAAATTGACATGCGTATCCGAGGCGTGACTTACTTTCAGAGGCGCAAGATCGCAATACCGCCTTAGCGTCAGACTCGCTCAGCATCTTCCCTTGCGAACGCAAGTGGTTCTGGTAGTCTGACAGGCTGAGGTACGCTTTATCCACGTCCATGGAGCCGTCGGATTGTACCTGCCGGATAAAGAACATAAAATAACAGTACCTGCCAGATCATTTTATTTTTTAAATATTGTACTATTTTCAATGTGATACATGGTTCAGTTAACAATAAAACTTTTTCAGATGTCTTGATGCTTACTATCTATTAAAAAAAACTAAACTATGTATTTCTTAGGGAGACAATTATATCTTAGGGAGAGGAAACGTACTGAGCACCTCACAAAGAATCATCCAAATTTGCACACTGTACATAAAACATGTTTGGGAAAACTATTTTTTATTTTGATGCCATTTATGGGTTCTTTGCCTAGATTGTATTGGGATAGTTGTGTAATTGATGACATTATTATAAAACGTGTGGTATAACTTAGTGATGCGATGTATGATATGTTTTGTTTGAATTTCTTTATGAAGTTGTTTGTTTGTGATGAACCAGGGTGCATTGGTTATTGTTAGCAGGAATTTATTCTGTATGACCTGTATTTTATGGATATTGATACCAGATCCTGCTCGTTGAAGTGAAGCTTATGAATTATTGATGTAAATGCTGATAAATTTATATAAAAAAAACATGTGATCATTCGCGTTTGAACGACATCCTTTCGCTTAATTCTTTATATTAAGCAACAATTAATTTCTCTAGTTTTGACCTCAGAAGCAGGATAACTATGGGTATAGGATAACTGTAGGGGTACTTTGAATAATCTTTGTAGTTATCATTCATCTACGTACATAGATGTGTTGTTGACGAAGTTTATTAAAATAAGAATATCAGATATATTTGAAAAATAAATCTTACCAGTCCCATATTCTGCATCACACATACCACAAAGCACTGAAACGAAGAAAAAATATTACAAAATATATTTAGAAAGCACAGAATCTGGATTTACATCCTTTGAGAACCAGTGAGTTTATTGATATTTTGAGTGTATTTTCATAACTCGTCTTACATATACTCTAAATTTATTGTTAAGGCTACGTATTTAATAAGTTTATATTACATCGCACATAATCCAAAAAAGTTGTCGATTATTTATTTGCTATGAAAAACCTAACGTTTATATTGAACATGAAACAGGTAGCAATTAGGAAGGCAACATCGAGAACAAAACACCGATGTTTCTAAACTTAGATGCTCAAAATTAAAACATCAGTGTTTAAATGATATCAGTGATTTATCCTACAAAACAAATTCAAAGAACATCAGGATAATTAACAAAACTTTGATTATCATTTTAGGTATTTCAGAAATAATATACGCATCTTTATTGACAAAAATCCATTTTTATTTATTTTTCCCCCTTGGACACTTTGGACTGACGAATATTCAACTCATGGATATTTGAAAATTATTATAGAATTTTGTTATGCTGTTCCTTTTTTATTTAAGAAATATCAACCACGTAAAAAACATCGATATTAAAAAATGCCGGCTTTAAATATGGATGTTAAATACATGATTTCATAAAAACATGGATATTTTGTAAACATCCACAAAGATGTTGCATCCCTAGTGTGGCTTGTTAGTTAACATTTTAATACGATAAATCACGCAGTTTGCAAAAAAGTATGCAGTTTCAATTATTGATCGTAAACATTACAGTAGTTCAATGCTTACCCTTGCATCCTCGTTACTTTCATCTGGTACAGCCATGTCATGAATCATAGCATATTGAACAGTATCTGAAACATACCAAAAATAATTAAAAATATATTATTTTCAAGTAGTAATCTTTCGGTCGAAATGCTCTACAAATCTCCTGAAGAAACTTTTAATATGTTATGGAAGTTTTTTAAAATTACATGTAAATTACCCCCTAGAGATATTTTGAAAGTATTAAATTTCGTAGATAAAAGTAATTATCTCGAAATTGCAATCCTGTTTAGTGCAAACTTTTCTTTCGAAACATTTTTCTCTTTTATAGATGGGCATGTAGTTTATAACTTTCAAAAATGTTTTAAAACCAGACTTTTTCAATATTTAAATGGGGATTCTGAAAATAAATTGTTTGTATCATTATGCCTTGTTTATAATTATTACATTATCAAAATTTCCCAACAAATCGTACATACTTCATAACTCTGATAGGCGATGTGTGAATAGTTTTGTGTTGCAGTAAGCTAACTTCGTGATGTGTATATTGGCGTATGAGCTTGTGCATCATGTCTCATATCATATGGAACATTTATTTTACAATATTATTATTGATGTGTTGATTTGGCTTTATCCCTTTGGTTGATAATCAAGAGACTCCAATACGCCCATTCAATCGCATATTCTCATTGTTTTTAAGACAGTGACGCACCTATGCCCCTAGAATAAATTATAAGTGTATTACATATGGCAGCATTGACAATGTGCTAGACTAGATATGATATAAAACGTCAGAGATCTTAAGGGTTGTCTTATGTAGTTGGTTTCATTCTCTAGTTTGAACAAGTTTTTGATTTGGTCCCACCCATTTCCAATTGCCGGCTATAGGCGTGTAAAACACATTTTCCCACATTTCCTCAAAATTTTCGTCTGGTAACAGTAGAAAAAATTTGACATAAGAACATTACAGAAGAATAAAACATTTTTACGTATGCAAATTTTCATTCAAAGAAAAGAAAACGTTTTTGAGAAACATAGCTTTCAGAAAATGCACAATTTTGAGAATCATCTTCACAGAAAACTTTTGAGTTTTCGAGAAACTTTGGAGGAAACTATTTAAAGTTCCACAAATGAAAAAACTATAAAAACAAAGACCGTAATGGTAATAATATAAACGATGTGAGAGATATTAAAAACATTTGTGTAATCTTTTACATAACAAAATAATACGTTTTTTTTCTTAACCAGTATTTAGCTTACATTTACTGCTATACCTACAAAGAGATTTAAACTTTTGAGGTTTCATGTGAAGTACCCACAAAAATCCATGTACCCGTTTCAAAATTACAGGGCCTGAATTTCGTTTAGATCGATCCGGAAAATTCAGTTTTGGAGAAATTTGTCTGACTGTTTTAGACGCTAGCATTGACCACAGACAGATTGAGAGACAGACACGTTTTGCCGATTTTTGAGAGTCACTGACCCACAAAATATGGATTATGACTATACACTGTATTAGAGGTAGTAACGTACTTCGTATAGGAAGAAGATTTATCCACTTTTTTCTTCCTACGACCCGGAAACAAGTTTATTTATTGAAAAATCCACGATTTCTGGCGCACGATTAAAATATTTTTTATTCTTAGGAACTGAAGCGAGAAAGGGAAAATTTTGAAAGTCTCCCACGGGCTTCATATGTAATATATCCAAAAAATTAGAGACTTCTTTCCAAATTCGCAGGGCGTCAAACCGGGCGAGATCGATCGGGAAATATTCAATGTGGATTTGAAAGAAGAACAATTCTCAATATTTCTATTGTGAGGAAGGCCACAACACGTTGGCCGAATCGTCCACCAAGGAAGAGACGAGACTCATTCTGGATAGCCTAGAAAATAGAAATTCCGGCAACGGAAGCCTACGTAATCATAATTAACGAATACTCCCAAAACAAAATGAAGTATATTATTGTACTACGTATTCGAAATACATTGATTAAAGGCATTTGGGCGAACGTAACATTTACATTTCATTGTTTTATTATGGTTATACAAAAATGCATTGCGTTACTGTTGCTCGTAACGAGCTGCTTAAATCATAAAGAAAAATTGAATTAGCCTTGCAGTGGTTGTCTCTTCTTGTATCCACGTAAAATGTTGAGTCATCCACCTTCATTAAATTCCAATAATATCGATTCGCCCCAAGCGCCATGTACCATTGTTTCCATCTAAACGCCGCTTCTATTCATTTCTGTGAGATTAATGACAAAATTATTTTTAATTTAGATTCATAATGTCTACGATTTATAAAGACTGCCGACTTCGTTTTACTGAAGAGGAAATGGAATCGTTTTGCGTTCAAAAAATAATTTGTTGGTATTTTATTTTCCCATCCTTATTTTTCCATTAAATTTCCATAATTTTCTCTTTAAATTGGCATTTGAAATATGTTGATATCATTCTTACAAGTATTTTTATGAATTATATGTGAAGTCATCCTTTCATTGTGTTTAAGTGGTGGTTCCAATGCTTTTAGATATTGTTACATAATGGAGCGCATAAGTAGTAAAAGACGTAGACTCGCAAAAAGTAAACTGAAAACTTTATGTTGTGAAGCCCCAAAAGACAGTAGTTATTTTAAAATTATTATTCTGATGAGGCAAATTACCGATCTGGCATGCTCTAAGGGTTGCATCTTTAAATCCCATTATCCCAAAGTTGATATTTTTGATACTAAATTTTCCTTTTATCAGCTTATATTTGTAGTAGGAAACTGAAATTCTCATGTGTCACTAAAGATCTTCTGTATTTACTGAAACATTTTTTTTCTAATTAACTTAGTATTATCCATTCTACGGATTATTACTAGAAAACGCGGTAAACAAAATGGCATTATGAGAAAATATTTGTATCTACAAAAATAGAAAACATTTTTCAAAAACCTTGTTTCAGTGTTATTACAAGTGACATCTTCAAACTGTAAAAATTTCATAAGCATAACTTCAATAGATTATGATACTACTCAAAATGTGAATTCATATTGCTTACAAGAGGTAGTTGTAGACATTTTCTATTACTCTCTGCCTTTTTCAACAAAATCATAAAATAGTTAATATTGCAAATTATTCGTTGATTGAATGAGTACCTTCTGATCGAATGTGATGAGTATGCGTCTTTCATCCGTGCGTTGATTCCATACAAATGCTTGCGACAGCAATAATCTCATACGCTCAATTCTGCGAGTGGTGAGAGCGAGGGGGCTGCGGGCAGGTCTTCTCTTTCCCCTCCCGTTCCCCCGCTCCGCGCCTCGCGCTCCGTCCGCAGCTAATCTGCCGCCTCGTCCCTGTTTCTGACGCCGCCTCGCGGTGGCGGCGGCGCGGGGCGCGGGGCGCGGGGCGGGGCGCCTCAGGCAGAGCGCCGGAGAGCCGTGCAATATCGCAACCGACGTCATTCTCAATATCAGAGGAAATTGTGTTTAGCCAAAGGAAGGGAATGTTTAATTCACTTGCAAAATTACTCCGCGTTGAAGATCTGTTACAGAGAGGAGAGGCGCGCTTTTCTCCCTCCCCTCCACTCCTCCAGTTGCTTTCCGCCCACCCTGCAACGCCCCGCTCCGGTCCGCCACGCCACGCTCCCCACCGCCACGCTCCCCACCGCCACGCCCCGCTCCGCTCCGTCAGCCTCGCCCCGCCCCACTTCGCTCCGATTTGCCCTTCCCGGCCATACCCCGCCCCGCCCCGCTCCACCCTGCTCCGCTCCGCCCCGCGTGCCCTGCCCCGCCCCGCCTAGCCTCGCTCCGCTCCACCTCGCTCCGCACCGCTCTGCCCCGCCACGCTCTTCCCCGCCACGCTCTGCCCTGCCACGCTCTGCTCCGCCACGCTCCGCCCCGCCCCGCTCAACTCCGCCCAACCCTGCCCTGCCTCGCCTCAACTCACCGCACTTCGCCTCGCCTCGCTTCGCCAGCCTAGCACCGCCCCCGCCACGTCAAGTACACTACCCACCTCGTCACGCCACTCGCAACTCATCTCTCCTACACCACCGCACCGCCGAACCTCACCCTCACATCACCTCACCTGCATCACAGCTTTACCTCGCTCCACTTTACTTCATCTCAGCCCGCTCTACCCCACCCTATCATATCCTATCTCACCTCACCTTCCACATCTCCCATTAACACCAGGCGCCAGTGCATTGACAAGCGGGCCACGAAACACGTGCGCGATATTTCCTTTCTGATGTTTGTCACCTCCTTTCTCCTTACACACACACACACACACACACAATTTCATTACCACACATTTTGCGATTCCATTCGGGAGCTTAGATCTTGTCCTGGCCGGACAGTGTCCCGCCAGGGGAAATAATCTGGAGGGGCACCCTTAAGTAGGTCATGTAGTAGGTTGGCGCCGGATGTTACATTTCAATGGAGGAATAACTAGTCCATCCTTCCTGGATATAACATGCACTACACAAACCGGACTAATGACAGTAGCTGAGTGCATGAAAACAAAATATTCAATCAATCTCACATTATATCTATTACCCCACATCACCTCACATCACTCCATCTCACCCCTCTTTGCATCACCTCACGCAATACCGTTTCACCTCGCTTCACTCCACCTCTTTACCACATCCACTTCCTCTCCATTCTGATACACACTGCTCGCATTTCGCTTCAATTCTCTCCGGTACGCCCACTCCACGGTGACATAACCCCAAACCTCCAGACACCACTTAGCATCGCTTAATCACCATCTTACTTTGTAGTTGATCAGGAAAAGAAATGCAAGAGATCATCCCCTCTCTTCTTCCCCACCCCCACCCCCACCCACCCACCAATCCAACGCACCCTACTATCCCTTCCCACTCCTCTCTCCGTTCGTCCCTCCCTCCCATTGTCTCCTCTGAGTCCCCATCCATCGCGCCAATATCTTCATCTCTCCCTCGCGTCTCGTCCCGTCCTCTCGCGCTCGCCCGTCCCGCCAGTCTGCGCGCGTCGACCAACTTTTGCCGAGTTCCAGATTGTTCCCGAGGAGCCGTCGCCGATACCGGCGCCGAGAAGCTTTACAAATTGCGTATTAATATGGAAATTACACCCGCGAAGCGACTTTATATAAAATATATAGAGAGAGAGAGCCGCACTTAAGACTGTTTCACACGTAACCAGATTGCGCCCATAAATACGGCTTACACGAGCTAAGGGCGTGGCCACGCGGCCGGCAGCATGTGTTTCCGCGTGTATCGCGGTAAGGTGTATTTACTCGAGCCCTCCGCCGCCACCGCCGCCACCTCAAGGCACTTGCCGCCGCCCGCTCCCGGCGGTAGACACTTGCGCGCTCGAGCCCTGATGCGCTTGGCCAAGAAAATGGGTCAGCTGCGTGAAGGGCTTCAGAGAATATTTAAGTGGAGGAATATTTAAAATTAAAGAAGGTTTTTGAGTTTATTTATGGTGGAGTCTGTTTTATTTATTCGATGCCTTCAAATTGTATATTATAATTTACATGTATAAAAATAATTTGAAAACAGTTTGTTTGAACCCTATTTTTTTAACCCCACTTTTTTTAACTAGGGGTAGTTTGAATTTAAATTCCAAGAAAAGTTTAAAATGTTAATTTATAAATATCATACTACATTAATTGTTATAGTTTTGAAGCGAGTTTAAAGCGTGTGTGTTGTAATTTTGCATATTTTCAAAGGAGACATGCTCACCATGATAGCCTTTCTTAACTGGCGGTTTCCTCCTCTTTATTGCAATAAAAGTGCTTTACAATAACGCTTGGGAAGGCAATGTGGTCTTATAACAGTGCAAGATTTCGCAGCCAGGAAGCTTGCCTATGTAATCTCTCATGTTTAGTGGAAATTTGGTTGTTTATCATCAGCAATTTTTTTTCTAGTTCACTTTAAAGACATGTCTGTAGTGTTTGTACGAATATAAGTAAAGATGTTACTTTGAGATCTTTTTTAAACAGGAACTCTTTCAGACGTTCGTTCAGTTACACAACTATCTTTCGGCAAAATCGTTCAATCTGAATGAGTCACCTATGACGATGTTGTATCCTCATTACTCTGGTTGTTTCGGAAAATAGGGTGGTCTTCTGAAAAAAAAATGGCATCGGAAAAATCTGGATGACTTCTGTAGGTTAAGTCTAACTTTTAAAAATTAGAAAGCGTATTTAGTACAGGAGTTCACGTTATGCATAATGGTTCTCTTGGGTACATTCCAGCGTGTAATCCAGCCAATGCATATGGCTTTATACATACGGTGATAAAACCTCAATGTCATTTATGTCAAATTTTATTCGTTCATACTATAATATAAAGTCTTGTTAACCCAGACCTTGATTAAGATCGGAATGAAGGAAAGCTAACTTTTTTTTACTCATGAAACAAAAGTTTCACGAAGGATTTAAGATTTTAGTAATGTGCAGTGTTGGTAAAAGTGATTGCTGTTGCAGTATACTTGTAGAAACGGGGAAACATACGTATTCATTACCAATGACGAATAGCAAAACTCCAGCGAAGAGGTGTATGATATAGAATGTTAGAATGAATAGAATTAAAAAATGATTTAGCTTTATGACTGAAGGAAGAGGGAAGAATTAGTATTTTAGAAGCGGGTTATACATTCTACAATTTAAAATGTTTATGTTTGTGTAACCTTCCACACATGAACATAGTTTCATAGATAATTTGTTTTTAAATTTCATTTTCTCAGATAAAACTTAATTTCACAGTTAAATTGTCAAAATATAATTATTACAGAGATGTATACCTATTATTTATAAATATGATGTAACTATTAGTGCCTGAATTACTATTTCTCATTAGGTTAACAAATTTTAAACTAATAATATTTTTTCAGATGTGAAAGAAACAAACAGATTTATTATTTCGTTTGGAAGGTATTGTGTTGGTGAATACTGAAATGGCCTTCATTCGTGACTTCTCAAAGCCTACCGTTGATTTTTGCAAAGTGAAACAAATCTATAGAAACTGCGTAAATATTTGAAGGTAGTTCTACATTATATCACATTTTAAAATTTTATGCTGAAGGAATAAAATATATATTTTGGAGAACTGAACCATTTCATACTTTCTTGATTTGTAGGGCCGTATTCTTGTAATGTGTTATTAATTTTCTTCGTCGACACCGAAATATTTCACTCATAAAAAAACGTATAATACAAAGCAAAACGAAATAGAGTGAGCGAAAGTACGTTAAACACTTAACCAAGAAATCAAATATGGCAATGAATAAAGAAGGCAACTCCCCGATATAAAAATCCAAACTGTATTCAACCGGTATCAAGCTCCATGTGATTAAAAGGCACATCTTTCGTATTTCGTTTCTCCTTTCCGTGGGAGGACAACATTTCCGCGTGAATTCAGTGGGCCAGTGAAAGCGGCGAGCAGGGCGTTCGTCGCCGATAATTTGTCAGTGGCGGGCTCACTCCGAGGCGTCGCCGCAGCGCTGCAGAGGGCGCTGGCATCCGCGCGGCCCGGGCCACCCCCGCCCCTTCCCTCCACACTCCTCGGAGGGGTGAAGAACGGGGAGCTGGGCGGGGAGCGGGGCGGGGAGCGGGGCGGGGAGCGGGGCGGGGAGCGGGGCGGGGAGCGGGGCGGGGAGCGGGGCGGGGAGCTGGGCGGGGAGCTGGGCGGGGAGCTGGGCGGACAGGGGAGGGACGAGGCGGGGGGAGGGGCGGGGCAATGGGCGGGGAGGGGCTAGGCGGGGCCGTGAGCGAAGTGGGGAGGAGCGAGGTGGGGAGCGGGGCGGGGAGTGGGGGGCGGGACGGGGAAAGGGGCAGGGCAGGGGAGGGGCAGGGCGTTCGGGGCGCGGCGGAGCGGGGAGCGATGCAGCGGGTGGCGCTCCTCTTTAATCGCTTCTGCGGAAGCGACTCTCTGCCCCAGCCCCGCTCGCCCGGCCCGCCCCGCCCCGCCCCGCCCCGCCCGAGGAGTCGCTGCGCGCTTGTTAAAACGAGGATCGCGGTCGCAGCTGTTTAGCGGGCTGTAAGCAAGCGCAGACCCTTCTCTCCGACGAGGTCGCGGCCGCCGCCGGCAGGCGCGCTGCAGCCCCGTCGCCTGCAACCCCCGGCCCCCGCTGCCCACAAGGCCCACTTCACTGTCGAGGCCTTTGGGCGTTCCTCCCCTCGCTGCGTCTTCGCACAGTTTCCTCTAATTCTTGGACCTGGTCTCCATTCCCTCCCTCGCAACCACTCATCCACGCACCTCTCTTTCTCGTCTTCGCTTGCGATTTTACCTTCATCGTCATCATAATCCTCATCTCTGTTTTCTAACCAAGTTCATTTCATCCGAAATACCCGCTTCCCACCTCTGTTTATCTTCATCCACGCCTCTGACTTAAGCAGCTAAACCCGTTCAGCCGATTTGCTCAAAAACCGATATTCCCCAATCGATCTTGCTCGTGTCGCAGGCCCTTGAATTTGAAGCCTATAATTTAATTTTGGAGTTTACTTAAAGAAGTTCCTGAGACATTTTACAAAATTTCAAAAAATTGCTCGCTTGATTTTGATTTAATTTTGTTGTTGGAAAGAGTGAAGGACGTTGAAGAAAATGGTGCAGATCTCATGTTCATTGAAAAATTGGATTTTTCAAAAATTGCAAAAGTTAAAAATGTTTTCGGTGTCTTCCTAGAATTAACATATTAAATATAGAGATTTTTTCCTTAATAAATTTATTTCTTAAAGATAGATTTTGAAATAAAGTCATGTAATTTTTTTTTGTTGGAAACCTGGAGTAGTTTTCGTGTAATTTTGCGAGAAAATATCGTTCAGAAAGTACGTACTCTTTAGCACCACTAGGTTATATATTACGATCAGTTAGACCCACCACGGAGGAGAGAGGTTAGTGTGGACTAGGGGCTACTGTGGGCAAATGTGGCTATTCCCTATGTAACACGCGTAATCTGTCAAAATTATTTTTTAGATGTTCGCCACTTGCATGTTGTGTAATGGTGTAAAGTGTGTTTTGTGGATGAAGTCGAGAAAGTTGCTAATCCATTAAAAAAATATGTCCAGATTTCGATCTTAAAATATTCATTTTAGATGTACTTCATAAGAAAATTTGATGTTTTAGTTACGTTACACACAAAGTAAAAGTATTTTTAATTTTAGTATAAATTGATAATGCAACAAATATTCAAAATGGGAGGGAGGTAATGTGGACATTGATTTTAGAACTGTCCACTCTAAACCCACAGAATTTAACGGCAAAAGTTTACAAGATTTGTTAAGAGTGTGAGTAATAATATAACCACACATGTGCAAAGATTTTTAATGAAATGATTGAACCGTTTTGCAGTTTCTTCGTAATGTTTTTCAATACCACCGGAAATGTAGTAAATAATTATCAATGCCGATACTACTTAGTGTATGTATATATATATATATATATATATATATATATATATATATATATATATATATATATATATATATACACATACTTATATATGAGTATATAAACGTATTCAATTATAATATGTATATCGTAATTGTATTCTAGAACGTCAAGCTTTTAATGTTCTTCAAATTCGTAGGCCTCATATAAAAAGGCACCAATACATTTTTAGCGAATGTCATTTCCTCGGGTTGTATCCTTCAGTTGAGAGTAGTTGCCACTCTCGAGCCCAAATCTCTGCAAGAGCCTGTTCGCTTTCCTTCTCATTGACGGAAGTGCATCATGACACCTTCGCTGCGGCTACGTCAGCTCAACGGGGCACCCAATTTCCTGCGCGGCGGAGCCAGGGGCGGGGTCAACTGCGACGGAGCAGCGGTGGGGAATTACGACGGCGGGCAGAGAGCAGAGAGAAGTCAGGTGGTAGTGGTGGGGATGGTGATGCCGGCGGAGGCGGAGAAGTTGGCGGAAGCGGTGAAGTTGGCGGAGGCGGTGAAGTTGGCGGAGGCGGTGAAGTTGGCGGAGGCGGTGAAGTTGGCGGAGGCGGTGAAATTGCCGGAGGCGGTGAAATTGGCGGAGGCGGTGAAATTGGCGGAGGCGGTGAAGTTGGCGGAGGCGGTGAAGTTGGCGGAGGCGGTGAAGTTGGCGGAGGCGGTGAAGTTGGCGGAGGCGGTGAAGTTGGCGGAGGCGGTGAAGTTGGCGGTGGCGGTGAAGTTGGCGGTGGCGGTGAAGTTGGCGGAGGCGGTGAAGTTGGCGGAGGCGGTGAAGTTGGCGGAGGCGGTGAAGTTGGCGGAGGCGGTGAAGTTGGCGGAGGCGGTGAAGTTGGCGGAGGCGATGAAGTTGGCGGAGGCGGTGAAGTTGGCGGAGGCGGTGAAGTTGGCGGAGGCGGTGAAGTTGGCGGAGGCGGTGAAGTTGGCGGTGGCGGTGAAGTTGGCGGTGGCGGTGAAGTTGGCGGTGGCGGTGAAGTTGGCGGAGGCGGTGAAGTTGGCGGAGGCGGTGAAGTTGGCGGAGGCGGTGAAGTTGGCGGAGGCGGTGAAGTTGGCGGAGGCGATGAAGTTGGCGGAGGCGATGAAGTTGGCGGAGGCGGTGAAGTTGGCGGAGGCGGTGAAGTTGGCGGAGGCGGTGAAGTTGGCGGAGGCGGTGAAGTTGGCGGAGGCGGTGAAGTTGGCGGTGGCGGTGAAGTTGGCGGTGGCGGTGAAGTTGGCGGTGGCGGTGAAGTTGGCGGAGGCGGTGAAGTTGGCGGAGGCGGTGAAGTTGGCGGAGGCGGTGAAGTTGGCAGAGGCGGTGAAGTTGGCGGAGGCGGTGAAGTTGGCGGAGGCGGTGAAGTTGGCGGTGGCGGTGAAGTTGGCGGTGGCGGTGAAGTTGGCGGTGGCGGTGAAGTTGGCGGTGGCGGTGAAGTTGGCGGTGGCGGTGAAGTTGGCGCTGGCGGTGAAGTTGGCGGTGGCGGTGAAGTTGGCGGAGGCGGTGAAGTTGGCGGAGGCGGTGAAGTTGGCGGAGGCGGTGAAGTTGGCGGAGGCGGTGAAGTTGGCGGAGGCGGTGAAGTTGGCGGAGGCGGTGAAGTTGGCGGAGGCGGTGAAGTTGGCGGAGGCGGTGAAGTTGGCGGAGGCGGTGAAGTTGGCGGAGGCGGTGAAGTTGGCGGAGGCGGTGAAGTTGGCGGAGGCGGTGAAGTTTGCGGAGGCGGTGAAGTTGGCGGAGGCGATGAAGTTGGCGGAGGCGGTGAAGTTGGCGGTGGCGGTGAAGTTGGCGGTGGCGGTGAAGTTGGCGGTGGCGGTGAAGTTGGCGGAGGCGGTGAAGTTGGCGGAGGCGGTGAAGTTGGCGGAGGCGGTGAAGTTGGCGGAGGCGGTGAAGTTGGCGGAGGCGGTGAAGTTGGCGGAGGCGGTGAAGTTGGCGGAGGCGATGAAGTTGGCGGAGGCGGTGAAGTTGGCGGAGGCGGTGAAGTTGGCGGAGGCGGTGAAGTTGGCGGAGGCGGTGAAGTTGGCGGTGGCGGTGAAGTTGGCGGAGGCGGTGAAGTTGGCGGAGGCGGTGAAGTTGGCGGAGGCGGTGAAGTTGGCGGAGGCGGTGAAGTTGGCGGAGGCGATGAAGTTGGCGGAGGCGGTGAAGTTGGCGGAGGCGGTGAAGTTGGCGGAGGCGGTGAAGTTGGCGGAGGCGGTGAAGTTGGCGGAGGCGGTGAAGTTGGCGGAGGCGGTGAAGTTGGCGGAGGCGGTGAAGTTGGCGGAGGCGGTGAAGTTGGCGGAGGCGGTGAAGTTGGCGGAGGCGATGAAGTTGGCGGAGGCGGTGAAGTTGGCGGAGGCGGTGAAGTTGGCGGAGGCGGTGAAGTTGGCGGAGGCGATGAAGTTGGCGGAGGCGGTGAAGTTGGCGGAGGCGGTGAAGTTGGCGGAGGCGATGAAGTTGGTGGAGGCGGTGAAGTTGGCGGAGGCGGTGAAGTTGGCGGAGGCGGTGAAGTTGGCGGAGGCGGTGAAGTTGGCGGAGGCGATGAAGTTGGCGGAGGCGGTGAAGTTGGCGGAGGCGGTGAAGTTGGCGGAGGCGGTGAAGTTGGCGGAGGCGGTGAAGTTGGCGGTGGCGGTGAAGTTGGCGGAGGCGGTGAAGTTGGCGGAGGCGGTGAAGTTGGCGGAGGCGGTGAAGTTGGCGGAGGCGGTGAAGTTGGCGGAGGCGATGAAGTTGGCGGAGGCGATGAAGTTGGCGGAGGCGGTGAAGTTGGCGGAGGCGGTGAAGTTGGCGGAGGCGGTGAAGTTGGCGGAGGCGGTGAAGTTGGCGGAGGCGGTGAAGTTGGCGGAGGCGGTGAAGTTGGCGGAGGCGGTGAAGTTGGCGGAGGCGGTGAAGTTGGCGGAGGCGGTGAAGTTGGCGGAGGCGATGAAGTTGGCGGAGGCGGTGAAGTTGGCGGAGGCGGTGAAGTTGGCGGAGGCGGTGAAGTTGGCGGAGGCGATGAAGTTGGCGGAGGCGGTGAAGTTGGCGGAGGCGGTGAAGTTGGCGGAGGCGATGAAGTTGGCGGAGGCGGTGAAGTTGGCGGAGGCGGTGAAGTTGGCGGAGGCGGTGAAGTTGGCGGAGGCGGTGAAGTTGGCGGTGGCGGTGAAATTGGCGGTGGCGGTGAAGTTGGCGGAGGCCGTGAAGTTGGCGGAGGCGGTGAAGTTGGCGGGGGCGGTGAAGTTGGCGGAGGCGGTGGAGTTGGCGGAGGCGGTGGAGTTGGCGGAGGCGGTGGAGTTGGCGGAGGCGGTGGAGTTGGCGGAGGCGGTGGAATTGGCGGAGGCGGTGGAGTTGCCGGAGGCGGTGAAGTTGGCGGAAGATCTGATGGCGGCGGCTGAGGACGGCGATTGGGGTTGGGGGGGGGGGGGAGCAGAGGGACGGGTCGGTCGCCGACCTCCGCCAACAGGACGGGTCGGCGAGCAGAGAAAAAGTCGGAGTTTACGCAATGGGCAGGCGGTACTCTGCAAATATCAGCAATGAAAACGAGGCGAGGAAGAGTGACGGTAGCCTCAGTGTTGATGAGAACGAGACGAGTAGGGATGGGTCGGCGAGCGCACGTGTGACCGTGGGGCCGGGGAGGGGGCGGGTGTGGGTGGGGGGGGGGGCAGGGCTGCAGGTGATGGAAGGTCGCCGGATGGAGACCGCAGCAAAGGGCGCGGAGCAGTGAGCGGGTGAGGAGGGAGGGGGGCGGGGCGGAGGAAATTGACGGCACGTGCGCCTTACGTGCGGGGAGGGCGAGGGGCTTCGCGGGCTCGTATTGCCAACGGTATGTAAACGCGCGCTGGAGACGCATATTGTGCGCGCCAGATGACTACACGCGGTTAGGTCGCCCCGAAAGCGATGGTTACGTGAATGGCAACAAAATTAGTAATGTAATTGACGTCAAACAGGCAATAATCTTACGAGATCAGATGTGATATGTATAGGTAAAGTATTTGCACCACAATATTCAATATTCGCTAGCTTAAGAAGACTAATTACATTTTCTTTACAACCTGTGAATGAATTGAAATCTATGTTTTTATAATTTTCTATGACTTAACTTAATATTATTTCTATGACTTAACTTATTAACTTTTAACATAATTATATCGTGATTTTCATAAATGAAAAAAAAGCACTTGCAGAATCGCGACTAGACATTTCAAAATACGAGAAGAAATCGTTGCATATTGAGGGTAATAATTATTTTAGAATACGTGTTTTATTGTGTGGATTATTTTCTTGATTTAAAATCCCCAGATAAACATAAATAATAGGTTATTTTCAAGCACATGTATGAAGAGATGTGGAAATGGTTGCAAACTACCCATTTAAATTTGTGCATCAGTATTGGGTAGTGCTAGTGGAATGCTCAATGCGGAAATAGCTTTTATTACGTTTTCCGTCGTATCTTATGTGTCTTGTATCTTATGTGTCTTGTATATGTATCTTATGTATCAGTTGTCCGGTAACGTCATACGTGATACAAATGGCGATGTCTCCAAGTAATTACATCGGTAAACCTACATGCAGTGATAGTAACTTCTCGGATAGTACGAGGCCCTTAACCTAGTTAAGTACTGAGTGCGAAGTAGTATCAATGCGAAGTACCAGTTTATGGGATGCAATTATGTTCTTTGCCAGTATGGAGTCCGTACGTACGGTAGGGGTCATTGGGGGAGGATATGGACTAACCAAAGAAAAGACTTCGTCATTTCAGCTGGTTAGCAAACACCTATTTGGAATAATATCACTCTTCTTCTATAGCCGTAGATACTTGTCAGAATCACGCCCCGACATTTCACATCCTCGCATACTGCTGACGCAGCATAGATAAATAATTGTAATGCTGCTGGAGAAAACTGTAATTTTTCGATAGAAAAACTCTAATTGCCGAGGTCTTTTGACGAAAAACTGGACACGTCATGTTCCTATAAGAAGTGCTCTTACGAAAATAATGACCTCAGCAGTGGACTACTCAATCAGTTGAAACGCATAATTTTGATTTTGGGAGTACGTAATATGAAACCTTAGCATGTTCAAAATTTTCTCAAAAATAACTTCAAAAGTTTTTAACGTTTTCGTAGATAGACCAATAAAAAGAAATGGCGTAGGTTACATTTTCATTTAACTCTAAAGTTTTGAAAATTGCAAAACTTCAAAATTGTTTCGGCGTCTTCCTACAACCACAAAATTGAAGATAGAGATTTTTCCCTTCAAATTATATTTGTTCTCCATAAATGTTAACTATGAAAATCTGACCTTAGCCATCATTAAAGTATATTTAGATCTAGTCTTAAAATACATTTTTTTGAAATGGGACATTTTCTGAAATAATTGAAAATGTTCCTAGGAGCTTGAACGTCATGTAAGGAATTCCTAAAAATTAATGAATGTTATTCAAAATCGTACAGCTTCGAATGGGGCTCGACTGACCGGAGAGTATTCAGTTTTGAAAAATCCCTACGCATGGTTTAGGCACTAGTTGTTCACAGACTATTGACAGACGGACGGGCGATTTGCAAAAAACAAAAACAACACTTTTTCGATATCGGGGAACCCCAATACGCGAATTTCTATTGAAATGTCATAGTCTATTATCCACGGCATTACCTAACGTTCTCTATACTACGTATATTTCTGCTTATATACGTACATATATAATAAAGTAAGAATAATTCAATACTCTCGGAGCATTGAGAAGGGGATGACAAAAATGTTACACTCCACTTTAAAAATGACAATGGTGGCATTGGTAGCTTGAACGATTAATAGAATATGCAGGAATGAGGCATTAAAAAGAAGAAAATAACCACAAAACTAATGATGTTCCTACTTTTCATTCGTTTACTACATATTGATTCATTACATTGGAACATGGGTCTCCTAAATAGGAGAGCTACCTGATCACTCCACCCTCAGTGAATGATTCAAGGTAGCTTCTGTTACAATTTTAATAACACGAATTTTCCAGGAATTACAACTGCCTTTTTTACTGCGTATGGGTTAGATTATAATCGTTAGAAGGCTGTTTGAGGTCACTCACATCACCTCGTGCAGTATGAATATCAATGATTTGCACCAACGTGTTTGTTAGCTTGCTTACGTCCGCCAGAATGTTTTCCTTGGCTCTGACGTTCACTCTTCCCATTATGTAATACTAGTACACTTGTGCCTCTTTGCGTTGCTAGCTGTTTTTTTCTTCAGTTTTTGAATAGCTGCGTCCATTATTGTAGTAAAACAAATATTTTCCTGTATTTCATTTCAATCGAATACTTACTGATGCAGCCAATAAATGAATTACATCCGGCTATGGTTTGTATGTTTTGTTTCAAAATTGTAGTTTGATATTTAACAAATCGTGCATCTCTCTTGTTGAAACGATGACCTTTACGATTTATGTTATTTTGTGTTATTCTCAATGTTAGTTTACCTCTTATAAATTCACTGATTCGAAAATAACATACGAAAACGTAATTGACATTGGTGCAAATTTGTTTGCATTGACTCCCCTCGCACGACATTGTTGTTTATTCTCAAAAAAAATTCGAAGTTCTTTCTTACCTTATCAGATAACATATGAATGCATTTTGGAAAATGTATTTGTTTACCATATGAGACAACGGCCGCATCCGTCGCTCAACTGTTCTCGCGGCAGAAAGTAATCAGACCACTGTTACTCTCGATGTCTCATATTATCGTATAATTAGGATAATGAAATTGTGGGACTTTGTCTATCTTATTTAGTCACGTTATACATTCACTTAATTTCGCTCTATATATGTTATTGTCAAATTTAATATTCTATTTGTACGGTAAAGGGAAACTTAGTGATAATTTTATAATTCAAAGAATGTGAAACGGAATAGTACAAAATCGCTTCATACCCTTTTTCTGTGTCTGATTAATGTTATTATTTGAAATTTGTTTTCATTGTAGACTTCCATATGTACATATCATCAATGGTATTTCTAATTGAAAATATTTCTCAGATATTCTGCTATCAAAGGAATTTTGTTTATTATATATAGTTTGTGTTTCCTCAAATAGTATGGAAATGCCTTACTTATAAATTTAAAATGAAATAAAATAAGGAAATGTTTGTACATACCGTTACTTATGGAGGAGTACGTTTTGTGACATCCAGCCACTCCTTCAAGGAATTTATGCATGTCTTCTGGCTAAGAACAGGGAGATTCTTTCAAGAACACGTAATGAATTATTACAGATCTTACTAGATATATTTTGTCAACATAATTTATACGTGAAAATATCGATAATCAGAAACGTTATTTTCAGCATTGGAAGTGACAAAAATATTGTAGTAGAATAATTACAAGTTGAACGACAAAATTGGTGGAGGTTAGACATTTAAATTGTCACAAGTCCATATCTATTGTATAGAAAGGTACCTAAATTCAGGAAAAAAATATTTTTTCTCTCGCTCTAATATGAACAGTGTCGCAAATAAATGAAGAAAAATGTTTACTATTGAAACCAAACTTCTCCATTCTATTTTCTTAATCAGTATTCATATTGACATAATAGTTTATTTCAAATGTAACTTCTTGATATGTTTTTGTTGCACCGATCTTTATTTGCATTCAACGACAAGATCACGCCTTGTGCTTCCGACTGTCTATAAATTATATAATTCAGTAGAACCAAAAATAAACAACAAATTCATTAAATGCTGAAACGTGTTAAATTGAAGTGCGTGTTTTTGAGTCTGCAACAGAAGTTTCTCAGATGAATTGAAATATCCCAGTTTTGACTTGCATTGATGGGTGATTTTTGACAAGCTAGTGGTGGTTAGTTCCGTATTATACCAAAATGTAACGAACTAAAATACCATTCTTTGAGGCCCCTTTATCAGCTCTTTCTGTATTTTCCCGCGATCGTTACCTTGAACAACGGGACACGAACCGCATGCAAAATTTACTTTCCCATCCTGTTCCCACTCATGAAAACCAAACATTGTACTGATCCTAGATTTGTAATGAAACTGAAGTTAATGATACTCGGCAATATTACATGATGTACATGGATCACGTGTACGTGCGTGCACGAGTCAAACCAAAGCCTCATCTGGACAGAACGCCACCGAAGGGAGAAATAGAGATCACTTTGAGAAAAAATAGACGAGACATCGAAATCAGTTGATGGCATGACCCTTTTGCACACCTCAGTACTTACTGCATGCTGAGCTGCTAGAAGTGTCACCAGGGCGGCGAGGCACAGCAAAGCCGGGGTACGAACGACGTTGGTGGTCATGTCTGCGGGCTGGGGAGGCTGGAGTTTGTGAGGAGCGGCGGCGGCGGTGGCGGTGAGACGGACTGGTGGGCAGCGGACGCCGCAGCGCTCGCTTTAAAGCGCGTGACGGTCGCCACCATGCTTCCGCCGCCCCCGCCCAGCCCCCTCCCCCCACACCGCCGCCAAGGTCCCCACGGAGCGCCGCCAATTTCACGCCTTCCTCCTCCTCCGTTTGATTGACACGCCGCCCACGCCCACGCCCCCGCCCCCGCCCCCGCCTCCACGCGACCGCCGCCGGGCGCCCCGGGGGGGAGGGGGGAGGTGAAGTGCGGAGCCAGCACGGATGGCCGTGGTTGCGTATTGGTTTACCCGCTGCGGCACGGGAATACGATCGGCACAGGAATACAGGGCAACCGATCTTCCCACATGTTGAGATGGTGACACTTCAAAGTAGTTTAAGGTTGGAATCAAAACCTTGTCAGCGATCTTGTATTTTGCTTCTAGTTCGAAGACAATATTGTGAGGACGTTACTTTATGAGAGCAGGAAATTATGTTTATGAATGTCATTGATCGATTTCAGTTTGTACTGGAGACCCAAATGCAAGAATTGGGGGCCAGAACGCCCGCGTTTACCACTCTTATGGCCTGCATACCCTTAGCCCTTTTCCAAACTGAGCCGGGATGACTCAACTAGTAACGGACCATAGGGGGGCCGCAGGTAATTGCTGGGCCACGGCACGCCAAGTGGGCCACTCGCTTGAACAGCCCTGCTTTAGGGCACACTCGTTCTTACCCATGGAGAAAGTTAGCGTAACGTAGATTTTCCTTGACAAAATACGTTCATGTGGATGTTACAGGCACCGAATCGTGGCCTAGAGAGGAGTGCGGTGCAAGGGTGGATTAAGGGGTTAGGTAGGTGGAGAGGGAAGTTTGCTGACCTGGAACTAAAGTGGTGTATGAAATATTTTGGCAAAAATCCAGGTAATGGTAAATTTTATTTAAACAGGTGAACATCTATACACTCTGATGTGGTCTATAAATCATTTGTCGTTGTAGGTGCCTCATAATAAAAGTTAGTGTTGGCACAGGATTTTACAGTGAAACCAAACTTTCCACGTATTCAGATGGGGTTTATTTAATTTTATGTTTACGGGAAGGTCAGTTGCACTGTATAATCCCGTGCCAATTCTAAAGTGGATCAAGTAGAAGGGGCAGCGGCGGCGGAGACCATGATTAAGACAATTGGAGGGTTGAGCGTGGGGATACGGTACGAATGGGATAAGGTAGCGGGGGTGGAGTCAGGAAAGCAGCGGGAGTGGGATGGGCGCGGCGGCGGAGGAGAAGGCGACAAACAACATAGACGGAGGTGTGCAGCGATGGCGAGAGAGCGTGGGAGTGGCAGCAAAGGGAGGTGCGGACTAGAGTAGCATGCGGGGTCGGGCACGGGAATCCGACGCGGGGACGTCGGGCGAGGGGGATCGGGCGCGTGAGGGGCGTCGAACGTAGGGGCCTCGAGCGTCGTGGAGTCGTGCACGGGGAGGGCGGGGAGTTGGCCACGGGGAAGCCGGGCGCGGGGGGTTCGAAGGTGGAGGTGTCGGGCAAATGAAAGTCTTTTGTGTTGGGGCGTGCATGAGGATCAAGTGCGGGGGAGGTGGAGGACACTGGGTCGGGAGCTGGATCGAGTGTTGGGTCGAGTGTGGGGTCGGGTGTTTAGTCGGGTGTTTAGTCGGGTGTCGGGTCGGGTGTCGGGTCGGGTGTCGGGTCGGGTGTCGGGTCGTGTGTCGGGTCGGGTGTCGGGTCGGGTGTCGGGTCGGGTGCCGGGTCGGGTGTCGGGTCGGGTGTCGGGTCGGGTGTCGGGTCGGGTGTCGGGTCGGGTGTCGGGTCGGGTGTCGGGTCGGGTGTCGGGTCGGGTGTCGGGTCGGGTGTCGGGTCGGGTGTCGGGTCGGGTGTCGGGTCGGGTGTCGGGTCGGGTGTCGGGTCGGGTGTCGAGTCTGGTGTTGGGTCGGGCGCTGGGTCGCCCGCGAAGTCGGGCACAGGGTCAGGGGGCGGGATGTGCAAGAGGTCGAGGAAGGGCGCGGGTGTTCGAGCGTGAGGGAAAACTCGCCTTACGTAAAGTGCTTCGCATTGTGGAGAGCGCGACGACGGAACACACTGACGAGGCTCCTTTTTTTTAAAAGTTCGTTGGCGGCTGAAAAATATGGTAATGCGGACGCCGAAGATGGATGGAGGATTTTTATGTACACTTTCCGCTGAGGAAAAAACATGGCGTGCCATGTGACGTGAACTGAGGCAATCGAGATGACAGCAAAATTGAAGTTACCTTGTAACCCTGCCTGAACAAAGCTTGGGAAAATTCTGTGATTTTAATTCAGTAAATGCTGTCCTTTGTGAATACCCAGATAGCTTGCATTACATGTATGTGTATTACAGCTGTTACTTTTATTAATATTTATTTTTACTTTCTCGTATTCTACCAACAAAATAGAGAAAGTATTGTAATGGTTCTGCAAAAATCGGGGATTTTTCAACAGACCGTATTAAACCGTCGGTAAACAACAGTAGTGGCTACACCGTACGCAGGAGTTTGGATGGATTATGGAATTTGAAATAGAAATTTTGAATTCTATGAATACTCAACTTTTTTAATTTTTACTAAAATATGACTCCAATTGTTTCCTTTAATTATTTTTCTCGGAAAGAACGAAAATGCTTTTAAAAATTGGTTATGACTCATTTTCATTCAATTCTCTGAAATTTCGAAAATTACTGAAGTTGTAAATTCTTTGGACGTATTTCTGTAACTACAATAATGAAGATCATTTTTCTTCAAATGGTATTAGTTCTGTACTGTTAGTTCTTATGAGGCTAAGAGCGGCAGGGTGGTCTAATCCACAACAGTTTTATTAACGGCTTTTTGTTGAAGTGTAATCTTTGAAGGTAGATCTACCGTCTTACTACCAGTGGACTAAGAAACCTTTGGAAATTGATCGCTAAATGGCACCACAATAGTGCTTTTGCCGTTGAGCATTTGGAGCACTCCGTTGTAAGCAAAGTGGACTACACTGAGGTTAACTAAGGTGGAGCGCTTGAAAATTCAATAGCTTAGAAAATAATCTTATAAAATTGAATGTAAATATTCAAATACTCAAAGGGATAATTTTGAGACACTTGCCATTAAAATAAAATCAATTACAACAGAAAATGCTCTGCCACTCTTGTGTTCCACAACCAACATCATCAGTGAAGCTAAAAATGATCTTATGCAACTATCTTTAGTTCCCCAATATGTCATGATTTTTACAACAATATTCGATCATCGGTACAGGCTCCTGGTGCTGAACTACGAACTAATGACTTACTAGAGCAGAAAGTTGTTTAAAAATTAATGTTAGAGTTGAAAGTGATTAAACTGTGCAGTCTATTATCACGTACACAGCTAAAGTTCAAAATAAATGCAATAAATATATAGTGTTTTTATTTATTGCACCAAAAAGACAAAATTCCAAAAGAGCAATGTGAACTAACACATATTAAAAAGTATTTTTTTGTTATTGTATGATATGCGTGGACACGTTCATATACTTTCAGTCACCTTATAACATTGACACAGTTACTTGAGATAGCACTATCTCCAAATAAAATAATTCTATGTAACATAGTTTTAATGAAATTTTCAAACGCATTTTTCTTCCATTTCCTCCTAAGTGGGTTAGGTCACTCGGCAGCTCGTAGCATCGTTGAATGTAATGTATTGTTTTGTAAATATTCCGCTCAATATAGTTTACGATTTTCACTTATATAGTTCCAGTTTTCACGCTTTTAAACTTTTTACGGATAGTGATAAAAGCACTAAATAACATGACATAAACAAATTTGATGCATTCTTTTGATTTTTCAAAAAAATATTTGAAAAACCCTCTTGCTGTCAACAGTTTCGATAATTAAATATATCTTTATGGGCTTGTGAGTAAAGTGCTACTAATGATATGAAATTTATTGAAAACCTAAAAGTTTACGATGAAAATGAACTTTTTACTCATTTTCAGAAGCGCTCGCATGAATTTTTCTTAAAAAACGGATCCATTTTTTTCGATGAAAATTTTTATATACGACAAGGTTTTCCTTTTCTATAATATTATACACCGAAGACACTGAAAAACTGGTATGGCCATGTGTATTGAAATTAAGAGATCTGGAACAAATCAGAATACGGCGCTCCGGCCGGCAACGCCTACATACGTCAACTAGAGACAACATAAGAAACTGGCACAATTTTAGATCCGTTACTGTTGCTACAGTGACAGGTTATCACGATTTAACTGAGTTTGAACGTTGTGTTATAGTCGGCGCAAGAGAGATGGGGCGTATCATCTCCGAGGTCGTGATGAAATTTGGATTTTCTCGAGTTTGAATTTTCTCGAAATTTGGATTTTTGCGAGTGTACTGTGAATATCGGGAATCCTGTAAAACATCAAACCTCCGGCATTGCTGCGGCCGCAAAAAGATCGTGCAAGAAGGGACTGACGACGAATTAGGAAAATCATTACACATCACATAACTGCAACCCTTCCGCAAACTGCTGTATATTTCAGTGATGCGCCATCAACAAGTGTCAGCGTGCGAACTATTTGAGACATTACCGATATGGTATTTCGGAGCCGAAGGCCCACTCGTGTACTCTTGATGACTGCACGACACAAAGCTTTACGCATTGCCTGGGCCCGTCAACCCCGACATTGCTCTGTTGATGACTGGAAACACGTTGTTCCCTCTGACGAGTCTCGATTCACATTTATTCGAGCGGATGGACGTGTACGAGTATGGCGACAACCTCATGAGTTCCTGGACCCTGCATGACAACAGGGTACTGTTGAAGGTGGTGGAGAGACTGAGATGGTATGCGGCGAGTGCATTGGAAGTTATGTGAGACCCTAATACGTCTAGATACGACTCTGACACGGTGGGTGACGCGTACGTAAGCATCCTGTCTGGTCATCTGCACCTGTTCATGTTCATTGTGCATCCCGATGGACTTGGGAAATTCCAGCAGGACAATGCCACCGGCCCACACATCAAGAATTGCTACAGTGTGGCTCCAGGAATACGCTTCTGAATTTAAATACATGCATTGGACACCATAATCCCCAGACATTGACATTGTTAAGCATATCTGGGATGCCTTGCAATGTGCTGTTCAGAAAATATCTTCACCCCCTCGTACACTTACGAGTTAATGGACAGCCCAGCAGGATTCATGGTGTCAGTTACCTCCAGCCCTACTTCAGACATTAGTCGAGTCCATGCCACGTCGTGTTGCAGTACTTCTGCATGCTCGAGGGGGCCCTACACGATATTAGGCAGGTGTATCAGTTCTTTCGCTCTTCAGTGTATCCAGTCACTTTTCAATTCTGCTTTTCGGATTGTAAAGCCTCAATTGTCAATCACACAAAATAATAGTTTATTAACAGGACTTGTCTTACAGGTTAACAAGTTCTATCAACTTTTCCAAACACTAAAAAATTATTACAGTATATTTCTTCAGCATATCATGCATAAAATTGTCATTTGTGAAACCGAGAAGCCAACGATCTCATGAAGCGTTCTTCTAGTTTACCCAGGTCTTCTAACATGATACTCCGTTGCTAGGAGACAAATGCCAACAAGAATCCGTTACATTGTCCGGGAACGAAACATTGAGAAAATGTGAATAAATGCGTCGATAGGTAACGTCTGGCAAAACGGAGGCCCAAAACCGGAAAGGTAATCCAGGCTAAAGATAATGGGAAACTAAGAAGTATTAGAAAGTTGTGCCTGGTGTAGTACACTAGTTTTGTTCGCCAATGTGATATTTTTGTTCATATTTTTGGATAAACTACTCATCCAACGTTTGGTACAATGTTGATTGTTGTGTTCAGTGACGAGTTATGCGAGTTCAATTACACAGATCTTCAAAATGAAACTTGTGATAATCAGACCTATAAGCAAAAACAATTTTTAACACATATTACGATTTTGCATTCTCCACCACCAATTTTTCTACAATAGCGAATATTTTATTACACTAAAAATCAGCCATATTCCGTACTCAGAAATATGAACTCCCACGTCTCTTGTGAACTGCGTCATGATCTTCTCTGTATAAAATCCAGCATAAAATATGCCATCATCGAGTCATTCCAGAAACCTTGGTAGCGTTGCTTTTTTGTTCTGATGTCCTGGTGCAAACGCTCACATCACTCACGTCACCGAGGTTATCCGTGAATCTTTTAAAATCTCTTGGATTTGGAACGATTACTTCCTTAATTTTTGCTGCGCTTATTTTTGGAAAGTTTTCACAGAGGTACTATTGTAAGTCTCCACAGTTTGCATTACCCATTGACTTCACCTAACAATTAATCCAAGCTTAACTGAAGACGAGGGAGAAATATGTTGAGATCAAGGAGATAAACATTGAGAATTTTTGTGTTTCCATGCATACAAAACTTTTTCTGTCTTCTCTTTATCTGTTTTAAGAAACGCTAATCGAAACAAGGGTTCATTTCATACCCAACAACAGAAGTTCATGAAAGGAATGGCTTTGTCACTGTATGAAAACCAATCTATCTCAGTAACTATTCGTTTTAGAGAAAATCGAATCACATGTTTGGAATCAGAGCGATACACATAGTATATCTTAAGAAATGCTATCTTTTATACAGATTTTTTATTATTAATATGTTAGCTCTTGTTTATATGCATATTTTTCACATTCGCAGTATTAGAACCATCTTATCCCAAAAATGTTACATTATAGAGAAATTGTGAGGACTTATTTCGTATCAGGGGGTGATACATTTTAAATCACGTATTGTTTTATTTCTGATAAATTTTCATTGTTGACCTATGTTATTTTAACGCGTGGTTAGTTCATTTGAAATGTTATTTTACCAATTCAAGCCAAATAATTTTCCACTCTTTTTTTAACAAATTTATCTTAGAGATCAATTGTGTGTGAGCAAAACGTCTAAAAAAATCCATAACGGCTCTAGCCGGTTCAGATGTTAAAAGGTGCCCACATTTTAAATCTAAAATATTTTTTGCCTAAGGATTGTGACCATGAAAAAAATTTGTCATTGACGTTTTAGATTCCTCCCCTCTCACATCCTTCCTTATAACAAACAGCGTGTTTTTATTTTAGGGTTTAATTGAATTAGTCGCATGAATTTCCATGGAAAATAATGATTCTTTATGTGAAATTTTTCGAACATAATTTTGAAATTTTGTTTGCCGGGAAAATCAAAGTTTTTAATCAATTTTGAATTATGAGAAGTTTTTAAAGAACGTTTTTATACCGCCACGTGCATGAGAAACTTCACAAATACAGCCCTAAAAATTAGCTTTCCTTTGGAATTTTTTCAGTTTTTTCTCATTGGTGCACCATATTTAAAACAATTAAAATAAACATTTTTGTCTCATTTTGCATATTTTCATGAATATACAACTGTGTAGAGGTATGTAAATACAATGAGATTTTAGAATTAAAAACAAAAAACAAGTGACATCCCTCTTACGCGCCTTTTAATGCAACGTTTAAGTTCGCTGCTTCAAATTTTCGCGATTATACAGAAAACGGTTAGAAAAGCGATCCAAGTAGATGAGAATATTCTGAAAGCCGATGGCGTTTTCTAGAAAAAATTTAGATTTATTACAATTGTATCACCACGCTCCGCATCGTTGAAAATGAATTCCTAAAGAAAGAGCCAGGGTGGGGCAATTGGGGTAGCGGGCGGAGCAGTGGGAGTACTGCATGGCGGGGGTGTCAAGCGTAGTGGGGCGAAATAGATTGAGCGGGATGGGGCAGTATGAAGCTGGACGGAGAGGAGCGGATCAGGGATCAGGTCAAAGTGTGGCGGGGAGGAGAGGGGTGGAGTAAGGTGTGGTGGGGCGAAGCGTGGCAGTGTGTGTAAGTAAAGATACCTCCTTTTTCCATTGTAAGTAGCAATCATTCCTTTTCCTGTCTAATAAATAATTGCAAAAAATTAATGTCCCGGCGAAGTCGTGTTACTTCCTCTAGTTTACAATACATAACACAGAGGAAAATAAAGAATAGTCTTCATGGCAAGGTAATTTATTGTAGTGATTGCAAGAGTCATCTGGAATAAAAAAAATGATTTAATAAAAACATAAAATTTCAAAACTAACATAATAACAAATTTCCGACTGAACATTAATGACATAGGCAAAATTAAATCTTATATGATAATTTAAGCAGTTTTGTAGAAAGAAATACAATGTCAAAAGAACTGCGAAAATAATGTTAACAATTCTTCCCATATTTCCTCTCATTATGTCTCGGAATTGTTCAATCTTGTCTCATTCAATCATTCAAGTATAATCTAGGGAATATCGTGGGACGCACTGAGAAGTATTGCTTTGTTCAATTAGAAAGGTGACAGTACAAAAATTTTGCAAATTGATTATACGACTTACACTGTGCTTTTAAGTTCAAGTGGACATCAAGTGCCTCGATTTTCAAAATTAAATTTAGAAAATGTAACAATTAATATAATTCGAGCCATTTCTGTGATGATACTATTAGTGATTTTGATATTGAAATATAATTTACTGTTGATAAATTTTCTTCGAATGATAAGGATGGACCTCATGAAAGAACGAGAATATTGGAAGGCTTATCACCAAAACGTCCCCTTCGCACGGAATCTCGATTTCCTCGCAGGTTTTGTACTCGTACTTTACATCATCAGAAAAGATCAGCATACTCAAATTCATCACATCTTTTCTATAGTTGCATTTTATTGTATTTTTATCCTCCGTAAAACTGCATATAAGTCTGTAATTAGGTGATTATAATTTCTGGTAAGATAAGTATTTGAACACTTTCGTATATTTAAAACTAAATTATTAGAAATACGTGCACCTAAAAGTTATTATTACACTAAGGAACAAAAAAGATTTTCATACCTTCGGGATGAAAGTAGATGATTTTAAAGAAAACAATCACGTAGATTTTGAAAATGATTATAAATTTTTTTTATCATGCTTTAAGCATGATAAGCAAGCTTTTATCATGCATTGCTATTTACAATGGAAAAAGCAAGCAAGCTTTTATCATGCATCAAGGTTTAAAATATATAAACATATTTAGTATTTGAAATAAACAAAATTCTAAACTAATTTCCACATTGTCACTCGAGTTACATCACTACAAAATTTTATGAGCATGCTTCATGTGAGGTACGAACAAGTTAAAAATGGAATATGAATATTTGTGCAATAATATGCAAACATTAAAATGGTTTGTTGGTATTCTCCGCAACATTGGTAGAGTGAATGACAATTATTTGTGTTTTCCCTTCTACCACAACCTAAGGTTCGTTGTAGAGGTGACACAAACTGGTGAGCAACCCATGTTTTGTCCTGATCACAGACAGCCAAAGTATAAAGAATACGCAAGTTTTGTAATTTCATATATATTTCCCTTAGAAGTTTTAGGTAAATCTTCCACAGACGTAACATAAGTTATCGGGTTGATTCGCACATCTTCGATGTGAAATGATGATTTGCATTTTATCGAACAGATTCAATTCTACAGATCATGTGGCGAATTTCACTTTATAAAAATCACAGTATAAACAACCACAGCAAAACCACAGTATAACCACTTGATAAAAACCACCACCAGAACTGTAATGTATTAATTTATTTGAGGCACGAACTTCACGCGCACTGCGGTACAGTTCCGCATGACACCGATTGACTCAGAATCTGCCTCCCCAATAGTTGGATACTTGTATACACTCGCGATGAGGTAAGGGGCTAAAATAATTCCTTTCGATGACTGATACACAGTACGAAATATGAAGTTGCACGTGACTTGTTTTCAAAACATTCACTCTGACCGAACTAAGACTACTGAGGCCTACTCGTAATTGAGCGCGACTACAAGACGGGGGACTAAAGACGGCGATCTTCGAATACTGAACGTAAAAAAATCACGAGAGTCTAATTTTGTTGATATCTCACGAAAGTTGCATAGATGAACCTAACAAATATTTTATTTTAAATAGATTTTATGCGTATTGGTTCTACATACCTTACAGATGCAATTAAAATGTATTTGTATTAAGAGCAAACTACGGTATGATACAGTATATTTAAAATTTGTGATGTGATATAACGTTTTTATTGTGATATTTGTAATCTACGTATAAAATTGTGTATGTTGCTTAGTATACCTACATGGAGGTAAAAATCATGTTCCCTGGTGTTATTGGGGCTGGAAAGCAATTTGTTGGACTCTTTAACATCCCCGTCAGGACTGCCGCCCCAATATCTTACCTTAAAAATAGTTTTATTATATATATATATATATATATATATATATATATAAAATATTAATATATACATATATATTAATTTGTCATTTACATTTAATCGAATCTATTAATCTATAATTGAATCGGCTGAGGAGAAAGGGAACAAGTCAGTTTTTGCAACTTTTCAGGAGGAAGGACACAGTAAATATTACTCTCTCAATTTTATATTATTCTGTGCAATGTTTGTGTGTCAATTCACTATTATAGCACTAAATTGTTTTTTATGTACTTTATACGAAATAAATTTAATGTGATTAGAATTTGGGTTTCACTGTTGTTGAAATGTTTTTATTTCCCCTCAGTGTCAGAATCGAGTCTAAAAATACTGTGTATCGAAATCATAAATGGAATAAATTTTACTTAATACTATTTAGGAATATTATATTTGTTTAGAACAATCATTTATCCAACGAAGTAAAAATTTGTGAAGCAACAATTGGCTAAAAGTATTACAAATTTCGTATTATAAAGAGTTTGGGAAAACAGCAACCACATGGCTCAATCCTCTTCAGCTTCTTGAACTGATTTATAACATTTTTCAGCTCTGTTTTTGTGGATTGTGCAGCCTCTTCTGCACGTTTAGCTTCGTCACACAAAATTGTACTCTTAAGTTTTGCTCCAAGCGCTTGACATTTGGAGCCAACATCCACTTGAAGTCTACCAAACCGAAGTTGAAAATTTTCTTTAAAAATTAAAATTAAAAACGTTGTATTGCATGCATGGCATTGCATTCATATCCTGCATGTAGAATCATATCTAGGTATTCAGGCGCCCATGGAAAGCACAGACTGGGCGTCCCAGTCAGGATACTTCAAATTAGGGTTGTTACTTGTTTTTAGCGATTATACTCCAAACAGCGCCCCTATGAGTGGCTACCATGGCTCGTGTCGTGTCTGCCATACCTTAGATATACCACTGCATGCATGAATAACTCAATGCGTATTGGAAACATTCAAAATCAAAATTATAGTACTGAGGAGAAACTGAACATGTCAGTGATTTCATCATTTTTCTCCGCCGTACAGCCACCTCCATGTTTTAATTGATATCGTAACACTGTTCAACTTTTTTATGACATGATTCCTTTCTTCATAGCAGAGGAGAAGGTCCAAATACAGGCGAGGGTCTAAAAACGGGCTAGTTTGTGTTGTGAAGCCCGAGGGTGTCACTTTCTATCGGGAATGGCGTGAAACTAGTCCCCTCGAGACTAGTTCAACGAGAGTCAGAAGACCAGAGACAGTCTCCCCAGAGATTCAGAATTTGAGGGACCGCAATCCACAAAAATCCTCACAAAGATGATCCCTCCTGTCTGTTTTGCAAACGGATGTTTTCTGAAGACAGAAATAGTGATTGACTACAGCCTCTTACACGTGATGGGTGGGCACACACAGAATGTGCTAGTTGGGTAAGAGATGTGTATACATGTGATTTTTGTAAGTGAATACCCGTTTTTGTGATTATATTTTACTGTTTGCAAGTGTACTTTACTGTCATTACTTTTTCATGATATTTTTGCTAAAAAATTAGAGGTAGCCCATATTTGGAACCCATTTTCAAAATGCGGCTTTTTGCAAACTTTTTTAATATGTTTTTTGTGAAACTGTGATTTTTTATTCTGAAACTTTCCAGAAAAAAAGCAATAGAGTCATAGGCATGGCACAAAGTTTAAATTTCCCCATATGTCCAAAATTGTGCCAATTACATTAAAAAATCAAACGCTAGCTCATATTTAGACCTTCTCTACAAATGCGGTTTCTCGTGGTTGTTTTCTGTGTGCGAAACAATTAATTTTTCAGTGTGTGAAACATCTGTAATGATTCGCAATTGTCTTTCGTTTTGTCGTCTTTATTTATTATTTACAAATAATAGTGTTACGACAGACTGAAAATACGTATGTAAAAGTAAGTGATATCTAGTTATTTGAAATTTAATTTTATTCCTTTACTTGGAGCATTACGTTTCGCTTAAGAAAAAAGTAAACGCCACATGGGTGCGAGGTGATTCCTGCACTAGTCTCTTGGTTGTTCTTTCTACGCTCGGGCGATAAACTCGACTCGTGCGTAAATCATCTGTTTCGCGCCCTTGTTCTGTAAACCATTACCGACATGTTTTATTTCAAGCAAATCTCTATGGCGTAATTGAAGTATGGTATTGAGAGGTCAGTGAGTGGATAGTTTTATTCTAAAGATAAAATAAATGTAACAATTAAAAAAAAGGAATTTTTATGGAACAAAATTACAAATTAGTACAAAAGAAATAGAATAGAATAAAAAAATGTTCATTCTGACAAACCAAACCACAGGGTAGTGTCGTAAGGATTTTCTTCTAGAGCTTCTGGCCGTCTCATAAGAACTGGAATTCTACGAACATACACGAACACAGAATAAATAAATGTACGACAAAATTGTTATTCTTCTGAATTAAAATACAACTCCCTTGAATATCTTACGGGGAAGGTGGCGATAGATACTCAAATCGTGAATAATTTATGAAATTAAGAGATTATTTTTCAACATAACAACACTGTGGTTTCCTTCAGAGGTAATTTGTGAGCGCAATATATTCATAAGAAATTGAAAGCTGAAAATGTTCAAAAGCAATATAAATAAATTAATTTTTAGCACGTCGATTTCTTTCGCTACAAAACTGTAATACTTATACTCATACGTAACATTCGATGGGATTAAATAGTTAATATCTTTGAATGAGCCTCTCGTTGGCGCCCTAGAGGATGTACCTGGAGGGGCGTCGCAGTTGGGGAGGGGCGGCGGCGCGCGGGTTCACCGCCGGTCGCGGGGGGGGCGACGGGGAAGGCCACGGCGAGGGCGGACGCGGGATTCGCGGCGGGGGCGGCCGGGTCGGCGGGCGGCGCTGTGGGCGGAGCGACGGGAGGAGGAGGAGAGGGCGGTGGCGGGGGCGGGGGCGGTGGTGGCGCCGCCGCCGTCGGGGGTGGCACGGGCGCCGCGCGCGGCGGGGCGGGGGCTTTACAGTACGTCTTGGACGAGGACTTGGCCACGGCCTTGGCTCTGGAGGGGGCGGGGCTGAGCCTGGCCGCGGGCGAGGCGGCGCGTGCGGGTGAACTGGCCCGCGGCGACGGAGAGCTCGCCGCAACGGCGTTGGCGGTGGTCTTGGAGGCTGGCGCGGCGCGGAGGCGGAAGGGGGGCTGGGGGCGGGGCCCCACGGGGGACGGGGGCGTGGGCGGCGCGCGCGCCTGCGGCAGCTGGCGCATGGCCCGCCGGTGCGGGTGGGCCTTGGCCGGCTGGGGCTGGGGCTGCGTCTCGGGCGGCTGGGGCGGGTCGGGGGCGGAGCCGGGGCCGGGCCGCTCGAGCGCCGTCACCTTGATGGCGTTGGTGAGCGCGGCCAGGTCGTCGGCCGGGCTGGGCTGGCGCGGCTGCGGGGGCTTGATCTGCACGCCGCAGCCCGACGAGTCCCACGTGACCTCGTCCTCGGTGGCGCACTCGTACTCGGGCGCGTCGAGCGCGGCGCGCGGGTCGGCCACGCGGTAGATGGACGCCAGGCGGTCCAGCACGGCGGCCAGGCTGCACAGGTACTTGCACTCGCGCACGGCGCTGGCCGCGTCGCGGCGCCGCCGCCGCGCGCTGCCCGGCCGCCACGCGCGCTTGCGCGTGCCTCCGCCCACGCCCTTGCCCTGCCGCTCGGCCGCGCCGTCGCCCGCGGGCGCCTCCGCCCCGCGCTCCTCCTCGTCGCCGCCGCCGCCCGCGCCCTGCGCCGCGCCCTCGCCGCCGCTGCCGCGGCACCGCTGCGCCGGGCGCATGGACAACAAGTGAGCGTCTCACAACGTTCTACGAACGTAATGTCACTTTTCAAAAATTTAGCGTCTTTCCAATTGATTTTCGTAAGGTTAACTATAGCATTTAAAAAATATTTTAGAGTCCGAAATAATCATTTTCTTCAGGAGTGATGTGTAATGAAGTAGATGTAGTGATTAACAACTCAGTGGAGAATTTAACAGGTCACAAACCAATTTTAACTGACTGAGTCCCGAAGAAATGGTTCTTTGGTTCTTTATCTCTTCCGTAATAATAATAATAATAATAATAATAATAATAATAATAATAGTGATGATGATGATAATTATAGTGATAGTGATAATGATGGTTGTGATAGTAATAGTGGTGATGGTGCTTGTGATGGTGATAATGATGGTGATGACTATTTCTATCAAGGCTCCTGCCATAAGGCCTGCTCTTCCGTTTGACCTCTTAAATATCTTGACATTCAGATAATTACAAGGGTCTTTGAACACTATTTGAAAGACATTTTGCTTTTGTACGTTTTATTCCGAGGCACCTTCTCTCATTTTAAATTTTGCTTATATTAATTAATAGAGAAAATATTCAAAATTGTTTTAATGATTGTACATTATGGAAAAATCATCAATTTCTCACATTTTGTTACAAAACAGAGTAACAATGATTTCTCAACAAAAAAGTAAAGCCTTGGCCCAGTTCATGCGCCGGTTTCCAAATAGAACATGAAATTGCGCAAAATGTTGAGTGAATTATTTAATTTGTAGATCGGCTATTTGTTGATTTTGAATGCATTTATGTTAATAAAACAACAACTTTTTTAATAACCCTGATTAACCGTGTTTTAAAGATAAAGATTTTTTATCTCTCCTGTTTGTACATGGTTTTATAACATAGGTTTTCTTCAAAACTTTTCAAGCTTGCAAATTGAGAAATTTCATTTCTTAATTATCACAAACAGTAAAAGGTTTTTATATCACGGTTTTAAGGTTTCTGCGCGTTTTAAAAATTTTTGAGATCGAAAGTTATCCGTGAATACTATTTCACGGGTTAAGGTCGGAGCTTTCTTTGTCCTGAACGGGTGCCCAACTTTGAGCTATCCCTTACGCACGAGGTATGTTGCATCCGAATTGGCAAAATTCCGATCCGCTCAGACCAACCACAGAGCGCCCCCCCCCCCCCCAGCCCAGCTTTTCACAAGGCCCAGCTTTTCAAAAGCGGTGGCCGGGCTCTCCTGCAATCTATAGTGCCAAAAGCTGCAACCACGTCGTTAACCGTAAACGAAATATATTTCATTATCTATTTAACGATCGTTTGGGAAAAAAACTTAAATGTTTGTGTTAAAATGTCTTGCGAGATTTTTTATGAACTGTAGAACATCTTGAATAGAAGGGAAAATACAACAGACTTGAGGTGCGCTATCTTTTTAGGTGCTATCTTGTTATAACATTTTAATAACGCGCCGGATCGATGGGTCACAGTCAGGGTCACAGATGATTGTGTATTTGACAGTAGCAAGTCTGATCCGCGAGGATTCGAACGTATTCGTTTGCAAGACGGTGCGGCGTTTTGTATCTTGAGACCGGCTGCCAGTGCTTATTGCAGCAGGTGTTTCGTATGCGGCCTCTGAGCAGATCTTAGGATGCGAGCCAAGTTGGAGGAGGATTTTTGTCACCAGCTGCATAGCAGGGTCAATTTCACTGTCTGTAGAAGAAACCTTGCGATCGGTTGCTCTGATCGGAAGTATTCTGTTGTTTCACAGAGAAATACCTGACGAGTACCTTAACAAACGGACCTTGGACCGCGTGAGATCTATAGTTCCTCATAGTTACCCCTTTCTCTCATTATGCTTACGGGAGCAAAGTCTACAGCAGTCTGAAGGAGAATCTTAGCCGGTATTCTGCGGTTTCACTAATCAATCCCAGACGAATTTGTAATGGTAAATGCACCTACGTACAATAGTATGAAGTATTGCGTAAGAGAAGCAATGGACATTTTTTCAAACTTGTCGCTTTTCAAAGTTATCTTCATTAGGGTCGCGTCCGGAGCAGGCGCTCAGCTGTTATCTTAAGATCAATTATGAGAGGGCTCCCAAAAACCGCTGTGAACGCTATCATGAATTCAGATAGTGGATGCGGAGATGTTTAGGAACTTATCAGAGAGTGATTTCAAAAAGGCAAATGTCCTCAGACAGTAATGTCAGTTTATTTGCGTACAGGCGTTCTGCCGGGGGTGGCGTAATGGCCTCATAAATTTCCCTGTTTTCTATACAAGAATTCTCTAGCGTTGATAACGTGAAGACAGCTCAAAGACGTTGCTGTATTAACTCCACGCCGCTCTGCAGCTCTACTTTCTTTCATTAAACTTATTTTCATACTTCATCGCACTTGGTCTCTGTACTTGAAACCTCGCTCACCACCACGCTCGAACCACGCACGAACATAGATTCCCTGCGAACTCAATATCATTGCATCCTCAATATCTTCAGATTTGAAGGCTAATAGTTTAATTAACTTAAGACCTTAAATTCTGAAAAATATGGTCGGATATAAAGGTAATCTAAATAATGAAATTCTTGTTAATAAGGAAATTAATCGAATGTTATAAAATTTTTGATTTGGTTGTTGGCCGGTAGCACAACACCTGCAGCGAAAGGCATTACAAATCCAGTACCTTAACAAACGGGCCATGGACCGCGTGTGATGTATATTTTCTCACCGTTGCACCCTCCCCTCTGTTCACCAATGGGACAACCACATAGCAGTGGACGCGCTAGGAAGCAGGCGGTGAATGTACCTTGAGCGCGCGCCGCCCCCACGCCGCGACGGCGGCGGCGGCGGCGGCGTCTCCGCCGTCCACGCGGCTGGCAGAAGCGGAGAGCATCGGCGGACACGCCCCCTCGTCGGCGAGCGCGAGGTCCCCGACGCGCAGCGTGGGCGTGGACACGCACGCCTCGGCGGCCAGCAGGCGCTCGGGGGGCGTGGCACGCCCACCCCCGCCGCCGCCCCCGCCCCCGCCGACCACCTGGGCGCCTCGCCACGACGCCGACCGCCGCACCACCTTCATCGTGTCCTCGTCCTCCGCCGCCGCCGTCAGGCTCGCCACCGCCCGCACCCCTCCCTTGGCGTCGCGGCGCGGCCCCGCCTTCGGCTCTCGGGCGGCCGCTTCCGGTCGCTGGCGCCTGTTGCCGTCGTCGTGCTCTTCTGCCCGCTCCTCGTCTTGCTTCCGCTCGCCCTGCGAGTCCTCCTCGTCTTCCGCCGTCTTCCACGTCCAGCTCGTCTCGTCTTGGCCGACATCTCTCGGATCGGGCCCAGCGTCGGGTTTGCATTTGAGGTCCGGCTGCCCTGCAACCGATCTGACTGGGTACGAGTGGGATTCGATATCCGGGTTGTCCGTGTGAATCGCAGGCTTGCTCTCAGCGGACACGTAAATTCTCATATCTGATACCTTCGTGGAGTCGGCTTTATGTTGCGATTTATCCTTCTTTGGCTCTGCATTGTCTACTTGATTGTCGCTATCAGTCGCGGCACTGTCATCATTCTTGTCTTCTGTATCCTCAATGATGACCGGGGACGAATCTTTTTCTGATTCTGCTTCGTTGTCCTTGATTTCTTCGTCTTCATTTTCTTCTACGTCGTCCTCTTCCTCTACGTCATTCGTTTCTGTTAATTCATCAGACTCCTCTTCGTCTTCATCTACCTCGTTATTGGCAGTATTTATTGCAGATACCTCAGCGGGTGCTGTAAGAAACGGCTCAGAAGTGTTCGTTTTACGAGTCTTACCTTCTTTGAATGTAGAGGATGCTTTTAGTGTGTTCGGTACCTTTCCTTTAGAAGTTGTATTTTTTCCTTTAATCAATCCAGCTTTTGATGAATTTTCCATCCTTTCTGTAACTAAATGAGACTGCGGACGACTTACCTTCGATGTCGAATTCAATGTACTACCTCTAGGAGGTGAAGTACTCTGCGAGAATCGGATAGAGCTCTTTGGCCGGCCAGAACTACTTGCACTTTTAGGAATTAATCTTCGCTGAGGGGATTTTTTCGAAGTGTTATTTCCGTGTGGGTTAACCGTAATCTTCTTGTTATTCTTCACGTTAACTCTAGAGTTATTGGAAGATGGGGTTAATTCTTGAGATGATTTTTCTTCTGATATGGCGAAGGGAACATTGCATGATGCCAAACAGTTTTTACATGTTCCTTGACCATTTATTTTCTGATCACCGTTCATTAAAATATCTTTCTTTTGGGAAGAAAACACACAGGATCCTGTTTCATTTCGACTTTTTTCTAACACCACGCGTAAAGATAGTGTAAGGTGAGGAGTGTTTAAAGTCTGGTTGCAATTAGTACTAAGTACTGCCGTATTGTTAATGCCACTTCCAATTGAAAGAGTAGGTATCTGTGGGGAAATTTGCCGTTCAAAGTTGTTAATAAGTATTGCATCGGCACTCTTTTGAATTTCACATTGGTTTTCATTATCGAATGCCATAGATTTCATTCTTAAGGCCTCCATTTCGGTATCAGTTTTCTTTTTTATTTCTTCCAGTTGTTTAGAAAGTTTTTGAAACGATCTGTACCTATCAAATGCTTGGTTCCATCCGAGAGGAGCTCCATTTTTCTCGCCACTTTGTTTGGATGCATCCTCTTGGATTTTAGCAGGTTCAATATTAATTAATGGCGTCTTCAAGGCATCATTTGTCGGTGTTCTGATGCGCCTGGGACTTTTGATTCGAAGCGTCGATCCTGAATGAGTTCGCTTAATTGGAAACTTAACTTTTTTAAATTCGAAAGGACTTGAGTCAAAAGAAATTGTTTTATGTATAATTTCAGCGCTATTTTCGACTGAATTTGTGCACTGAGCACATATATTTATTTCGTTTGTTGAAACGCATATTTTATGGGCGTTGTTTTCACCTATTATTTCATCAAGATTTGCGTTCTGTGGATTTTGAATCGACGTTAAGAGCTTGTTTTTTGTTGAAATATCACCTTCGCAATCAGTAACGCCATCTGTAACTTTCTCGCTCTCCTCTATAACAACATTCATTTTTATTTTCGAAGGCGATTTATTATACACATTTTCATCGCTCTCTAGGCCTTGTTTACTTTCGGCTTTTTCGACGACCCGTGATTCACATCGTGCTGAATGGATGTAATCAGTAGATAGCGACACCATCAGCAAATGTGCTGTATTGTGAAAACTACGTTTCGTTTCTAAGAAAACCCCTTTATTCAACTGATTTTTAAATTGAATGTCTTTAATATTTTGAACAATAGACGTTTGGATACTCTTATCGTTGTTTTCATCGATTATAAGCTTTTGACAAGTGGACGCCCCATCTCCTGATGTTTTCGAAGAAGAGTATTTGTTGGTGAAATTCGTCTCACTCGTGCCCACGAAACCGGAAAAGGTGCCCGAGTCGGGCGTGATCTTGTTCTCTCCAGACTCGCTCGACTGCTGCGAAGCCTCCACCTCCGTTCCCTTCCCTTCGGACTTGAGCAGGCGCGACGACTTGCCGCCGAGCACCAAGTTGGGCGGCTTGCACTCGTTCTTGCCCGCCCAGGTGAGCTTCTTGATGAAGTTGCTCTCCTCCACCGAGCGCCACACGTCCTGCCAGCACTTGGCCTCCATCTCCAGCTCCGTGAGCGACTCGGCGGGCGAGCGCGAGCGCGAGTGCGAGTGCGAGTGCGAGTCCGAGTCCGAGTCGGAGGAGCAGCCGCTCTCGCTGGCCTCGGTGGTGGAGCGCGTGGCGGCGGTGAGCAGCTCGCCGCGGCTCTGACCCCGGCTCTGGCCCCGGCTCACCGTCTCGCTCGCGCTGTCCCACGACGGCAGCGGCGTGTTGAGCGCCAGCTGGAAGCTGTCCTCGGCGTTGGACGACTCGTCCTCGCGAGACGCCGAGCGCCGCTCCTCGCCCACTTCGCCGCCGCCGCCGCCGCCCCTGCTGCCTGCCGGGGTCTCCCCTCCGCTTTTCAGGCCTTCCTCCACACCAGACGCACTCATCTGCTTGTCCCCGGCCCCCGGAAGATCCTTGCACCAACTCGCAGATGCCGCTGCAGTAAACCGCTCGAGCTTGTTGCCAAACGTATCTGCTGTCTCGTGTTTCTGAGGCCCCGTGGCACCCTGTTGCGTTTGCCTGCAAGCGAGAGACGTCATGAGCTTCAAAGCATTTCCAGGATCAGCCGCCCTTTTTGACCTTCTTATTTTCATGATGACCTGGTACGCGTCTGGCCGTTTTCTCGTGATCGTTTTACTTTGCCACGAAGGAGATCGACGCAGGAGATGATCTTTGGACTTGGATCCGTTCTGAGTTAAGAATGATTTCGAACTCTGACGGGATACTTGGGGTGTCTTTCTGCCTGACCCACGCGCGTCTGCGCTGAAAAGGTTCGCCTGGGACAGGCCTTGGGAAATGGACGACGTGGCCAACTGAGCAATGTATCTCTCGGATTCTTTGATTCCCGCGAGTCGTTGGTGCGACTTTCGGCGGTCGCCCGGCGCGGGCGTTTGAAGCAGCGCGTCGTCCTTCGAGGACCGCCTCGCCGTCGGCTTGTCGTCCTGACCGCCACCGTCGCCGCCGCCGCCGGAGCGACGCGAACGGTCGGCGGGGGAGGCGGCGCGGACGGTGTGGACGGAGGACGAGGAGGAGCTCTCCGACGTGATGACGGTGCTGGACTCCCTCGCGAGGGCGGTGGTGAGGGCGGACGCCGGGGCGGGCGCGGGCGTGGGGGCGGGGGCGGGGGCGGGGGCGGGAGGCCAGCGCTCGGCCACGGCGTCGCGTCCGCGTGAACCCGCGCTGTCCACGCGTGTCCTCTTCCGGGGCACGCGGAATCCCGTCTGAGGAGACTGCACCTCCTGCACGATGTCCGGCTGGCTGCTGGTCAGCGCCACCTCTTCCTTGCGGCCCGACGTTTCCGAGTTGGTGGCCTGGTGCGCGGCGGGGCCGTTAGTGGCGGTATCGAGCTTGCCTGCGCCGCTGATGGTTGTTGTGGACTGGTGTGCCACAGGCAAGGTGACGTCGGGCCTCCAGCCTCCGGCCATGTTAATTGGTAACGCAACGGCTACCGTGACTTCTGATGAACCTTCCTTGGAATTCGTGGTTTCTGACGTGTCAGTCACCGATATTTTATTTTCCAACATGGTTGTTACTAATTTATTCAAGTCGGTCATTCTTTCCTGAGGCAATGCGTGTTTTTCCTGTTTGATTTGCGTCACTACAGTGGATTCAGTCTTACTTGTTTCAGACGTTGGTAGTTGAGATTCACATGTTTCTGATATACTAGTTTTTGATCTGTCATCGAATATGGATGCTTTTGATGTGCAAGTAACAAATCCAGATGTTTCCGATTTATTTGTTTGAGGTATGGTAGCCGTCGACTTGCGTTCCCCTGGTACTGAGATTTCCGTTGTATCTAAAAGGGATACGCTAACGATTCCCTCTGATGTAGGTTGTTTATCCTTTGAGATGTCTCTCGTTTCAGCTATATTGTCGTCCATCTCTTTCTTTATTGGATTACCGGATCCTTTTTCCAAGACAGGCAACGCATGTGTTGCTGAATTATTATTATAATCATTGTTTTGGGTCTCTGGCAATCCATCGGAAATACTCTTAGGAGATAAAATGGAATATTGTTTCAAAGATCTCCTCAATGTCTTTTCCTCTGAAGAGTGCTCTGATACTTGATCCGTTAATTTATCGTTATTTAGGGAACCACTACTTCCTTTTCCTTCGTCAATCTCTTTAATTTGATTAGCTTTTGAATTTTCTATTTCCGTTTTGGAAACTTTCTTTTCTTTTATGACTACATATTCTTCAGCATCAGCATATTGCTCATTCCTGTCTATCTCTGTTATTTCAGTAGTCGTCTGTTGCTTATCTTTCATAGTAGTGCCACAAGTTTGAATGACGTCTTTTACACACGCATTTGCACTGAATGTTCTCTTCTTGACGGTTTCCGATTTAGTGTTTCCTTCGACCTGAGCAGATTTTTCTGGTGCCTCAACTCTTTGGGTGACAAGACTGTCTTTCTGCTGAGATTCCGAAACAGGCTTTTCATCTTGAACTGTATTCTCCAACTGTTCAGAATTTTTAAATTTTGAGCGAGATGTGTTCTTCTTTGTATCAATAACTTTATCATCCCCTACCGCAATATCTACTTTATTAGAAAGTTGGGCTTTATCGCCTTTTGAATTTGTTTTCTCATCCTTTATGTTGACAGCGCCACTTCTCTTTGGAGACACGGTTTTCCCGTCATGAGAAGACTTCTTTTCACACGGAACAATATCTTTGGAATTTGTCACTTGCGAAGATGGGATGTCTTTTTGGCTCGAGGCCTTTATAGAATCTAACGATTTTCTCTCTTTAGGCGAAGCAGCATTTCTTTTCGCTCTAATACTCTCAACGACTGCCATTGCATCTTTAGTCGCTTGCGCAACATTCACGCCAACATGTTTGGTCTCATCTTGAGACGATTTTCTCTGCGTTACGGGACTCAAAAAGCGAACGCTCTTTGTGATTTTCAATCGCGTCGTATCTTTTTTGCTCTCGCCGATTTTATCGTCGCCCACGGCGATGTCAACTTTTCCTGAGGTCTCCGCGTTCCCGGGTTTAGTGTTGGATTTTTCGTCTTTCCCTGGAAGAGGGCCACTTCTCTTCGCGCAGACGTGTTTCATGTCAGTTACGGATTTGCGTTCCCCCGTGGCGGCGTCTTTCGGCGCGGTCGCCGCTTTGCCGGGCTTCGCGTCCTGCGTGGACGCGTCGCGGTTGGGGGGGAGCCTCTTGAGGTACGCCGGAGTCTGCCTGCAACCGGTCCTGTCCGGCCTCGGGCCGAACTTCTTCGTGGGTCGCGCGTCGGGTTTGATGAAGCGCGGAGACCGCCTGTCCGGCCGGCACGAGCACTTCCGCTTGTGCACCGAGCACTTGCTGCCGGCTGGCGGGGCCTTCTTGGCCGCGTCGTGGTCCACTTGGACGCCCCTGCTGAAGGACTGCTCGTTGCGCTCGCTGCCCTCGCTCTCCGTGCGGCTGTCCACGCACAGCACCTCCACGTTGCACGTCTTGGGGGCGAGCGTGATTTTGGTGACGGCGCGCTCGTTCGCGGCGGCCGCTTCCTCCTCCTCCTCGTGCACCTTCTCCGCGTCGCGCTTGGCGGGCCGAGCCCTCTCGCGGGGCGCCGCCTGGCGCCTAGCCTTGGTGCCGGCCTGCAGCACCTGCGACGCCAGGCGGATCGGGATCCCGCTCAGCTCGGACATGGTGTCGGACAGCAGGTGCATCATGTTCTCCACCAGCTGCCCGGATATTTCCAAATTGTTGTCCACGCACTGCTTGCCGTCGATCTTCAACGCGAGGCTCTCCTCTTTGCGCTTGTGTTCCGCTTTCCCCATCGCCGTGTCCCACACGAGGTTTCTGTTGGGCGGGCTGGGGCCTCTTTGCCGGTACGGCGGTCCCTTGACGGCGTGCTGCTCGGGAAACATGGCCTGCGGTCGGAAGAGAGACGACGGCCGGGAGGAGGGCGGCGAACTGAACGGCGAGAAGGGCCGAACGGCTGACGAGGGGCGCCCGGAAGCGGACGAACAAATCGACGTCGCCAGAGACATCTGCACGAAAGGCGCGAAGGCCGGGGGTAACGAAGAGTGCGGGGGGTTGGTCACAGACGCGGCTGACGGAGAAGGGGTGAGTGACGGCGACAGAGACGGCGGCAGAGTGGACGACGTCGTGGACGCCGATGTGAGTCGCTGGGAAGGCAGCATCTCCTGCATTGTTGACGGTGTTAACGTAGGCGGCGGGATTGACACCGCCGAAATGACATTTTGAATATGCCTGAAAAAGAAATGTTAAAATAATAGTATATTTTACTTCCAATTAACATTTTAAGTTTTGAATATGTTACATACAGAACGGTTGAAACGACTAAAATATTAATATGCAGTCTAGACAAAGTTTGGGCAGTAAGTGATTTTAACATCTTAATCATTATTTTTGAGAGTTTAAAGATTTTTTAAGAAGTCTTAAGACAGTACTCATTCACAGAATTTTTGTAATTATAAAAATCCATCTTCTTTTTACCCGATTAATACGGGTTAGTGTTCATTACTTTTCTGCTTTTTCATATACACACGTGCATTCATGACAAAAAAATTAATAAAGGAAAGGAAAAGTAACCCATAAAGCACGGGGTGAGCGAGACAGGTCTATGCACAATTCGGGTAGCGTGAAGGTACACATCATTGATAACATCCGCAGTGGCTGAAGGGAATAGGAAACTAACTAGTAGCAGAAAGTCTGTTCCATTCTTTAGCAACCATACTTACTTTTATTCAAATATGATGCTAGTAAAGGTATGTAGAAAAAAAAGGTAAATATTCTCCACTAAAATTCGTTAAAATATTTTAAAATCAAAGCCCGGAGTTCTTTACGGAAACGTCATTCTGTAGTTGCAATGGTTATAGCCATTATCTTCTGCATAATATCAATATCAATATTGGTTTTAACAATTGTTACGTATTTCTATTTGAGATTCTATATAATAAAGTATGTGTGTTTGGACACACTGCTGCACAAAGAGATGATAACGTGAAATTGATTAAAACACACCAAGAAAAACATACATGTATACAATCACGGTCTGATTGGGACGGAACAATCGAAACGAACCAAAAGCCTAGTTCGATGTTCCATTTTTCACTGAGAAACTAACAGTGCCGTTGGAGCCCCACCTTGACATGAAGTGGCTCATGTCGTTGAGGTTGGCGCGCGCGTCGGCGCAGGGCGTCTTGCAGAGCGAGTCGCAGGGCGTGTTCCGTGAGCTGCCGCTCTCGCAGCCGGACATCTCCGTGATGGTGGAGAGGTCGGCGGTGGAGCACCGGCGGCCGGGCCTCTGGCGCGACGGCAGCGCGCTCTCGCGGCCGCGCGGCTCGCACGCGTGCCGGCCGGGCCGCTGCACGGGCACGCCCGGGCCCTCGGCGTCGTCAGCGGGCCAGCGGCTGCGGTGCGGCTGGCACGGCACGCCGTGGAAGACGCACGGGTTGGCGCTGGGCTCCCAGCCGGGCACGCCCCCGCCCGACCACCAGGTGGGGCACGTCGCGGTTGACGGCGCCCTCCCACCCGGCGGGCACGTCGAGGCGGCAGCTGGGCTCGCTGGGCTCGAACGCGATCGACACGGACTCGGCGCCGTTCTCGTCCCGCGTCAGGTACATCGCGGGCGGCGGCGGCTGCTGCTGCCAGTGCAGGTGGTGGCAGGACTGCGTGTGCGCGGAGGGGAATCCCATCCCGCCGGCGGGCAGCGCGTCGGGCGGCGCGAGGTCGGACGCCTGAGAGGGCACGAACCAGCGCTGGCCCCACGAGTCGAAGAGCACCGGCGCGCACGCGCCCCAGGGGTCGCCGACGGGGGCAGGGGCGGGCGCGGACGGCGGCTGCGGCCACAGCACGTGGTGCGAGTCGGACGCCTGCGGCGGCGCGCCCAGGGCGGGCGAGGCGTGCGTGGGCGGGGCGCCCGCGGGCGTGTGCTGCGAGCCGCCGGCGAACGAGTACAGCTCCCCGCTGCCCGGACTCAGCTCCTCCGGCCTGTCACGCCGACACTGATTTGTTCCCTCTGCAAACGCTCTACACAACTCTTCTGCCCTACGATTCATTCTATTTTATTATTCCTCTTTTTATATTCATTACAGAGGTGATTTTTGCATTTAAATTTAGCCATGATAACTAGTGTCTATGTAGAATGATAAGAGATTTTTTATGCAGAAATTCAGCAAGTTTTGATGATATAAAACAAATACTTCAGCGATACTTAACCTCACATCAGTTCAAAGTCATACCAAATTCGTTAATTTATATTGCAATTATTTGGTATACTTTAGTTCTTTAAAAAGACACTACTCGGTTTTTTACAGATCACAAACGTAACTCGTAACTTGAAACACGATAAAAATATTAAAACACTAGTGAGAAACCATACATATTATACTGACACAAATAATATGGAATAATGATACAAGTTATAACATGTTTTAACATGTCGATGATTGCTTGGTTCTTGACCAAAACGTATTACATTTTTCATTTTATAATATTTGGCTACTTTTTGGCATGTTTCTCAACTTTCGTGATTTGAATAATGAATATTCATTGATCAACTGATTCACAATCATCCACGAGTGAATGAAAAACTAAATAGAACATCATTTTTCTTTTGCATAATACTGAATACTAAATATTTTATTCTAATTTTTCTTTTAACCTTCAGTTATGTGGGTTTAAGCAAGTTGTTGCAAAAATGTTTTTGTTGGCGATTATTCTATGTTGGTATGTTTAATATCATTATATGGCAATTGTTTACGTCAGGAGTAGTGTTTTGGTCCATTCTGTCTAAACAATTTGGTTCACATGTTTTTATTGATGTTGAACCATCATTTTGACTTCAAATTAATTTTATAGTTGGCTCTATCTATGGGTATCTATGGGTATTTATCACTATTCATAGGGTAAATTTTATTATAACTGTGCCATAAATTAATCGTATTGATTGTAACCTATAAACATGATATTTTCTATCAAATTACAAGTTTCTATCTGTAATATTTTGTTTGTTTGGAAGGACTGTTTTTGATTTTCATTAGATCTTTTTTTTGGATTTCCCAAGTACAAGAAATTATGTCGGTCGTAAAGATTTATCGTTTTATGGTCGTAAAGAATTTCCGAAACTTTAAACAGACTAAATTTCTTTCATGGATAATTTTTGGAGTATTTTTAAGTACAAATACTATGGAAGAAAATTCAAGCAAACGTGTTGATTAACCGTTATCTTCTCAAGTGAGGAAACTTGATTTGTTTTTAATAAGATGAATTGTTCAATACTTCCAGTTCGCTCTAAAAATGAATTCATTTTTTAGTGTAATATGAATAACCTGATTTTTTAGTACGAACTAAACGTTTTTATGGATAATAAGCCTTGAGGATTTTCAATAATGTGGATTGTCAATCAAAGATTGGTACTGTGATATGCCAAAAATAGCAAAATCACACATTTTCAGAAGATTGGCAGCTGACTGTAGCAAGTCAAATAACTCGGAGAAATTGTAAGAATCAGAAATGCTTCCTTGAAGGTGAAACTGACAGCGATGGGTGTTGAAGTGCGTATGTTTCTTTTGCGATGGCATGTAGAATGCCGAATGCAGCCATAAGTGAATCGAGCCTAATTTGTGCACCGGCGCCCTACCCTCTGTTCCAGGGCACGCCCTCGTCCGGGAGGTCGGGGCGGCTGGGGCAGGGGCTGGGGGCGGGGCAGGCGCGCCGCCTGCAGGGGCCGTCCAGCGGCGCGTCGCCCGCCACCATCATGGGCACGCTGGCCGTGGACATGGGCCGGAGGATGGTGACGGTGTAGCCCGAGAGGTTGGCCTCGTCACCGCTCACCCGCTCCAACTCTTCCTCCGCGTCCTGCTGCTGGAGCTGCTGCTGCTGCTGGTGGCGGCGGTGGTGCTGGTGGTGGTCGCCGCGGCGGCGGTGGTGGGCGTGGCGCTCGAAGGCGCACGGGGGCTCGGGCGTGTACCCCGCCCGGCCGGACACCGACTCCGACAGAGCCTGCGCCTAGCGGCGGACGCGGTTCTCGAGCGCGCAGGTGAGTCGGAGTGCGGGATGGGGGGGGGGGGGGTTGGGGTCGGGTAGGTGGTGTGGGTGGTGGGTGGCGGGGGAAGAGCGTGGTGATGCAGTTGGGAGATGGTATTGGGGGAGTAGCAGAGGTGACGAAGGCGAGGGAGATAGCTTGGATGGAGGATGGCGGGGAGGCTGGGGTCGCTGAGGTTGTTGGGGTGGCGGGGTGGCAGGGGTAACATGGGTGAGGATGAGGCGGTAGCGGGGGTGGTGACGGGAGAGCGTGGTGGTGCAAATGGGGAGATGGTATTGGGGGAGTGGCAGGGGTGACGAAGGCGAGGAGATACCTTGGATGGAGGATGGCGGGGAGGCTGGGGTCGCTGAGGTTGCTGGGGTGGCGGGGTGGCAGGGGTGACAGGGCTGAAGGGATGGCTTGAATGGAGGATGGCGGGGAGGCTGGGGTCGCTGAGGTTGCTGGGATGGCGGGGTGGCAGGGGTGACATGGGTGAGATGGCTTGGATGGAGGATGGCGAGGAATCTGGGATCGTTGAGATTGCTGAGATGTGGGGGTGGCAGAGGTGACGGGGCAGAGGGGATGGCTTGGATGAAGGATGGCGGTGAGGCTGCGGTTACTTAGGTTGCTGGGGTGTGGGGGTGGCAGAGATAACATGGGTGAGGAGATGACTTGAATGGAGGGCGGCGAGGAGGCTGGAGTCGCTGAGGTGGTGGGGGTGGCGGGGTGGGAGGGTGGCGGGAAAGTCGAAGGGAGAGCGAGGTGGTGCGGTAGCGAAGGTGGAATGGCTGGGGTGGCTGGGGTAGTGCGGTGGCAAGCGATGTAGGGGTGATGGGGTGCGATATATTGAATAGCAAATATCGGCATGCGAAATAACTGTTTGTTAATTACACCCACAAGTCAATAAGAACTACCAGGAATTACCAGCTCGTTTGGTAAGCCTAGTAGATACTTCTCTAGAACACAAGATTCCCTTACGCATGAAACTCCCAATTCACAATTCGGCCATCAGACTTATACGTAGACCGTCCGAAGTAGTGTAAATATTATGCTAATCAAACGAGTCAAATTACTCCTAGTGCCAACGGTTTTCAACCCTCATATGCGCGCGTGCGTCGGGCTACCGATTATCGGAGGTTGTTTTTTTCTTCAAGAACTCGGTACCTGAGCGTGGGCGTGCGCCTGCGCCTGGGCGTGCAGCGCCTGGGCCTGCGCCTGGGCCTGGGCCTGCGCCTGGGCCAGCAGCGCCTGGGTGTGCGCCTGGGCCTGCGCGTGGGCGTGGGCGTGGGCCGTGCGCGCGTGCGAGCGCGCGCGCGAGTGGGAGCGCGAGTGGGCGGGCGAGGGCGCCGCCGAGGGCGCGCGCGAGTGCGCGGGCGAGTGCGCGGGCGAGTGCGCGGGCGAGGGCGCGTGCGAGCGCGCGGCGGCCGAGTGGGCGGGCGAGGCGGACGGCGAGCGCGAGTGCGAGCGCGAGCGGGCGGCGGCGGCGGCGGAGGCGGCCGCCGTCTGCGCCTCCGGGGAGAGGGAGAGCGTGGCGGTGGTGGCGGCGGCCTGCGCCAGCAGCTGCGACAGCTGGCGCTGCAGCGGCAGCGGCTGCGCCTGGACCAGCGTCGTGGTCGACACGCGCGGCAGGCGACGCGCCGGCTCCCGCCTGCAGCAGCGCCGTGTCATTAAAACCACTTTCGGTCCGCAAATCCCACCCACACATCTCGGGATTCGGCCGGTAGTCGCTCGCAACTACCGCCTTTACATAATAAATCATTATTATTGAAAGTAATGATAGTTTAGTTTACGTAAATTGAATCGGTTATTTCAGAAACCGGTCAAACGCCAAAATCTAAAGCACGCATTGGCGGCGGATTATTGTTCCAAGAGAATAGACACATCGTTTAGTGCATGTTTATATGAAAAATATTCATTTATCGACTGCTTTAATAAATAAAAAAAATATTTTGAAATCAGAAAATGTGGGGAACTTTTTCTGAATTTTCTCGAAATGAGGAATTTGGCTTTTGACGGGTTTCTGAAATAAACGATTCAATTAGAGGTTCTCCTTATTATTGACAATTGTTTACATATAGGCATCCAAAATAACTCAAATATGGCGCCTAATCTCAAATGAAGACAAATATAACCTATCTTTGGGTTAAATTAACAGCAAAGGGTGTACATTTCAAACGTGCCGAGCCTGAGATAGGTTTCTATTTATCCCAAATCCCGCGAGCGTAAGTGAAAAGAAAAAAACAAACGAAGAAACAAGGAATAAACACTAGAATAACTGCTTCGCAAAAGACCAGCAGAAGCCACCACATCTCCGGGTCGAAACGAAGCAAGCATCGCTACAATAGTACGTAAAGCGCCTCAAATTGTCGTTTTTTTGCCAGCTGTGTTTTGTTTTCCAGCTGTTTCTGTTTAGAAGCCGGTCGCACGTGTTAAAAGCCAACAACCGAACAAGCTGCTCCGAGATCGTGTCGCAACGAAAGGCAACTGAGCATGTCGCCAAACTTTTGAATTAATTTATGCACGGTCGGTGTCTTGGTTTCAAGATCCGTGTCACTATACTTTACATGATCTCGCTGTCTTGGCGCGACAAAGCAGAGCGTTATCACAGAGGAGAGATACACCTAGAGGGCGCTGGAGCCCCCTGCGCAGGTTTCAACATGTTGTGCTCGGAAGTCATGTGACTTCGGGGCACCGGCAACTCGTATTGTGTGTACCTTAACGTGGTTTGTTATTCCTGGTGCTACAGCGCAATTATTTTGGGACTTTGTAAATATTTCTTTACTGCTAATGATCCACACGTGTTTGAGGTTTGTTAAGAGTTCTTTTGTAAAGAACCACGGTTCAGTATTGTTTTGGCTGCAACGATAAGTACGTGAAAGGAAACGAAATGACGGTTTATAGGTAGGTTATTAATTTGTATTAATATTTTATGATACCATTTTAGTTGTGCTAAAATTACAAAGATCTAGGTGCTAATTCATTCATTTTCGAATTATCATGGATGATTGTTTTGCATACTAGTAGTTTTCCTAATGAAGAAAGAACGGAAGTGTGGGTGCAAAACTTACGAGAAATAATTTTACTTCTACAAAATTTTCAAAAGGTTTTATAAAAAAAATGGAGAAAACCGTTCTGGTATAAATGTTTGAAGATATTCGGCCTAAAGCTGATACAGAACCTACAATATTTAATTTTATTAAACTCTTGATTAATCAAACTACTAGAAAAAATCTCATGTAAAAACAAAACCAAATGTTGGTTTTAGTTTATAGAAAGTTTATAGAAATCCTGAAATATTGTCTATACTATTGTAATGAAAATGAGAAATGTTTTATTTTCTGAATCATTTGTCTCCTGTTGTATCAGATACACAATCGAGTTTACTGGCTTCTTCACCTATACTTTGTGCAGAACAGTTGCACTGTGAAACAAATGCAAATGATGAAAGCACAGCATCAAATGAAAGGATTTATGCAACCAGAAATCGTCCTTTGAGGTGTGTGCAACGTAACTAATATTCTCTCAACAATAGGATTCTCCACAACACAAGGAAATAATCTCCTCACTGAGTTCCTTGACGTAAATTATTCGAAAGTAGTCCGTCAAAGGTGAGGCGAGGGAGGTTTATAAAAAGTAACAATCACATTGTTGAAGAAAAAAAACGCTCTCTTCTAATACTGCAACACCAGGCGAATGCCGGAGCAGTACCCTAACAAACGGGCCATGAACCGCGCGCGATCTTTCCCACCTCTTGCTTATCCTATCTTCACCCTACTTACACACACTTACACGCCGCTCGAGAGCTTAGAGCTTGTCTCGGCTGGGGCGGTGCCCCGCTGGTGGGAAATACCTGGTTAGGGAAAATCCCCCTAGCCGACGGCTGGTCATCCAGCTGGGGAAGAACACCGCCACATCCCGAGCAAAAACACGCTCTATACTTACGGGACTAATGCCCTTAGTAGTTGACGCGCCCAGAATCACTGACAATCAATCAATCAATCAATCAGTCAAACCAAGAATAACAAAAATGCTGCTCTTGCATGCCGCAATACGTGAGTAGCAAATATATAATGGCGGACAGCCTCTTGAAGCCTTGTTGCCGCCGGATGTCAACTGTACCGTAAGCATTGTCGCAGAAAATGTGAAAATTCAGCGGGCACGCGCCTTATAAGAATAGGCTGAATAAATCAATGTAATATTTGCATTCTTCAGTCGAAAATAGTTATAGAGATAACCTTTTTCTTCAAAATTGTTGGGAAGCTAAATTATGATATTATATAAGTAAGATATTCACAAAATAAGTTTAATATATTGAAAATCCTTGTTAAAAAAATGTACAACAGACGTCTTGCGGCGGAAGTATCAGCTAGGTGATATGTGTTTGCTGCTTTCTATGGTGCATTATGCGCAGCTTTCTGATGAAGCACTTTCCCCCCTAAAATGTGCGCAACATTTGTCTCGACTGCTTGACTCTCCCAGAAAGTGTCTCGTGGTTACGAAGGCAACCGTCACTTAGAACACCAAGCTCTGGCGCAATCAAATGAAGATATACGGCAAAGACTTTGAAACGCGTTGCGTTGCACAAAGCATTGCATCCCACAACTTGTTGCTTGGTAGCTCAACAAGGAGATCGAGTAAGCATAACGCCATCACGGTGCATGAGTAACAGAATCGTCTTAGGAAAGAAAAAAGTATTGAATGGAATTGAATTGAATGGAATTAATGCCTTATTTTACGTGGCGAAACTCAGGCCATGAAGCCTGCTCTTCCGTCTGACCACGCAAATTTCGCTACGCTCCTTTCACCAACAAGCACAGAAAGGAGGTATTTCTTGGTCGAAGAAACAGGCGAGTTGAATTTAGCTCAGAGGCATCATTTAGGCTCGAGGATCTTTGACATGCAAGTAAATCTACTAACATGGGACAGCCGGCTTTACTTCCCCTCCGAAGGAAGGCGTAAGAAGGATTTTTTTCGCCCTTAAAACCTTTTAACCCGCCAACTTGGGTATAACAGTCCGAAACGCTAACCGTTACACCATCGCCGCCGCGCAAGAATGGTGGATGTAGGAGTTTTAAAAACATTTGTTAGTAAGAAGCTTCTGAATTGTATGAGAAACCACATTTAGATGGACATGCGAGGAGCCGTCGGTGTCACCTGTGGTGGTGGCGATGCTTCCTGGATCGAGCCGAGTGCCGCTCGGCGCCCTGGGGCGTCGTGGGCTGCGAGGAGGACTTGTTCTTGTTCTTCTTCTTCTTCTGCTGACACAAGATCTTCTCCATCTCGAAGGCCCACGTGTCGATGCCCTTCTCAACGCCGTGCTCGCAATGGCCGGTGTGCCCAGCGTGACCAGGGACGCCAGCGCGGCCAGAATGGCCCTTATGGGATTTCTTCGACGATTTGCCTGTGGAAAGCCGAGGGACAGGGTTAACGCTCCAGCAAGCCGAGGGATGGAATCTCATCGCGACCCGTTTGGTGGCTGAGAAACTGAGTGGCAATTTTTAATCACATAATTACACGATTTTTATGGACTCCTCTCTCTCTCTCTCTCTCTCTCGCTATATATATATATATATATATATATATATATATATATATATATATATATATATATATATATACAACTCAGAGAAAATGAACTTCATAAAAATTTTGCTTCCATGATAGTTGCGCAAAACTACTCAAATGGTGACTATCGTAATTTGAGATTTCACTTCATTTAGTGTTTGAACCGTGCCAGTGATGTAACTGTATAAGGAGACATTCCAGACACATGATACAGAATATGATAGGGCAATATCACAAGGGTTGGAGAAAACTAATGGCAACAAAGGTGACACGTCAGAGTTGTAAGCCATGGAAACACTAGATTTTCACTTACAAAGCGAACTAGTGAGATGAATCGAGTCGAATTGGAATGGATGCTTGTTATTTAATCTAATAATGCAGACCAGAATAAGGCGAATAATTGAAAGGCCTAAACAATAATCTAGACAAACGAAATTGGATATGTTACATCAAAATTGAAATAACACGTGGTCAGAAGTACTGAAGTTTTCATACACTAAAAGTAGGTAGTACAGTTACACGAGGTCCTTTCCAGCATTAACTGTGTGACAAGTAAACCATTTGATGAAGTACCGTTACCTTACATATTTTTCCATTGTAATGTTTCGCGAAGGTAAAGATTATGTTCATAATTGCCTCGACCAGCACGACCCCCCCCCCAATGGGTAACACCAAATTATTGCGTCCTTCATTAATGTAAAAGTATGTCGAGGAACTTGATAAAAATGGCGATACCTTCTATCCAAGACTCCTATCATCTCTCATAGTGTACGTGTCACACAGTTAATGCTAAAAAGAATCTCTTGTGCAACTAGCATAGGAGCGTTCTGGAATTCCCGACGTATTTTGCTGATGTGACTTGGTACCGTTTGGACCTTTTAGATAACATGAAAAAAACGCAGTAATCGATTCGTCGCTAGATACACTATCATACTACAGGACGGTGACAATAAATTCATTTGCTGACAGCGTGCCATATCTTCCAGATGTGTGGCAGAAGCCCGTAGACATGACAGTCATATCTTGAACTTCCCACAACAATTGACGACTGAACAGAAAATATTATAACTGTGTAGGAAACATTAAGAGCACCAAACGAAAGATGATGTTAAGCTAATATCACAAAGATCGAATAAAAAATAACGCGCGCATTAGTTAATAGTTCCTGTTCGAATCGTAGGTCAACTTTGAACAGTAGTTTCCCTGATCATCCAGACGAAAACCACAGCAGCACTTTAGAATCACAAAGTTCCCGTGTGAATCCCCAAAGGTACTTTGTAGCTCGTGATCGTATACCCGGAATAACAAAGGACGAGTCATATGGACTTTCCTATGAGAGGTATCACGTCAGATGCATTTGTCAAAGAGTACGGACAGAGTAACTAGAATTACACTGAAGAGATGCAGTTGGTATTTCACGCTGTGCGTCGAACTACTGCTTTTACACTACACTTCATCCCTTTGTAGTTCTGACGGGAATGTGATAATGTCGCGCAATGCCGCTACTTAGAAGTTAAAAATGATGACTACGTGTATTCAAAATATGGTATAATGACTTGGTAAATTCATAGATTTCCAAATAATACTTGAAGTTAGTATATTTAAGTAGTATCTCTAGTTACGAATAGTCCGTGATATGAGAGAATTTGAGAAAAAAGAATATTGAATGGTAACCCGTAACCAATGATAAGGTTGTGCTTTACACCCTATAACAAAATATTCATTTCACACTTCTTGTTGTTAAATGAATTTTGTTTCAAATCATTTTCTATATCTAACTCTATCCTGGCACGAATGAATGAATTGAATTGAAATGAATTGTTGAAATGAAATCGGTTACATTCTTTGCTTCTTTTCTTATCACAGTCCATGATCTCTACAATCAATTTTACAAATTAATATAAGATAAAAGAGGTTAAAATTACACTGTAATATTCCCCATAATGTTTTTAATTGCGTCAGTTTTTGTAATGTTTAGGTTGAACAAGTTTCTATTCCCTCGTCTCAAATCTCAAAGAATCTGCAAGCGCCTTAGTTGAGAAGTAAACTGTCACAACTCAAGAAAGACCACACAGCTGAATTTGAACTTGTGACTCTTTGGTGGCAAATAAAGCATAACTTATCAGGGCTGGTATATTTGAATTAACAAATGTAAATAATGGAGAAAAAGATCTGTCGATGCAGTGATTACGTTTAATATTGATGCCGATGGATTAAGTTACAAGCGAAAAATAACTTACAACACATTCCATCATTTCATCGATTATTTCTTCACCAATTCAGGTTCACATTTCAGGAACTCATTTTAGAAAGGTTTTTCATATTTGATAATATAAATTTCAAAGGTTGTATATGACAAATATTTGAAAAATAAAGGAAACTTATTGAGATAGGGTATATTATAAAATTTATTTTGATTCAAATGAACTAATTTCACTCATTAAACTATATTTAAACCTTTTAAAATGTAACACTATCTTTTGTAAAACAGAACTAACAGTTGCATGGTTTAAATTAGGTTTATAAAATGCTCAAAGAATTAAATTTTCAATATATAAGATACAATTTTGCCTAAAAATGATTGAAACTTCAAAATATTCTGTTGCAAAATGTCGGCAAATATTTAACAGATACTACAACACCCAACAATCTCGAGTGCTGAAGTATCCACGAGAAATGCGATTTTAACTGTGGAGGAGTCTGCCGAGTATGAATGTTTCATATGCGGGCATTAATTCATTTTAATTCAGTTTGATAAAATATGACTTATAATTAAAATGACTATGTCTTTATACTCCTCTAACATGATAATGCTTTCGCACAAGTTAAAAAAAGAGAAATATTTCCCAGTAGCATAGTGGAAATATATTGTTTTCTACTCATACCAATTCACTGATTCCTTATCGTAAAACTATTTTAATGCATTATAAAAGAAGTGGAATTGCATTGCCAGTTATATGAATACTTTGAAATACACAAGAAAAATGAGAAATGAGCTTCATTATTTATTAATTTTTTTAAATTTAATTTTGTTTCATGTTTTTATCGTGTTCATAATGACTTGAAGATTATATCAACACGACGATGATGAAATATGCTGGCTAAACGGGCGTCCAGATCTCTTTAGGATTGACAATTTTTTTCCGATGCCGAAGAAAACGGAAGTAGAACGAGATACAGGAGAAAAAGTGTAAATCTCGTTTATCTATGAGCACCCGCAATGATGCTCTCTCTGCTATAAACTTCATGTGATAGATTACAATTGCGTACACAAAAAGTGTTTTTTGACTAACCAATCATAGGCATTTGAGCCTGAGTGAATGAGCCACAGATAAGTGGGATTCATAATACGACGCGAAACAATACATGCCAAACCGAGTAATAATATGCACATTCTAATGATGACAATGAAAAGACCCACGAAGGCAACCGAAGGTTTCCCAAGCGACGCAAAATTACTGTAATGAGAAAGGGCGTGCTACCTTTTGCGCCGGAATGCCAGGAATCCTTGATAGGCTCGCAGAAGATAAGAGGCGTCTGCGGGCGCTTCGCGCCCTGATGCATAGATGTGCTGCGTCCATGCCGTCGATGTGACGAGTGCCTGTTAGTGGTTGCCCATGAATCCAGCTTCTGCCTCGAGCGCGGTCTCCTGGGTTCCACGCTCGCCCGTCGCTTTTGCTTCTTCACCATGTTTTGTAAGAAACCTAAACACGCGGAATCATTTGTTTAGATAAGTTAATCACTCAGTTCCAGAACTGCAGACTCTAAACTAGTTACATGATTCACTTTCAAGCAGATACTTTTTCTTTGGAGTACTAAAGAACGTCACGTGCAGGAAACTTTGGAAACATAAATATTAATATTATGCTTGTTCATTCATACTGTTTTCCAGTAGTTGTTATAGGAAACTTCATTTTTCTTGCGTAGATTCTTGATATAGAGTTTCCCTTCTGATTCGAAGGCCCGTTTACGTTTGCCACTTTGTTACTTCATTGGTTGGATATGGTTGCGTTAACCTGATTGAAAGGCTTGCAACTGAAACAGTACACACATATAATTTTCATCTACTGTACTGAGGTCACCATTGTTTAACAAAGCCTATAATTTTCCAGACGCTTAACGAATCAAATGAAAAAAGTCTTACCTTGAATAAAGAACTATAGCATAATTAATTTCTTAGACATATGTTTTGTTGTACTATAGATTTATGCTATACTTTGGACCGTTGTTCAGTTTTAGATATCATTCCAATAAGATATATGCAATAAATGCAATTTATTTTTAAATTCCTGCTCACTATTTTTCACTAAAAATAAAATTTTCATAATTTGGGTTATATCTGATAACCCAAAATAATTGATCAAATATCCGGAACCATGTTGTACGAGGACAAATGAATGAATTTCCATGTATCCACATGGAAACCATGATAACAAATGACAACGCCAAAGACGCGCCTCATGAAGGCGTGATCTTAATGAGTGTGCTCATGTTATGAAATGTCGGAATTATTCGACAAACGAAATTTTAAAAATAGTTTTAGTGTTGCAGTTTTGGAAAACTAATTGATTAAACTTTGTTTTAGCTGGGCAACTCCACATGAGAACGCTATATTTGTTTACTGGTATTTTTTAAATTAAATTGTAAAGATAAAAACATTACAGAGTCAATAAATTGCAAAACTTTGATCCAGTTTTTAGCCCTAAATACTTTCAGATCAATCTTACTTTGCTTAAACAGTTTCAAGGGAAAGATGAGGCTTGGATCTACCCAAAGCAGCGTAATTCACAAAAAGTGTTTAGCCAGAAACACAGGTATGCCTCTGCACACTTGCTGCAGCGCCTGCAAACGAAGTGAACGAGCTTAAGGAGGCTGGAAGCAAATTAGGATTGGATTTCAAAGTCGATATTAAACGTTTAGTGTAAAATATATATTAAATCATAAGTAATATTTTTATGAAGATCTCAAAAATTATATAAAAAAAGTGAAGTAAAACCATGAACGAATATATTTGTGCTCTTTATACGAGTGAAAGGGAAAAATATAAATATTATTTCACTCCGTAGACGGTTTTTAATTCAGTTATTTAACCTCGGAAGTTATCATGTAGTCACAAATACATGGAAAAACTACAGAGGTGAAAACGGCTCTTCATTCAATATCGGTTCAGTATCAATATATTCTATTCATTACTACTATGTGACAATACATTATTACTACCAAATTGTATAGAATGGTGTAGTCCAGGCCTGCACAACTCCTGCTTCCGCAGGCATTCTGCACTTACGAGCACTTACGAAAGTGCAAGTGGTGGGGGTAGGAAGCTTTGCGGGGTGGGGAGAAGACTGACGTTGCACTACGCGGCGCGAAGAGTTAATGCCGGGCCGTCTAACGATGTGAAATCATTTTCGCACTTATTTAAATGGGTGATTTCCAGTATTTTAAGCTACAAGGGCCATAATTCACTGTTTATGTTCTTACACTGCCGCGTATCCACCACTGTATGTAAGTTTTTGGTTGATGTTCATGGTAATTCTTAAGCAATATTTTAAAGCTGTTGCCATTTTTAAAAATTTATTATTTAATTCTAACTAACAAACATTTACAACGTAATAATTGATTGTTCACCCGGCATGTTTAAATCTGCAAAATATAGCAAAATGAAGAAAATTATGAGAGCAATCTCTCACAACAAGATTGACATAAAAATGGTATATAGGCAATTGCAAGAGCAATTGCAATTGCATTGTTAATGAATAGTTTCTTCCTGTTATCATCAATCAATAACAATTCAGTATCAATTTTGTGTTTAGCAAAACACTATATTTGTGATTGACTCGTAGCAAATCGAAATAGATTATCAACCCTAATGGAAATTATAACATTTAGTCTCCAAATCAAATATGTATAATTCGTTGTAGCGTCATATTTCTCATCGTCATATATCGACAACAAACATTCCCAATATAATACAAAAGGCAATATTACTTGAACTGTATGTGACCGTCACTCTCTCGTCGATAGCTCTTTCAATTTACGCGTTATGGTTCGAATTGTGCATTCTAATTGGTGGTCCCCACTCCTAGAATTTGACTCATTCTCAGCCTTCAAATGTCTCCGCATTTGCACTCGAGTGGGTCGCGCGCGTCTTTCGAGGTCAGAGAAAGTGCAAAATGCTGTGCAGACCTGGTGTAGTTGTACAGTCAAAGAATGAGCACCTGATGAGCATGTCTGCCTGTCCGTCCGTCTGTCTGCCTGTCTGTCTGTGTCTGTCTGTCCGTCCGTCTGTCCGTCTGTCTGTCCGTCCGTCCGTCTGTCTGTCCGTCTGTCTGTCCGTCTGTCCGTCTGTCTGTCCGTCTGTCCGTCTGTCCGTCTGTCTGTCCGTCTGTCCGTCTGTCTGTCCGTCTGTCTGTCTGTCCGTCTGTCTGTCCGTCTGTCTGTCCGTCCGTCTATCCGTCTGTCTGTCCGTCTGTCTGTCCGTCTGTCTGTCCGTCTGTCTGTCCGTCTGTCTGTCCGTCTATCTGTCCGTCTGTCTGTCCGTCTGTCTGTCCGTCTGTCTGTCCGTCTGTCTGTCCGTCTGTCCGTCTGTCTGTCTGTCCGTCTGTCTGTCCGTCTGTCTGTCCGTCTTTCTGTCCGTCTTTCTGTCCGTTTGTCCGTCTGTCTGTCTGGCAGTCTGCCTCTGCCTGTCTGTCTGTCTGTCTGACTGGCTGGCTGGCTGGCTGGCTGGCCATCTGGCCGTCTGCCTGTTCGTCCGTTCGACTGCCCGTCTTGGAACAACGCTAGCGGCAAAACCGTTCAACCGATTTTCCCCCAAATCATTATTCCTCAATCGATCTGGCTGATGTCGCGAGTGCTTGAATCTGAAACCGATATTTTAATTTTGGGGAGTACTTTACATAAAGCCCCTTCAAACATTCTGAACATTTTCAAAATATGACTCCATCATTTTTGATAACATTTTGTTGTTGGATAGAGTAAAGGACGTTTGAGAGAATGGTGCAGGTCTAATTTTTGTTGAATTCTAATTTTTCAAAAATTGCAGAAATTCAATTTTTTTCGGTGTTTTCCTATTCCTACAATTATGAAGATACAGATTTTTCCCATAATGAAATTTATGGGAAATGCTCATGCACAATTTTTTGAAAAGTTGAGTACTTTTTGTGTACTTTTGCGTGAAAGTACGGATGAGAAAGTACGTTTTTTAACACCATTATTTTTTTCGAATCCCTCAAATGTCATGAATGTTTTCTGTTGCTTTTGCAGCACGGAGACATTCCCAGACCCAGGAATGGACAGACGGTCGGACAGACGGGCAGACAGACAGGCGGACGGACGGACTGACGGACGGTAGGGCAGATAGGCGTTTTTCTGCCGAAAATTCTCAGTTTTTTCGGGCGGCTGTGCATAACTTTCTCTGCACTGCGTAAGCAGTAGCGAGAAAGAGATAATACGCAGATATTTAATAAAAAGTGATTACATACTGAGATTATCCTTAATATGAGATGTTCAAAAGCCAAGCCGACTAACTCCATCAAACTATAATTTTCAAAATGAACAGTTAAAGTTTTTTTATCTATAAAAAGTCTATAGGTTTTTCAACATGTTTCGAATATACGCGTTCATTTTTTACAGTAAAGGGTATGTTTTAGCATTTTATAAGTATATTTAAGAAATTTGTGTTTCTCTCTCCCATAAATAGCCCATTTATATGGAGATAGTCACATTGTCAACTGCAAAGTATAGATCATTTCTGGACTGTATTGATATAATATTTTGAATGGTTTCTAATCAAGTTATTTTATTAAGAAAATACCCCCAGAACAAAACATTTTACTAGAAAAAGTTACCAGTACTATTCTAAATAATTAAACAATAGTTAAAATAAAATAAAACTTGCCTTAAAATAAAATAAAATTCACCTTCGACACTATTTTTGATACATTTTTCTAATTTTTCTGACGGATAGAAGTCTTCAAGGTTCATTTACGTGAGTAAATACTTTTTTTCGTTCAGTCAAGAACTATATCATACCAATAGCTTAGAGAAAAGATGTAACTACTAGTTTTTGCCTTTTTTCAATAAAGGAAATAATTGAATTATTCTGAAGGTAACTGGGTACTTATACAATTAACTTTATGTCAATAGTTCCAGTGTTAACACTCTTATTTTGAATATATTTCGTAAGAGAGAGAATAACTTTGATGTTGCGGTTTTGATCGCCGTATGAGTCTGAGAACATGATTTTATGCTTGGCATTTTTGCTATTTCTTGATTGAAATAAGAAAGTAAACATAAGAAATACCACATAATCAAACACAGTAAAGTTGGAAAATACGAAATAGTTCAGATCTGCTCCCTTAAACATCGGGTCATGGAGTTAAAGTGTTAATCACACTGACCACCGAAACAACATATAAAATGTTTATTTACCAAAGCAGTTAGCGCATTCTACCGGCAAACTATTTAAATGTGGAGTTCACCGTCTTATCCACTGACTTATGGATCACAACCATGTCATTATTCACAATTTTTTAAAATTAGAGTTAGTCATGTGGGCATCAGAACGTTTCATATATGACTCTAAACTTTAACGCCTTCCAAATCCTTTGGCTTTATGGGCAACGCGCTACGAAGATCTTGTTTGCAGTGAGGAACTAGCTCCGTAATTCCTAGAAAGGTATTAGCACTTAGATGTGATCACGTGTTAATACGAGCTATAATGTACGTAGTGGGCTGATATGGGCTCAAGAGATTACTCACCATGAGGTTACAGGAGTTCTCCGGACTCGCCATTGAATAAATGAATATGAGCGATGGGATATCGCCAAAGCCGGTACGACCTTCGGATTCCTATAGTTCTGACTATAAAGAAAGATAATCATACTCACTCACACACACGCACGCACACACACTGTTTCTAAATATTATAGTATTTCATTTTTGTATACACTATCTCTATATACTAAACTATCTCATGACCCCTTCTGTCCACATTCTAAACAACTCTCCAGAAATGTACCTCAAAATTACTTTGTATGGTAAATATTAAACGAGTCATTAGACATGAGATTCTCGAACGGTAAATTCTGATTTAATACGGTGAAAAGACTATGAACTAACTTTTTCTTTGTAGTTCAAGCACTCCTGCGTTAATTTTGAACACGTTTTCTTCCGCTCCTTGCTGGTTCACAAGATCAAGCGATGTATTTTATTCTCAATTTACTAATTTCGCATTATTGTAATATCTATTTGGATAAGCTCAACTAAGATATTATTTTCAATGCCTCTGAGCATGAATACAGTAACTGGCTTAGAGAACTGTTCTCGAGTTAAGACAGTATTAATTCATGTTATTCGTAATGATTTATAAATGACAAATTTCATTACATTAATGTGACTTGAAGCTAAAATTTATTATATTAGATCAGATATGGCAATTTCATTGTCGCTTCAGCATGATAAACGTGATTAAATATATTCAATAATACACCAAATTAAATTGAACGCAAGTTGCAAATGCCTTAAATGACGGACACTTTGACAGGAGTCGCAGCAATTTGTACGCTACATTGTTCTTAATTAAAACACCCCCCGAAGCATGTGTTTCATATTGGAGCTGCACTTTCAATAGAAAGCGAACATCAACTCTGCCCGCTCGGGCGTTCTCGTCAGGCCAAAATAATTCGCATCGCGTCCAAGTTGTAAATATATTCGTTGATTTATACCCTTGGCCTGTGCGGGTGCTGCCCTTTTTGTTTGCCGAACAAATTGGATGACAGGAACAAAGTTAGCGTTTTCTGGTTTAATCAAAGATTCCTGAGTGAAGTTTCTCGCGCATTCATCATGTCGCCGGCTTGATCCCTAGCCGTAATTTAACTCTAATTACGAGAGCCAGTCGCCACGTCAAGGTGTGCATGCCCAGTTGAAAAATGGCGGAAGGGAGGAAGGCGGCGACGGGGCCGCGAAGAACCGGGAATCAATTTGCTGCTCGGGAAAGTCCGCTAGTATCGGTACTTTAAAGAGGATTACGTGAGACTTTTTAAGTTAAAATAAATTAGCCGTTTGTGTTGGAATTAAATTTTCCTTTCAGTAGAGAAATAATAAAGTGAACATGAAAGCCAATTAAGAGGTTTTGAATGAAATTTGAAGTTAATAGTCTGGTGAAATTCGGTGGCTGAATGTCAGTGTCAGAAATAGTAAAAACTATCTTGAAAAGGTAGATGTCTCCCCAATTAATCTTAAATATGGTTTTGAAAATTAATAGTCCAGAATTAAAATGATGAAATGTTTACAGTTTAAAAATTAAGTTATGTCAGTATGTTAGATTAATAAATTAGTTATCGATTTTATTTATTAAACCAATCAATAACGAAATTAACATAATACAATTCTAGAAGTTTAATAGTTAAAGAAATAAGACATCATTAAAATAATGACGCAATTGTCTTTTACTCAGGTAATAGGGGAGGAATAGAAATAATTGAAACAAAAATCACACCATCAAAATAAATTATTCGTTCAACCAGAATTTACCCCAAAAATTAGAATTGAAACTATTAAGTGTATAAAACTTGCATCCATTTTGATAACATTAATCAAATACTACTAATAAATACTTATGCTTTCTAAATGCATAAAACTTAAAATATTGGTGTTAATATCTTTTCTGTTTTGTATATTTAATAACATGAATCACTTCCTTGTATCTGAATATTTTTAATAGAAACCACATATTCATACAAAGATACGATATGAGCTTCATTTGCGTACCTAAAACTCCCCCTATGTCTCCAGGTCAGGTCCATCTACTGGAAGGAGATGCTTGTTACGTAGAATGCACACGCGCTAAGAAGCTCTCATTCCTTGACCCCGCCCCTTCCCCCTCCACCACCCCCGCGGACTCCTTCCCTGCCACCTCCGCCTCCGTCACCACCGCGCCTCCTCGAGTTGGTGGCGCCGCTCCCGGCAAGCCGGAAAGAAAGACCGAAAGAAAGAAAGAAGGCCTCGAGAAAGAGGGAAATAAAGCAAAGCTCGAACGGCAAGAGACAGAAGGGCCACCAGCCGGCAGAAGATTTCGCTTGCAGCGGCAGCCGCTGCACCCCGCGGCGGCGCGTCCGCCCCCGCCGCTCCCGGCGCCCCCGCCGCCTCCCATTGATTTACCGCCTGCGCGGAACTTGTGTAATGGGCATGCTTAAGTTGGCCTCTCTTTAAAGTTTTAATAGGCCTATCCATCACGGGGCGGTGCGGCAGAGCAAGGCAGCGCCCCGCGTGGCGGCCCGCGGCCAGTCACCGCGTCGCGCACTTTTGCTACTCGCGGGCCTTCCTTTCCCTCTCCCTCAACCGCCCTTACAGTTGTCTCCTAGAGGTCTTTTGCTACTCGCGGGCCTTCCTTTCCCTCTCTCTCAACCGCCCTTCACAGTTGTCTTCTCGAGGTCTTTTGCTACTCGCGGCCTCCCTCTCCCTCAACCGCTTACTCGCAGTTGTCTCCTAGAGGTCTTTTGCTACTCGCGGGCTTTCCTTTCCCTCTCCCTCAACCGCCCTTCACAGTTGTCTTCTCGAGGCCTTTTGCTACTCGCGGTCCTTCTTTCCTTCCCCCTCTGTCACGCTACTCAGTTGTCTTGTCAAGCCCTATTGTTACTCGCGGGCCTCCCTCTCACTCAACCGCTTACTCGCAGTTGTCTCCTAGAGGTCTTTTGCTACTCGCGGGCCTTCCTTTCCCTCTCCCTCAACCGCCCTTCACTGTTGTCTTCTCGAGGCCTTTTGCTACTCGCGGTCCTTCTTTCCTTCCCCCTCTGACACACTACTCAGTTGTCTTGTCAAGCCCTATTGTTACTCGCGGGCCTCCCTCTCACTCAACCGCTTACTCGCAGTTGTCTCCTAGAGGTCTTTTGCTACTCGCGGGCCTTCCTTTCCCTCTCCCTCAACCGCCATTCACTGTTGTCTTCTCGAGGCCTTTTGCTACTCGCGGTCCTTCTTTCCTTCCCCCTGTCACACTACTCAGTTGTCTTGTAAAGCCCTATTGTTACTCGCGGGCCTCCCTCTCCCTCAACCGCTTACTCGCAGTTGTCTCCTAGAGGTCTTTTGCTACTCGCGGGCCTCCCTTTCCTTTTTACTCAACCGCCCTTCACAGTTGTCTCCTAGAGGTCTTTTGCTACTCGCGGGCCTCCCTCTCCCTCAACCGCCCTTCGTAGTTGTCTTCTCGAGATCTTTTGCTACTCGCGGGCCTCCCTCTCCCTCAACCGCCCTTCGCAGTTGTCTTCTCGAGGTCTTTTGCTACTCGCGGGCCTCCCTCTCCCTCAACCGTGAATGATGAACGATAAGATGCAATTTTGTCGTACTCGATCGCCCCCTCCCCTGCCCCTGTGAAGTTTTACGTTATGTCTGGGCAATTCGATTGGATGTTGAGAGATATGAAGAAACGTTATTGATTACGTAGTCAGCGGCGATATATAGGCAGTCAGGTTACGCGTACAATTATGTCTTCTCTCCACGCTTTTAAATTTTTTCCGATGCATCGTCCAGTCACGTCGCACCGGAATCTGCTTCAACGAGACACTGTCGTAGTTTGTGCCATCGACCGATTTGAACTGAAGGGCGGAAACGACAATTTTGTGTCTTGTAAGTTCTCTCGCTTTTCCATCTACCTACCGGAGTTATTTCAGTGTGTTGGCATGCGTCTCGGTGTGTTGGCAGGCCCTACCCGGTCTGGGAGACTTGTGGCGGTACTCGACAATCGTTCTTGTTCGAAGTTTTTTACAGTGGTCCATAGCCAGTGGTTTTGTAATAGTGATGCAAAAAACACTCTTCTTTGAAGATTGAGACGATGCTGCACAACTGAGCTCACCTGAAACTTATGAAGATGGCGAACAACCATCCAGGCCTGGGACGGTGACGCAAAAACGACTTTTCCCGAGCTAAGTTAATAATCGCCCGAGTGATACCTTTGGTACGGATGATTAATGTTTCGCCACTCGAGTGATACATCGGCGGCGGCGATGGTGTAACGGTTAGTACCGGTTAGCGTACCGAACTGTTATACCCAAGCTCGCGGGTTCAAACCCGATCGAAGCCGTGGAATTTTAGGGCGACAAAATCCTTCCTACGCCTTCCTTCGGAGGGGAAGTAAAGCCGGCTGTCCCATGTTAGTAGATTTACTTGCATGTAAAAGATCCTCAAGCCTAAATGACGCCTCTGAGCTAAATTCAAAATCGCCTGTTTCTCGCCCAAGAAATACCTCCTTTCTCTGCTAAATGAAAGGAGCGTAGCGAAATTTGCGTGGTCAGCCGGAAGAGCGGGCCTGATGGCCCGAGTCTCGCCACGTAAAATAAGGCAAATTCAATTCAATTCAATACCTTCTCTCTACACCTGATAGTGAATGAAGGGTAGTGAAATTTGCGTGGTCACACGAATGAGCGGGCCAGATGGACCGAGTCTCGCCACGTAAAATAAGGCATGAACGGAATTGAGGCTTGTTAATAAGCTGTACGCCACCAACAAACCAATGAAATTTGTCTTGTTGGTCGTTAGAAATATTTACACTGGAATATAAGTGCCTAGGTTGATTTGGATAGGAAGTGCTGCATCGTTTACTAAGGAAAGTTGTTCAAGCGATGGCTGAAGAATGTTTAAGCTACAGGTTGCAATATTATAAGTAATTTCGTAACTGTTCCAAATTCTAATTCGAGAAAATACTACTAGGCTTATACGATACTGAATTATCTAGAACACAAAACTATTACTAAATATGAAATAGATCTTCATTATATTATATTTATTATATAGAACAGTAATATGAAATTATTGAAATCCAATCTGTATCCAAGTTTGACAGTAGAGGACGGAGAATATGAAATAACGGTTCTGCACTGCTGCTTACACAGACAATAACTTCATTTTGTTCAATGCCAACAGTTACGTCTACGGAAGCTGACATTACAAAAGGAAGCATTAATGCGGTAACAATAGCCCTTGCTGACACTGGTTACAAGCGTGACGGCGTTGCAGTAGTCACTTCAACAACAAGAGATGAATCACAATTACATTTTACATCTTGAAGTGGTCTACTCAGTGAATAAACATCATTAGCACCAAAACATTAACTTTTTAGTTCAACTAGAACATTGAATCAGAAGCTCGAAATGAAACTTGAAAGCTGAAATCCGGGAACGGTGAATCAGATTTCTCTCGAAAGCTTAAGTATTCTGTACGCTAACTCTCATTTATTATATTTTTTATTGTCAAGTTAATATTGAATATTTACAATAGTTTGAAAATTTGTATCATTATTTTAAAGTTATTTTATAGAATACTGATTTTGTTTCATAAAAATTTGATTCACAGAACAAATGTAAGTATCCGTGATATGGTTCAGGCAAATAATTTTTAATATTAAATGCAACGATTAGGTTTGTCATCAATGGTTCGAAATATAATTGAACGTTCAATTCGTAATATTGAAACAAAATTAGAATTTTGAATTTATTTACCAATTACATGCTATTGTTAAAGTCATTTGTTCTTTAATAATATCTGCATTCTCTCAAAAAACCTTCAAAACTCAATATTACAATCCCAAATTTCATGTAGATGTATTTATAGTCCTCCTTTCTTTTTAAGCTATTGAAAATTTTTTAAATGCTGCTGAAACATGAAAAGTAAAATATTTGGACTTGAGCGAGTAACTTTGTGGTGATTCATCGCCAGTTATTGTTCTTGTATTTATTCTCGATTCCTAAAAAGTTTATTTAATATTTTGTACGTGTTTCCTTATTAATATTAAACCTAAATTAGCCTGTGACCTTATTTCATACATTTTCAATTCGAAATTACGCAAGGATTTCTAGTCAACTTCTAGTTCCTTTCAATTTAACAATTGTGTAGTAATAACGATAAAACTATTATAGTTATCAATGATATTCTTGGTTTATTGTTGCGTGGTGATGATAGGTTAGTATGTATTCTTTTGTCACAAAAGCCCTTGTCTGGCTTATTCCTTTGCACCGACCAGTCTTTAAACTCCAAGTGTCTTATATTGATATATTGTTTAGATAAAACGTAAACTGCATTTTATCCAGACATTGTTTACATATAAGTTTTTTAACTGTAAAAATTCTGGTAAAGCACTTTTTTAACATTGGAGTCATGCTTTTTGGGAAAATATTTATTTTCTTTAAATATTTTAATAAATATCGCATCTGCACCATGGTTATTTATTTGTTTCGTTCAAATTTGGTAGAGATCCAAGGAACTGAATGAAAGAAATAATAAAAAACAGAATGGTAATGGCGTGATTGACAGTCACCTTGGGTGGGCCATAACCAAAACTTCCGTCCTCCATAATGGGATACATGGGAAAAGAAAGGAGAAGGTACGGTTACAAGTCCTATCTCTCTCCTGTTGATACTCTTCGTAGTGAAACCTCAGGAGTTCGTTAACGAGAACAGAATGAGGGCACGTCTCTGGGGGCAGGGTACAGTGGAAAAACGTACCGAAAACCATATCAAGAAGTTAGGTTAGATATTGCACTGATGATGTGAAACAATCCCTTGGTAAGTTAACTCTGATAAACCATATCGACGGCAGATGTGTTCTGATACGGTGATTTACTCAACGAAATTGCATTGCAAATGTTACATTTGCAAAGTCTGTCTCAAGATCTTCAAACTTGCAGGAGATACTTTTTTTGGGCAGCCGCATTGCCATGATGTTTCTAATACTGCTTTTTAAAAGATGTGCTGTAGGAATAAGGTGGCACATCAACTATTTCTAAGATTAGGAGCGGAGGTACGAACTGTTTTACCGTGCTGAGTGTATAGGCACAACATCCTCTGACGTGGCCAAGGCTCACTAGGGTGTCCTGGCCTTGCGGTCATAGGTGAAGGAATACATGTGGTTAGTACATAGAGATCCCACGCCTTATTCTGGTCTTCTCAAACTCAGAAGTGAACTTTCTCATTGTCACACAGCAACATATACTGGGACGTTGCAAGGAAAGCGCGCACTATAATTAGCCCTGATCGGGAAACTATGCTGAGTGGAGTTTCCAGAAATCAAATGTTTTCTAAGGACCCCGAAATCTTGCTGAGTTATGTACTACGAGTGTAAATGTACGAAAAGAGTTACGTACGAATGATCATAAGTAATTTTTAAGCTCTTGTAAGGGAACACCAGTGATCTCCGAATTTTTCTCTCTTCTTTTCCAAAAATATGAGAGTAAATCGCAAGATGTACCCTCGCCCAAAGAAAAAACATTTGTTTGAAATTCTATCTTCCCGAACGTGCAGACAAACTTGAACACCACTCGATCCGAGGGAGGGACGCGTTGAGTGTAGTTTCCAGAAATCAAATGTTTTCTAAGGACCCTGAAATCTTGCTGAGTTATGTACTACGAGTGTAAATGTACGAAAAGAGTTACGTACGAATGATCATAAGTAATTTTTAAACTCTTGTAAGGGAACACCAGTGATCTCCGAATTTTTCTCTCTTCTGTTCCAAAAATATGAGAGTAAATCGCAAGATGTACCCTCGCCCAAAGAAAAAAAAATTCGTTTGAAATTCTATCTTCCCGAACGTGCAGACAAACTTAAACACCACTCGATCCGAGGGAGGGACGCGCTGACCAACATCTAGCACATAGAACCTTTAGAATCTTCGTGATTGGCGCAATCTCAAGAGGCGGAAAGTCGCTGTCACAGGACGGGTCTCGTTTGTGTACGTATGAGGCGGAAATACCATCTCTCGCTATCGACGGACAGATTTTGCTTGCGTGTACACCATCACGAAAAAATATTTCTGAGTGGATGTTTGCGGACGAGTATCGATGTCAAAACACTAGTGAATATTTAGTACTTAAGCAACAATAATACAAACTTTAAGCAATCAATTTGCAACCTCTGCCAAAACTGCTATTTTGCAATGTTCAACCCAGACACAATTTGTGTACCTTCCCCAGCCGTCCTACTGCATATTTCGGAATTTTTTATAGAATTGTTAAATGTGGCAATATTGTTAATTTGAGTTTTCTGGTCCTGGGATATCGAAGGATCCTTCCCGCTGTTGGCAATTGTTTATACATTTTCAAACGTAAAGTTAGTTCGACTTGAGTTTATAAGAACTTAGCACTTCATAATTCACTCTTTTTTTCACTAATTTTATTCGCTCGTCTCACACAAGTATACTGAAAAGACACTTTTGCATTGTCTCGCTTCGTTCGTTCGTTCGCTGCGGGCGAAAGTATTATCGCGGCTAAACGGTGCCTCGGAGTAAAATTATTGTCATATTACAATTTCTTCGGAAACAATAAACTGTAGCGTTTATTGGTGGTATCGTGGGTTTATTGTAGTAACAGTTTGTTTCACAGCAACATAGTGAAAATTGTTGCATACTATCTATGGCTGTTTCTCAGGGTTTTACTCTTTCGATTTTATGCTAAACGGTCATTTAATTTCCCGTCTCAATATTGTAATTCGTGCGTTATCAGATTATAAACAATTCTCTGGCAAATTAAATATCGTCCAGACAAACAGATTTCTGGCGAAAATGATTAGAAGCCATATGGTTTGTTTTTATATTTTCTATTCAAGAATGCGGCTTGCGTTGGTATATATTTATCGGCGAGCAAGGAAATTGATTAAAAATGCCAATTCTTTAAAGGGCAAATTGAGCTACTGAAAACTAAGGTTCATCAAATATCAAGTGAGACGAAATTGCGAATAAACGAAATGCTGGTAATAATTTCGAATTTTATTACTCCCTGATATGGAGGCATTGTTGGAGAGCATGATATTGTTAGAGTAAGAAGAATAAAAAATGTTTAAAGAATTTGAAATGAATTTAGAAGTAATTTTAGAAGTTAAGTGAATTTTAAAGACTGAGCATTTTCCATTGAAAATATTCAGACACAATTTAGTGGCCTTAAATTCATTACCTTGCCAACATTCAACCCTGTCTGGAATTAGACTCTAAGACAAACACTTGTGTAAGAGAAGGGTTGATTTCATTAATGCCAACAGTGAAAAAGTACCAACATGCAGATAAAAAAGGCTCATGTTTATAGAATGAATGCCTCGAGAATTCCACGAGCTATGATAATTATTTTCCATAAGGAAAATGGTGTTTTCCTTATACGGATAAGTGGTTGCTCATTTGTCAATCATTTGAAATAAGGACTCTCTATGAATCGCAATCTCTTACTTAAGGAACACTCATTATTATAAATGACTTAGGAAAGATGAAATCGGCCCGAAATAACATTCCAGCACTGCATCAATATGTTAACTTGATTTCGTATACATATGGAGGTCAAGTGAACGATGGAGGTGTGTGAAATGAAGTTGGAGAAGAGAATGTTGGCAATGGTTTCATAATAATATACTTGTAAATACTTTCTAAAGTTATTAGTTTAATGCTGTTAGTGAGTAGACAATAAACACTATGTTTAGGGAATATTGGTAAAATAATAAAAGTTTTGATGTAGGTAACGTTCCAGAAACGAATCTTCAACAATTGGAAGCAATTTCCCGTAACTTTTATTTTATCAGATTAATGTACCATTTGCTAAAAAAACTATTCAACAGTCTTTAAAATTTGGGAGTACTATACATGAAGTCCCATGGACATTTTCAAAAGTTTCTCAAACATGGCGCAAAAATTTTTCTTTAAATTTCTTGTACTATTAGAGTATAATACACTTATAAAGGGAACAAAAAGGGTAAAATACTCTTATAAAGGTGGAATAGATTGGATTTTCATGGTTAACTCTCAAGGGTTAAGGACCGACTTTGAATTCGGCCCTTAAATTTTAAGTCTTCCTGCAACCTCATTTACGCAAAATTTCCGGATACTGTTCTAAAGTTATAGTTACTTCAATATTTTTTGACCGTCTTTTGACTTCATTCTAGCTTTACATTCCCCTTTATCACGAATTGGATCGAATTGGTTTGAACGACCATGTTCAAAATGAACAATCAGGTGTCATAACATATTTTTATAATAATATTGAAATTTGCATTTTTCACTTTACAATATCGCCAGTCTTAGAATTTTAAATTTCAATCAAACAAAATGTAGGAGAAAGCGGATTTACTGTAATTAAATGTGTTGTAATGGACTGTGATTAGTACTCACCCATACATTTTATCTATTGTAGTCTGTTGATGCATGCAGGAAAAACACGATTTTGTAACAACAATGTTGCAGATAATTTTATTATTCAACATACTTGTAAACGAATGGAATTAAATAAAAAAAATTGTGTACATTTAGGATACTCATTATAAAGTGAAATTGAATTGAATTCATTAATGAGAAAACCATTTATAAAATTAAGAGTGAATAGTTATCATTCACATAGAATTCGTAAGTTATGCCTTCAATATGTGTCCACGATATCAGTCTTACAATGTGCACTCCCTTATTGATTCAGTGCAAGTGAAGTGGCACAGCTATGCAGGGCCGGATTTACCTACAAGCAAAACAAGCAGTTGCTTGGGGGCCCCCATTCACCAGGGGCCCCGCGTTTCGGAAAAATACGCATACCATATTTTTTGTCTGTGAAATAATTGTTAATCAAGTAGTCTACTGTGTAACAAAATGTACAATTTCAAAACATTTTTTAAAAATATTTATTACATGTTAAATTAATCTAATATTAACTATACTTTATTTCCTATACTTATAACTGAATATGTAATTTTTTTATGCAAACCTCATTGTAATTGCACCAAAATACATTTTTTATTTAATAAAGATGGAGCTATTTTTTCGGGGGGGGGGGGGGGGGGGGGGGGGGGCAACACAACTTTGTGCTTGGGGCCCCACACTACTTAAATCCGGCCCTGCAGCTATGGTTACTACTACAATGTCACGCAAAGCCTACTGGAACTTTCATTATACAAAGGGTGAACTGTAAATGAAAGTGCCATGTAGGATGTGTAATAGTCTGGACATCAATCCCGCAGAGCAAGATCACACTGATTAAATTGACATTAAAACTCGACACATGTTTCGGCACGACAAAATAATTTGTCCGAGGGACTTGTCAAAAAAAAAAGACTCTTTGAGAGACCATGGTTTCCCCCCTGGGAAAGGGTATCGTCGAAATCAGCGTGGGACTGACAAACACAGCCCCGGAGCCCGCGCGGCCGGCAGTCCCCCCCCCTCCTCCCCCTTCCCCTCCCCTTGTTGCCTGGAGCAAGCAGCGAAGCCTCAGCGTCGCCTCTATAAATGGACCGCGCGCACTTTGCAGACGATGGCGGCGGTGGCGGCGGCGGGTTTTGTCCGGCCCCGCGGAACAATAAGGCCGGTCGCCGGTGCCGCGCCGCCGCCGCCGCCGCCGCTATCGTTTAATTGCCATCAAGGCTGATAGATGGGGCAGCCGTCGTCGCCCTGCCACTCCATTCTCACGCCGATATCCGCGACATGAGTGGATGGATGAGCCACCGACAGCACAGAAGAATAAAATTAATTGGGCCCGGCCGAGACGAGTGTGACATGCAAATTAGAGAGGGGGTGGAGGTGACGCCGACGGAGGCGGTGGGGGTAGGGGGAGACGGGAGGTGGGAGGGGGAGAGAGAGTAGTTGGAGGGCGGAAGGGGGAACTTGACGACGCTGATGGTGATGATAGCTCAAAGAGAGTGGGGGGGGGGGGGGCGTTGACGTAGAGGTAGCGATGGCTTCGCGCAGTCGGGAGTTTGTTCTCTTGGATAGATGACGATGCGATGACGGTTGTGACGATTATTACAATGGATATATCACAGAAACTGGGGAGATGCCAACGCGATGAAAGTGACGATGGATTTGCGGCGATGGTGAGGGACCGTCTGTGAATCTGGAGGTGATGGGGGGTGGGGTGGGGGGGAGGGTAGAGTTCATAGAGGCGACGTCGTCGTCGGTGGCGGCAAACAGGGAGAGCAGGGGTGCGTTGAGAGCGGAAAAGGGCGTCGAGGGAGTAAGACAAAGGGGACTGCCCTCATTTCAATACGTGATTGCTTTGCCGAGGTTAGCGACAAGTGGTTCGCTGTTCTTTAACAGATTTTATTGAGCCGGAAGTCCCCATTGTGCTGCGTGCGGGGCGGGGCGGGGCGGGGCGGGGCGGGGCGGGGCGGGGCGGGCGCCAGGCATATTGTGGGGACTTTTTGCTCACGTGTCGCTCCCCTCCGCCGCCTCTTCCGCACGTAGTCGCCCGAGGCGACTTCCCTTTGTGAGAAGACGCGCGCGAGACAAATATCCGGGGCGCGTGCAGGAGGAGCCCTGGCCGGGCGGGCGCGTGTCCTCGGCGCGCGAAAGGCCGAGAGGAGAGAGTGCGGCTGCGCGACGAGGGACGATGGGGTTAAAGCAGCAGACAGGGTCCTACCTACTCATTACTTCTACTTATTCTGTTTCCTATTACTATTACTATTATTATTGTTATTATCATCAATATTATCAGTATCATTATCATTATTATTATTATTATTATTATCATTGTTATTATCATCAATATTATCAGTATTATTATTAGTATTATTATTACTAGTAGAAGTAGTAGTAGTGGTAGTGGTAGTTGCAGTGGTAGTAGTAGTAGTATAATTTTATTTTTCCACATCACGGCTAAGATGTTATGAAGCGTCTCAATATAAAATCTACTCCAGGTTGAAAACAGCTACCCAAAGAGCAGATCTAGTGACTGTCGGTGTTTCTTCAATACTTTGCGGAGAATGTAGGCTGTTCCAAATAAAGCAATATCTTGCACTTCCCAGTCGTTTGAATGAGCTGGGAGTTAAGCCGAGGTTTTACACAAATTATGTGAAACAAATCCCAAAGCTCTAACGATTATCGATGCGAGTGGAGTAGATTATTGTTATTATTATTATTATTATTATTATTATTATTATTATTATTATTATTATTATTACTATTATGCTGTTATTTCTATATTTGAGATTATTGTTAGTATTCTTATTATTATTGATATTTAGCTCACCTCTCCCAGAGTTGTTTTGGAAAAAATTGTCGCAGAAGTTCATCTTATGTATGAACCTACAACAAATTTTCTTACAATATAGGCTGTTCGCAGCAGAACTGCGCGCTGCCACATTTCAGAACATTTTTTGGTAGTTGAAGTTCCGTTAAGTTTGTTTAGAAAGCTTTTACAAAGCTTTCCGCCGCTATCACTCCTGGGAATGTTTTTGTCACCTTAGACACACACTATTATTAATATTTTGTTATTATTATTATTACTATTATTATTATTATTATTATTATTATTATTATTATTATTATTGCTGTTATTACTTGCTGACCCCATATGATTACATCGCAAAAATTAACTGTAGAAAAGTTGCAATAGAACAACAAATGCATTAGGTTGAAAAATATTGTTTTCGTCAAGCGGTTTCTGGGCATTACATTTGTCATTGAAGAATTGACGACCATGATGTAGTGAGGAATGTACTTCACGGGATTTAATTGTTTCTGCTCATTTCCACAATATCCCGTGAATTACATTCCTCATTACGCTTACTCTATAATATTTGCGTTTAACAACACTCAGTCTTTGAACGCAAAAATCTTTGAAGCGAAAGAGAGACATGATGGCATATTCCCTCCGCCACAACTAGCAAACTTCGCCTGCCTGAGCTTTACTTGGTCACACAGCTACAGATACAGACGATTTTAAAGGAAAGCTACAATTCTATTTTTGCCTCGATCGGGAATCGTGTCCGAGACCATTCCACGCAGAAGCTTCCAATGAGTCATTCTTCTGCGAAATTCTACGAGTTTTTTAAAAAAAATACAGACTTTTTTAATCTGTGAAAATATGTTTTTTGTAGGTAGATTGCATCTTGTTTTCTTGGGAGAGAATGTTTGCGTGTCAAGTACAAGCTTTGTCTCTGCTATTTTTTGTGCACTTGCGTTTGAAGTAAGTTATCCTTTTACTCAGTAAACATAATCCGCATAAAGCTATTAAATATAATGTGCAACGCTTAGTAAAGAGCTGTATTTCCATAAAATAAAAAAAGCATTAAATACATTTCAAAATACAAGAACAGTGAATCGTGTCTAAAATTATGCAGTTAAAACAAAACTACAAAAATAAAAACCGCTGTTCGAGTATTAATTAAACCTGTTACATTGAAAGAAATCAATGGATATTATAAAAATACAATTTAATGTTTCTTGAAACATTAGACCATTACAAATGAGAGATGCATATCTGAACACAGAAGAATTTGAAGTGTTCAACACATCATTTGAGGAGTTGGTGTAGTTCTTACTATTCTTAATAAGTTATTAATTTTATTTTTTGTATATTACTTGAATTCAAAGTGGTTTATTTCTAAGATTGGAAATTCTGATTGGGGAGGAGGGACGAAAAATCTCCATTTTTTAACATGGTATAATATATGTGGATTCGTAAAAAAATGTTCAAGTAGTGATCACGCATGGAAATAAAGGAGTTTCCAAAATATTTTTCTTTGTACTTTTAACGAATCTGGACTTCAACAAAATACTAATGCTTAATGCTGACACGTTTACCGTATAACTAATATGTTTTAACCAAGAACGAAAAAAAATATTAAAATCAATGAGAGTGTCAATATAGCACGAAACATACATTTATGAAATTATATTACAACATTTGTACGTTTACTTTCACCTAGAAACTCCTCTGTTAGAAGCTTGGACTTCTCCTTTATCTCGCCTCTTGTTTACAATACCTTTGTCCGTATCTTCGCTCTTTCATGAAAATGATCAAACTACGTTTTCTAGATACGTTTTACTAATTGTTAGACTCGTGATCGATATTTTCCACCGTTACCTGGCAAATGGTTAGCGGTTGTAAGAAATAGGCTAAATCCTCTTGCATCGCTCATTCACCTCTCGATACAATCGTCGGCATGCTCACGTGAGTAAAGAATACAATTTCAGCGCAAAGGAAACATACTTGTATATGTTTCTTGAATAAATCAGCCAAAATAACAATTCTGTTAAATTATCTCAATTCCGGAAGTTGTTGTGGAGGTTGGCGGGTCGGGGGTGTTACATTTCTCAAAAATTGACAAGAAGATGCAGCAGTTGCATTCTAATTTCATATTTTTTTCTAAAGTCACTTTAAGTAAAACCTGTATCATACTGATTCGTGTTATAACAACGACTCAAGACGATAAAATAATGCACCATATTTATTTCGTCCTTCACATATATATTATCTGATACTATGTTATCCTGATTCGAGAAAGTATCTATGGTATTCAAGATAAGTAAATTTCTGAGGAGTTCATTACAAAGACAACGCAACGGTTCTTCATAATTAGTAGATATGTTATTTGCCGAGGAAGAAAATAGAGGTACATCAGTCCCTATATTTATATCCCTACACATGCACGGTAAAGAGATCTGTATATCTCAACGAAAATTCCTTCAAAAAACAGAAGATTCTCGTTTTTTAAGTCTTTTTACAAATGCTAAAGTTCTCGAGTTATAGGGATTAAAAAAGCATTTGAATTTAAGTAATTTAATACGATTTTAATTTGAATTAGATTTACTACGAAATTTGGTTCATTTACAACCAAATTTCTTATTATTTTTAAAATTTCAAGATTTTCAGAATAAGGAAATCATAATTGATGAGTGGATGAGGAGCTTTTGAAAGCCCTCCCTCCACATAATCTTCGTGACGTTAATTAGCATTTTTAGAGTAAACTTTTAACTTTTGTAATGTATTGTAAGTATTAACTTTTGTTGTAATTTACCATATTTTTAGTTCAACTACAAAAATCTTAAATACGTAAAAATCGTAATAATTCACTATGTATTAAAAGGATACGATTTTTGCATAAGAAAATCTCCAAAAAATCTATATCTCTTTTTAATATTTTTTTTTCTCTTCAAAGTGGTCTCTGAGAGCCATGAAGCGCGATGCGGGAGTGGCTGTGACCGATAGCCTGGTGGAGTACAAATGGCGTGCTCGCAATGCATGATGGATGGCGACAGTGGCGCTGTCACAGCAGTTGGCGAGGCGGCAGGTGGACGTACCTGTCCCGTGCACGTGACCGTAGGTGCGTGTCTCGCGTCTACCCGTAATTAATAATTCTTTCTAATTATATGTAAATTGAATTTCATATTCATCTCTGTCACTGAGATTTGCGAAACAAAAGAATTATGTAGGTAGATATTTCTTGAATTTGTGTGTTGGCTTCGCCGAAGAAATTTTGTCGGCAAAAATAATACGGCTTGATTAGATTAAGGTTATTTCGATAGTGTAATCTTATTGAATTTTGTTATCGCCGTTGAGTATCTGCTTAGAAAAGAAAAAGTCCATCAACTTAACAAAATGTACTTTTGAAAAAAGTCTCTGAGTAGGTGTTACAAAACTGATAATTTTGTTCACTCTTTTGTCTCTAACACAACGTTTTTTAGCGCTTATTGGCAACAGAACATGGGTTACATGAATTGAATTGCATAATGTGAGGAAAAAAATAAATATTATCCAAACTAACAATGCACAAAGAAGCTTAGAGGTTTATTAGTCATATTTTGGTCCGAATTTCGTTTAATAGCAGCACCAGTGATGTACATGTTATTTCACTCCCACTTCTTTAGTTTTGTGTCACCATTGTGTAGTAAATTTGTATGCATTACGTAGAAAACCGGTTTTTCTATAAGCATTAAAAAATAAAAATAAAAACTTGCTCAGGTTGCAACCTTAAGAAAAATGTACTAGTAAAACTAAATAAACTGTAAAATAATGTCAAAATATAATAGAGATACAACAATACATTTTTTGCCAAATTAGTAATTACTTGGGATGAAGAAACTCGATTCAAATCATAAAGAACTTCTAGAGATCAAATGGTAGACAATTTCTTTAAACAGCGTTTTGTTTAAAAATATTGGAAATGTCTATATTTTTAAATCTATTAATGTTAAGTGAAATTATTTAAGTAGCAAGTATTTTAGGTAAATGTTACATTAATTGAACACTTCTTGAAAAATAGAGTGAATGCAGGAAATTTAACTTTTAGTGTTATCAGCCCAGTGTGGTAGATGCTCTTCCTTTACAGAATAGAAAAAAAATAAATGTAATAATTTAATCTCATAATATTTAATTACTCTTCGAATTATAGTAAGTCCACTTAGTATAAGTTGCAATAAAGAAAATGATTCAAAGACATTTCATCTACCAACAAGCAAACTCGCTAATAGTAATAGGAATAGTAAAGACACTGCTTATCGTACATCACGGTGTTAGATATGTTTATATCACCGTAAATTACAACTTTGTTATAAACTAGAATAAATATCATTCACTTCAGAGTTGTGAGAAACGTTGCGTTCAAAATGCAAGTGTTAACGATTGGCCTGTAATGCACAGAGTTGTATGAACAATATGCATTTAAATCCTTCCTTTTGCTCATGTTTTGTACAGAGTATCCGTAACATAGAAATATGAGAACAGTCAAAATTCGCGAGATTTTGCTATATTAGATTATTGTGAATATGTCGGAAAGTTATGAAATAATGTTAAATAGTTACAAAAACATACTGTTAGGAACGAAGTTAACAGAAGTTTATTTTATTTACTACATATCACGTGGTTTTTCTTTCAGAAGTTACTCATAAAACGATGCAGATGCTGCCATACTAAATCTTACTCCAACGTTCTCCTTTTTGCGTTTTTGACTAGGGCTGTCTTTATCCATAGCATCTGTAACGATTCTGTAAGTAATGAAGACGAAAGCACCCAACAATGCGAGATGAATAAGGTAGCACATCTTCTGATCACGAAGATTACACACAATTTCTGTAATGTTCAGAGTTGCAAACTCGTTCTCCGAAACACGATAGTTCAATTACACTACTTATTTCAGTTTATGTTTCAGTTAATTATCAGATTTGCAAATGAATATTTTCAAATAATATTTCAACGATACTAGCTAATTAACACTGTAATACACATTGAAATGCTTCCTTGAAGGAGAAAATCTTGTAAAATTCGCGCGATTGTCAGCCACCATGTAAACAAACGACAAGCTACGAGATATGGCTTTGAACGTTATAGTATTGTTTTCTGAATATTGGCTTTTATATAAAAACATTTAAGTGTCTGTCTCAATTTATTCACATCGCAAGATAGTTTAACCACAGAATTTTATTGACAGACCGATTGACTTAAAAATTTTGAAATAAAATATTAAAAACATTCGATTTGAAGTTTTTAATTTCTTTAACAAACTTTTGTTGCGACGTTTTAAAGAATAATATTTTTTTCCGTCTTCAGGATGCAAGAAATGTAACAAGAAAATTTTATTGAAAACTGTACTAAATGAAATGTTACTGACGTTAGAATATATTGAAAAAAATATACCAACGTAATAAAATAGTAGGTTTCGACATTAAACACTATGCGGAGGCATACCATTTAAAAAATAATTAATAAATATATTAATTATGAACGCCATCCAGAGCAAAAGACCTTTCACCATATTACATAAATAGGATTCGGTCGCCTTCGAATGGAAGAAACAATTATCTGAGAGAATACATACTCAATACTTAATCTACTACTTACAATTGAAGATAGTCTTAGCTGAGACCGTTATGAGGCAGTAGAAGGGGAATGAGAGTGCTTAAAAATACCGTTAAATGAAAAGAGATAAAAATGTATTAATTCTCAAGAGCTTTCAAAATCCATCAGAAGAAACCTTTGTTTTTAAAATCACAAGGATTATCTTTTATCTTAATTAAAAAGAAATGAAAGAACATAATTACGCGATATTACTCTACAAGAACGTATTTTTCTTAAAAGTACCACAAGACAGTCATAGAGACGCGTAAACGCATTCGATTCAACCTGTGTGTTGAGACAATTTTGTCATTTTTATACAATAACGTTTCAAGATTCAATCTAGAAAAATATTCCCGTTCAGATTCCAACATTTCAACACCGTTTCAACATTTCATCCGTGGAATTGTTTGATGAATTAATTTGGTCAATGAACAGCAGAAACCATATGTGACATGAGGAGAAGAAGTACAATCTGCGCGTGTTCATTAGGTCTGGAGTCGCTTCCCCATCTTTTAACCCTGATTCTTTAATTTTTAATCATAGTTATACGAGTATAGGAAAGCTAGTAATATTTGAAAATACAGAGGAATAACACTCCAGTCGGTGTGTTGTAATAGAGTTCCGTCGGTCAGAAATTGCATTAATATTTTGTATATGTTCTGATATAGAGGTTTTCCACTTCCTCTTAGTTTGGCCAATGGACGATTTCGAGCATTGTTGATAATTTATTCGATAAACAATATTCTGAAGATCAAATTTTCGTTTCAGGTCTTTTAAATTAACTACCATATACCTCTTATTGCACACTTGGTTTAACAATTTCATATAAAATTTAACTTTTAACTCTTCTGTTATACGTTTATTAATTTGAGAAATAACGGGCAAACACGAATTTATTCCTTCCATCAGAAACCAACTTAATAAATTCAGTTTTTAAACATATTGGTTGTACACGCTTTTCAAACTCTGTCTTATTAATTTATTAATAAACGTATAGAGTAATGATTCAATATCAATATTTCAGAAATATTATATAATTTGGTCTGATGCAATGGGGGGAGGTTACAACTTCACGACCCTATCGAACTTCCCTATCTCTGCCTCTCCCCCTCCCTGGGTCTACACTTCCTGGTGTCAGGGCTACACAATGAGGGGAAGGAGAGGGCGCCGAGTCGGCTGACCTGAGCGTGAGTGGTTGCAATACTTAATACTGACGTGTTTGAAAAGATACATCTCAACATAGCCTTAAGAACGAATTTTATAAACGAACATATGAAATCGCATTTGATTGTTGTTCCTGTACTTTTCCTCTTTGAAATAATTAGAGTATATATTACCCGAACGATGATGTTATGTGTTTCAGCTATTAAAATTAATTCTTAAAGATGCCGTAATTATAACTCGTAAGATGATAAATTGTAAATATATAATGCACGCGATTAATAAGGATTACATTTACGCGATAAAGACTACTATTTTCAAAAGTAAATAAAGTAGTTTAAATATCTAATGTTGAGAATTATATTGCATTAAGAGTAAAACACATCTTTTATAATGCAGTTGTAGGAGGATGTAAAAAATATTTTGATCTTTTGAAATTTTTAGCAGACGTTTTCGAGAAATAACGATGACTATTCACGGTTGGCAAAGCCCACACTAGACAAATATGATCAGGGCCTGTGCCTGCAAGTTCCTTTGGTAATGTTCCTAATCAGATTCACTTGTTAGTGTGACAGTAGATTCATCCATGTTTGCCAAAAACAGAAGAACGTAAATCAATACGTTCCTTGGATGGAGTGTAGTATTGATTTACGTTCTGTTTTTGGCACCACTTCAGGAACATACAAACGTTCTAGAATAGCAATAAAAACCCTAATTTTGTTCTCGAGACATTTTATTACGTTTGAGTAGATGTTTGATAGCCGTATCTGTGTACTAACAGGACGAAACCGCTGAATGTTTTGTATTCTGTATTGAGTAGCAAGTTGTCATGAAGTTTCCTCATTTTACGGGAAACGATAGCGGATTGGATTTTACCTTCTTATCACCATTGTCAGAGTTTCTTCAGAATTGTTTACATACACTGCCCGGCCCACGGGTAAAGGTCTCTCTTAAGACAGTAATATTTTTGTAATAGATGTTCCCGTAGTTGTAGGATGATCTAAAACTGCAGCGGATTGGGGCCAGGGGACTTTGTCAGTTTTACTGATGCTTCAGGGACATCTACTCGCTGCAGGGGTTGGTGACTATTGGGATCTAAATATACTCTTCCCTAGATTTATACTCTTCTACCCTGATTGTTGGCAACTCGTTTGCGTTCCTGTGCTGCTGTGGAAATCCTATCTTTTGTGTTCGACTGCGATTTTAATAGCCTCCTTAGCGTTTGAAGTTTTTACTGGCTTCCTGTTGTGGTTTCCCTCCGTGTTTTCTACTTTTCTTGTAGGTTGTTTTACTTCTGAGTTTGCTTCTCAATTCTTTTGGGTGTCAATGCCACTATTGCGGATAGGCTTCTGGTTTGGTTGCACAGTGAGTGTACTTTGTAAAACTTGCCAATTAGGTTTGTTTAACTTAACAACGATTGTTAGTCTAAAACGATTGTTAGCTTGAAATTTGGTGTTGTAAACGTGTACGTGGCACATTGAATTTCAGTATTGAAATTTGTTACAATAGTGGTTGTATATTAGTAAGGTTATAGGCCTTGGGCAATTACGGTTATAAGCCTTGGGCCAATTGGCGTTGGAATGAAGTGTTTATCCCTTCAACGCTAATTGGACCACCGCCTATCAGCCCGGAAACAACAATTAATATTGACTCCGGCCGTGAGAACCGTCGATTATGTAATAATTTGAAATGTCAGTGTCATTTAATATGTATAGCCGTCTGTAATAGCTCTGATTTCACTCTTGTATTACAAAGGTCACAAAGGCAAACGATACTTAAGAGATTCTTTGTGTTATATTGTTTAATCTCGTCCACGACGATTGTCAAAGACAGTTATTTGGGAAAACTCCGAAGCTTCACAATTTGTACTATTTATTTTAATTCTCCTGTTTTTCATAGATATGGCGTTGTGATCATTGGCTTAATTTCAGTATTTCTTACAGATACAATTTCCGTTGTGCATTTTGTGTATTTAGAGGGCACATGTTGGGTGATATATCCGAGCTGTGTTAAATGTGTTCAGATTAATCGCAGACTTTTAATAAGTATACACTTTTAAGCCGTCAAGTGGCTATACAATCATTGACAAAGGGTGAGGAAATGGATTAAGGAAGTATTATATAAAATGTATTACTAGAATTAAAAAAACCTGAAGAAAAATTCGACGATTTGAAATAAAAAAAAATAGCGTTTTGATTGGAAGTAATTTTTTATAATACACATTTCTGATCCTGACAAGGGTACATTAATGAAAACTCTATGACTCGAAAAAACTCCTTTCGCCCACAGGTTTATTATTTCTCTACCGCGGTAGCCACGTGGGGCAGCTCCCCAAGGGCTCTCAATGATCCAGAACGCTTCCCTCCTTCAATCAAGGTCGTTTAGCTCCTCCCGGAACCTCCCCCACTCCCTGAGGTGCGACCGGAGCTCTTCCACTATCCCGGAAGTAGCGCAAAGGACGGCCGGACCTTCCGCCGCCCGCGCGGCGCTACTCGTTGGCGTCGCCCCCACCCCTCCCCTCCCCTCCCCTCCCCTCCCCTCCGGGCCCCGCCCCCTCCTTCCGCATTAGGCGGCATATTAATCTTCCTCAAGGCGGTGCGCACCCCCGGGATCGCGGCCCGCCGCCAACACAAGATAAATAGCGCGTCGTCTAGGACGCGGCAACGCCGCCGTCGCCCTCGCGCGCCGCCCACCGCGGTGGCGCTGCCATCGCCGGCCGCCCACTGCCCCCGGTGTCCCCGGCCTGCACCCCCCGCCCCGTGTGCCACGGCGCCGCCGTCGACCGCTGCCACGCATGGCCACTGTTTTGGTGGGGTGGCAGCTGCCCTGCTTAGAACTGCTCGCGGAAGTCCATCCCGTCTTGACCCACTCCCCTGGTTCTAGCTGCTCTCTGGACCTCCCAGCACCACTCTTCTCTCCTTCGCTCCTTTCTGCCCTCTTCGCTCCTCTAGGCCTCTCACCGTTCTTGCTTGCCCTTTTCCACTCTGCTGGCTCTCCCTGCTTCTAGCGTTTTCGCTCCTTCACATACTGTCCACCCTGTCACCTCAATTCATCGCGCCTCCGCATCATCGTTTCCATGTTTCATTTTGCCCGTTCCGCTTCCCACATATATGGGTGAATATAGACCAGACGCGTTACATTTCTACCTCAATTCTTGTTGTTTTTTTTTAACGTTTTTCATTTCATATTTCTTTGGTCGTGTCTGTTCAGACACATCTCATCCGCAATTCACGCTTCACCCATCTCTTTGATTTATTTTTGTGTTTGCTCCTTGCGTTGCTTCCGCTCCTCGTTTCACATCCCTCCATATGCACCGACTTACTCTGACATATCTATCCCTTAACAACTCAACAAACCTCGTAAACTAGGCTTTCTCACAACAATTGCCATTGTTTCGTTACTGCGGTTACTCCAGCCCCATCGTCACGAGAGACTCTAGCACCATTACCTCCACACCTTTTCCTCCAGCGATCTTCTTCCAATCTTTACAAAGTCGAGGGCTATCACTTCTTCCACCGCCACCGCCGCGTCGTCCGTCTCCTGAGGGGCCACGGCCGACTGATGACGAAAGAGACGAGGAATCGCGGCGCCTGGAGCGCCCCTGGTGTCGACTCGTGGCGGCTCCGCCCCCCCCTCCCCACCCGCCGCGCCGCGCGGTGCCGTGCGGCGCCGTTCGGGATCCCGGGCCCGCAAATTAAGATGCTCCCAGCGGAGGGGAGAGGGCAAAAGGTAATTTATTACTTAAGCGAAATATATCGGGAACTTTTTCGGGAGGGGAGGGGAGGGGAAGGGAGGGGGAGAGACGGCGATATTTCATCCCGTGCGATACAGCGCTACCACCGCCTCCGCTCGGGGAGAAGCGCCGGAGGTCGCAGGACTGAGGATGGGGCGAGGAGGGAGGACGGGAGGACGGGAGGGCGGGGGACGGGGGACGGGGGGACGGGGGCGGTGGGACGGGGGACGGGAGAATGGGGGGACGGGAGAACGGGGGGACGGGGGGACGGAGGACTGGGGGCCGGGCGGGGCGTCGCCGTCTGGGTCAGCGGCTTCGCCAGCTGTTCTGCAAACGCCTCCTCGCTCACGGCGCAACGCAGCGCGGTGCGGCGCGGAGAAAGGCCGAGCTTCGCGGCGCGACGGAGAGATAATGAAAAATCGAAAGGCTGAAAGGAGATATTCAACTAACGGCTTCCCGCGGGCGCCGTGGGTGGCGACGTTTCTTTCGGGGGCTTCGTAAAGTTCGGTTTATTGGGGGAGTCGCGGCGTGGGAGAAACGGTTTAAGCGCAAAATGCAGAGGCCGGCGATGTAATGTGGATACCACTAAGCGGCACGTCAAGAAGATATTTCGTTTAGATACTTTTCCCAAAATGTATGATATTCTCGCGAAAAGCTTTTGTGTTTACTTCTTAATATCTTCCTATCCACAGGTAAGAAAAATGTTTAGTGAACAACGTATATAATTTCCTAATCGTATCGTTAATGCCATCATTATTTGATATTTCAAATATTTTTTTAATTTCACTTGTTCCACCCGTACTAACATTTTGCACTTCATAAAATATTTTAAAGTGAAAAATCTCTGTTAATTTTGTTTTTGAAGTTTACGTTCCTCAAAGAGGCCTTGTTACGTGGGTTTGAGGTAGGAATCACTAATCTGTAATATTTCTTTTTAACTTCATAATAATAATAATAATAATAATAATAATAATAATAATAATAATAATAATAATAATAATAATAATAATAATAATAATGAATAGTTACTAGTCGATGTAACAGTATTACGAAATACTACGAAATACGTCATCAGGCGCCTCAGGAGACGGACGACGCGGCGGTGGCGGTGGAAGAAGTGATAGCCCTCGACTTTGTAAAGATTGGGTGAAGGTAGCTGCAGGAAAGGGGTGTGGAGGTAATGGTGCTAGAGTCTCTCGTGACGATGGGGCTGGAGTAACCGCAGTAACGAAACAAAGGCAATTGTTGTGAAAAAGCTGTCAATACTTACTTTACGATGTTTCTTGAATTGTTGAGGGTTATATACGTCACAGGAAGTAGATGCATCTGAAGGTATGTGGGATGAGGCGAGGCAGTAACTCAAGAAACAAATACAGAAATAAAGTTTTTGTGATACTGTCCGTTATTTGTCCCATCTAGACAGAGGGACAGAAGCCACTCTTAACTGTTGGCATCTGTTAAGTATTTTAAGACTCTGACCCCTTATTGAGATCTATGTAAAGAAGTTTAAAGATATGAGTACACTTTCTTAAAGGAAATATGTCTAATTAATTTGAAGGTTTTTGTAAGGAGTCAGTCTTAAGAAAAGTATTGAACGACGCATGACCTTTGTTACAGATAACGGACCAGGGTGTATATTAAACCTTGTGTATTGCATCGCTAGACAAACTACAGCAGAGTCCGTTATTTGGTCTATATTGGCCTCAAGATGTTAATAAATATTTGAACATTGTATGAAGGACAAGAGATGGGATTATTGCGGGAAGAAAAGAAAATGAAAATGCGATGCATGTATATTATATGATCTAACGATAACTGCCGGTATAAGAAATTTTATCAGTTCACGAAAAAAAGGAAACATTTCAAAAATAATCATACAATGAAGAAATATTAGATATGTGTGGAAAATAGCATTATTTTACTTGCAAAAATTTAAGAAAATATATCACAAGGTAACAAGTGTATAGAGTGAAACACTTTGTATCTGCCTACAAATTAAATGGATTTAAATAAAACCATTCTGCAAAATGACAATGATTGAGAATTGACACTTTTCTTTTCGGACGACATCAACACTCGGCGAGAAGTTGGAATTAACATTAACGTTTGCCGTACACCATAATCGCCGTTAAGATTTTGATTTGCAGGACAAATAACACTATTACCTGGTGTAAACAGTCATCGTTAATTAAAACAATCTAAAATATGCTCCAAAAATTTCAACGAGCATAGGTTAGTATTTAATTGATTCAAAAATATGTCCCTCCACTCCGGAATTTTAAATATGATGAGTGAGATCAAAATAATATCACAACCCATTATCTGAAATTTGTTTTATCTAACAAAATATCAACATTTTTCAATTTTCCAATGATAAACACATATTTTGAGTACAAACTGGGTAGTATCACTCGTGTTTACATAAAAAATAATTTGTCTTCTAAAACATTCAAATTGCGAACACTTACTTGAATTGTTTACAAAATAAAAGGAGGATAGGATTTGTTAACCACTTACATATGGGCGTAAACCAATGGCCTGGAAAGTATTCTCACTGAGTAAAGAATAATTGAAAGAAATGACAGTTTAGTATGGTGTCGGCGGTCTGAACAGATTACGTACGTATGAGAACAAAGTCACCGAAAACATTGTTTTGATGCATAAGAAAACACTAGGTGAGCAAAGTTTGTATGTACAAGTAAACACTAATATGAAAGTTGCTTGTGACTAGCTCGTGGTCGCTCGCTTCCACTACGCGGCCCGGATTCGATTCCCGGTCGAGCCAAGACTATAGTCTGCATTTTCCGTGTAATACCCCAGTATATGCTGCTGTGTGACGATGATAAAATGCACTTCTCGCTTTGAGAAGACCGGAATACGGCGTGGAGATGTCTACGTGCTAACCACACGTACCCCCTTAACTCATAGCCGCGAGGCAGGAACGTCGCCGGTAGGCTCGAGCCCGTTCACGGACTGTCGCACCAAGTGCATACATACATACATATTGAGGTACGTACATACATACATACACACACTCTCTCTCTCTCTCTTATATATGAATTTCTATCCGTGCAGTACGTTTATAGCTGAAAACACGCGAACCTCAAACTTTTTTAAATAATTCACATCCTCATCCATGGAGCATGGAGACTAGACACGACCGTACGGTTCAGCCGCGTCGTGCGAACACACGCAGACCTGTCGTGCGTGTCTCGAGGCACGCAGGGGCCGTGAAAGTGTGTGTTTGGAGGGAAGCGTTCCAGAAAGAAAGAAAGAAGGAAGGAAAGGGGTAGCTGCGTGCCGGCAGCCGACGGTTCATCCAGTGTCATCCCGTCAGGCAGTTCGCGAGCGGCGGCGACACCTCCCGCTGTGGGAGAAGCGGGGCGGGGACGGGGGAGGGGGCGGGGAGTGCTCGCAGAGGAGGAGGGTGGGGGGAGGGTGCTCGGGAACAACTTCCGCCTTCATATGCAGATGACAAGCGAGCGCGCAGCGGCACACGCGGGGCGCGGCGGGGCGTGGCGGGGCGCGAGCGGGGAGGGCTGGGATGGGTGCTGCGTGGCGCGGCGGAGTGGGAGGGAAACTGACACGGCAGAAGTTCATGCCGCCGCCGCCGCCACGCACAAACGAGAAACTCGGGTGCTATCGCGAAGCCGCGTTTGACGTCGACGGGGGAAAATTGTCGTTGGAAGCAGAACTCGGCGTTCGTAGAAGCGGCGGCGGCGACGAGGACGGTGGTGGGGGTGCTTTGCAGCGGGGGGGGGGGGAGATCATGATGGGGGTGGTAGAAGCGATGATAGTTGTGATGTTGGGTCATGTGTGTAGGCGATGTAAGTGGTGGTTGTGCAATTGAACAAAGGCATGCTTGACATCGTGGAAGTGACGACGCTGTTGACGGACTTCGTAATGTGCAGCTGGGTAGAGAACAGGGCGATGGAGATGGTGGAAGAGATGGATGAAGGGTTGGAGATGCGCCGAGGAGATAAAATTGGTGGCTGTGAAGTTGAACAAAGGGGTGGAACTCGAGGCGAGCCTAATTAGTGCAACAGTGCATTGGGATCTGTCTAAAGTGGAGATAATCACCACTAGAGGGGGAGAGTGTCGAGGCAAGCTGGGAGGTGAAATGGTGCAACACACCAGTGGGTGGCTGATTGAGGTATGCGGGCGGATGGGAGGAGGTTGAAGGTGGCAGAGGTGGAGACTATTGCGTGCGAATGTGGCGGAATTGGCCGAGCTGTGGGGGGCGGCGTGATGCGGTGAGTAGGGGAGGAGTGAGGGTGAGAGAAACTGGCATGTCAGCAGAAAATGGTGCAGTGCGACAAAGGATGAGTGGGTGGTTGATGGTTCGCGGTTGGCGGTGGGGGGTAGGCGATGGGCAGTGGGCGGTAGACGGTCATTGGTGGGCGGTTTGGCGATGTGCGGTGGGTGGAGGGCGGAGGGCGGTGGGCAGTGGGCAGTGGGCAGTGGGCGGTGGGCGGTGGTCGGTGGGCGGAGGGTGGAAGGCGGAGGGTGGAGGGACGGAGGGCGGAGGGCGGAGGGCGGTGGGCGGAGGGCGGTGGGCGGAGGGCGGTGGGCGGAGGGCGGAGGGCGGAGGGCGGAGGGCGGAGGGCGGAGGGGGGAGGGGGAGGGTGGAGGGGGAGGGCGGAGGGGGGAGGGCGGTGGGGGGAGGGCGGAGGGGGGGGGGGGCGGAGGGGGGAGGGCGGAGGGGGGAGGCGGAGGGGGGAGGGCGGAGGGGGGAGGGCGGAGGGGGGGAGGGCGGAGGGGGGAGGGCGGAGGGGGGAGGGCGGAGGGCGGTGGGCGGAGGGCGGAGGGCGGAGGGCGGTGGGCGGTGGGCGGTGGGCGGAGGGCGGTGGGCGGTGGGCGGAGGGCGGAGGGCGGAGGGCGGAGGGCGGAGGGGGGAGGGCGGAGGGGGAGGGCGGAGGGCGGAGGGCGGAGGGCGGTGGGCGGTGGGCGGTGGGCGGTTTGGCGGTGGGCGGTTCGCGGTGGGCGGAGGGGGAGTGGCGGGTGACTGGTGACGGGTGACGGGTGACGGGTGGCAGAGAGCGGTGGACCGTGGGTGTTAAATGATTAGTGGTGAGTGGTAAGCAGTAGGCAGTGTGCTGAGGAAGGTGAGCGGTGGGCGTCGAACGGTAGGCGTTGAGCGATAGGTGAAGAGCAGTGGACGGTGGTGTGAGGTGGGCGTTGAGTGTTGAGTGTTGAAAGCGGCACGGTGGGCGGTGTGAGTTGTGCAGCGGTGGGGGGGGGGCGCGGGGGGGGGGAGATATATGGGGACGGGCGTGCCACGCGACGACCCGCACGCGAAAACGCGAGGATGGGGGCGCTTCAAGTCAATCTTCGTCATTGTCTATCAATCATGTGACACCAGCGTATGACGGGAATACAGAGTGGTGCTAGGATGGGAACTAAGTTAGGGCTTATTGTGCTTGGGTATAGAGGACTGCTGTCGTAATGATACTATTTGTTTTCACTGTAAATAGATTTTGCACGGTACTTGATTAAAAGGAAAATAATTGTATGTTCAAACATGTTGTCAATGTTTTGTGAAAACATAATTAGTTGCATGAGATTTTGTAATATTATTAACAGGTTGTGCTCTGTTATTTTGATTGTGTGTTCGAATTTCATCTCATCCACCTCTCCTGATTCCATCAAAAAATAAGGAATAATAGTATGAAATGATCGAAAATCTCTACTCTGTTGAGATTCTATAATATACATGAAACATCATAAAAAATAATATAGAATATTTATTATGCTAATTAAAACTAAAAAAATACTTCCTATGGTAATGTTCTTCAAATGCAATTACTAAAAATTAACAAAAAATAACCATTAAGATAATTATGATTCTATTAAATACAATTTTACAGAATTGCTGTTCTACTAGTTCTAAGAATGCTATGCTACTAGTTCTAAGAAATTAATATAATAATATTAATAGGACACTCCCCTAGGACACTGGACGTAATATATAGTACAACCATTACGTGCTCAAAAATTCTTTTCTAAAACAAAGTTTGGAGTAGTTTTTAATATTCTGCTTCTTTATGTTTTGGGGCTGCTTTAATACAAACACTTGCTGTGAAAAATCGCAACTAATAATACTCATTCTGCCCTAACAATTAGAGACAATTAACGGGAGAGTTATCAACTCGCACAAGCCAAGTAATTTTAATTCTAAAACTCCTGAAATTTTGTAACATCGAGCAGGCAGAAAAAAATTTTAAAAAGGGTTTGTTTACAGTACTGATTATGACAATATAAGGATTTATGAAAAAGCTTGGAATATCTTTGAATGAGAAATGAGTAGTTGCCATATGGCTACAACGGGCACATAAAGCATACGTTCGGAGGAGCACATGAAAATCTATCGTTTAATTATTGATATAAACCTAATTTGAAGCAAAGATGTTTTTATTATCATAATAGAGGCTCGAAAGAGGTACAAATGTCAAATAAATCCAATAACTTGGTATCTTCTTAGATGGAGCAAGAGTAACCCAGTGACCGGAGTTTTCCGGTCAAGTTGATAAAGCTGTATTATTAGAAAAATATTGATGAATTCGGTACAGATGCTGAATGAAAATAATAATATTCTCGAATTCACAATAACGAACTACTTAATGAAGGGATATTATGATAATAAAAATACGAAAAGTGCATTATGTTTCAGGTCAAAACTAATATAAATAAATAAATAAATTCAAAGATTGATCATTTGTTTACATCTACTTTCGACCTTGCGAAAGAAAATACAGAAGTGGTATTGTGTTTGAAAAAAAGGTTTGTTGATAAGAAAATAATGCCTTCTAGACACATCGGTAGCAGCTAAAACAACTCTTGTTACTGTAAAATTAGCAAAATGTCGAAGTAAACATTACCAGGTTGCTTTTAAAGGAATAAATGTTTGAAATGTGTGAGGGTACGCATTACGAACACGAAGAACTGTTTTTTTAATTGACTTAGCAAAAAAGGCTAGTTTCATTGAATTTATTTCTCGAAGAATGCAATTTTTTAAGTTCCATATGAGTATGTGTCAAATCCGAATATTTTGCTCAGACCAATGAAAATAGAAAACTAATACGACAAAGTCTGCGCCATTCTGTTGCACCACTAGTTCCATTTTTCTGATAGTTCCGTTTTACGTTAACTTTTAGAATTATTTACACCAAATAATTTCCTTTGAAGGTTTATTTTCTTCAATAATTTCATTCTTCAAGTTCATTTAATTCAATAATTCATGTTTATTTCGAAAATAGGGAACATAGACAGCGCAAATGACTTCAAAAACCAATGGATGTCAGGGGCAAGATCCATCCGGGGGGTACATGAGGTAGTTCCAGTGCGAGAATGGACAACACAATGCGTTCTGATGTGTTCAAGAAGAAAGCTAATTGAAAAAGTATAAAAACGGAAGAAGCTTGCAAACAAATAATTTTTTGCTGATATATTTTTGTAAATATATTTATGAAATTTGTATGCTTATATGTCGTTTCCTTAATTGTAACTAAATAAGTAGCATTCAAAGAACTAGAAATTATATTTTCTTAAATAATTTGGTATCTACTTTTGTAGAGGTCTTGGGTTGCCCATGATTTGTATAGTAGGCTTTATTTTAACGATCTATTTATCGTTTCGGACTGTTTGCGGGGAGTCTGTCCTTAGGTTCCGCACCCTAATTTTTGGACCCAGGCTTCCTTGGAAGCCACATCCGACGCGGGTTGGGGACCTCGCGGGTAATCCCCTGATGCGCCTGGGATGTGACACACTTTCTCAGATGTCGCTCTCAGTTAACGAGCTCTATATACGAGCTCTAGAACTATATACGAGCTCTCTGGTTGGGAGAAAGTGAGATCTGATTTGGGCGGGCTGTTGTCTGTGGGATATAATTTTGCCGGGAATATCACCAGGGTTCTTTTGCGTACCACAAGTGTGACATGGCTAATGTGAATTTCCTCCAAAAAATCCGAGCATTTCGGGATCGAGTTCGCTCATTGGGTCTTCGGAGGCCAGTAAGCTAACCCATCACCCACCGGGGCCCACAGCGAACAATAATTTACTCTTATTTTCTGAAGTTTACAATTACTATAGTGATTCTTTCAATTACATCGTTACAATTTTTATTAACGAAACTTAAAGCGTTATATTTTGTTCGTTTCTAAAATCTCCAACTCAAAAGATGCTCTCAGGTTCAGATAAATACTGACAATCTGAATCATTCTGACAATTGCATTGCATTGTTTGTAGATAAAATCCCTTCAAAATTTACATTTGGTTTCCTACAAACTTAGAAAAATAATGAATGATCTAAGATATAAACTTATTGCAATGTATATAAAATTTGTTTAAATATGTGCGACTGCAATCATTGTGAACTACATTTTTTTCACATGCAATTAAGCTTTTTTACGAATTCATCAAGCATTTGCAGATTGTTTCTTTATATTCGTAGGTCAGTGAAGACCCATGTGTTCTAATTAGTAACGTAACTAAAGGCAGCAGATGTGTAATTGTTCTACTCATGTGAGAAGTGAAGTCTGGACCAGATGTTTCCGGAGGGGATTTCATTGCTCAGGAACAAAACGCACGCAAAGGAAGACTCGGTAAAAAGGTCATTTCAGAAGCCACGCAGAAACGAGTTGAGTACGCCACTGCATGCACACATTAAAATCCCCCTACGTATACGAGGTCTGACCCAAAAGTATACGACCTTCCTTCATATTTCCCATCAACTGGTATCTGACTGGTAGAATCTTTCAATACACTCCTCGTGTTATTGAAGAATACGCTGCCACAGGCCTTCCCACTTTTGGAAGCAGTCCTTGAACTAGTTTTTTTGATATTGCCTTTAGAGCGTTCGTCGGTCTACTTTCGATTGTTTCGTTGTCATCGAATCCGTGTCTATTCAGCTGCATTTTTAATTCTGGGAACAGCAAATGTCGAAGGTAACTATGTGACGACTGTATGAAGTCTGTACGCACTGTACTTTGGCTAATATTGCTGCACGAGATTCGATGCATTCGCGTTGTCGTGATGAACGAGTCAGTCTCTGCTTGACCAAAGCTGATGCTGTTTCCTTCGAATTACCTAACGATCTTTTCATAACTTCAAGGTAATATTCAATGTGTATTGTCTAACCTCTAAGAGAATATTCTTGGTACGCAATCAGCTACGACATGACATTTGGCACCCTTTTTGCGGTCGTGGTTCCGATGGCAGATTCCACTGCGAAAACTTGTTTTGTTTCGGGATCATGAACTTAAAGCAGGAATTATCACAAGTTATAATCTTTTTACGCAGATTTTCATCATTATTCATCATATTCATCATTTCCCAAGTGTCCTGAGCGATTGCAATGCGTAGGTTTTTATGATCCACAGTTTGCAATTTCGGAATGAATTTCGTACACACGCGAACCAATGGTAAATTTTCAGTTAAAATATTTCATATAATTTTCCGTATTCAAAATCACATTCTTGTTACCACCAACAAATGTGCAGGCAACCTTGAAGCCTTATACTATTCTTTTATTATATCGCGTATTCTACTCGTAGAATCGTTCCTAAAGGCCGTCATCATTTTGATGGTCTGTGCACAACTCTTTTCGAGTTTGCGACAGAATTGAATGCAAGTCCGTTGCTCTGATCTTTCTGTCAATTTTTACAACAGTAAAATGCGACAAACGTAAAAACCGCATTGTTAACAAATGCACGCTGCATGTCAACATGGGCAGTTGCACACCACCCCAAATACGAGTTTATTCTTTATGATGCCAGAGACTAAGCCATTGCCTTACCTGAAAAAAAATGACTGAATGCTTTGAAAGTCAGGTGAAGAATGACAAAAATGATGGAATATAGGAGGGAATGATGGAGTAATGGGCGAAGAGGTAGGGAGCACACCAAGAAAATCTACCACGTTCCCGGTTCGTCAACCAAACATTCCTTATCAATCGACCGGAAGACAAGCGCTTATTCCAGCGGTGAAAGTCGACCGGAGAGACAATAATACGACTGCCACTCACTGATGGGCAATTACGTATTTAAATTTTATTCTTTTTTTTCAGTTTTCAATTTCTAGTTTCTTAATTCGATCAGTTTTTCCCCCGAAAAATACTCGGCGACGCGTGCTCCTGGTTGGTTTGCCCCCACTGCGCGCCGCGGCTGTTTGCGAGACGCCGCCTGACGTCGTTTCGCGGCCTCCGCCTGCCCGGTCGCCGCCGCCGCCGCCGCCGCTGGAATTCCTTTAACGAGGCGTTGCTATTTCGGAGCGCCGCCGCTTTGTCGTCGCCGGCGGGGGCGGGCCGGGCCACCGCTGACGAAGTGCCACAGGTCGCAGTGGGAGCCCGCTCCTCGTGCCTTCGTTTGATCGCTCGCTAGAATTCTGGAAAGTGTCGCTTGCCGTTAGGCTTCAATAGGAGGATAGGCTGAGACGTTCAGGACGTTCAAGGTGTAGAAAATCAATGCCATCATTAAATGTCGCATCATTAAATGTCGCCATAATTAAGTGTCATCGTCATTAAATGTCGCCATCATCAAATGTCGCCATAATTAAATGTCGGCATCATTAAATGTCGGCATCATTAAATGTTGCCATCATTAAATGTTGCCATCATTAAATGTTGCCATCATTAAATGTCGCCATAATTAAATGTCGCCATCATTAAATGTCGCCATCATTAAATGTCGCCATCATTAAATGTTGCCATCATTAAATGTCGCCATCATTAAATGTCGCCATCATTAAATGTCGCCATCATTAAATGTCGCCATCATTAAATGTCGCCATCATTAAATGTCGCCATCATTAAATGTCGCCATCATTAAATGTCGCCATCATTAAATGTCGCCATCATTAAATGTCGCCATCATTTAGATGTCGCCATCATTAAATGTCATAAATGATTCCTGTGCTGTTTCGCCCTCAAAGGTATGAGTACCACGAAAATGCGTTTTGACAAATTTTCCATTTTTTTAACCTACCCCTATCTCACTGGCATTGCGTACCGCACTGTGTCGGCTGCACTAGCCGTCTTTGTGCCGGATGTCGAGACCACGCACAATCTGACTGGTGCAGGTCTGTTTAACGTAATATATATGCGAAGAAATTAGAGATTATAATATCTCTTTTAGTCCAGACAAAAAGGGTTCAAAAATTCATGAAAAATTCTACGTTTTTCACGCCAGTTTTAGTTAATTCAGCACGATTTGGGGTGCGGAATTATAAATTTATATTTTCCACCTCGGAAAATGTAGGCCTTACAGAGAAAATTCCAAAACAAAAACGTAAATATTTTGCTTTTTTTCATTTTCGCTTATATCTCATATCTGTGAGCTTTATTAAAAATATCATTACGTACAAAATGTAAGTAAAAACAATTTTCTACAAAAAATATGTAACATAAATGCTTTGACAAACGGATTAGGTGTTAGAGCGCGTTGTAAAACGGTGACCTTTTGCCCGCTGGACAAAAAGTGAAAATTGCCTTCTCTCGATCTCCTGGCTCACGGTGGTTTTGTTGTTTCACTACAGCACTTCATTCACTTTAAAATGACTATATCTCATATACTTTGAAACGACTATTGTAATTTAATTATTTATTATTTGCATTATTAAATAATTAGCTCTGTAGTATTTGAAGTACTAATAGGAACTCGTTTACATGCATGGGAATACATGTACACTCTAGTCTTATACGAGTGTAAGCAAAATGTGACGAGTACAAGAGAAGAGAAAATACATTCTGCGACTTACAGTATGTTCATGTAATATTTCTACCGCCAATTCGTTGTGTCAATATGTGCGAGATTTTGACGTAAAAGAAACACACTAAAGAGTAAATTTTAGGTGAGAACCAAACATTTAGAATAAATTTGTAACTATTTCGTAATGTAAACTTTAGGGTAAAAAGTAATACTACATAAATGTAAGAAATACTCTTATTGGACTTCACCATGTAAATAATACAATGATATGGATTCATCCGACATTGTTATATATTAACAATATGTGATCTGAATTTTAAAGAATGTGATTTGCCATTGTTTTCTCCATGAACACTACATCACAATTCGCCAATCGCTGATGTGAACATAAGATATCAAAAACCAGACTATTGTGTGTTGACTCTTGATCTACATTGCCAAAATGTAACACTGCAATGGAGAAAGCATTTTATGATCCGAGAGATTATGGTATTTGCTTAGAAGAAATACAGCCAGTTCCTATGAAAAACTTGTCTTGCGGTAGATATAATTCTAAAGATATTGGTGACCACATTTTCTAGTCCACTAGAACCCTGGAACTTCGAACGCTTCCGTGAAAGCCTCTATATGAGAGGTATGGATTTATGAAGCGCGGAGAATCCACAGTAGTCATGACGTACTTGTAGCAAGTAAAAGTACCCTGGCTAAATATCCTGGTAAATTATATTCTCCAACAATTTTCTAAGCATATTCCGTATTCACTTTGCCGCGTACTCTTCGACTGGGACAGAGTTGTTGCAACGTTCCCTGGTGGTGTATATGGCTGTCAAAATTTATCGGAAATGTTGGGAGCCTTAGAGTGCCCAATAAAAAACTTCCTATCAATTTGAGCTAATTAGGAGTCAATGGATACATTTAGAGCATCTATTCTGAATGTGTTTCAATATCAACATCAGATGTTCATCTCACACGGATTTTCCTAATATGTTCTGGACACAGACACTGCACAACATTTACGTGGTATTGTGGAGTGCTCTTGCTTTGTTCACGACCATTGTGTCAGTTTGCCGATAATCCGCTGCAATTGAAGGGTTGAAGTAAATAGGGATCTAAGTGCCAAATTTCAAATTTCCCAGAAATCATGTTTTTTCTGTAGTGAGCATACAAATGTATTTTTTCAAAACACAATAGAATTTACAATTCAGTATGAGGTATTATAAGCACGGTTTTATCATTAAAACAATTAATTTTTTATTAAATTAACTTGAAATAAAATTAAAACTTATACAAATCAGGTCGGATCTAAGTCCGCATGTTGTAACCTAAAAGAAGACGTAAGTGCCACTGGCACTTATATCCTTTTTTACAAATAATGATCTTGCAAATAAATAATAGGCCTATGAAAAGTAAAATTTAGTTATTTAATAAGTAAATTTTACTTTTCATAGGCCTATTATTTACTTTTCTTATTGCAGAAAGCAACAGAAATTTACAGAAGGCAACCTGGCGGGAGGACTTAGATCCCTTTATATGTTGGACAGCCTGGCACATACACCCAGCGCATTTTGTAGGTGACCACTGCAACTACTAAGCCCCCATTTTGGCACATAGATCCTATTTTACGTTATTGGCGTTGGCACATAGATCACATTAACGATCAAAACCCAAAATTTTGATTTTTGGCACTTAGATCCCTATTTACTTCAACCCTTCAATTATCTTCGCTTTTCCAACACCACTCGTACGGGTAGCAGAGTGTATTCCGTAACTTCTGTTTTTTTCTTTTTATACATAAACTACCGCAGTATTATGGATCATCTTAGAGTATTTGTATTGTAATAAGAAAAACTTTTTGGAACATTTGCTGATTTTCTTTGTCAGTTTTTAAACTAGTATTTTTTCAGGATTATTATTAATATTACGAGTAACGTTTAGGATCAGAGAGGTAATTAATATTTCTACGAATTTTCCCAAAAATAAGAGCTTTAACTTAATGGACTCAGACAAGCATACTTTGAACACCTGCACCTGATTTGCTTATGGAAACGCATATATATTTTGTGTATTTGTTCGTAATCGAAAATTTATTTAAATAATATCCAGCAAAAACAGCCAATATTTTTAAGACTTTTTTTCTATTGGGAACAAATTTTCGATATTTTAGAGGGATGTTTATTTTGAATTCACAATTCACAATTTTGTTTGCAAAATTGTGAATTGTGATTTAAAGAGTATTTATAGACTATTTTTTTAGGATTATTATCAATATTACGAGTGAAAATATTTGAAAACTTTTTTGTTACCTTATGCAAGACATAACGGCAAAACGAATTTCTTGGAATCGGCGAAAAGATTTGTGAACTTGGACGTGGTCCGCAGTTTTACGAGCCATGCGCAACAAATGAATAACACAGGCCCTTGCGTCGACCTCGCGTGCTCTCCCGGGGGATTTTTATCGCGCGGAAAAGCCGGCTCCTTGAAACCGAACGCGAGGGCCAGGGCCGCGCCGCAGAGAGTCCGGCGGTTCCGGGGCGGGGGCGGGAGCCGGGGGCGGGGGCGTCGCTTCTCTTGATCTCGCCGACGAAGCCCGGAACGACCCCCCGATGAGAGCTCTGCAATCGCGGCGCGCGGTCGGTCTCTTTCCGGTCACGTGGCCGCCTAATCTCCAGGTAACGAGACCAGCTCCTCTGCCCCGTGCACTCCCCCCCCGACCCACCGCTTTTCCGCTTCCGCCCCGCAACGCCAGGGCGCGTGTCCTCCCTTTCCCTCTCCCTCGCCACCCTCGCCCCCTATTAGCCTCTTCTCTCGTTGTCCCATTCGCTCACTCTCTCTTTCCCTCATTTCTTTCGCCTTTTCTCTCTACCTTGTCACTAGAATTACGATCTGCATCTCATCTCATCGCCATTCCTTATTTCTTTCCACGCTCCCTTGTTAATTGATTGGATTAATTAATGCTTTATTTTACGTGGCGAGACTCAGGCCATGAGGCCTGCTCTTCCGTCTGACCACGCAAATTTTGCTACGCTCCTTTCACCAACTAGCAGAGAAACGAGGTATTTCTTGGGCGACGAAACAGGCGATTTGAATTTAGCTCAGAGACATCATTTAGGCTTGAGGATCTTTTACACGCAAGTAAATCTACTAACATGGGACAGCCGGCTTTACTTCCCCTCCGAAGGAAGGCGTACGAAGAATTTTTTCGCCCTTAGAAATCCAAGGCTTCGATCGGGTTTGAACTTAGGTACAACAGTCCGATACGCTAACCGTTACACCATCGCCGCGCGCAGGTGATGTCACTGTAGTGCCTCTGACCGAAGGTCCTAGGGTTCGAGTTCCATTGATGGCAGGGTATTTGACACTAACTAGAGAGCAATGTCGAATTCAGCCGCTCTCTGAAGGAGAATACTAAAGGTCGACTGCTAGAATCGATAAGTTTCTGTGGTTTCTCCGATCGACACCAAGCTAATGCCGGAGCGGTACACTAACAAACGGGCCACGGACGCATTCGATCTTTCCTTCCTCTTACTTGTTTTATCCTCTATCCTCACTCACACACACTCACACTTACATGCACTACGCTACAAAACAAGTGGGAATAGCACTTGTTCAAACTCAGAGCTTGTCCTTGTTGAGGCGATGGGAGATACCTGCTTAGGAAAAACCCAGCTAGACGAAGGTAGGTCGGCGCCGGATCTTGGCTTCTCTTTAGGCGAGGATCACCGCCACCTCCCGCAATGACCTCAATGACCGCAATGACCACAATGACCACTAATGACCTTAGCAGTTGACGTGCTCGGAAACACGAATCAATCAATGGATCCGAACCCTTGCTCGTTCTTTTTTTATTTTTATTTTCCTCCCCCAGCATTCTGTATCTTCTATTGTTTCTCACCGTCCTGCGTTCTGAATTAGGTTTAGTACTGTAATTGTCCCATTCCATTTTCTCTCTCACTCTCTCGCTCGTTCATTTCTCTTGCTTTGCGCAACAAAGCCTTTGTTTCCCCGTGTGGTCCATTCTAGCCTCCCGTGTTTCTCTTTATTCTCAACACTAGATATCTAACTCTGTCATCCTCCGCACCCTCTTTTCCTCGTCTCTAATTGCTTTAGCTCATTTGCTTCTCAGTTTCCTTCATATGTCCGTATATGTATTTGTTTTCTCCTCCTTCCCAGTAAAACAATAACCTTCCTTTGCCTCTCAACATCCTCCTTTCTACCCGTTCATCTCTATTCTCATTGTCCCACATCGTTCCGTCGTTTTCCCGTTTGTTCCTCTTTCTTTCCACCTCCTCCCCCACCCCCACCCCTACCTCCCCTTCCTGCGGCCGACTTGGCAGGTGGTCAAACCATTGACACGGAAGGAAGCCGCGGGGCGCTGCCAAAAGAGGAAGTTATAAAACACAAAAAGGCGCAAAAAGAGACGAATGAAAGTACAGAGTGCAGTGAGCTGAATTGGTAGAAACTATTTGCTGCAATCCAAATTTATATATTGCAGCTATTAAGTGAATAGATATCCGCTATTCTAATGCACTTAAGTTTTAGTTTCTCGGTCTGTATTCAGGGGGCCGGATATCCCTCATGGCAAATGATGCCTCAAATTAGGATTACGCTGTTCCGAAGGAAGTGTGATGCAGTACTTTTTTATGTGTTTTTTCTGTGGAATTTGTTTTTCTTCTCGTCTTTTGAAAATGTTCATTGTAAGATACGTACAGTTATAATATTTTTACACAAAAGTGTTTAATATCTTTCTAAACAACAAATAGGTGTACGATATCCAAAATGCAGAATTTTCAAGAATTCAAGGCCACAGAACAAGAAAAAATAGTTTCGTATTACACTCTTCGGCTTATTTTGAAATTGAATGGCTTAGATACGGAGTCTTACGCCGCACTTTTGCAAACATTTATACATATTTTTTTTCGGTCTTCATTCTTGAAGTTTGCGTTTCTGTTGGTCAGACGTGTCAAAATGGGCCCGCACGAGCTACTTTCTGGCCTGGAAAGTTCTCCTGCGGGAACAGGCAGCTTCCCTTGACTCCGTTCTTATTTCCTAGACTCCCCATTGTTTCCTTATCCAGAAAGGGATGCACGCATGCCAGCTGCCGCTATTCAAGTAAGCGCAGTGCGCGCCTGAAATATCATGCAAAATGGTTGGTTCTTGCGGAAACGTAATTGTCACTTATTTTTTTATCATAAAACCGTGAATTGAATTATGTTTATGTCAGTTATTCTGTATTACATACTTTCAAGTTTATTTTTGACTTCTGCTTACGTAACATTGAGGAAGTATTGTAATGCTGCGGGGAAAAAAAACGCGTATTTTTGCAAAAAAAAAAAAATCGCATTGCCGAGCCTTGGTAACGAAAAAGTTTATATTAAATTATTTTCCCGAGACGTGTGTAGACAGAATCAATGTTTTGCGGATTCTTGATACCGAAATATTGATTGACAGAAAAATGTCAGTCTGTATATGCATGTATTACATATTGAAGGTAAGGAATTTTCCAAAAATGTTCTAACCTTATCTTTTCAAATATTGAATTAGGTGCTTTACTCCTCGATGTTACGTATTCGAATACCATGTTACTAATTATGTTCTGCGCAGACTGAACCAAATTACAGGAACAACCTAAAAATGCTTTCAGGAAATACAGTTCGTGCACTATTTGTTACATCTTTCTCAAATACACATATAACTTGTTCTGGGTGTATTATATTTATTCTTAGAGTACGAGATTTATTCACGACTTCAAGAACCTTTTTATACAGGTTTACTGCTTATCCAATATAGGCTCATACACTAGAGGTACGGTTACAGAGACTTCCATGTGGTCGCCAAAGGTGTTAAGTCTTCGTGGACAACTGAGTGAAAATCGTAGAACTCACCTTGAATATCTCAACAAGAAACTTAGTTGTACTTTTTATTAACACTTCCCTATTCTGTTTTGCTTCGAAAATTATAGTGCAATTTCCACCATTGTGACCTTCCTTATAGTTCTCATACAGCAAGAATCTTTCTTCTCGAATAGTTTTTGTGGAAGGTTCAGAAATTTATCCGAGTTAGTATGGTTACTTGGGTGTCCTCTTTTTCTATATCTTATGTATTTCTTCAAATCTTCTCGTTCAAGTAACAAGGAGAGGACACCTGAAGGAATGTTGTGGGGTTCGTTACTTAAAATCTGACCAGGTTGCAGCTCAGAATGGGATGGATGTTGGGGTATTTTTGAGATTATTCTTAAACATTTATGCTTCTTCCCTGTTTGGTGCGTGTGAATGAGGGGGTTCATCAATGCCTTTGTGTACAAACGATATGTTCTCCAGCCATTGAGGTACTCGAGCTGTGTACTCCTTTTGCCGTAGTTTTACACTTTCCCAATATTTGTTTCATTAACTGATTTATCTTTGTAATAAATATATCTGTCTAAAATTAATTATTTTCAAATGTACCAGAAGTTTTATTTTGTGGATCCACTTTCTCTCCTCCCCGACACAAAAAATTCAAATCTAAATACGTTTCCCAGGTAATACATAATAAAATGGACGGAAATCTGTAATAATGGTATTCCGAACAATGAATTCCGAAAAATGGATTGGCAGAGTTGTTTTCGGAAAATAACTACATTTGGGAACATTCGGAACTTGTATTTCGTAAAAATATTTTCGGAAAAATGGGTGCAACCGAGAATTATAATTTCTCATAAAATATGTGCTTGCTTATACGTAGCCAAACATCCATTTTTATTTACTTTTAAGGAAAATAATATATCCAAAGTTAATAAATACAGGGGAGTTAAGTTTGTATTCCCATTTTTGTATTTTGGTTTTGGAAGTTTCCTTTCTAGAAAAAGTGGACATAACGCAGACTGACGTTAGTTATGAGCAATATACTTAGCATATTGTTTTTACGAAACGCTCATATGTCGCTCATATTGCTACGATGTCGCAAAAACACACATAAAAGCGAGAACAACAGCTGCCATTGTGATAATTAGTTCAACCATCTTGATATTCTTTTCCGAAAGTGTCGTAACAGTTGACCCTTTGTATCTTCTTCTGAGGTCAGAAGTTTAGTTATTCCTATACAGAAAAATGTTAAACGCAATATTGAATTTATTCATTTGAAGTTAAATCTTACAAAACATTGATCTTGAATCACAATCCGTTCAACTAATACTTACATTAGCCACTGTATTGTGATTCTTAAATTAAACTGAAATGCAACACAACTCAGAAAAATTTCTTGAAATTTCACGTTGCCACAGAAAATCACTTATACAAATTTCTAAGGTGTAGTTCATTTGACACAGTTCACGATAAAGTACATCAAAATAAAAGGTTTGAAGTTTCAGTTAATCATGTATTATTGTAAAGCAAAACACTGGTAAACATCGAGTTGGCATTGACACTCTATAAACATTGATTGCTAGATGCAACGTCATTGAAAACAAACTAGTGTGATGGTGATGAACTACGTATGTGATATTATTTTCTGCATATTCTTTTTTTGTTTTTGTTAACCTATATTTGTGTCTACATGCATTTTTAATCCGCTTTAACATAGGTTGGATAAGAAGTAACGAGAATATTGCTGTAATTAAATGCAGGTGATTCGGCGTGCTGCTATCTGTGGTGACAAAAGGAAGGACTGTTAGACGAGTGTGTGCAGCGAGAGTGAACTGTACTCGGTCAGCCTTCAGCGGCATGTGAATCATTGAAAATTATTGCAATAATGCAAGCACAAGCCTTATATTTACAAACGTAGACCAACGTTCGTGGCTCAAAGTTGAATTGGCATGAGGTTGGAGTAAGCAAGAATGATTTCAGGGACTGAGTAAAGCATGTGATGATGCGAGTTGCAATTTTCCACAGTCGCACGAATGTAATAGCGTTAAGATTAGGCAGAGATGATGTAAATGATAACCCCCGAACAGGACGAGTACACGTGGAGAACTCTTGCACCACTGGCAATGGGAGATTGTGGAATATCGACCTTACTCTCTCGATACGAGCCCCCGCTGTTATGATTTCTTCAGCAAAATCTTCTGCGAAGAACCCGGTACAATACCAGAGACGAAATGTTTCATGCTACAGGACGGTCAATATGGCACATTACAGAAATGGACGGGCAGATGGTGCACAACATCTTCCTAAATTTGGCAAACAGTCATTAATAACGCAGGTGATTATATTGGTGTTATTGGAAAAACCTCGCTCAATGAAGACATTTCAGAGAGAAAAAAAAAACATTTTTCATTACTTTTTATCTAACCCTAATATATCTCTGCATCACTATAGGCGTATTGTGCTAATAATACGACACACAATCTATGAGTGATTGTGATTTCTAGATTGACAGGTAGGAAGTTGATGCATCTCCATACTATTCTTCAGTATGCCCAGTTTGCTAGTACAATCAGTTACTGGAGAGGAAGCTTATTTTCTTTTAGACTATTATTGCTATTTTCTTTTAATCTCTATGCAGGGAAGAGGTAACAAGTATTTGTTATTTCACCATGTTAATCGAAATGTATATTTGGATTAATAAATGAGAGATATATTGTGAGAATTCCGTGTTAATATTACTTTCAATAAAAGTAGTTATTCCTATTGACAGTATTTAAAATACAAAAAATGTAAAATGCATTACTTCTTCTAAGTTAAATAATACAGTATAACGTTTTGTTTCATGTAACATTCCATAAATAATTTGTTACAAGTTGCATTTAAAAGAAATTAATTTAGATTTGAGTCGTGTAATTTTTAAAACTATTTAAAAAAATATAGTAGAATCAAATGCAGCTTGTTTCTAATTGCCCCACAATTTGAATCGCGCGGGTACAATATTGAATCTATGTGGAGAACCGAATGAACGGCGAACGCAAGATGGCGCGAGACCAAAAAGCAGTGCCAGGGTAAGGAAACTTGGCGGTCAAAACGGGGTAATAATTTTTGCGCCATCTACAACAGATCCGTAGTGAGCCGAACTAAACGTGTGACGTCATGCAATTCAAAAAGCTGGCAATGTAGGCGGTGTTTGTTTTTCGTTACGTGCAGGCTGCAAGCAGGTAGGTGCTCTTTTTTATCGAATTTTTCAGCATTTTGTTAGTATGTAGAATGTCATGTATTGTAAATAGAGTGAATTGTGTCGCGATATTTATTTGCCATGTCTAAAACTTTGTTTTCAGTATTTTGGAAGATGAAATTAAGAAAACTGGTGCTAGACAAGTACATTGCTAGGATTTTCGCCCACCAGCAGTGGAGGTATTTATAATTCATTTGGAATCTTGTTGCATAATTGTAAATGATTATTTCTTTAGTGAACATTTACACCATGCAGAATATTCTTAAAAATCCGTAAATCCATGTAGTATAACCTAACCTGTATATGTCATGTATTCTGTTCTATTTGTTTAAAAGTATAGTAATTATATTATTTCGTATGGTATTGGACACGTTTTGTAATATGTCCATTGTATATCCATATATCCATTGTTTGCAATACCCTGGTATTCAAAATGTCTCATTTTCAAATATATATAATTCATTATTGTTTGCATTTTTAGAATAGGTACACTCTCATTAGTGTATGATGAAAATGTAATTAATTTTATTTTCTTACGTGTAAGAGTTACGTTTCCATTCTGGAGCTGATCTTCGAGTTGCAGTATGATAACTGGCAAGATATAAACGAATTTGACTTCACTGACATTAGAAGATGGAATTGTATCAACAGTGTTTCCTACAAGCCCAGCCCTCTTGTCTTCGCAAAGAACATTTCAAGAAAATCTTATTACAAAGTGTGCCAGTGAAATCTTTTTTTCCCTTGATGCTGCAAGTGCTACTAGTCTCGATGATATTGTAGACAAATATATTATTTGTCTACGATTTATATATATATATATTTATATATATAATTATATATTATATATATATTATATTTATATATTTATATATATATATATATATATATATATATATATATCAAATAATAATTGCCTTGTTTAGAAAAACTTGCCTAACAAGCACTGGAAATATATTAATAAATAATCAAAACAATTTTGAATGTGAACAATTAAAAAACTTTTGTTTTGGAATGTGTAATAAAAGAATTGTGTGTGTAATAAATAATATACTCTGAATATCTAAAGTTTATTTTAAAAATTTAAAAATATTAAGATAGGTATAATACTTTTTTGGATATTTTACATACTTCAGTGCTACAAAAAGTTAATATATTACAGATGATTTTTAATTAAATGTAGCCAAATTTGAATTGGTAAATGAATCATCTGAACAATAAATCCTGTAATAATACTATTGATAGTTAAAATCTAATCCAATTTTTCTACATATACCGTCAAAATTATGTCATCCGTAACAATTCAGTATTGTTCTGCCCATGTGTAGATTTCAATGAGGGTAGTTTGTGTGTGGACTTTGTGGAAATATTGTCATGATGTGCAGTAACCAATCAGATAGCTATAGAAAATGAAAAATCTTGTATTGCAGCCTAAACAGAAGAAATCTGTGCCAATTGTTTATTTTAAAGTTAAGATTGCCTAAAACTTGGGAGAAACAGGCCAAATTAAAATTGTTATATCTTCCACAAATTTTCATTTCATAAAAGATGATTTTTGTAAACAATACAAATTCTCTCTTTAATTCCAGAACACTAAGCATATTTACTGGAATATTATTACTAACTACAAGACAAACCACTTGCCAAACATAAAACTAGCATAATTGATACATTTGTTTCATTTTCCTTGGTTTTCAAAGATTTACCCAAAATACTCACTGAACCAATGATTGATATTGTATTAAAATTACAATTCTATTTTTGGCTAAAAATGTCAATGTTTTTCAATCAAATGATAAATCATTGATTTTTTTAAATTTAAGTTAATATTTATTTATTGTAAAATTTGAAAAAATTAGTTATAGAGATGAAGACGTAAATCAATTACACAGTTTATACAAAGAATATCAAATTTCTTACAAACTTTTTCACATAATTGAACAATTTCGAGAAAAAATACAATGTAATGTACATTAAAATGAGTATGCTTATAAAATGAATAAGCAATTTGTAGTAGTTATTTACTAATGGACGTGGATGATATAATAGTTTTTATCCCGCATTTCATTGTCTGTATGTAATAGCAAATTTAGGAACAATTCACACACAGAGCTAGTTTCAAGAAAAACGCGTTAAATCTTCAAACATATTTGTAATTCTAGATTTGGAATAAATGTTTGCTAATGCCACATAAAGGATAACATTTTAGAGAAGATGAGCATTAATAAAAATTGAATTTTATTGATACTCACTTAAGAATAAAATTAATATTGTTAAAACTAATAAAACGGTAGTTAATCTTACTAATTTTAATAATATTAACCTTTTCCCTTGTGTATATTGATAAAATACCATTTAAGTGGAAGGAACTGGACAACTATTCAATAGAATTTAATATTTCAAAAACTGTCTAATATTGTTGTAAGTTTTTTTATGAAATCAGTTGTTTTCAACAGTAAGAGGTTTGTTTGATTCAGGTAATATTACAGAAAATATGGTAAACTTTTTTTGGACGAAGAATGCCTTTTTTCTGAACCATGCTAACAGGTGTTGCCACAAGCTTATTCGATAATGTGAACACATGAGAAGTGATGAAATTATAAGTACTCAAATTTAAAGATTTTGTGGGTTAGAGCAGTATTGCACCAGACCCCTCAAATGTATAGTATCTATGTGAAAAAAAACAACTAAAATAAACAATAAGGAAATGATCAATTTAAAACTTCATGTTTTCACTTTTTTCTGCTTTTAAAGTAATTAAGGATAAATAAATCACTTTAAAATTTTGGTTTTAAGTAAAAACATCTAATACAATATTTTAAAATATTATTTAAATCAAGTTAATCTGATTCATAAGAAAAGCAGATAATACTCTTGGATATTCTCTACACGCACCACAATTAATTCGCACAACCTTACTTTGAAAATGCGCGCCAAAACGCAACAGCTGCGCTATCTGCACCAGGCCCGTGACTGAGGAAACAAACTTAGTCCCCCGCCTTTTAACATTGAGTGAACTGGCCCTGGGCAGTGCGTCTACGGTCACGAGAGGAGACGGCACGAGTGGTGAACGTAAGAGAAACCGTGAAATCACCCAGGTGGAAGTCCAAGTTCATCATGCTGGGAACAATAAACTAAGAACAATGAAAAACATTGTAAGTTAATAGTGAAGTGTCACATGATGTAATTAACAGCGAATTAAGTAAACAATTGAACAACATTAAGGAAATTAATGGACGTACACTTGGACACGTGCGTATTAAGGTGAATACGGGAAAAGTAGACTTGGTGAGCTGCAACAGTGCAAATAGTTAATAGAATCTGAATTACCGGAGCTAGTGAAAGAAGACAGATCTGCGGGGCAATTTCATAACCAAAATTAACAACACTCTAATGCATGTTACTTGAATTGCGACTAGGAAATCAAGTGTGCAGCGTAACGTAAAAACCAAATACGAATACTGTGAATAAAAACGACTGGTGCAAGTGTTTTGCTGCGTGCAAGTGATAGTTTTGAAGACAAGCGAAACTTGCTGTAAGTGGAGTGATCGCTGCGAAAGCGGCGAACCTCCATTGCTGCTGTCGAGACCCATCGGCTGGCGTGGAAACGCTGCGGGCAGCCGGGAGAGGACGCAAGCAACTTGGACAAGGTCACGAGGCGGCGATGCAGACACGTCACGGCACGTTTCCCCAGAATGGTATCAGCAGCCGGCGGGCGTGAAGTAATTAACGGACGACAAAACTGTAAGTCTGTTCATAAGTCTAATTCATTTGTTTCAAGTTGATCGGGAGAAGCGAGTGGAAGGTATTACTCGCGCAACTTTTCTTGAACGATGGATTGAAGAAATGCGGGTAGAGTGGGGGTATTAGTTAAGTAATCAGCCACTAGATTTTATGAAGCAATGCCGATCTCTGGAGAATCAGTCATGCCTCCAAACTTTCTCAATAATTTGCGTTCTTTCTCACGAATTTAACTATCTCATGTGAGAGATCTTCACCTGCTTCGGTCATTTCTTTAGATGTTTTGGAGAAAATCACGGAAAATAGTTTCTATTTTGCACTAGTGAAGATGTGTTTTGAGTGTTGTCATCAGTGCACGTCGTGAGCTTTTATCTTCAACTGTTTATTGTGTCAGAAGGGGGAAGCAAGGTCATCGTTGAACGAAAAGAAGTTGCGCGAGTAATATAAAACTCGCTGGAGTGTAATAAGTCGTATTGTCTGTAGTACAGTTAAGTGTGGATTATAACTGAGGAGGGAGGTAAAAAAAATCCAAGAGATGCACAACTCACACGTGACTAGTTAAGTAGGTTTATTAGTTATCCATGGGATCAGCATTCTTTGATTACTGGTCAGGGAGCTCTCGCTAAGAAACTAAACAGAACTGAGAAAATTAATGAATAATAATTTTGAGGAATAATTTTAAACTTTTAACTTTCATGGTGTTCTTAATCCATAATTTAATGGTCAGTACATATTCAGTGTTTTACTTGTTCATGTTATATTTTCTCCATATTACAATCGATCTTGTGTCCTAACTGCATTTGGGAGTATGTAAGTTCGCAAGCAATGTTTGTTTGTTGCTTCAAATGTTGGTGGTAGGCACGCCAGTTGAATTTGAATTTCACTAGGTCTGTGGAAAACAGGTCGAATCGCAATTTAGCTAAAGTATCTTGTGTTCTACCTCCATAGAAGGTTGTTAGAAATCGTACAGAAGCTTCCGTAATAGCTATAGCTAGAGTGTCAGGCTCGAAGAAATGTTTGATTTCGTCTAGAAGTCATTTTGGCCAACAGCTTGGCCATCTTAAAGAGAACTAACGTTGTTACATCTACTTGTGACTGGGAGAAATAGGTGTGCCTTTTGTCTGCCAGCTTGAAGCTGTAGGGACCAAATACTTTCGATGGAGTCGTTTTTCTTCCAGGTTTTGAGAAATATGTTTGCTAAAGCTAGTTAATTGAGCGTGATGAGAAGGTCCGTTTCCTCAGAAATGACCACAATTTTGTTGTGATCCGGTGATACCTCAAGGGCAATGGCAACAATCAGATGGGATGCGTCTTCATTATTAGCTAAGGAGACGCTCTTTATTTTTGTCGTTGGAAAGGAATTTGCTTCTGAGTTAAGGTCACCAACATTAACTCGGTAAAGTTGACATCGTACGTAAGTGTGCATTTTGTTTAGGTATATTTTGGTTTTGTTTAGGTTTGCACTTGGTTTTGCACGTTAAGTGTGTATTTTGCTTCGGCAGAGGCGGTTAGCAGATTTGATGCAATTGATGAGCAGGTCTTTTGGGTAGCCTTCAGACATGGCACTTATCGCATTTCGGTTGTAGTGTCTGTTTAGATAATCAACGTATTTTGTTAGGATTAATCGGAATGTTTCACCAATCTCCCACGCAACCCGATGGGGAAGAAATCCACCTCCGATGACAAGAGCCGTTCCTTCCCGGTTTTCCTCATTCAGTGGTGAGAACAAGTCATAACTGACTTGGGAGTCATTCACATTCCAACTGCGTCAGAGGGAGGGGATAGGGTGCCATATTATAATGGAAGAATTTCTTACGCTGTTCATCCGATCTTTTGTGGAGTGCGATTCGGTGGAATATGGTTTCAGGGTTGGCTGACGCATCCTCCCTATCAATGGTCACCATAGATTTGAATCCTTGAATACACATTGCTTTTTCGGACAAACGTGATGTCAAAGGTTTGACCATCCAGGACGAGCAAAAACAATGAACCTCACTAATGAATGGATCTCATAATTTTCTATAAGAAACAATGTTGTAATATTATATTTTTATGTATTCAACAATTTCAATGTTTGATAGTATTACTATACGAGTGTGAACTAAATTCAAGGCTAGTACAATGGAGTGCGATACTACTGTGCTTAATGTAGTGTTAATAATACTTATTGAAAAACTGCAGTTTAAAGTCTAAATTGATGATGAGAAATGATCCAACTTTAAGTTGATCTACATGAAAAATAATCGTCCAAAAATCACTTTTGTTCTCATTAAACGCAAGAGTATATTCTTCTAAAACTTTAGTATGGGCCACTTTATTTATAGATGTGCTAGTTTAGATGATATTATCAAAAAGCAGAAGATAAAAACTAAATTTTTCATAATGTAAAATTTATCAAACTTCATGAGCACTATTATAAGAAGAGGTGCTCAAAAAATATACGTCTGGTCTCATTCAATGCACAAGTTAATGCCCTACAACTCTTAATAGGACCATGTTTTTATTATTGTAGTTCCTTTTCGAGATATAGTGTATAACCCCAAAACTACTTCTTTTAGGAATACATTCTTCCTTCCCCCACCACTCAAACACAACTCCGCCAGGGGAAAAAACAAGCATTGCCATATTTGACCGCAAATGAAGCCATTAAAACAATAATACCTAGCAATTATTTCTTATTCGTCTACTTTTGAGGTTTTATTCTATTGGACTATACAGACATGGGAAGCAAAGATCTAGAAGGTAGTGACCTATGTAAACAGCAGATCTCCCGACGAAATTGTCATCCTTAAGCTAGCAAGTCTGGTTAGCATTTACTACTAAAATCTACTACTCACGCATATACGGTATATTGAGACACCTGAAAAGAGAAAAAAAATGATTTAGATTAGAAATTCTTCTCTTTAATTTCTCCAGGGTGACTTTTTGACCGTCTTTATGTTAACTCCAAATACGATTGTCACTGAATGATTTTTCCGTGGATACGGTCAAGAAAAAAAGTAATTTCTTTGTAATACTTGAACACAGAAGATAACCGTAGTAGAAAATCATGTTGATTATTACTGAAGAGAGTGATTGAACGACGATTATGTGCGAATATTTAGTGTGATATTAGATGAAATAGTGAACGCATTGCACAGATTCAAAATAATTTATCATGGTTGTGTTAGAAGAATCTACGTTATTTCCGTTATTTGAAAACATACGAAATTATGACTTTTTTTAATTTGAATTCTCTTACGTTTGGAGTCAAGTAGTAGAACACCGTGCTGTTTTTCCATCGAGCGCCCAGCCGATTCATATTTGCACAGATGATGATCGCATCGGGGTCGAATCATCTTTCTGCCTCAATTTCTCATATTAAAGAAACTGAGTGACTGACCAACTGAAAGACAAAACTGATGCAGGTAGACGCATCAAATTGGACGACAGGAATTGCGATGTAGTATGTAGTCACGAGAAACTATTATTGTTTAATTGTTTTTTTGTTTAATAACGTCACACATTTTTTGTTTAAACGAATTTCAAGCCATTGGAGTGGCGCAGGCGGGCGGGACATGGCCGGGGCTGGGAGATGCGGGGAACGGAAGAGCAGAGCGAGGAAAAGCTGGCGGGGAGAGGAGGAGGCGTGGAGATGTAGGGTGAGAGACGGAAGTTGGTAGGTTGATTAGTGATTCTGGCCCCGCTCCAATTGATAAGGTCACGAGTCCCGTAAGTTCAGTGCATGTTTTTATCGCGCGAGGTTGGGGTGTATACGTAAGTTTCCGCGGCTCGAATCCATACCTCTCCGCCAATCACAGCGCACCTGCCCCTCCCGAGAGCCCAGGCAGGATAGTATAAATCACCGGGCGCGTAGCGCCGCAGTGTCACTGCCCTGAGGAAGCCTGCGACATGTCAGGCGAAACGTCGGCACCCCAGCCAACGACTCGGCGTCTCCCGGAAAGCCGAGAATTCGAGGTTGGGGTGGTCTTCCCCCTCTGGATGGCAAGGTCCGGCGCCGACCTACTGTCGGCTATCGGGGATTTCCCCAACCAGGTATCTCTCACCAGGCACCGCCCCTGCCGGGACAAGCTCTAAGCTCCCGAGCGGTCTCCCGGCATGTGTGGTAGGGTAGTGAATGTAAATGTGTGTGTGTAAGTAAGAGGTAGGATAGGACAAGGAATGAAAGATCGCGCGTGGTCCTTGGACCGTTTGGTTAGGGTACTGCTCTGACATTCACCTGATATTGATAGGAGAAACTACGGAAAACTACCGATCAAAGCAGAGATGCCAATAGGGTTACAGCTCCCTTCGCGGTACCCACACCCGCCCCCACGTGCTTGTCGCTCGCATTCCTACTCCTCCCTTCCCTCCTCCCCCCCCCCGCGCAAATTTGATTGGGCAGCCCACACAGGCCGTTGGCCTCATTACAGCTCACGCAGATGCGATTCATCATTCATTTTTCATCAGTTTCATATTAGCGTGGAATTTATTAAATATTTCATTCCCGTGCCGCACGCCTGCTTCACTGCCAAGGACGAGTTGTAATTACGCTGATGTAATTGAGTTTTAAGTGTGCGATAAACTATTGATTATTACGGAAGATATTGATTTGCTACCATCGGAGTGAGGTCGCATTAATTTGATTTCCGCTTTAGAGAGATGGTTACGCGGCCCAACGCACGCTCTACCGCGTCGGTGTAAATGGCGGAGCGCGGACTTGAGACAAGCGCACCGAAACCGCATCGGGGTCCCGAGGGGGTAAAATAGCGATATGCACCGCCGACCACCTGTTCTGGCCCCCGCACCATCTCGTTTAGATGTTCGACCTAACATTCGCTTCGTGTGTTTATTTGCGCATTGCCAATTACGTGCTCCAGTCACGTTGATCTGATTGTGACGTCAATTATTAACTCGAATTTATTGCGTCATCAGTAATGAAGGCAATTTGTGGAAGGTGGATTTAGATATTCTATTGCGTTCGTGCGTACTTTTCGTTTTATTAATAACATTTGTATTGAATATCTGAACAACCATAAATCAAAAGTTGCGCTCAACCAATGAGTGCGCAAAACAAGATGTCAGAACGGGGTCTCTATTACATCGTGCCGTAAAGTAGAGAGGTAAAGCGTTCCACCATCACGCGACAGGTTTACAACGTAATTTTATACATCGATGCTCCTGTGTTCTATCACTCAAACATTATTTGGTTGTTCATTCTATCATGCCTTGGAGATAAATCTGTTGTATTTATCTTCATAAAAGTCAAATCGTAATACTGGTTCAACGCAGTGAAATTTATTTAACAAGGCTCCATTAGAATGTAAAAAGATACTGTAGAATTTTCCAGTACGATTTTCAGCCGCCATATAATAAATTATTGATATCGCTTGACCATCTAAAACTTTAAAAGATTGAAAAGGCATCAACAGTTTTTAAACAGTCGTAAAGAAATACAAAAGTCTATCACATTAACTATTTTATTATCAAGTCCTGTATAAAAACATCATATTACATTTTTAGTTACTCTCATAACGAGTTAAAGTATTGGAATTCTCTTAAAATATCGTCGCTGGCACGTCAAGTAAAGATACCTATTCTGGCCTGGAAAGGTGAAGTCGCTAAGGTTGAAGAGCCGTAGTTGCCTCGGCGTGAAGGGTCACTTGTTCGAATCCCACTTCGGGCATGGATGTTTGTGTGTGTGTTCAAGTTGTCCCTACATGTTGTTCCTGCAGTTCCCCTACAGTTGAATCAATCCCAGGGGTCGCCAAGTTACTAAAGGCTCACTGAAAAAAAAAACTAGGTTAAAATAAATTATTCCGTTTTCGCGTGTAATTTAATCGAAAAACTGTCTATTCATAAACCGCGTGTCCATATGTAATTCACTCCGAACTGATTAATAATGAAATAAGTTCTTCTTATGACACGTACTCTTTAAAGAACTTTGAAAAATACCTGTCCAAATTAAATATTGATTTTTATTTTAAATTTTTAAATTTAATTTTTAATTTTAATTTTTAAATTATGGGGAGAAGAACAATCTCTGCACGCTTCTTTGCGCTCTGGAATCATTGCGCTAACTCATACACATTAAGTTGAATTATGAACACAGGTAGGCGCGAGCGTTTTTTTTTGTTTGTTTTTTGTTGTTTTTTGTGGCAAGAATTGATAAGTAAATATTTACTCCCGTGTAATAAAAACTATTTGCAAAATAAATCGGCTACATATTTTGGCTATATTTTTTTTTGTTACGTGGTTTACTGCTGCCGGGCATCAATCGATTTACAGTCGAGAAAATGGAAAATGATTATCGGAATAACTATGTTTCTCGCTCAGCTCTAAAAACCGTGCACACTTAGTGAAGCTACATATAGAAACAAAAGAAAGAGTCGCCTTGGTATTTGCTCAAAGGATCAGGGAAACTGAATGGAAAACTAGATTAAGTGCGGAGGAGATAAGGTTTCAAATAATTTTCAACCTGATCAGATCCCGTGTGAACTCAACAAGGGAACCATCGAAGTAACGCGGAAATATGACTGAGATCGTTGTTTTGACTATTCAGTGAAATCCTAGTTGGTAGCGTTGAGCGTCCACGTAGTGCAAATTCGAAATTATCCAACAATTCAGCCGACGTCGGGGGTAGAACGTTTCCGAAGCATGGACATTAGACACAAACAACGATATAATAATAACGATAATAATAACGATAATAATAATAATAATAATAATAATAATAATAATAATAATAATAATGTATATAGATGTAAGTTTCATGTAGGTTTGGACCATATAGGATCAATCTTAATTTCAGTAATATTAATAATAATAATAATGATAATGATAATAATAATAATAAAAATTAATGTAAATAGCACACTATATACTAGATATACAGTAATTCTTTATTTCACAATGCTTTCCCAAATGTAGACTTACAATCAGTACACAAGTCCTTTCTACTGAATAACTATGGTATAACATTATATAGTACTCTTCATTTAATAATTTTGTATTTTTAACTTATAATAATTATATCGATGCACTAAGATTCTCTTTCATCGTATGTGTAAATTCTGAGCTGGTTTCTTGCTTTGATTCAGAACAGAAAATAAGTTTTTCGCTCTGCCTGACGTAAATAGTTATTTTGCTGATTTTTGGCATTAAATATGTCCGTTTTAACTTACTGGCAACCCTGCGGAGCGATAGTTATACGAATTAAACTTCCTAACTAGACGTAACAGCGTTTTGTAGTGCGTTATTCCGTTTATCCTGCGAGTTTTGGCGGTTAATGCGCTCAATTTATCTATTAACCGGAACAATATAATTATTGTGATCAATTCCCGAGTTCCATTAGCCTGTAACGGTCGAGTGCCTGCATTCGTTCCGATATGAACAGGCCCTCGCTTGGGTGACGTTTACAAGCGTGAGTCCCAAACCACGCATCGCGCGTGAGATTACGTGCTTCACGGGCCCATCTTCCTCTGTTCCCGCTTACACTGGACCGTCGAAATCTCCCCAGGCGATTGTCTGCATTGCAATTCAAAATGCAGTTGTGTAACTTGTAATCGAACTCTGAATGGAAGAATACCGATTCAAGACATTTTTTGAAGTCGTAATATTGTCTTTGCTAGAGTTTTGTTGTTATGTTATCTTTCGATCATGATTTTCGAATGTCTTCCTTTAAGAGTGTACGTGATAATTTGCTTTTGGAAAGATGTAACATCATCGAATAATTTTATCATTAAAAGTTAATTTGGACAGGAGCAGTGGTTTGCTAAAAATAAAAGTTTCATGAAATGTTTTTACAAATAAAATTTATTTTTGTTTATTTTGATATGGTAACTAACTTGTACAAAATAAAAAATAAAACTACGAATGTTTAAAATAGTTAGTTCGGATACAAATATACTGCTATTTTATTGTCTCATAAATAGTTTCATATGCACTCAAAATATGATGTTCATGAAATTTGCCTTGATTTAAATGACTTTACTGTTTTTTGTAATTTTAGTAAATTGCAATTTTGAACTTAAGTTACACTTAAGAAAAATGATCTTCGAAAAATAACATCAACCCTGGCATTTTTATTCGACATGCATTATTTATTTGATTCCTGGAATTTGAGCGAATAACATTTGTGGCTCTTCCTTATCATTATGTACTTCTCATTTACGTATAACATCCTAACAAAATATTAAAAATGGGAACACATTATATTATGTTATAAAATGAAAAACAACCTATCTGAGGTTACAAAATTTCATTTGCTATGACGACTTGTTAAATCGTATTTTGAGGTGTATCACTGCTCGAAAATTATGTACTAATTTTATCTGGAAAAATCAAGATCTGAGGGTGAAAGTAGTTGTGTACATTCTGCCAAGAAAGTTTAGTAGAGGTACGGACGGACAGACAGGCAGACGAATGGACAGATGAACTGACGGACGGACGAAACGATGGATATACTTGTATAAATGATCGCAGGTTCTTCGGTTAAAACATATTTTAAAATATTATCAGAATCCTCTTCAGGTGGCATTGTTTAGGCCATACCTTTATTTAGGTTAAATTGTTATGTATTTTGGATCAAAAAGCCCTTTTACACTCATTAATAGCTCGCTTTCTTACAGTGTGTGGTTCACAGTTTAATTCTTGAAGAGGTAGTTATCAATTTCTCGGCAGTTCTACAACAAAATAGAAAATAACTCTAATATACGGCATTTGTAATACATCAATATTGTTTTGAATGAAACATCACGAATAGAAGACGCTTACTTGCTTAAAATTAGGTCCGGTATAACTTCATTCTAAATGTCAAGCGCAAAGAATTTTCAAGTTAGCTCTTCAGCGGTCGAGTTTGGTTTTGGAGGATGCCAACGGTCGCGTTGGGTGTGGTCCACTCTCAAACTCCTTTGCACTTTGAAATATATTTTAAAAATATTAAATTGCATTTTCCATATTTGCAGAATTTTAAAGGTGTATCAAGTAATTTTTAAACATTTTCATTCTCTGGAAGCGAAAAAAATTCAAGAAAAGAACACCGAAGTGATAAGGAAATACGTATACAAGTATGTGACTGGTCTGAACAGCTAGGCGAGACCAAAGAAAATAGAAAAGTAATACGGAAAAGTATGTGCCATTCTGTAGCACCTCTAGTTTATTTCGAATTGAAAGAAAAATCAAACGTTCTGGCATGTTAGAAAAAAATAGAGTAACTCAATATTCTGATGAAAAGTAAAAAATGAACGATGAAATACATTGTAGTTGATATAAATGTTATGTACATCATTAATACGTATATCTCCGAAAACCATAGTATAAAACTAAATTAATTTTGAATTATTCAGTTAAGTTCAGTAGTTTGGACTAAATCAAAAAATGTGAGAACACGGACTATTTCTCGCATAGTTTATTGTTTCAGTTGTTTGGAGGCATTGTTTGACGCTATTTTAATCATTATTTCAATGATATATCTGCAATTTGATTACGGAATTGGAATGACGGATACCGTATACGAGTATATTACAAACAAGGATCGGTTGAAGTCGGACTGACAGTTTGTTGAAAGGTTAAATGTACTCATTGTAGTCATTGAAGTCATTGATTATTCCTTGGCTCAGCCTGTCATGGAGGTCATCTCAGAGGGAGGATTCGACAATGATTCCCCCGCAGACAGCTTGCATTGTGTGAATATCGATCAGTCGAAGAAACGTACTGAAATGAAGCTAAATATCAATATACTGTTGTCCAGAACGTAGTTATTACACAATTACATGAAAAAATATATTTATCTTCTTAATGATTGTTTTTTGAGACATTCTTATTAGCTAATTTCAAGAACACTTTAATGTATTCAGTTTTAAAACTAAAAGTTCAAAATATTTGTTCTAACTTCGTCGACATTGTCTTGTAAAGCGCGATGCTATTCAAGAACCTGTTTTTGCAGAAAACTCTCAACATAAAAACATGGCATTTCGAGGGGTAATGGGCCGAGCAAGATTTTATTGTGAGACTCGACAAAGAAGGGGGAACACACACCAAAAAAGTCATTGGAATCTCGGCTCAGTGTACTCACGAAACAAACTGTACCCCTCGGCGGGTGATGTCACCCGCCGCTGGCAAGCAATTCCCCGGGAGCCCAGGGAGTTCCTTCCCGACAATCAACTGCATCGACATCATATAGGTGTTGTGGTGTGTTATCGTTGGCATTTTTCATGAAATAATTATAGACGTTGTCATTGCCAACAATAGGATTACTTAAGCCCCTTGGCTCGCCCGACCCCGCGTAGTCGTTTTGTGGCTTCCATCCAGCAGGTAAGGAATGGCTCAACTTACATTTCTATGTTTTCTGTTTAAAAATTTTACGTGTCCTATATCTATTCCATTCGCTTTTCTTTAGTATTAATGACTTACCCCCCCAACTTTTTTCTTTCTTCCAGTTTCTAAAATGTTAAATTTATTTCCAAAAAATTTGTAAATTATTTGTAACCTTTATCATAATCTTGTTGTAATATTTTTGTTTTTTCTCCTTGTATCAGACAACTGATGATGATGGCTAAGGCATCGAAAGCTGCTATTATATTAAATCCTATTGTTGGCAATGACAACGTCTATAATTATTTCATGCATCGACATCAGCCTTCATCGGCGCTTCCGGAACCCGCGCCTGCCGCCGGCGGCCATGCTGTGCATTGCCTCACTGACACACCATTCGCGATCGGGGTCGTTTGCACTGGTCCGAGCCCCCATGGGACGTGCGCAGCAGGCGGCGACATGATGCGCGGGGAAACCTAATGGTCCGTTGGGTCATAACCGCTGAACAACAACTTTTTTTGTGTAGCAATTGAGCCCATATGGTCAAACGGGTTTCTTACTTTTCTGAAGACCTACCTGCATTAAATTGCATTTTGCGTTCGTTAAACATTTTGTCAAAAAAATAGTTACCTGTTATATAAAATTCAAGAATTACTTTTTTTATTTCCTAGATCATTTTTCTGACTCGCAAGTCTTTAATGAAAATAATTATCTGATGTAATTAATAAATTGATCTTTTTCATAAATTTATTTTATTTCCGATTACAGGGGAAGTCTGGAATTTCGTTAAAAGGCCGATATATGAACCAAAAATGAAGGACAATTTTTTCGAGACTATTTACCTAAAAAAGCACACTTAACAAAAGTTTTGCTACTACAATGCGCGGTTGGTAGACTCGCACTCACAACAATAAATACTGAAATAATTGTAAACGTTGTCATTGCCAACAAAAGTATTTAATATAATAGCAGCTTTCGATGGCTTAGCCATCATCATCAGTTGTCTGCTGGATGGAAGCCACGAAAACAACGACTAGGTAGTCGTTTTGTGGCTTCCATCCAGCAGACAACTGATTTTTTTATTTTATTAATTTATTTATTTGATTATTTTGTACATAGTTCAGTATTTTAAATAACTCTACATATGTATTGATGACTTAAAGCTTAACTTATCCTATCCTTATCCTAACTTAATACTACTACAGAGGTTGAGGGGACCATATTGGCACCTCATAAGAATTATTCCAGATCTGAGAACAATTTACAAAATATGTGGAATGGGTATTTATTTTTTATGCGAGTGGGAAGGATGGGGTTTTTGCAAAGTTTGAATGAAGAAAGTGTTTGGATATGGTGTAAATTTGAGAAGAAATTGTGGGATAGGTAGGTGATGTGGTGCATGATGAGATCGAGGTTGAATTCATTATGTAATTGATGGTTTGAAATGAACCAGGGTGCATTAGTGATTGTGCGGAGGAATTGGTTCTGGACTATTTGGATTTTGTTGATGTTTGTATCAGACAACTGATGATGATGGCTAAGCCATCGAAAGCCGCTATTATATTAAATACTTTTGTTGGCAATGACAACGTTTACAATTATTTCATGAAAAATGCCAACGATAACGCACCACAACACCTATACAATAAATACTACTCATCAATTTTCTAAATTACTTCTGTTTTGTCTATTGAATTGTTTACATTATTTCGCAATGTAAGGAAAATGAGATACACTAAAATAAAAACAGTTAAGATGATAATTAATCGTCTCTCTTCTTCCAGAAGTACCAGCAGCAAAAGCTATTGCGGCTATTTGAATGTGGCAATTGACAAAAGATGCTTTTTAAAGCTATTCTGAATCTAAAAGGCAATGTAAGGTTTCTGCTCCATATATAAATACTATAAGAAGTATTTTTACCGTTTTGAATATAACGTGAGCACACGTTTATTCATGCTCCAATTTTCAGAATTCTAGTGTGTGTAGTACAGTTTCTACAAACTTGTAGAGTGTGTAAAGAATAATCACATTTTCCCAATGAACACGTAGTGGGAAATTTCATTTAACGACATTACATATGTAATGATTTTTAAGCATTTCCTTTTGCAGAAATGTTCTTCCGGTCGAGTTCTGACGGAATTCAAAAATATTTGATGCACCTGAAACACATTTGTGTATACACGGTTGTTTAAAATCGTAATAAATCCACTCTATATAATTTCCCATTATATTTGTATGTTCATAGACAAAATGTTATCAGTTTCGATCCCGCTACAAGGCCTAGAAGTTTGCAGCATCTATTCTGCGATACCTGCACATATTTCACGTAAGGAATCGTTGGTGGAACACGTAAACTCCCAACTTGCATCGCCTGCAGGCTGCAGCGCTCCATACGGTGTACTGGAATTCACCAGAAGCGGCTGAAGAGCGGTAGTACATGACACGCAGCTCCATGCGATTCCTGGCTTTGGAGGACGTGCTGCAGCAAATGCCACTTTATCAATGTAACTCTACATCTACTTGGAAGAACACAACCAAGGCGGGACTTATCTCTCGAGGCTAGGCAAAAACGTCCGTCTTTCGGGGTTGTCTCGGCGTCGATTCTTGGGGCTGTACATCGGTCAGTAATTGTCACAAAATTGATGCCCTATGCCCACAGCATAATCGAGCTCAAATAGGGTTCCACAATAGGTTCAACAATGCTGGGAAAGCTTAACGATAAACGCTCTGCGACAGCTGATCGTTATGACGAGGTCACAGATGACCATTCAAATTTTATCCAATACGCAATGAAATGTTTCTTTCGACGCCTCTGAGCTGTGACTATGGTACAACAATGTGAATAAAAAAACGAAATTAACGAGTAATATTTTGACCATCATCTTACAAAAATTATAGAAGAATAAATTATTTTATCTGTAAGTTTTATACTTCTATTCGTGAATGATTTCAGTTGTCCTGAAAGACAGAGGTAATAGAAAATAAATAAAACGTGCGTGACGAACAGTAGGAATTGAAATACGAAATCCGTGGAGTGGCGAATACGCAGTGTGTGTGGAGCCCCGAAACGTGAGCAGACTGCTGTATTCCACCAGCGGAGAATTCCGCAGAGCGGGCCTGCGTGCGCCGTGGCGCGTGGGAGGGGGGTCGGCGGTCGAGAGGGCGGCGGCGGCGGCGGCGGCGGCGGCGGCGGTGCGCGCCGGGGCCGCTCGGGTGTTGATCCCCTTGTTCGCCGCGGCGCCAGCTTCGAACACGTTGCGGTCTACGGCGGGGACGACGCGGGCGCGAGGGGAGACGGGAGGGGGGTGCGGGGCGGTAGGACACAGGGGAGGCGGCGAAGCTCGAAGATTCCCGCAGTTGCGAAGTTGCTGCAGCAGCAGGACCAGTAGCGACCAGCGGAGGCGGTGGCGGTAGCGCGTACACCTGGCACAGTATTAATTACACGGGAACCTGCTGACGACCCGGCGGACTTGCTGCCTCCCGGTCGACCCGCTCGCCTGGCCGCCCACGCCGCCGCCCTCGCCGCCGCCCTCGCCGCCGCCCTCGCCGCCGCCCTCGCCGCCGCCCTCGCCGCCGCCCTCGCCGCCGCCCTCGCCGCCGCCCTCGCCGCCGCCCTCGCCGCCGCCCTCGCCGCCGCCCTCGCCGCCGCCCTCGCCGCCGCCCTCGCCACCGCCCTCGCCACCGCCAGCGCCACCACCGCCACCACCACCGCCACCGCTCCCACCCCCGTATCCACCTTCGCCCCAGCCACCGCCACCACCCCCACCCCCGCCCAGGCCCCCGCCCAGGCCCCCGCCCAGACCCCCGCCCAGGCCCCCGCCCCTACTACCGCCCCTGCCCCAGCCCCACAACCGCCCCCGCCGCCGCCCATCGTCCCCACCCCTGGCCCCCGCTTCCGCCCCGCCCCCGGCTGAGCCTCCGCCCTTGCCGCCGCCCCCACCGCCGCCATCACCACCGGCACCACCGCCACCACCGCCCCCGCCGCCCCCACTACCACCGCCATCACCGCTACCGCCGCCTCTGCCGCCCCCGCCGCGGCTGCGCGTGACCCGGTGAGACACCGCCGCAACTGCGTAATGCTGAGCGAGGGCGCTTCCTTCGGCGTTGACGCGCGCGGGGCGCACCCTGGGCTGTCGCGAACAGCGCGCGCCCTTCGCGCGAGGCCTGGCGCGCGCGCCCAACTCCCAGCGCGAATCCTCCGAGCGCCCAGGGAAGACCTCGTCGGAAACGGCCCGCCCTCCCGTTGCGAGCAGTTGCCGGGAAAAGGATTAGAAGCCGCTGTCGCGCAAACAATGTAGACCTTCACGGCCCGAGACACGGTGGAAATTATTGTAGATGGCCTTGATCTGTTGGAAAGTATAGATTGGAATACTGGCTCTGCAATTGTGGCAGACATTAGCGGCAGCGTTGGTGTGGATGACAATCATCTGCAAGCCGCTCTTAAAGATTCGTCCCCAGCTACCACGACACCACTGATGATTGCAATAGTTGTAGACGAAAAATCTCGTAACACGTTTTACAATAGACCATGTCACTCCATGTCGAAAAGTACTTTTAATTACTTCTCTTTGTGTCTTGCTGAAGTGATTGAATGTACACTAATGGTTTGAAAAATGAATGCCCAATTTTGAGTACTTGATAACTTGATATTAGCGTTGTATGTTACATATCGGATATAAGAATGAATTAACGAATGAGATTATAAATGTGAATTCATGAAGTTTTGTTTTATGGACTTCGCAGTGTTTCTGGTACGGATGATGTAACTAGGAGGGCTTTACGAACTCAGTGACTATCGACTTGATGACGCTACCCTTCTGTTTCGTGTTGTTGTTCACATACACGGTCAAGGGGTTTGAAAAGGGCCTTCTGAGGACGAGAGTTGAATATTTTCGAAATAAAACGTTTTACTAGATTGTTTATTTTCAATACGAGCAGTTTGCGCAAACTTAGTGCAAATTTTCAGGTTTTATGTCTGGAATTCTCTAGTTACATCTGTGAATGGGAGAATGTGTATGATCGTACATATGGAATTTTCACGCTCCGATTTGCTCCATTTCTAAGTAAGATTAGAATGAGTGTCGCGGCTTGCAAATCTCCACCCTACGTATTCATCTGCATGGACCTTACGAAGATAACAAGTGTCTACAAGAAAGATAATGAGAATTGCATGCGAAAGAAAGAATTGCGCACGGTGCATGGTCTGTATTTGCAGGTGCAGCGAGGGGAGACCAAAGCGAGGAGAAGAGACTAGAACAGACAGACCTCCTAATACGACTCCGGGTGGCGCCACAAATTCACCAACGTTAAACACTATGAATCTTCCTAACACATTTATGAATCTTGCGAATCTTGCCAAAATCGAACTCCCTATCTCCCAGTTGCGTCCTCAGTACTAATTATAGTTAACATCTATTCACATTATGTGTTATATCTGAAACTTTGTTTCATTATGAACACACTTTCTGTGCTCGTCTATGATTTTAGAACTGTATTTGGAATTTTTTCTTTATGTATCTCATCTCTAGGTCCACATAGCATTGCCAGTACACTTTAAATATTATATTAACTCTGTAGGTCTTCATTAACATTTGTTGCGTGTTCAGAATGTTTATTAGCTATGTTTGAACAGTAGCATACTGACGTATATTTGCAAGGTAGTAGCCAAACTTATTGTGTTGGACTATTTTTCAGTTAATTTTTAACTTTCAAATATGGAACGATTTACAAAGAAGTCTAAGAGATTGATATCGCAGTCTAGAATACCGTGTTTAGTCATTTTGCTTCAAAATACAGCACCATGTTATCTAGCCATTTCTCCGTGTTAGAACTTCGTCAGTTCAGAGCGCATACAGAGGCTTCTAAATGCGGCACGTGGCGGTGAAAGAGCATACGAACAGAGAAATAACACAGTCTTAGTTCCCCTTCTTTACATTTGTCCGTGGCTCCCCCAGCGAGCTCTGATCTTTGAGGCTGCGTCAGAGACACATGTCCCGCGACAGCGGGGTGACCCTCGCAGAGGCCCGCGCCGAGAGCGCCGCTAGTGCTTAGATCTATCTGGCTCTAACTTAATTTAAGTTGTCTACGGAGAATTGGTAATTAAAGCCGTCAAAGGCGAACGGAGGGGGGCGCGGCCCGCGCCGAGGCAGGGGAGGGGGCGGGGGCGGGGCGGGATGTAGATGCGATGCCGCCCACTGACTGCTGCTCCGTCGCCGCGGCCCCGCCGTCGCCACTCCGCCGCCGCCACTCCCCTGCCGCCTCCCCGCTGCCGCTTCCCCGCTGCCGCTTCCCCGCTGCCGCCTCCCCGCTGCCGCCTCCCCGCTGCCGCCTCCCCGCTGCCGCCTCCCCGCTGCCGCCTCCCCGCTGCCGCCTCCCCGCTGCCGCCTCCCCGCTGCCGCCTCCCCGCTGCCGCCTCCCCGCTGCCGCCTCCCCGCTGCCGCCTCTCCGCTGCCGCCTCCCCGCTGCCGCCTCCCCGCTGCCGCCTCCCCGCTGCTTCCATCCGGCTGTCACCACCCCACTGCCGCCGCCCCGCCGCCGCCGCCGCTGCCGCCGCCACCACGCCGCTTCCGCCCCCCCTCTACCGCCGCCGTCTCCACCTCACCGTCGCTCCGCCGTCTTCGCCATCCACTGGCACCATCACTATGGACACTGCCTTATCGCTTTCACCCCCTCGCCATCGCCATCCGCCTAACCGCCGCTACCATACGGCTAACGCCTCATCTGGAACCACGCAACTGCGCCACCACCCTGCAGCAACACTCGCTCCTCCACCCATCCGCCCTGCTCCCCTCCTCCTGGTAGGCATGTCGGGGCGGCGACAGCGTGGGCGGGGACAAAGAGGGACGAGGCGGGGCCCGTACGGCGAGGGAAGGGGCGGCGCATGGCGAGAAAGGAGGTGCGCGAAGAAAGGGCTGAAAGGACAAAGGGGGGCGAGGGCGAGGGCGAGGGCGAGGGCGAGGGCGAGGGCGAGGGCGAGGGCGAGGGCGAGGGCGGTGCCGGGCGCTAAAAAAATGACGCTAGGGCGCGCGCTGCTAGCCGGGGGGCAGGTGGCCAGATCCCTCTGCAGGCTTAGAAGCTGTTGGTATCTTGCTGAGGACGGGAGTGTGTGCATTGGGAGATGAGTTTTATGTGACAGATTAAAGTTTTCTTAAGGACTTTCTGGATGCATTTGCTCAGAGGTACTCTGTTCTCGAACGTATTCATCTCGTTTGTGATATTTTGATTTAATAAGTATTTTATTTTACAGATAAATAGGAGGGTAATATGTTCAGGCGTCATTTTTTATTTTCTACGTTTTTCTTTTTCATCAATGAACTATGCATTGTAAATTGGGAGAGAAATACAATTACCAATGCCCCGTGTTATATACCTAACAGACAGCTTCATAGAGAACTGGGCATAGAATCAACTACATATTACATTTCATTGCTGTCGTCCTTCTATTGTAACCTCCAAACTGTCCCTTGCCCTAACCACTTCAACCTCGAAAAAAATAAACAGCGTTGCTCCTACAAGAATTAAATTCTGTCTCCCAAAATATATGCTCCGTCCCCCATAACCCACATAAATTAGTATCTTTCCTCTCACCTCCAACTCTATATCTGCTCTCTTCTTACCATCAATTTCATGAAATTAACAATAATCGTAATAAAGGTAGCCAGTGGGGATGTCCTCAATCAGAAAAAGAGGTATGATGGTGTGCTAATTTGCAGTTACTCGTAACTTCTGTCAACTGTAATGCATCTATACATTATAATACAAAAGCTAACACTTACTTGTTAAGTGGTAATCCTTCTGATCTGGTTAAATAAAATTTTAAAAAGAGAGAAATACTTATTCGAATGAAGAGAGAGGTTTATTCTGAACGTTATTCTTTGGAAATACATCTTTTATATTATCTCGTTTATATTACTGAGGCATCCAATAACTATATAGATCTGTGATTTGTTGAACTAACCTATTTAGATAGTTAAGGATTATTTCTTGTGATATAATCTTTCCTATTGGTTTAACAAAAATAATATTGTGAGTTGATATGGTAAAACGTATAAACGAATTTGCATGAATGCGTTAACGAAACTAGCCCGTGATAGTAGCTGAGACTTTAAGAACTGTTGAGTTTATATTTCTAAACCGAACTTTAATTTTATTGCTTTACAAGAATAGACCTGATAATTTTAAGAGTTTTCCTGTGAGTTCAAGAAAGAATCTGCAACGCCACCCTTCTAATCATTACTGCTGGTGCAAATTATTTTTAGTAGAATTAACTTTTCGAAACCCACTTTCTGTTAAACGAAAAATATCACTTCGGCAATCATCACCAAATGTTTTTTGAAATATTCTCAGACATAGAGAAAAGTACACAAAAAGTAGAATTTATTTTACGAATATTGAAAAATATTATTAAGCGTTTACACAGATAGCCAGAATTCTCCTCTCGAATATAAAGAATCTACTTGGAAACTAGCAGCAAAAATTCTGCTACAGACCCCTAGATTCCAAACCAATAGACTTGCTAACCAGCGTGCAAATAAATGAAAGCTCGTATGGAACTTATTGGAAGAAGGATACTGAACACACTTAACTTAATAATACACCTTACATACATATAAATATTTATTTACACTGGTATATTTAAAATATTTTTGTAGACAAAATACGTTAAAATTATATCTTCGCTACATGCTCTCCTTCGTACATTTTGTTAATATAATTCAATAGAACACTCTCAAGTAATGGATGAGACAAAGTTGCAAACGCTTTTGTTAGTGGTATATAACACTTGTGGAAATGAAGGTTTTGTGAAGGCTAAGCTGTATTGTAAGCAGACATTCTAAGTACGAGAATATAGTTGCACCATCAGGTGTGAAATATTACGCCCTGTCCTGTCATTATCAGAATAATTTGCATTTTTCAGTCATTTGCACTTTTTCCCGACTTCCTGAGTAGTTATCAAAACTAACGAAATCTCTCATATTGGCAGGAAAGGCTTAATTATATTTAGCTTAAATGTCCGGAAATTTATGCAAATATTCCAAATACGTAATATATTATGCGATGTGTACAAAATGTATAGTTTTTGTCATATATTCAAATACATCTTTATTCGCTATATAGATACCCCTCTGTACACTGGTTTGACGATGTACTAATTTCAAGTGAAATACGCGAGTGCGTTAGGGCTTTCGTAAAACACAAGAGAACCGATTTACTACCATTATTACCGTTTATCCCGAAGCAGTAACATTACTTCCTTCGAAATTATTAACCTCAGTCTCAAGATCCACTTTAGGCTGTATTTTCAATTCTCACCGACATTTAGAGCCCCGTAAAAGACATAGAAAGCAAAACCAACATTACGGCCATTTGTGGAAACACTACCATAACAATCGTACACCGGCGATCGCCATCGCTGTAGATTGTGCGATAACGTTAAGAGCAGTTTCTCCCGAGCATTGTCGACGCACCCAATCAAAGAGCCTCCACTTACGGTGATTCAGAGAGGCAATCTGGAGTGCGGCTTGGGAGGGCGGTCGCCGCGTTCCCGGAAGTGTGTCGTCGTTTCGCTACGGCCCGGACCGCAGAGCTCTCCGCCCCCATCGCCTCCACCGCCACGACAATCCCGCCCGCCCACGCTCGCCCACGTCCACCAGAGCCAGAGGCCACCGAACAGCCTTCGCCCGCCCTCGCCCGCCCTCGCCCGCCCTCGCCCGCCCTCGCCCGCCCTCGCCCGCCCTCGCCCGCCCTCGCCCGCCCTCGCCCGCCCTCGCCCGCCCTCGCCCGCCCTCGCCCGCCCTCGCCCGCCCTCGCCTCGGAGCTCCCGTCTGTTCCCGTCCCTGCCGTTCCTACCCGTCCCCTGCACCGCCCACTCGGTCACCATTTCTCTTCCCCCACCTCCAACACCCCGCCGCCTCCACCGCCACCCGCGCGACCACGCCTAATCCGATTAGCCTCGTAAAAAGAAGCGGAAGGGATGTCGGACGGGGCGGGGCGCGCTGGGCGGGGCGTGCCGAGGTCCACAAGCGGACTGGAGAAAGAAGGAAAGAATTTGCTGGGGCATTGCAAAACTAATCCCGCCCTTTGTGAAATGCCTCAAGAGGCCGTTTTCTAGAAGGCGAGAGGTGCCGGGAAGAGGAAGATTTTATTGCAAGTTTGAAGAAAGAACGAGAGAAATACACTCGTTACATGAGTGAGGTTAGTACTGAGTGTTAGAGTAGTGCATTATTATTAAAAGGAATTACGAATGAACAGCCGGAAAAGCTTAAATTACAGCATTAACATTAATTTTTTAAATATTACATTACATATCGATTGTTGCATGGAAAGTGGTCGGACCGCCAGTGACGGAATCGTACACATCCGCACATCTGCACATACGCAGTTTTATTCGAACGCTGTATAAGGATTACAGGTTAAAAAGCCGAGCTCAATCTCAGAAGGGAACTCCCAAAACTACGTTTTAGGGTCGTACCATTACTGGCGGGAACGTGTAATGCAACGTAACGTGCGTTGCCGATTGCAGTATCCCAAGCAATTATTTTTGTATCAAAATCTTCAAAATTCTACATTTTAACTTCTAAATTATTGGATGCACATTTACGTGGTTTTGTGTTCGTAGGGTCTTATATGTAATGATAACGTTAGCTCCCCCTGGCGGTTTATAGAGGGAATATTAATTGCAATTTCTTTCACGTCATTTACAGAATAGAGAGTAAATTCTTGGAAGTAAATTCAGTCTCCAGTAAATATAAAGAATAAATGTTCAGACAGCCTAAGTAGGGAGTCGTAGATAATAAATTTTTGCCTTTGATTATGAGGCAAATTTCATGTACAAATGTGATATTTTGCCTTCCGTTTTTTTTTTCTGCCTTCCCTTCTGTTAGGCAGAAATTTTAGCTAGAAACATGTGGCAGGAAATTTCATTTAAGGAACTGTGACAGCGGGCATTTCCCTCTGATGCTAGACAATCTCACACACACTTGTGGTTGTTAATGAAAACTCAAGCGATCAACATGATATTCTTTACGAAAAAACATTAAATTAAAAATGTATGAGATGTCATTCGACGCGTCTCGGCTTCCTAATGAAGAACTAATTTGCTATCGGATCGGCTAGAAGATTCAAAAAAAATTTCAAAAAGGTGTTTTTCGTGTTTTAGCGCTGCAATCTAAGTGATAATTTTACTAATTAAACCAACGCCTGCTAAATCAATCTATGTGGGTAACATTGATTAAATACCAGTAGGGAAAGGCCTTTTTGCATAAAACGCCATTATTTTCTTTCATGACATTGGCAACACTGATGTTGACATCTTTAAGCGAACAATTGTTTTACAAAGTAAATAGCGCTGCAGTGCGATTTCAATGTAGATTCGAACTATTTAAAAAACTTATTAAACTTCAAGAATGTTAAGTGAATATGTAGAAAACAAAACTGTGAGTAATGCTAGAGAATGAATGAACGTTATGTTCATCTACAAACTTTTCTGTTCTCTCATAAGTGAAAAGTGCGATTTTCAAGTGAATGTATTCTTTTGAACATATTCGTATTAAACTGAAATAATAACTTATTGACATAAACATACAAAACAGTCGCTTTTTAATGGTAGATGCGCATACAACGGTAGATTCGCATACAAAACAATCAATAGAGCAATTGCAGAAGTAGAAGTGAACACAAATTATACTGAGTTTGTGAAGTTTTGATCTCTTCAAAAACTAGGGGAGAAAAATATGGTAGTGTTAAGGAAATCCGGGGGAAAATCCAAAGATACAAATAGCTTAGAAATACTATATGGAGATTCGATTGGAAATACATTTAAATAGTTTATTAACGGTGGACAATTTTTAAATATACTCTATGATAGCAAATATCGACTTTAAACGTAGATTTTGTTCACCCAATTTAATTTGAAAATTAAAAATGTGATAATTAATCTTTCAATGATTCCAAAATGCTGGTTGTTACGTTTACTGTAATAGGAGTAAACTTTAGTATGTTTGACAACCTCGAGTAGATAATGTGAGACTAATCCAGCTGTATCATTTCAGTTTTTATTATCACAGTTGAATATTCAGTTCTAAATGTTTTTTTCTCAGTACAAATATATGAGGAAATGTAATATTACTTTGGTTATAATCGGTCTGTCTGAACAAACACCATTCTAGGAATTATCTTATCATCCTAATTTTGTAATGGAAAATTGGTATTGATCTCTTGACACATTCTGGTTTGTCGCATTCACAAGGTCATGTACTTTAAAAGCGCGAGGCTGTTTACCGAATTAACTGATCGAACTCTCTTTGTGCGTTTATTCGCCAGAGCGCGCGCGCGGGGACTACGTTATCGCGGAGCTTTTGTGAAAATTCCATTACAAAAATATCACATAAAATTTACATTGCAATTAACGGATTACGAATCGAGTCTATTTTGGACGGGCACTGAACAATTCATCCAGGGCAAAGTGAGGCGCATCTGGCCCGGAATAATGGGTGAAGAGGAGTCAGCATTGCAGGAGACAGAGTGCGGTGTTGCAGTGATCGGGATTGCGGATAGTGGTGGTGATCTCGGTGGCAGGGCGGTGATGGTTAAGTGGCCACATTCGGCGAAACGGCAGGTTTTCGAGGATTTAATGTTTTCACTGGACCCTTGGTAAAGTAATACTAAATTCTCAGGAAAGAAGCGGCGGATTGTGCTTCGTTGGTACTTGAAAAAAAGAGGGGATAAGTTCAAGAGGCTAAAGAGTGAAGTAAGGAGAGAGGATCACAAAGTAAATACGACGAAGAGGTTTTTAGGAAAGTGAGAGTGGCGAGGTCTGCGACTGCGTTGGGAACGACGAAGTTGGTGACGAAGTCACTTCAAGGGCGAGGTCGAGAAGAGCTCTGAGGGCTAAATGGTTTATGAGGACGTGCAGGAGGTGAAAACGGACACCAATGATAAGAATCGTAAAGAGGATAGGGCGGGCGTAGAGGACGAATCGGTGAGAACGCGTGGGGCAGGAGATAGGGGAAATTGACGGAGAAGAGCTGAGTGATGAGAAAGTTGAGAGCGAGGACGGGGAGGGGGACGAGGACGGGGAGGGGGACGAGGACAAGGACGATGAAAGTGGTGAGGACGAGTAAGTTGCAGGAGCCGAAAGTATTATCAAGAACGGAGTCGACTGCAACAAGAAGCATATTACAAGTGGAAAAGGTGGTAATTCTGCTAATTAGGAAATAATTCTCAGGTAACTCATTGTCATATTAATAGGATAAGAAACCTCCACATGCGTTGCTGAATCGTGAAGACCGACAGCCGAGGAGCAGGTTTCCGAAGCCACCCCAAGGCCGTGCGCGCGCGCTCCGCTGCGTGGGCCGCTGTCGCGCCTCGCCTCGCCCCGCTGCGCCGGTCGAGTTTTCGCGCGTATCGATCATCGAGCGCTCGCGATTAAATTAATCGCCGGCGCGGGAGAGGCGCCCCCGCGCCCCCGCCTGCGCGTGCCTCGGAATTGTTATTTTACGAGCCCCAGGAGCGTGCGCCGCGATGTGTGTGCGGGCGGGCGCGGCGCCCGCGAGCGCGCGCGTATGGCGCCGGGCGCCGGCCAACGACGCGGCGCGCCACTCGGGCATCTGCGCTTGCGGTTGCACGCGAAAGCCTGTCGAACTAGGGCCGGGGTCAAAGAATTTCTCGCACCGAATAAAACCAATATCTGTGACCCTTCAAAAAATATGGTGCATTAACTGTTTGTTAAAGATTTAATAAGCATGCTACTATGCTGTACGAACATTTTTGTATGTATGTATACATGTGTGTGTATATATGTACTTGGTTTGACAGCCGGTGAACGGGCTCAGGCCTACCGGCGACGACCCTGCCTCGCGGCCACGGGTTAAGGCGGTACGTGTGGTTAGCACGTAGACATCCCCCCGCCTTATTCCCGTCTTCTCAATCTGAGAAGTGAATTTTCTCATCGTCACACAGCATCATACACTGTGACATCGCAAGGAAAACGCACACTATAATTCTGCCTGACCGGAACCTGGGGCCGCGTAGTGGAAGGCCCGTACGCTGACCACGAGGCTATCAACTTTTTTAGGTGTCTTCAATTAATAATGTTGCAAAATTATGCTGTGACGGACTATTTTATTTTCTTCATGTATCGAGTTTTGCGTCCCCTAATTTTCAGGACCTCATTCGATCATCAATCTACCCATGTCTAAGAATGGCACGAGTTCAAAGTACTGTTTAATTCCTGTGAAATATTTTTACCAAAAATTTGGCTCAGTCGGAATGATATGTGTTAATAAGGATATATCATCTGGTATCGACAATATTCTTCGTACTATTCAAAGTACTGGCCTTTCTTTTTGAAACTTTGTAAAAACGACATTCAAAAACAATTTTATTACAGAAGTGACAACATGAAAGTATGTTTTTTTATTTTACAAACGCCAATGATGTATATTCTTTTTAAAATAGTTACCTAAAACTTTCGTATAATTATGGTATTTACGGAGTTAACGACATTGTAGTGCAAATGAAAGGGGAATTAATGTACCTTAATTAAAAAAAAGATTCTTGTTTAGATAGCGTTCACAGTGAAATGTTTCATTATAATTCGTGATTAATAAAATATACAATTCACAGAGAAAAAAATGTAAAAAAAAATATGAATCATAAAATAGATATTTTTAAAAAAGCGTCAATATTGAATATAACGTGGTATCTGCATAATTAAATATTTTGTGATCTGATATGCCTTCAGAATGTCTGAGAGCTGCCAAATTTTAGAAACAATTAGCCGGACAAGCAAATATCTACGCCCCTAAGCATGGTTTTCTTTTTTAGTAAAGTTGATTTGCAGATAATTATTTAGAAATAAAATTATGAAGTACTATCCTTTTCAGTGAACAGTTGTCAGAGAATACTGCAAAGAATGAGCAAGAAAGGTAGAACGGAAGTGTTTTACCCCGTCACCGTGTTTGTTTAGGCAACCCGCACATCTCTTTTGCGTACCAGGTCGGCTTCACTAATTCTATTCAAAAGAGGGCGACACAAGGGCAGCTCGAAAGCGTGCCAACAGTCGATTTAATCCCTAAATGACGTGACGCCACATCTACTTTGAAAGGGTTTCGATGTTGTTGTAGGAAAGCAGAAGCCATTCAAGAACCACAGACCTAAACAGGATTTGTCGGAATTTGATTTATTGCTCCTGGAATATTTGATCAGCCAAACGTCCCATTTGAGAAGTAAGTATCGGATTGTTGAATTTCGAAGGAGGGCATTATATTTCAGAACAAAAAATCAAAACCTAGGAATATTGAAATTAACGTATTGTTCGTTTTATGACAATCTCAATATAATTAATTAAATTTCAATTCTTTAGAACATGTTTAAAAAGTCATACAGTGATATGTGTCGAATATTCTTTTCATAAATAATTTCAATAGTGTTTTGAAACTTATCAGCAAGTTTGGGAGTCGTATAGCGACGATTTCAGACTTGATCTGAGAAGTTCTAATCGAGAGTGGAATTCGGTTAGACTATTCCGCGAATAAAAGCTTCAAACCGATTACATAATATAACAATAATGTGAAAATTAGGGAAAAATATTTTTTGTGGTGTATTTCAGATGCTACATTGATTACTGCTTCAGTCACGAAAGGAATATGTATTTATTTTCCAAAACAGTTCAACGTCACCTGGAGTAAAACGATAGCCTAACATACAGTCGTGAACTCGATTTTAGGCGTCCTTGATTGGTTTATATCCATCGTATTATGATACATATGGGCGGAATAAAACTAATAACGAATGAGCGGAATAGTAAATAAAATTATTAAAATGTAGGAATATTTCATTCGTGGGGGTACATCATGGCCAAATTATTCACGCGTCATGCACCTCGAGTATACCAGTGTAACGTCTGAATCTGCATTTCAATTATTATGTATCAAGTTGTAATACAGTGTGTAACGCTGTTACATAGCCCGCGGAGGCAGTGTTGGCTGTGAAGACAGGGTGGCGACGTAGAATCTTGGCGCGACGCACGCAATGCCTTCTGCGATTTCGCTGCTCGAGAACCCTCAGGGCAGCAAGATTGCAGCGGCGGCGGCGGCGGCGGCGGCGGCGCTTGTGGTCGGCGGGCGAAGGGAGCGCGCCTTAATTTACATTCCGTCCCCAGCACGCGGAACCTCCGGCGGGGGCGGGGGCGGGGGCGGGGGTGGAGGGCGATGGAGGAGGCTCCGCGCTAGGGAGGAGGGGGAGGAAGTCGTCGCCATCGGGAGAGGGGGCGGGGCGGGGCGGGGCGGGGCGGACTGGTGACGCAGGCAGGTAGCTCCAATTAGCCCGGGGCAATTCATCGTTCCTCGTCGGCGTACCCGCCCCCGCGCCGCCGCCTCGCTCCCCGGGCCCTGTTCCCGCGCTGGCACTCTGCCCGGCCGGCGCTCGCCCGCGTGCCATCTATACTCTCGCCGCAGCCACCCCCGCCTCTCCGCCGCCCTCAGCGCCCCGCCCAACGACTGCCAGCGCGCGCCGCCGCCGAGTCGCCGACTTCTCTCGGTGCGGCGGCGTCTTCGCCTAGACCCACCCACTCTACCGCACACCCGTCCAACCACCCGTCCAACCACCCGTCCAACCACCCGTCCAACCACCCGTCCAACCACCCGCCCAACCACCCGCCCAACCACCCGCCCAACCACCCGCCCAACCACCCGCCCAACCACCCGCCCAACCACCCGCCCAACCACCCGCCCAACCACCCGCCCAACCACCCACTCGCCCAGACCCGCCCAGACCCGCCCGCCTGCAAAACACGCGGCGACGCGGAGCCTTAGATGGAGCTGCGAGAGACAGGAGACTTAAGACTGAACGTCGACTCTCGACCATTTCATTCTCGAGTGAAGTAAACCATTATTGGGATTAATTAGCTGCTGGGAGTTACTAGTCAGGATAATTTTTATTTTTACGTTTCTTTTCACTTTCATCTCTCTCAATTTCATACTCTCCACCTTTTATGGATTTATTTTGTATAAATACAATATTTTGAGTAATAGGTAAAATAATCCATAAGGAAATACTATTATTTTTGCAAAGATCAATGAAAGTAAGGAATATATATGTAATAATGTATTATTTAATATTGATATTTCAATGCAGGCATTCATTCCGCAAAATGAGGTAGCACATTCTTAGGAACGGTACTCATTCAACAGTATCTGTTGTTCACCTAACATTGTAGAAACGTTGCACTCTCTCCTTGGGAAATGAACAAGACCATGATTAGTATTGCAACATTCCCAGGTTTCCCATGCATCATAAATCATGTGGACTTCGAATCGGACACTACCACTTCTGGCTCGTGTCTTTTTATTGGAAACATTCATTTGCAAGAAATCGGACGTTATCTTTTAGGAAGAATATTCAACAAGCTAGGTATTGATAATTTATTTCTAATACATTTGAAATACAATAAAAGATAAAATTATCATATTATGATTTTCATTTTAGCAATTCGTTTGACGTACAAAAAATATTTATTTTACGTAATCAATTGAAATATCATTCAAGCACTAATTTTAAGACATTTATTGTGTTCATTTGAAGCAAGCATATGATGTTTTTTAGTTTACTAGTTACTTAATTACATGAATGTAATTTAGTATCAATTCTTTTCTTGTCAGTTTTTCTTTTTTTTAGTGTGAACAAAATTAATTAAAGTAGTACCTCAATTTGCATTAACGGTATAACCCAATGCATTTATAAAATCGGTTAATTTATTTGAATACTTCAAAATAAATAATGAACTATGTAAAACACAGCTAAACCTGGAAGATCACAATCCGCAATGTATAGTAGCCGAATAAAATATATAAAATCAATATTAATATAAAAAGCGAACTTAATATTTCATAAATTAAATGAAGAGTTACTCGTTATTAATTTTAGATAACCTTGTGTAATTCGTATGTAAAGGTGAAATTTCAGTTTAATTTTTAACATTTGGAAAAATTGTTTATTGCGAGTAAAAATATTTGACAACTTATTTAATACATTCATCATCACGGCAGATTATTTCATTGATGCAAAAATCCTACATTCCTGCGAAATTTAAATATGAACATTCTTTCCTGTTTCGTTTTGTAATGCGGAGAACTGCACATGTTCACTTACAATTGTGTTTCCATGGCATAGGTTTCGTTTCTAGAATACTTATTCAGTTGAAACTCCAATCTAGTATATTAATTAGAGATTGGAGAGAATAGAGAATACGCGTGGTACATGGTTCTACTTGTCGTAGTTTCTTCCAGTGTGTACAAATACAGAGAAAAGGAAAAGGATTGGTAAAGAAGAGTGTCAAGCTTTTCTAAATACATTGGTTCTTAGCTAATAACCTGAAATCGGAGGATACCTCAAACGACTTACCTGGTTGGGGAAAACCCCTCAAGACAACGGCAGGTCGGCGCCGGATCTCGTTATGCAGCGGGAGCAGACCACCGTCTCCTCCCGAGGGAACACATGCACTACACTTGCGGGACTAGTGACCTTAGCAGAGGACTAGTGACCTTAGCAGAGGACTAGTGACCTTAGCAGAGGACTAGTGACCTTAGCAGAGGACTAGTGACCTTAGCAGAGGACTAGTGACCTTAGCAGAGGACTAGTGACCTTAGCAGAGGACTAGTGACCTTAGCAGAGGACTAGTGACCTTAGCAGAGGACTAGTGACCTTAGCAGAGGACTAGTGACCTTAGCAGAGGACTAGTGACCTTAGCAGAGGACTAGTGACCTTAGCAGAGGACTAGTGACCTTAGCAGAGGACTAGTGACCTTAGCAGAGGACTAGTGACCTTAGCAGAGGACTAGTGACCTTAGCAGAGGACTAGTGACCTTAGCAGAGGACTAGTGACCTTAGCAGAGGACTAGTGACCTTAGCAGAGGACTAGTGACCTTAGCAGAGGACTAGTGACCTTAGCAGAGGACTAGTGACCTTAGCAGAGGACTAGTGACCTTAGCAGAGGACTAGTGACCTTAGCAGAGGACTAGTGACCTTAGCAGAGGACTAGTGACCTTAGCAGAGGACTAGTGACCTTAGCAGAGGACTAGTGACCTTAGCAGAGGACTAGTGACCTTAGCAGAGGACTAGTGACCTTAGCAGAGGACTAGTGACCTTAGCAGAGGACTAGTGACCTTAGCAGATGACCTGCCCGGAATCACTAACAATCGATCATAAATCGAACAACTTGATGTAACGGTCGGACTCTAGAATTCTCGTACGAATTGTGGATTCGTTCGGCCCATGGTCAAAACTTCATTATTATTGAGTCTTCAAACTAATATCGTTTTCAAAAAACTTTCTATTTTGAACTTCAAACAATGTACTAAACATACAACAGGCTCTCCAACACATGCTACAACATTAAGTGAAGTAAATGTCAATACACATTTTTTCACCTTACCGATAATATTTCTTGAGTTTTCTCTATGGTATTCGCATAATTCAACAACAGTCGATGACACTAAAAACATTATTCTTTCATAATGTGCTCTGGTATTATTTTGATACTTGCCGTCGTGAATTAATAAAAAATTAATTTTAAGACACTACATCAACAATGTATTCGTCGTTTTATTAGAGTAATTACAGCAATGAATAGTGAAATGAAATCATAATAATCACACTGAATGAAAATACGCTTAAACCGAATTTCGTACAAACTGGTATACCCGGAGTTTTTGGTTAAAAGCGTAATGAAAAGATCGTTTGATCATAATAATAATGATATGCATGTAACTAGACCAGAATGATTTATATCTGAGCCATTTATCGACACGTATCTTAAGTCAAATTAAAAACCAAGTGACGTATCACTAGCGTTTCAAAAAACAAACACTCTATAAAACCTTGAGAAAATTCCTTAAAGGGTATGAGCGAACACCGCCCAGAAAAAAAACGAACACCGTTCCTTCTCTCGCTTCGGCAGAAATAAACAACGAAAAAAACTGTGAGCAAAATTTTTAAAAACGCAGCGCTCGGAACGACAGAAAAAAAATCCCCGCCGGGTTTTAAACTGATGACAAGCGTTTAGCCGTGAAACAAGCGCTGGCGTGCAGCGGAGCACAGCCGGCGGGGGCGGGGGAGGAGGGCGGGGGGAGGGGGGGCAAGAAAATTTATGGACGCGCAAGACGGCGCCGGCGCCATGGGTCCGCCGGCGGTGCGGGGGGTTGATTATCTTTTATAAGCGCGTTCTGAGCGATGCCGCCACCATTTCGCGTCGGCCCGGCCCTGCCTATGCGTGCCGTTCGGCTTGCCATCCCTGCCGACGCCACCCCGCCCACTTCCGTCTCGCTGCTGTGTTAATATCGCTGACATCTCGCCTGTGCGTTTGTAGGAGTACCGCCGTTTCGTCGCCCCCTCTTCTCTCCCGACTATTTCCTCGTGGCTTGCTAGTTTGTTCACTGTCACTTACCACCTAATGTGAAGTCGCAGGCCTTCACGGCCGGAGCCGTAGGTTTGGGCCGAGCTTCCTGGGCAATGCTACGTCTTGTGCTGGTTAGGCAAAGTCTCGGTCGATCCTTCGTGGCGTTCCTCAGGGATGAAATCTTGCCGTCAAGAAGATTATGAAGAGACTATCCAGTTTACGACGCTCTGTCACTCCACGGTTGAGAGTTTCCATTTGCTTTTAAATGTTACATTTTACCAATTATCACCTCTACTAAATCTGCAGTCATCGTTACCCTGTTTTCTTTCGATTGTCCTCATTTTTCATGAGTTCAAATCTATCATAAAAATTGCTTTCAAGACCCCTCTCCCTCTCTCTTTTTCCCTCCCCCGTCTACCCCTCTCTCTCCCTCCCCCTCCCTCCCCCCTCTCCCTCCCCTCCCTCCCCCCCCCCCCTCTCCCTCCCCCTCCCTCCCCTCCCCCCTCTCCCCCTCCCTCCCCCTCCCCCTATTCCCCTCTCTCCCCCTCCCCCTCCCCCCTCCCCACCCCCCTCTCTCACCCCTCTCTCTCCCTCGCTCCCTCCTCTATCTCTCCGCATAAATTCCTCCTTTATTTCTGTTCATAGTTCCTGCGTCGACTACTGCACCACTATTAGGGAATCCACCGATTCTACTACTTATTCACCAACTTCACCACTTTCTCACATCTACCACTTGTTTCGCTTCACCGCTTCGCAAACCCCATGGCTTTTCTCGCCGCCTTCGTAGACGCCAGAGCCGCAGCCAACATCCCATGCCACAATGATATTATTGAAAGACGCTTCTGCAAGTGCTGGCGGGAACTCCCACTACATCCTCTCCACTCCCGTCGTCACCTACGTCTTTCGCCATCTCAGCACCTCTAGCTCCCACGTCTCCTGCCTTCCTGCCCCAACCGCCATCCTGCCGTCGCTGTCCTCTTCGCCCCCACATCCAGCCCCCTTGACAGTCCCGTCGTTCCCATCGCCCTCGCCTCCCCCGCCTGTCCCCGCCACTCCCGTCACCCCCACCGCCACCGCCCTCCCTCCCCCGCCCTCCCCTCCGCCACCGCAAGAAGAGACAGGCGAGTGCTCATTATTTATGTAGCTCGGTGCGGCTAGGACCATTTATCTCGATGGCTTTGTGGCGGGCCGGAATTTTTTACACGGCTGCTTCTACACAGGGCGCCAGGGGGTAGCGGAAAAACGGAGGAGGAGGCGGCGACGGCGGCGGCGGCGGCGGCGGCTGGCAGCCTGCGGCGAACGCCTCCGCCGCCCCCGCCGTCGCCGCCACGGCAAATACGCGCCTCCGGAGCAGGGCGCCAACTTAACCGCGCAAGTTGGGGGCCCGTGCTTAAGTAGGGCAGCGGGAGCGGCGGCGGCGGTGGCGGCGCGGGGCCTGGTGTTGGATGGGCCCGGGGATGGGCCCCGACGTTGACATAAGGCGGCGGTTCCCTTGCTGCGGCCGGTCGCCGCTGCCGGCGCCGCCGGCGCTTCCGAGAGCTAAGTTCGTAATGGGAATGTTTCGGGGAATTTAAAATGGAGCGGGAAGAAATGCACCGAAATTAGAGCGTGGGCTTTTCGCCCGAGGCGAGTTGTGATTGTGGGCAAGGCTCCTGAGGGTCTGCTGGGATCTGGCGCTTTAGTTCCCTTCCTAGAGGTTTGTGACAATTCTTTCAAGTGGAGGTAAGTTTAAAGTTTAGACTGTTTTGCTTCTTCTTCTTCTGAACGTTATTTTTCTTGAGTTTGAGATGCGATAGTTATAAAACGTTTATTCTTCAAAATGTCTTACAACAATAAAAAAGTGAAATGTAATAATTGTCATGATGTCTGATGCTGCTTTACGATTCGGATTACGGGACGTATTATGTACTATCTGAAGTACACCACGTTCCTGGGGTATTTATTACAATACTTTATTAGACAGGAAGAGGTATTCCATCTATTTCCACTATACTGCAGAGCCTTCTTGTATATATTATATTATATCTCATTATATCCCTGCTCCGTCTTGCCCGACCTCCCGCTGGTTTGCTCCCACTTGGAAACAGTCTTCGACACTCATTTTCTTACTAAAAATGTATATATTGTTAATGAGATTCCCGTCCCTAAACTTCACTCACATTATAACTAAAAATAATAAAGAAATCCGAACTAAAAAATAAAATACACATACACACATACTATTTTCGTAGAATTTTATACATTATTCCCATACTTTTAATCAGTTGCAACTTGTAAAACTTATTTGTCTTGTTTTTTCTTCTCGGGTATTTATGAAGAAAAGTTTGAAAATGATCTTTGCAAGCCATGATTTCAAATGCCTTTTTTAAGGTCCTTGATAAATAGTGGCTGCAGGAAAAGTGCCATTATAACCAAGTATATTTCTCTCTTTCACACTTAATACATTCACGTCTAGACGCAATTAAAATCAATATCCAAGATTCTTTTATTAATAGAGTAAAGAGAAACTGTCAGAATAATTCTTAAATATAAACATTTGGGTTAGACAGTTGACAGCAAAATTAACTCACAGCCTTCACAACCTACAAATGCGCAATTCTGTACATTATGAACTCAATCGTCATTCTCTGGTGGCTCGCAGCTAACAATTGAACATTGATGCACTGTTCAATCCGTGATGTAATGCTCCGCGAAAAAAGTCCAGAAAAGTAATTATTTTGAGAATATATTAAGACTTATCGTTGTAAATCTTAGTCTATAGCACTTCAATACTTTAAAGAAAGCTACCTCCTAAGTTTAATCGATACGGGTCCAGTATGTTAAGATATTATCGCGCTATAATGCAACGCTGTTGTGTCTTTATATATTAGTATAGAGTACGAATAAGATTTTATGCACCCGAAATTTGAATTTTTGATCATGAATGAATAAAATGAAAATGTTTTTAAGATGATAAAAGATTCATCACTATGCTTGTTAATGAACCGTTTATTTTATTTTGAGTTTCGAGTACAGTGTGAAGTACAATGTACACTTATGTACGTTGTATTACGTTGTTATTACGTACACTTATTAATTAAAATTTGGTACATTTCACTCGAAATTTTGTAAAATAAAACGAATTGTTTTGTTGATTGTGTAATAAAGTATAAACTCTGTTCTGTAAACTTAAAATTATAATAAAATAATATTATATTGAACGTTTTTTACATATTCAGAAACTTTTCTAAGAAAACTAAAGTTTGTGATTTAATGATTGCAATCAGAATCATTTGCATGATTATTCTGATTTTACATGCTGAACTGATGTTAATACATGGTTTCAATATTTATTTCCTTGTTTCCATGTAAACATTAACGAGTCGTTCCCACAAAGTGTTTTGAAGAAAATTCATATCCTATTGCATTATCAAATAAATGATTACAAAACATCTGTTTCGTTCCGAGAAAATATTTTGAATATTATTCTTCTAGTAATGGAGTGCATGCACTCACCCACACTTACCGCCGAACGCCATTCAAAATGCCCGCACGAGCAACGGGCAGAATAGAGTTTCCTACGTGATGATAAATGGAAGGTTTATAGAAGCAAAGATAGAGTGCGTTCCAATCGCAGAGGACACAGGTATCAAAACATCGGGGTGAATCTATGCTCTGATCGAAACTTAGCGGCAGTTCAATGTTATGAGCTGGATGGAGAGGGGGACACTTGTCATCCAAACGAGGGCTTCGTTACGACATAAATTTAGGGTATTGAAATATCCAACTGGATGGCAATGTCTCCTCTCCCAGCTCGTGACCCTGAGGTGCCACTATGTTTAATTCTGAGTATATATGAAGCCAATGTTTGTTTCGCTTCCTGTGCTGATGCAGAAGCACGAAAGGAGATTTCTGAGGTGTAGAAAACGTTACACCGCGTCAAGGAAAGGAATTCGCCAGCTCGAATGAACACTGATTTTTCTCTAATAAGGTTACCTAGTATAAAACGTTTCTAATAAAACAAGACGTTTAAATTAAAACTCAAATTGTGAATTTAAGGAAAATGGGAGTAGAGTGACGCCATGCACAGTAACTAACACGTTGTTTCTAGCCTTTTCCACATTTTTCCCTTTTATTCTTCCATCTTATCATTACAATACAGTAGTGAGATGTGGCTCAGGGCATCAACTGATGTCATTGCAGTACCTCTGACTGCAAGGTCCTAGATTTGAGTCCATACGGTGACGGGATTTTGGACACTAGCTAGATAGCTAGGTAGAGATCAGTCGCTGTCTGAAGGAGAATTCTAGTGGCCGGCTGCTCTGATCGGTAGTTTTTCGTGGTTTCTTCGATTAACATCAGGCGAATGCCGGAGCAGTACCCTAACAAACGGACCACTGACCGCGCGCGATCTTTCCTTCCTCTTCCTTGTTCTATCCTCACCCCTTACTCTTACACACACACACACACACACACACATACATACATTTACTACACCACCACACATGCCGGGAGATCGGTCGGGAGCTTATAGCTGTCCCGGCTGAGGCGGTGCCTCGCTGGTGGGAAATACCTGATCGAGGGAACCCGTAAGCCGACGATACTTCGGCGCCGGATTTCACCATGCAGCGGGAGAAGATTTTAACAAACCGAGGAAACCATACACTATGCTTAAGGGGCTAGTGACATTAGCAGTTGTCGCGCCCGGAATCACTAATCAATCAATAAATTACAATGCTAATAAGAAGACAATAACAGAATCATCACAATAATCCACAATTTGAATTCTGCCTATGGAATTAATTGTGAGTGTGGGTGCCACTAAAAATAATTCAAATATGCCGATGGGGTCGAATAGTGTGTCCACATGCCATGAGCTGATGTCTGAATGTACGAAAAAAAATCTGAGGAAGGAATTCTGGATCTTTTGCCGCCAAAGAAACTTCTGGATCGTGACATCTGAGATATTGCTGTATTTCAAGAATAGGAGATGGTATGATGGCATGATGAGAACAAACATCTTACATCACACATCTCACATCTTACATCGGTAACACATTTAATAATTTTAAATAATTATTATACAATTATAATAATTATTGTAGTGAGGAAACTTTAGAACGAGGAAAAGGAAGACACAGGGAAAGCCAGAAAAACATAGGAAGAAATACTGATCTTTCACTGCCAGTGCAAGATGAGCAAAGACACTACGGCTTCAACTCATAGTCACCGTTAGAAGAGGGAGGTAACCATTACATGGTCAGAAAGAGATTTAGGTCTCAAAACACACAAATCGGTCTTCCTTATAGTAATCACATTTTAAGAAAGTGTGCGAGCCTAGAATTCGTCCAGAAAAATACACTGGACTCTATTTATTAAACAAATCTAATCTGATAATGAAACTGAATCTGTGTTCTATTTAATTTCATTTACATTATTCTTGAGTTATGTTAAAATTTTAAGATAGTGGCTGTAGAAATAGTAATTATCAATGTTGTAAATGTTCTACGAATTGAGAAGAATTGATTGGGAACATTTAAAAGAGAGATTGTATTTATTTCAGTCAAGGGTAAAAAATATCTTGTAGTTAAGGGAAGAGAATTTAGTGTTGGGTTTTCAAGTTTAAACGAAGAAGTGTTAAAATATCTCATTATTTATTAACAATTCATTTAGTACGTTATGTTTGATTTCACGCTATGTCTAGCTTTAAAAATAATTAAATTTCTTCCGGGAAAGGTAATTTGTCGAATTACCAATTTAAAAATGAGTTTCACAACAAGTTTGATGGCTTTCATTTATATTGGGGGGTAATTTGAAACGGAAATGTAGGGGCTAGAATTAGATGATTGACTACTGGACATGAGTAGAAATGAATACTTGTCATAATTTTTGTTTTATTATACCAACGTATCAACGTAGAGGACATGAAATTATGAAAATTTATTATGAATTTGCTTCTATAAGCTATCTTTACACGAACAGTTCTTTGTGATTGTTCTATATCTTTTCACAAAAGAGTGAAAAAACAATTGTAATGGCTAATAGATGTACATTAAATATTTTTAGATACCAGGAACTAGGACCGCAAGACCAGGAACGGACGAAAGATCACATCTGTGCTCTGATATTTCCTTTTCAAAATACTTTTTTTATCACCAAATTTAATGCCCCTTGACCAGCGAAAGTCATGATTGCAGATTTCATCTATTCCAAAAATTCGAACCTAAGTAACCAAAATAATTTTAGTAACTACTGGGGAAACTACATAGTATATCAGAACTCAGCAATAGCACTCATTATGTTTTTTTTTAAATACTAATTTCTTCTCAATAGTGTATATAATTTAGTCAAAGATAAATACACTTATTTTACATGTAATTTTAGTGGTAAAAATCTAGTCTGAAAAGACGTGTATGTCCCGGATTCTTTTACTCATAAATTTTCTTTAAACCTTCAAATGCACTTCCAATTCCCTATAATACTCTTATAATCATTATTAATTAACAAACTAATATATGTGAAGCATGTAATTCTTGCAATGAATGAAATGTACGGTGCATTGCAGAGCGGAAGTTATGTTGCACACCTTCATACGCAAAATTTACTTGCATTCAATGTCAGGGATAAATACAACACATATTAAATACATCATTTTATAAAGTAAAATTTATACTGTAGAAACAGCCCTTCTGACTGCATCGGAACAATTTCATTTAAAGCTAAATGAACAAATCTCTTAACATATTCCGGATTGCCGCCCCCTTCTAATCCGAAGGCGTGCGAACGAAATGATCTGACCGGCAGCCGGGGCGAGTGCGCTGATGGGCGGGGCGGCGGAAGCACCTCTCGCGGGCGCTGCGGCCGGGGCGGCCGCGAAAACGGGCGGGCGACGGTTCTTGCAGCCGCAGCGCTGGGGGGGGGGGAGGGGCGCAGGGGGCGGCGGACAATGCCGCGCGCGGGCGGCGCCCCGGGGCAGAGGCCACAATTGCGGGCTTCAGCCGCAGCCAGGCATTGAGAGAGCGCCCTGCCCACGGCTACACCGCAACTGCGTCGCCCCTCCACCCACCCGCCCACCGGCGCTGCCCGACGACCCGCTCGAGACGCTACGCCCCCGCCTACTCCCTCTCCGAGACCTCTCCTTCGCCGCGACCGCCTCTCCTGCACCCGCCCCCTCCTCGGCTCCCACCTCCCCTAATGCGCTCACTTCCTCTCCTGCACCCGCCCCCAGCGCAGCTCCCCCCTCTCCTACTGCACTCACTTCCTCTCCTGCACCCGCCCCTCCACCGCCCCTTTCTGCACTCACTTCCGACGCCCACCTTCTCTGCTACACCCACTTCTACTGCACCCTCCTCCGTGGCCCCCGCTTTACCCGATGATCTCACCTCCTCTACTCTTCTCCCTTGCTCAGTCGTCACACCCTACCCGTTGGAACATCTGTTTTGTAACATCCATCGCCAGTACCATTTCTGTGGTCTGCTAAAGTTCTTAAGTCAAAAATCTTAGTTTGGAGAAAATAAGGGTAAAAGTGTTGAGGCGTCTATAATTCCCAACGCCAAGCTATAAGTCCCAACGCTTTTTTGTTCTTAAGGAGGCAACATTTGAATTCGGTCGTTTTACTAAAATAAAATATAGATACTTGTAGTTTCAGTACATAACCTAATTTCGTCAAAAATTGAATTACGAACTTTTATCCGGAGACCCCAGATTTTTTCAGAGTAGTATTCATACAGCTCCAATTCTTATTCCATAAAATCATTTATTGTTGTCACAAATCCTTATTACAATTCACTTCAGAATATTACAATAGTAGAAATAACGTTGAATTCCGACTCATTCTCTTTTCTCTCCTTTTTTCGAGAAAACGTTGCTAACCTGTCTATTGACTAAACAAGTGAGGAACATCTTCTGATCATTGTTTACGTCACGTTTACGTAAATAAAGGTAAATATACGACACGTTACACCGTGTACACCCACCCTCTACAGTTCGCACTTCTCAGACACCCTAAATACTCCTCCACTCTCTCCGAATCCACCCCTACTGTATTCGTCCCCTCAGTCGCTCCCACCTACTCTACTGCTCCCACTTCCTTCGCTGACTCCGCCTCCTCTGCTCTACACACTTCCTCTACTGCGCCCTCCTCCTTTGCTACATCCGCTTCCTTATTGCACCCGCCTCATCCGTGGCGCCCGTCATCTCCACCGTCGCCGTCTCCTGCCCCCGCCTCCCCAACCTCGCCTTCACCCCTACTCCACTTCTTCTCCCGCCTCCAGCATCTTACGCCCTCCACGCCCTCCAGACTCCATCCCACCGCCCACCTGTCGGTCCTCGCAGCGTAGTCTCCGTCCCACACTCTCACCTCCCCAATCCCCGCCCGCCTCACGTCGCACCCTCCCCCTCCCGTGCCCGCTCTGCCCTCGCATTTGCCGCATCCGGCGCCTCAACCCGCGTTCGGCAGTGCGGCTCAACGGATGCGATTCCGCTCGCCCACTCGCTGCCTCTAACGGTTCAGATAGCGAAAGTTACGAGATGGTCTTTATTTCCAAAGCCGACGTTCTCATCTAACCGAAATTGCAATTCGTCGAGGTTTGTTAATACTCCTCCAATGCAGAGCCAATTTGAGTCCAACACCTCAAATACGGCTGAGGTCCAAAGAACACTTACTTTACGAGGAGATTCTTTCAGAAGTCGTTTCCGAATAAATACTGAAAGTCTACACGATATTAGTGATAATATGAAAACCCGTCTTGTTTCCTTTTCTCTGTCGCGTCTGAAACTAACTTTCTGTAGAATGATAATCTTACTGAAAGTTGATCTGGTATTTATTGAGGTCATTTGACCGCTTATTCCACTCCTGAAATGAAAAGAAATAGTGTTTAACTATACGTATATGTATAGTTAAGCACCATCGATTTTATTTTGTATACAAAATGACCCAATCAGGGTGGTGTATCTCAAAAAGTGTATCGCTTTTTCTATCCGATTGTTCTTACCGATTCTCCCTTCTTGCCAATGATAAACTGTGACTCATCTATTCTAGGTAGTTAAATATATTAATTAACACGAGAAAAGCCACATTAGATCACTGTCAATGAAGGTGGGTCGAAACATTGACTTGGGAGTTTTCACTTTATATTTTCACAATGAGAAATTTGCTTACCAATTTACAAACGCACTGTCGAAGGAATCCGTTGAAGTTCGGGGTAAACGTCGAGAGGATACGAGGAGAAAAGGTCGGAGATAGGAGTAATCATTATGGAATTGGAAATGTGGTGTAAATCGTAAAGCTTTTGTAATAGTACAAAGTTTGCATTATATTGAGAGCACGTTAAGCAATTCACGGAAATGTGCAACGTCTTGTGCATAATCATAGTTTTATCATGAACAGATTTCCTGCGCTATAAAATATTGGAACTCTGCTTTTGAAAAAGTAACTCTAAATAGAAAAACTTCAAAGAAATAATAAAGTGTTTTTCAGTAACTTTACCACTTCAAAGATTTGGTTTCTTTGTTTTTCTAATGAATATACGTATTTCTGTGAATCACGTTTGCAACAATCTTTAAACATTTAACCATTTATAAATTGTTTATTGATTTTTTAAAATAAAGCAAATTAAAAAGGGGAAGAAGTTTTTCCTGACAAAAAAAAGTTTACAGGTGATCCTATATGAGAATAAAATAAGTGTAATGTTTGTTGCAGCAAGTACGTAAAATGTGTATGAATGTCAATGATCCCATTTGTTAAAAATTGTTTCTCAGTCTTTTTATCAATAATTCATAGTTTCATTTAAAAAATGCTGATAACAATATCTGAAATATAGAAATTTACAGAATGCAAAACAATGAATCATATGCTCCCCGCACTCTCCGTCGAATTTTGTGGAAATCTCAGTAGTATCTCAAAGCGTTCAAAACACTTAGTGGTATGATAATAGAAATGTCGAAGCCTATAAATGAATTCAGCTTACTTGTCATGCCTTCACACAAATATTAATGAATATGTTACTTAAATAAATATTTACATTTAAAGACGTAAAAACATCGAAAATAGTTAAACATTTTTCGCTTCTTAATCAGAACACAGACATTTGTTTCTGAAAAAAAAATGTTTTCATGTCAATATGTTACCAAGATTCTGGAGCAAGTTTTATGACTACATAGGTCTTGAAGAAGACTTCAGGAGACTTTAGAAGAAATAAATAAAAAACAGCAACAAAAGTTTATCCCAGATATAAACGACTGTGTCCTTCAGTCTACACAAGTTCATCCAGACTTGGACACGACGAAGTATAGGGAAGGGGGGGTGGTGGCTGAGGCGACGGCGGCGGTGGTTGAGCAGGTCGAGGGCGGAGCGAGCGTCCTTGGGGCTTTGAGCGCAGCGGCAGCCTGGGGGCGGAAGGGTGAACGAGGGGGCGGGGGATTTCAGGGATGGAGTGGGAGGGCGGGTGGACACGCAACAACCCACGGAGGATGGAGGAAAGTGTGCTGAATAGCGTGTGAGTGAAAAGTTGGTGGGGCCGGGGGGCGGTGAGGGAAAAGTATGACATTTGAAAAGTTAGTGAGGACGGGAACTGTTGTGTGAGCGGGGAATAAATAGAAATAAAAAGGGCTGAATCAGGGTGCAGGTAGAGAGCAGCAATAGGGCAAGGAAAAAGAGAGGGACCAGGAAGAGAAAGGGGTGAGAGAGAGGAGAGAGAGGGGGACAAAGGACAGAGAGTGAGAGGAGAGAGAGAGGGAGAGAAGAGAGAGGGAGAGAAGAGGGAGAGTGAGGGGAGAAGACTGATAGAGTGAGGGGAGAAGGGGGAGAGAGGGATGGGAGAGAGGAGAAACGCGGTGAATGGTAGTTCTAAGAATGGCAGCATTTAGACACGGCATAAATAGTTCAGTAAGGGGTGATTTAGTACGAAGAGCAATTTTGCATAAGGATAGGAAGAAGATATAAATAGAAGCGTACAATGCTGAAGAGAAGAATAGTCACATAGGAAGCAGAATACTTATTCCATAGTTTATCTCGCCATAGCATGTCAATTGTCACACCCATCCAAACCTCCCATAAGTAAAGTTGAGCTTCGCAGAATTTAAAAGTACGACCAAAACCGGGACAAGCTTAACTGAGAAAAATGTGTAAAAGATAATTAAAATATCCTCAGTAGACGCTGCTTCGACTTGACACCTTTTGAAGTAACTCTGCAATGCCTCGTTGATCCATTCAACTCTGCACAACCAAAAAGTTTCTAGTTTTAACTAATCACCATGTTTTTAATAAATACACGAAAGCAAATAAACATATTACTGTAAAAAACATTTAATAAGAAATAATAAATCACCAGACCAGGGAGAGAAAACTCAGGACATCAACTGACGTCACTGCAGTCTCTCTGACCGGGAGGTCCTAGATTCCATCCTGGTGGTGGCAGTATTTTCGATACTGGCTTGTCAGCTCGGTCGAATTCAGTCGCTGTTTGGAGGATAATTCTAGTGACCGGCTGCTCTGATCGGTGGTTTTCCGTGGTTTCTTCTATAACCCTAACAAACGGGCCACGGACCGCGCGCGATCTTACCTCCTTTTTCCTTGTTCTATCCTCAACCGTTACACACACACACATACACACACTTACACTTACACTTACACTTACACTTACACTTACACTTACACTTACACTTACACTTACACTTACACTTACACTTACACTTACACTTACACTTACACTTACACTTACACTTACACTTACACTTACACTTACACTTACACTTACACTTACACTTACACTTACACTTACACTTACACTTACACTTACACTTACACTTACACTTACACTTACACTTACACTTACACTTACACTTACGCTTACACTTACACTTACACGCACTGCACTACCACACACGCCGGGAGACCCGTCAGAAGCTGGGAGCTTGTCGCGGCTGGGGCGGTGCCCCGCTGATGGGGATACCTTGTTGAGGAGACATCGGTAGCCGACGGTAGGTCGGCGCCGGATCTCTCCACACAGCGGGGGGAAAAGTTCACCGCCATCTCTAGAGCAAAAACATGCATTATACTTACGGGACTAATGACCCTGGTAGTTGACGTGCCCGGAATCGCTCAATCAAACAATCAATCAATCAACCAGACCAGTATTGGCACTGCTCTTCTACTCCCGTACAAACTAGTGGCGATGCACGCAGTTTGGCGCTCGACCTTTGCAAGAATTAAAAGACGAACTGCTGCCAATGTTATTGAAAATGAGCATGGGGTCAGGCGTGAGCTCGCGATGTACAAGAAGATGCATCCGATGGAAAACCGTGCTAATGTTCTTCCTTTATACAGCGATTTTTGTTTCATTTGAGTATTATAGTGAATCCCCTTTACGCCGACATCCTAAATCTTCATCTAAAAGTGGTCGTCATGAAGAGGATTTACTTATCCAGTCTTCATTCTGGACATTGACGTAAAGACATACATATATAAATTAAGTATTAAATAAAATCTATAAACAATATAAAATTAACATGTAATCTATTAATAAACATAAAAACTATTGCACATACCATACTCTTAAATTATTCTTTATTTGTCTTGAACATAAAATCTGATCTAGTTGTTTGTTCGAATTTCATCACACGTTCAGCCATAATGTGATCATTTTCTTTCTCAAATTCACCTAACAAATTTATTAACTTGTGGCTTTTCAATTCATTTGCCAATAACCTACGCCTTCTAATACTGGAGAGTGCATGAGGTAATGATAATGGTTCAACTTGAAACATATCACTTTCTCCGCCACTCTCTTCATCGTTGTCGATCAGGCTTTCGAAACCCTGTCATCCCAAGTTTCATCAGTGAAACAGTCGAACCGCTCGTGTATATTATCAACGTCAACATCAATACTGCTAACTTTAGCCAAATCCTCGATAACATCTACACTGCTGTCATACACTGCTTCTTCAGTCAAATCAGCACTTCCAAATACGAAGTTTATAAAACAATTTCTTATTGTTTCAGATCTCACTTCATTCGAAGCACTTTTCACCCAGCCACAGCATCCTAAACTGTGGTAGACTTTGTTAATTCATGAACTGTTCCATTCTAGCAACTAATGATTTCGATAGTTTTTTCCTGTACAAGAGTTTGAACATACAATTTACCCCCTGACCCACTGTTGTTGTTTTTTGGCAAAAATAATTTTATTTCTGCATGAGAAAGTTTTTCGTTGCAATGACATGGAGCATTATCGACGATCAGTAAAATCTTTCTGATTGCCTGTTGCATTTTCCTGCTCAGTTTGTGCAGACATTCAGGAAAGATTTCGCTAGTCATTCACGATTTTTTGATTTATTATTATTGTGTAAGGCGTACCAGGATATCTTATTCAATGTAGTGTCGTCATGTTTGAAGCATCGTGTACGCAGTATGGAGATTACAATAAGCTGCTCTTTTTCCCCGCGCATATTGGCACATGACGCAATTGTTAGTCTCTACTTTGCTAATACTCCGCCCTTGCATCTGACTCGCTTCTCTGCAAGCGTTCTGTGCGGTATTGCTTTAAAGAGAAGGCCCGTTTCATCCATGTTGTAGACGTCTCATGACACGCATCCTTAGGTGATATCGGAAATTCGCAATTTTCTGTCACTGGTCGTGTTTTCATTGACTTCACCACTTTCGACACTAACAGTTCAAACAACAAGAGTGTGATGAACACGAAATCTACCCAACCATCCACTAACGCTAAACTTCTCGAATCCAAGGTCTTCATTCGCCAAGGCGATTCGAAGAGCTTTTTCTTGTATCGTTAGCTCACTTATAGGGAAGCCGTGTGAACGAGCGCGATTAAACCATTCTAAACGAACACTGTTTATGCTTTCGTATGGTTGCCAACGTCTCTTCTTATTAACGTTTTCTTCCCGATTTTTCAAGTAGCATTCCCGATTGACAAGAATTGACTAACTGATTTTTACCAGAATTAAACAGATTAGTTAACTTTCGCTGTGATTTTACGTTGATACACTGATAAGGGAGTCTTGAGAGAAAGGATTGTGATTGTATCGTTTTGTAGTTATTTGCCATTTGTCTGCATGAAATAACAATTGTAGCAAAAACAGATATCGCTATTGCACTCCCTACATAATCAGCGGCAACTCTACATAGCTAAAGCACATTCAGCAGCAGATTGCATTTTAAACTGAAGGAGAAATCGTCGAACCTGCTTCAATACCATTCTAAGAATACTTAGGGATCTACAGGAAATCTACAGGGATAAATGACAGCGGCAGTATCTCCTATCGAGTGACAAGCCGCGTGTATCATTGGCAGTTGTCACCAAGACCGAATGTTGCAGATAGCAGAAAACGACGTAAGACAGTGAAAAACATATCTGGAAACTTGGGTAAAAGTGGTCGCCTGAAATGGGAGAAAGTGTGATTTGGGGGAGAAATTGATGGTGGTTGGTCGGAAACACGGGGGGGTCAGAATACAGAGATTCCAAAGCATTGGTCTTATGTGAAAAACATTCCATTTCAAAAAACGTGGTCGGGAAGAGGGGCTGCCGCGTTGTAGGGGTTTCACTGTGATTAATTCTCGGGTATTTCGTTTGCCTCTAAAACGCCCCGAAATGTTGATTGTGCAATTTTGGAAAACAGTAAGCAAAGCCACATCAAGCAACACTAGCGTCAATATTCTTGCACACTGTTATTTTGTTTACATTTTCAGTGTATAGATTAATTATGATTGATTGATTGATGTATACGAACTGGTCATCTGCAAAAATCTTTAGTCCCGTTAGGTAGTGAATGGTACTTCCCGGGAAGTGGCTGTTTCACTCATTGGATAAGAATATCCGGCGCCGACATACACGTTATCTTTTATCCTCTCCGGGTATCTCCCATAGTGGGGTATCGCTCCCACCGCGACAAGCTCAATCATTCCGGGTAGTTTCTCAAATTTTGCGATAGTGTAGTACATCTAAGTGTGTATGTGTGTGATAATTATATATATAAGAGAGTAGTTGAAGGAAGAGGAAGGAAAGATAGCACGCGATTTCTCCGTGCGTAGTCCGTTTGTTAGGGTAAGACGTTGTCATTCGCCTGGTACTAATCGTAGAAGCCACAGAAAACTACCAACCAAAACAAGTGAGCTCCTAGAATTCACCTCTAAATAGCGGCTGAATTCGTCCTAGCTGTCTAACTAGTGTGGAAAATTCTGCTAACTTCAAACCCTAGGATCTCTCGGTCAGAGTCTCTGCAGAAACAACAGCAATGCTGCCTGAGCTGACTCAGCCGGGTTCCGATGGAGAGTCGCTCTGCCCTGGTGAGGGGGAGGCGCGTGAGGTGGCGGGGGGAGGGAAGTGTGTCGCGGGCGGGAGAAAGGCGAGCGAGACGCCGGCGCGGGAGGTGGGGGGGGGGAAGGCGGCCTTGGGAAGCAAGATAATGGAAGACGGTGGAGACGAGCCTGGCCCCATTGTACGACCTATTTATTGTATACAAAAGAAAGTTTTTAAGAATGACAAAAACCGCCCCTCACATACTCCCATCGCACATAATGGACTTTTAGCCGGGTTCCATTTCCCGCGGAAGGGCTCGGCCAGCGCCGCGCAAAAACGCGAAACTCCCTCGCCCACCCCCGCCTCCCCCACCACCCCTGCCGTCCTCATTGTCTGAATGCTCTCGCCTCCCTCAACACTGTTCTCCGATCCCAAACCCCCCTCGCCTCCGTCGCGCTCTCAGTCGCACCTCTGCCTTCACCCTTGCCACCCTCACCCACCCATCCCTCGGAAGCCCTCTTTCCCGTCTCCGGCACTTACAGCGCCCGTCCGCCTTCGTCGCCCGCACTCCTTGCATTTCCAATACAGATTCTTCCGTTCCTGGCCTCTCATCACTCAGCAGACGCTAATCCTTATTCTCCCTTCCCCACCACTACACAATCCGTTCTCTCTACCTTCCTAGATTCGGCTCTTCACCAGTTGTTCCTCACCTTCCCTTTCATATCTGCCCCTCCCATACTGATTGGGTTTTGAGTGACCACACTATTCCACCGTGCCCGTCTTTCTTACATTATCATTATCTCTGAATCTCGCCTCAGCTTCCCGGTTCAGTTTAGCTGAGAGGCAACATTGTTACTGACTGTGCTGCGACTCTGCGACAGGGAAGTGATAGGGTTGGAGTCAGGACTGTGCTGGATTTTTGACACTAGCTAGAACGAGGCAAGGGCGGATTCAGTCGCTTTCTGGAGGAGAATTCTAGCCGCCGACTGCTCTGATCGGTAGTTTTCCATGATTCTACGATTAATTCACATTGAATTGAATTGAATTAATGCCTTATTTTACGTGGCGAGACTCAGGCCATTAGGCCTGCTCTTCCGTCTGACCACGTAAATTTCGCTACGCTCCTTTCACCAACTAGCAGAGAAAGGAGGTATTTCTTGGGCGAGAAACAGGCGATTTGAATTTAGCTCAGAGGCGTCATTTAGGCTTGAGGATCTTTTACATGCAAGTAAATCTACTAACATGGGACAGCCGGCTTTACTTCCCCTCCGAAGGAAGGCGTACGAAGGATTTTTTCGCCCTGAAAAATCCACGGCTTCGATCGGGTTTCCGCCAACTTGGGTACAACAGTCCGAAACGCTAACCGTTACACCATTGCCGCCGTAAAATATTAATAACAAGCGAATGCTAGAGAAAGTATCCTAACAAATGGGCCACGGACCGTGCGCCATATTTCTTCTTCCTGTTCCCACACTTTGTCCTTACGAACACACACACACACACACACACACACACTACCACACTGTCGGGGGCGTACAACTTTCTGGGGCGGTACCCCACTGCGAAGACGCCACTGCGGTACCCCATTGCAAAGGGAAACCCCCTGCAAAGCAAACGAGTAGGTCGGTAGCGAATCTCACCATCCAGCGGATGAAAAACTCCGCCATCTTCTGGGATAAAACTTTCACTACACTAACGGGACCACTGACCATAACGGTTGATGTGCACGGAAGCATCAATCAATTGCCTGAGTTCCCTCGCATAAACTCTTCTTCCTTCGCTAATGAGAGAGGTGGTAGGTATAGTATAGACGCATTCTGTTGAAGTGAGGAAGAGAGGAAAAGAAGAAAAAGAAAAGATGGCACGGAGATGATCGATAGAGGTAGTAAGGAAGTAGGGAAAATAAAGATGGTCCTCCTAAGATAAACAAGCAAGGGAATATGATGCCAGTGTTGTAGGATTACAAACGGGGATACTGCGATTCTACAGTGAAGAATGCAGCGTGGATGGATTTCTGTGTGGCCCAGCGTTAAGATTTTTCTCGCTTTTCAATCAACCGTTGGCAAAAAACATTTTGTCCCTTCCTTTTGCCACTAGAGTGCCAAGGGATTTCCTTAGCCTTTCCACCGATTTCACCATTCCGCTATCGCACCCATCGTGAGCATTTTGCGTTGTCTTCCCCCACTCCTCACCGCTTCTTTCCCCTTCAGCCTTTGCTGACGTAACCTCTACCGAAGTACATTTTCCCTCTTTCTCATCCAGTTATTCTGTGTTATGATATCAGTATTCGTTTTCCACAGTCACCGAATTTGCAGAACGACCTAATAAGCCAGTTTTTGGAAGGTGAACTGTTCCTGGTATCTGTGGATATGTTTAAATAATACATTAAGTTTTTTAATCCCTATATAATTATTAGAGGCTGCAACTCGTTGCATATCAATAATCATTATGACACAGCTTCCTTATAGCGCAAGCATTTAACCAATTACACAGAAGCTTAGAAACTCAGCAATGAAAAGGAATTAATCAATGGTCATTATTGTATGTCTCGTATTTTATTATGTATATTGCTGTTCCCAGACAACCCTTGGGGAAGTAATCCACACAAGCCGTCCTCAAGGTTCATAAAAAATCAAAATACTGAGCCATCTAAGGAACTGTATCTTTTAATAAGCTTATCGAAATTTAGAGCAAGTACTGAACTTCGAATTCTGGCATTTCCTTATTAAACTGAATCCTAACGTTGACTCGTTTACTGTTTGTTTGATGTCGGACAGTGCTTATGCATAAACTATGCTACTTGGGACAACTAGGTGGACATCCACTAGATGGCGTTCACAGAATTCCACATTTCGGCTGTCTTGTTACCTTTAAATGTAAAATTTATAATAATAATATAAAAAATATAAATTTACATAGTTATAAACCAATATAAAAAATGTATAATAGTTATCTTGCTTGTAGAAAAAGTGACGTTTGTATCGAGATGAAATTGGTATTAATTCACGAGTATAAAGTGATATTACAATACGAGCGAGGAACGAGTGTTAATTGTAAACATACGTATACGAGAAAGTAAAAATTGAAAATAAAGACAGAAAATCTCGTGATCTGTTGCGTCTGTCGTAATCTGCTTCTATTCGTTTTCCATCTAACTGAAGAAGTCTCCACCATGCACGTTTTTTCTTTTCCACACATTTCCATTTCCCTCTTGCCACTTGATAATACGGAAAGAGTTTAAGCTTTTCCACAGCTCCTCCTTCATTTAATGAGTTCTCGTTTCACGCCCCTTTTGTAAAAATATACCACATAAAATTTTGCGAAAAAATACTCACACTTTCAAACAATTGTACCTGACTTCATATCAAGATATCTTTGAACAACAGGTTTTATTCAGCAAAAAAATTTACAAAATTGGAGTTGTGGAGTTTGAAAATAGAAGAATGTTGAACTTTTTCTGTTTTTCAATCCCGATCCGCGGTGCCTCTTAGGACTAAACAGAACGCCACTTTGTGTCGCCAGCCTCACACTATTGTAATCGCTTGCAACTATTGAAAGCCAAGTGATTGTTAGTGATTCCTGGCTCGTCAACTGCTCAACTTTGGACGCGACAGAAGAGGCCGTGGTCCATCCATCAGTTGGCACGTGGTTGCTCGCGGACTACTCTACCTCGAATTCAGGTACACAGTGAAATCTCAGGCTCGTGGGATACTGTGAGTTAAGAGTGGTGAAACCATGCTACCTGCCATAGTGGCCAGTCCTGAGGGTTAGCCAGTCTCAAGCACTAAAGAAGGAGGGGGAAGTTGACTCAAGGAATCCAAGGAATCCAGGTGTCTTGAATGACTTGTAAGAAACGAGAATAAAATTGTCATATTCGTCTTTTTTCTAAGTTTTAATTAACAGTTTTAAACCAAAAAAATAAAATACAGATTTCAAAGCATATCGTTATACATTGGTAAACAATTAACATCTAGGAGAACTTAAAGCAGAGCACTCTGCCTCTACAGGCCGTACAGTCACCCAAAACAACCCTCTTCCGTGTAGCTCAAAAACAAAGGCTCTCTCATCTTTCTTACGTACACACTTTACTTTTTTTAGCTTCATATCTTTGTACATTCATCTCTTGAACATGTTTGGGTAATTGAAAATAATATTTTGGAGTCGAGCATAGGAATTCACTGGCAGCTGATTTTGATAAAAAATAGAACCCACGCCCTTTTCCCTGTCATTCTTGACATTGGAAACATGAGACGTATACGCTGCCTCTACACTCCTGAGACAGACGGTCAACAAGGTTTGCAGAGAGCAGCGGAACGCTATCTGCCGCACGAACAAAGCCGATGGCCAGGACGGCGGCCGGGGCTGCGGCGGGCGAGGCCGCGCGAGTGCCGAGCTGATGGAAGGGGGAGAGAGCGGGGCCGGGGTCGGTCCCAAGTCGCGCGCAAGAAACGCGGGGTCGCGCGGCCAGCGCAACGGCGCGGCCTCGGGGGCCGGCGTAACCGAGTTACAAGTTGCGGCGGAGGCGGCCGCGCCGGAGGTGACGGCAGCGGCGGAAAAGGCGGGGGTGGAAAGAGATGAAGACGGGGTGAAGGTGCAGGCGCAAGCGGTGGACATGTGGGCGGGGGTGTAGGGGGAGGGTGAAGGAGGAGGGTGAAGGAGGAGGGTGAAGGAGGAGGGTGAAGGAGGAGGGTGAAGGAGGAGGGTGAAGGAGGCGGGTGAAGGTGGAGGGTGAAGGTGGAGGGTGTATGCGGTCGGTGTAGGCGTAGGCGGTCGGTGTGGCGTAGGCGGTCGGGGTAGGCGTGGGCGGTCGGGGTAGGCGTGGGCGGTCGGGGTAGGCGTGGGCGGTCGGGGTAGGCGTGGGCGGTCGGGGTAGGCGTGGGCGGTCGGGGTAGGCGTGGGCGGTCGGGGTAGGCGTGGGCGGTCGGGGTAGGCGTGGGCGGTCGGTGAAGGCGGAGTGCAGAGGTGAAGGGCAGACGGTGTAGGAGGAGGGAAGGGCGGGGTAGGGAGAACGATGGTTGTAGGTGGGGTGTGTACCCGGGGAATGTAGGCGAGGTTGTAGATGGAGGTGTAAGCAGATCTTCAGGTGGTGCAGGCGTTGGTGTAGGAAGCGACGTTGGATGAGGTGTGTGCGAGGGGTGGGAGGCGGAGGGCCGAGGCGTAGGTGGGGTCGGCGTGGGCGCAGGGCTGCACCCTGCGCTGCAGGGCACCCGCGGAGCGCCGCCGCCTCTCTGCCCGAGTGCAGCTCAAGAGCGTCGTCCAAGTTTTAGTAACGCAATAATAAAGTTGGCCTCGCCGGAAGCGGGCGCCGCCGCCGCGTGGACCCCCCCCACTCCGTCTTGCGGTGGACTCCCTAAACACGCGTCCGGCGCCGCAGGGCGATCGCGAGCCTATCCATCACTGGGCCGCGCTGGGCTGGTGGGCTTCCGGGTAGGGCACGCGGTTTGGGACTGTCCGTGCAGTAGAAGACTAGTATCGCTGTGAAAGGTTGTTGTGTTGAATCGAAATCGTGTTCTAGTCGCGACCAGCGCTAGCCAACCGTCGCTCCATTTTCTCTGCAGACGGTTCACGACACGTGCCTGTATACGAGTGCAATCTTCAAGACTACGCTGCATCATCATGATTGTGCCTAAGTTCAATGTAGCATGCTTTTCAGCATCAATGTATTATGCTCTGTTGCATATCTGAACTCTTACGTGCTAACTGCAATGAAGACTGTCTTCGACAGTATATGACTATGGTCATCGCTATCTTTTAATGCTTCAACTACAACCAACACAGTCTTCAACTGTAAATGCTCACGGCCATTTCAACCTTTCAATGTTAATTATAACTTCAACTGCACATGCCTACGGCTATTACAATGATTTAAACGCTCACAACTTAGATGTAATATTAATTGTAATAAAGTGCTTTTTCTTTCAATTTCAATATTTTTTCTTCAATTAGTTAAAAACTATTGAATTTTACCACAGTAATAGAGAGGTCCTCTGTAGATACTAACATTTACGGGATGTGCGTCTGCGTCGCATTATAAGTGCTAGCCCATCCGACCCGTATCAACAGTCCACTGCCTCCTCAGTCAGCCCTCAACAATGTACTTTCCAAAAAATTATTTGCAGAAGTGCAGTTATCTTTGTGTTATAAATTTTTATCGAAGCTAATATACCCAAATTCTAAATAAACCATTCTGAATATTAGAGCTGCTTGGTTCTTTCCACAATCTATCGTTTTTACTATTTACCACATTGCCACTGGTAAAAGTACCTTTTTTCCACTCTCAGTATAATTATTACTACCATTTGAACAGCAAAGTGTCCAGTCCAAGAGCGGCCTTCACACGGGGCCACTCTGTGGTACCACCGAGAAGCGCCGAGGCCCTTCACTTAAAGCCACCTCCAGCGCCACTCACAGCTAAAGAGGAAGTATTCATGAGGCAGCGCCGTGGGCTCCGGCGGCCGCAAGGCAGTCAAAAGCAAAAAAACAGTTCAGTGGGGCATCCGAATGGCCTAGTGTGAAGGCTGCTTTAGAGCTATTTCTACTGATGGTGGCGCGGACGCGCGTCTATGCTGCTGATGACACAAGTTCGCCTCCAAGCCTTCCGAAGCAGCGCAACTGCGCCACTCGTGTGAATACCTCCATTTAAACCAACGCTTTGCGAGCAGATGCACCACACGGAAGCGCTGCGGAGTGGCGCCGAGTGAAGGGGCTTTAAAAGACAAGAAGTGCAGTCATTATTTCATTACTATTTCAAAAATACAGAATGGGTGTAAATGAAGGCGAACCATCCACCCTCTGCCATTAACGCTCCGCCAACACGTCGTGCGTGTCTATCCCCCCTTCCCCGAGGCGCTCGCGAAGTGGCGAAGTTAATGCGCGCGGGCTGCGCGCTGTCGGTGACGCGCAAACACGCTGTTGACGCACGAGGTGACATGAGGCGCTGCTGACGGAGCAGGAAGTCAATATGTCAATCTGCAATGGGCGCTGCTCTTCCTTTAGGGGTAGGGTATGTTTTTAGACTATACATACTACATCGTTTGGTTGAACTCATCGTCATCAATTCAGGTGTCTCACAAGGCTCAAACTCTATCTCCAACTCGATAACATTTTAAAATCTGATATAGTAAAATCTACACTAAAAACAACAGCTCAATTTTGCGATAACACATTACTTTCTAAGTGATTACGGACTAAACATAAGTACTTCTGACTCGACTTGTACGTCACACCCAATTTACAATCAAATGGAGTAGGCTATTGTGTTTAGTCCTTACATTAGTATCTCCGAGAGACGATGGCGGTGTCTGATGTATTTTCCTACTCTTAAAATTGTATTATAGAATGTGTTTCAAATAAAAATCGTCTCAGATTTTATGGCTGTGAGACGAAAAAATCTTCAGACAGGGTGAAGAGGCTAGGAATGGTGATTGAAATCCGTCATGCTCGCAAAGCGTCTCCCTTATATCCAGACGTGCGTAATAAATAAAAGCAGCGTCCAGGCCTTGGAAACACTACTGGCTGACAAAAGACGAATCAATAAGTACCAATAAGTACACACAATGACTCATCACTGGGTAGAGCATTATGAGAGCAGAACGCCTGAACAATGTGCACTGTAACAATAAATTACGCGGCCTTACATGTTTCCTCATCTTATTTACACCTGATGATAGAAATACATTTTCCAAAACTCTAGGAAAAGAGGCAAACGACCATGTAGTTTTTTTGCTCATACTGATCAAACCCCGTAAACCTAACTTCATTATATGTACTTTTGTATACACTACATGCATAACATATATAATGTTATTTATATATTAAGTAAATAAAAAACCATTCACAATGGCTAAATAATTACTTTTATATAATTCTTGATTTAGTTTTGCAAGAAACATATAGGCTTTATTAAGAGGTAAGAGCGTCTTTTTCTCTGGTCTATTTATCAGTTGGCGTTGTCTCCTACATGCAAAGATATTGAGACATTCATACTGATTCATTTCCACGATCGACAATTTTTAACTTATAGTTTGTTTTATTTTCATCCTCAAATACGAGTCACCTTATTGACAAATATTATCACCGGCTGCGATGACAGTGGCAAGATCGTTACCTCTGCAGCATCGTTTATTGAGCGGTTCTAAAATTTGAATCTCTGCGTTGGCGAGATTTTGATACTATTTTCAACGGCCATCACATAGAAATATCCACACAGTGGTTAATCTAACGGCCGGCTACTCTTTTAAGATTTTTGTAGTTTCTCCGATTCATTCCTGCCGAATCCATAGGCGCAAGGACGAAAAGGCCGGCGCAATATTTCACGTTCCATAGGAGAAGTAATACCACTCCTTTCCGAGATATCACATGCTCTACACTTCCGGGACTAATAATCTCATTACTTGACGCACCTTGAAACAGTAAATATTTATTTACTTGAAAACTATCTTAATATACTCTTTTCTTGATCCAAATGTCATCTTTGGCCCTTTGATTTTCTCTAAATTCATAGTCGCCAGTATCAACTTGATAAGGCTGAAGAGGTAGTTTTACGGTCTTAGTCTCGCCTCAAGTAGATAATTAAAAAAAAAATTATATATAATGTTGGTATTTTATGTTGGAATTTATAATTAACTCACGTTAGTATCCATTTGTATTGTTTCTCTGTCATTTGGTTTCTGAACACATTTTGCTTCGTTTTTTATTGGATAATGATTTTGTTATATTTTCTGTTTTGATTACATAAGAAAGTTGTTTTGGAATGCTGTCTGTATCTTAAAACTATTTATTAAATTATTTGCCATTCTGTCTGTAGATTTAACAAGTTTGTCAGGTTGTATTTGGTCTTTATTTTATAGACAGAAATTTATATTTTGGTTAGCAGTTATAAAAGTGCTATCCAAAATACAATTTTCTGTTACCAAATACAGTGTGATAAAACCTATTTATATTTGAAGTAGCCTTGAACCACAAACTCCAATGCTATCTGTCGACATTTCTGTTCTAGAAAATAAGATATACACGCTATGAATACCATTATTCGTATTTGTAATTCTTCTGACATCAAATGTTTCAAGTGCATTGCTTTTATTATCTTATGGAAAATGAAAATTGCATTTTGAATAGTTTCTGAGAATCAACAAAACGTTAAATGAACTTTAAAAATATTTATTTTAATTTCATATGATTCGAAGAACACAATGTTGATTTACGAGTGCTCTGATGTAGGCTATCATATTTATCAGAATTCGCATGTCATATTGTATCTATAAATAATGTAAAATGAACCATTCGCTAGAATGCTTTATAAACCATTCACGATACGAAAAACTATTAACAGATATAGTACCCAGAAGAGCTACCGGCTTCATATTCATTTTCTGAGTTCTACAGAGAACTCGACATATTTGTATAATTTAAATGTGTATACTGCGAAGCTCATAAACCGTCAAAATAATGAATTTTGTACAAAATTTGTTTTTTTTCCCCCTTAGTCTGAATGTTCGAGTATAAGGCCATTTCATGATGCACAAATAACGGCAAAATATATTTTCTCGGTCGTGCTTTGTTGTCATGTTTTCAGAAATCTTTTCTGAAACTCGGGCATTGGTCATTTTCTTTTTATACAAATTATAAATGACTAGTGATATGGATCCAGAAGATCTTTCTAAATTTGTTGTCGCTCACTTTAAGGAATTTAAACACATTTGAAATAATATTTTGCACGTTAAAATGTTTTAAGAGTCATATTAAAAGAAACATACGATATAATAAGGAATATTCGAAAGTAATACTTTTCCTGCCAGTCTGAACACAGAAGACATTTTCTTCTATTGTAAATAGTTTCTCCAATCACGCGTACTTGATCCGTGATTCTTCACAAAATTTTATCTCAAATTAGAACTCTGTTCAAACTACTACTAGGGCAAATCGTAAACGACAAGCGACATGAATCAACAAGATCCCTCTAAATTTGTCTGTCAATGGGAAGGCACAATCTCATCTTCTGCTAGGGACATAAGATACGCTGAGGTCGTTCGGCAAATAACGAGCGCACCGAGGAGACATAAAGGGCTTCGTCAACGTAATTGAATCCGTCCTGCGGCAAATTGCTCGCTCGGGCAGCGGCGCGGCGCCGGTGCTCGACCCGCGACCTCCGGGATGGCAGGCGCGCGGCTGGCCGCTGCTGGAGGAAGCCGCAACGCGGGCGGGCGGGCGGGCGCCCCTTCTCGACCGAGGAAGCCTCAGGAACACCGTAAGCAGTTAAATTGAAATGAAGCGGATACGTAGAGTGGAGCGTCATTTCTCAAGGGATGGTAGTTACTGAAACGAGCAACGGCTAGGCAATATTGTCGGAATGCCTTGAAGGCACATATGACAATTAATAAGTGTGTTTGTGTACGGATTTTATTTTTGAGGCTGAATGAATGAAGCGGATTCATAGAGTGGAACAACGTTTTGTAGGGTTGTTAAAGACTGAAACGAGCAAAATTTCATGTATTCCACTTCTGGCCGTATTGTGGAAATGTGTTGAAGTGTTAGATATCGATAGAATAATGCATTTTTATTTAAATTTATATTTGGTCGTACTAAGTTTTCACCAACTGGATATAAAGTATTTTTATTTGTATTCGAGAATATGTGTAATCGGAAGCAATGTGAAATTTGAAGATTGAGGCGACATGGGGTCTCCTTTAACATTGCTTTGCTCTCTAAGAATTAAACCTACACCTCCTGGCCTCAGCCTACCCCCTGGCTGAGGTGGCTCAGGGCATTAATTGCAGATCCTCTGACCGAACTGATGTCACTGCAGTGCCTTTGGCCGAAAGGCCCTAGAGTTTGAATCTCGACGGTAGGCAGGATTTTCTGTAGTAGCTAGATAGCTAGGTCGAACTCAGCAGCTGTTTGGAAAAGAATTCTAGCGGACGACTGCTCTGAGTGGTAGTTTTCCGTGGTTTCTCCAATCAACACCAGGCGAATGCCGGAGCAGTACCCTAACAAACGGGCCACGGACCGCACGCGATCTTTCCTTCCTCTTCCTTGTCCTATCCTCATCCCCCCACACTTACACTTACAGGCACTACACTACCACACCCAGGAGACCACACCGTGCCCCGGCTGCTTCTCTTGTGGTAGATACCTTGATGAGGAAAACATCGCAAATAGACGTGTTGGTTGGTGCCGATCAGCGGGAACATAACACCGGCGGCGATGGTGTAACGGTTAGCGTTTCGGACTGTTGTACCCAAGTTGGCGGGTTCATACCCGATCGAAGCCGTGGATTTTTCAGGGCGAAAAAATCCTTCGTAAGCCTTCCTTCGGAGGGGAAGTAAAGCCGGCTGTCCCATGTTAGTAGATTTACTTGCATGTAAAAGATCCTCAAGCCTAAATGACGCCTCTGAGCTAAATTCAAATCGCCTGTTTCTCGCCCAAGAAATACCTCCTTTCTCTGCTAGTTGGTGAAAGGAGCGTAGCGAAATTTGCGTGGTCAGACGGAAGAGCAGGCCTAATGGCCTGAGTCTCGCCACGTAAAATAAGGCATTAATTCAATTCAATTCAATTCAATTCCATGCACTACACTCACGGGTCTAATGACTACAGCAGTTGACGCATCTGGAAAGACTTAACAAATTCTATCCGTGAATATCAATGAATCAAATTGTCACATTCAATAATATCAATGAACCAAATATTAAACACACAAACACGACAATAACCGAAATATCGATGGTGGAGGCCTACAACCAACTAGATCCTCAGCATCATGTCGCGGATAATCTGCCATTAATAAGTTAAAACTATCTCCCTTGGGAAACATGCGACGTGTTCGAATTGTTTTAGAACGATTCCCGTTGGCGTAAATTTAATTCTGGATGTCCTAGAATTCTAGAACACCTGCGAAGTACCTGTGATCAGATATGCTTTTGGAATAATTAACTTGCCGGAGGAAACGCTTGGTAATCTGGCCCTAAAAACAGTAAATTAATGATAGCAGATAAGCCATTCCACCCCTGCAGCAATGTCGTTAGACCACCGCCGCAGATCAGAATGTTGTCAACAGGTAACCGACACGTTTTATAAAGAGAAACAAACACTGGCAGAATTTAACCAAACTTCAAGGGAGACGTGGCTTGTTCAATGTGTAAGGAGGGGAAGACTGGGAACGTCTGCTTCATTAATAGCTAAAATGAAAGGGCACGCCTCTCCACGGACAATGGATTCCTGGATACCAAAGGGAGGACGGCTGTGTCAACAAGTAGGGTCAACATTTTATCTATGACTACAATATAATAATAACAATAATGACAACAATAACAATGATAAGTAATAATAAAGCCTACAATTATTACATTTTAACACGTGTGAACTTTACAATTTTTTTTTCTAATCATAATGTGCAGTAGGGAACCACGAATACTGTTGCTGTAAAAGTAGTGTTCGAATGAGTTGTACTAATACGTAATATTATCTACAGAAACAATTGTCTAACTGATGTATTTATTCAAATTTTTTTGAAACGCAACGAATATTATTTTTGAAATTCACTGGAGGGGAAAAAATATATATATATATTTTTTTTTAACAGAAAGGTACATCTCATCAGACATGGAAAAGGAAAAGGGAGCAATAAAGAAGAGACAGCCCACCAAAAAAAGGAAATGAAGACAGAAAACAGAGAAAAGGTATAGAATGAAAGCCGAAAAAAGAAGAGAGAAGAGAAAGGAAACCTTTTTGAACTCACTGATGACCATACTGTAAACATGGCTCAAAATAAAATTAAATAACAAGGATGGCAAAGAAGAAAGACAAATGGAGAATAAATAAGAAATTGATGGGGAAGAAAAAGTAATAGAGAATAAAAAATAAAAAAGAATCATGAAAAAATGGAGAAGAAACACGAAGAAAAGAGAGTGGATAAGATATATGAAGAAAAGAGAATAGAGAATAAACATGAAGAAAAGAGAATAGAGAATAAACATGAAGGAAAGAGAATAGAGAATAAACATGAAGGAAAGAGAATAGAGAATAAACATGAAGGAAAGAGAATAGAGAATAAACATGAAGGAAAGAGAATAGAGAATAAACATGAAGGAAAGAGAATAGAGAATAAACATGAAGGAAAGAGAATAGAGAATAAACATGAAGGAAAGAGAATGGAGAGGAATCAAGAAGGAAAGAGAATGTGTAAGAGATAAACAAACCTGGAATTGAAAGATATAAGAAGAGGGGAAAAAAGGGGAGGTAGAATAAGAAATGGAAGAGACTTGCGAAACAACGTTCGTCGTGAAGAGGGCATTGACGGATGGGGCGGAGCCCGTGGCGCGGCTGAGTGACCGTGAACACGGATCGCGCCGGAGCCGCAGCCCGTGTCGGCGGCCGCGGGGTGTGGGGTTGGGGTTGGGGTCCGGGGTCAGCGCGCCTGCCGCGGCCGGGCCGCGATCCCCGCCCTCCATCGATCCCGCGCACAATGGAGCGCGCTAACGAGTGCATTCTCCGCCAGGGGCGCCACGAGCGCGCGCGCGGGCGGCGAGGGGCGGGACGCCGCTTAAAAGTCCGCCGCTCGTCGTTTCGTCTTCCTTATTAAAATGTAAGCCTCGCCTGAAATACGGACGGCGCCGCGGGGTGGGGCGGAAGCGGATGGAGTGGGGGTGGGTCGCTTGGCGGGGGGGGGGTTAGGGGCGGTGAGAAGGGGGTGGACAGGGCGCCGCGCCGCAGATTTGGGTGGGGTGGAGGGATGAAGTGGTTCGAGCAGGGTGGGGGGGGGGATGGCATGGACGTTGGCGTAGTGGCATTTGCGATGCAGGTCAGCATAGACGGCGGGCGGGCGGGGCGTCGCGAGGGGCGTGGGCGGGATGGGGCGGGCGGCGTGGGCCGTGCGGAGCGGGGCGGGCCCGGTTCTGTGCGGGCGGGTGGGGAAGTTGGGGCGGGCCCCCAGGACCCATGATTCTTTTTCTCGTTATCCATCGCTGCTTTCGGCAGTTGGCGAAGTGCCCTCTTCCGTGAAAAGGCCTACGCCCTGGCGTTGAAGGTAGAGTGTATCAGCAGATATTTGTGCCCTGCACGTTAATGGTGTTTCTAAAATACTGCGCCGAAAACATGGTCTGCCTAAAATCTTTAATAACTCTGGGAAATGTTTTACTGTGGAAAGTAAGTATTTTTTTAGTTCATTGAATACTACTTGCCCAGTATAGAAAATGTTAAGAAAAGGTTCAAGCCGCAATTTTGCGGCAGAAGAACTCGTGTTGCAAGACCCTAAAATAGACTAAGTGGATAAATCTAGTCCCTCTATTTGTTTTAACACTTAATGTAGTCAGTAGCCAAGTTTTGTATTTGATACTAAAAAAATGGATCGTGGCAAAAGTCCGTCTGTCCTTCCGTCCGCTCATTTGGTCTGCCGGTCGGTTGGTCCGTTGGTCGGTCAGTCAGTCGTCCGTTTGTCCTTCCGGGGTCAATGCTAGCACTTAAATCGTTCAGACGATTTTCACCCAAAAAATAGTATTTCCCGATCGGTATTGTAAAACGGCCATGCGGACTTGAAACTGATATTCTGGTTTTTGGAGCTACTTTACATGCAACCTCGATAACATTTTCAAATTTTTCGAAAAAAATGGCACTAATGTTTTTAATTATTTTCTTAATTTAAAATAGCATAGAGCGTTCAAAATTAGCGGTCTAATTTTCTTTAAACTTTTTGAATTTTTGACGATTTTAAAAGTTCGTAATTTTTTTAGACGTCTTCATACGACGTCTTCAGTTAGATACTATTTATGAATGAAATCTCTTCTTTAAAAAAACTCTAACCCTTTCAATCCCAAATTAGTTATAATGAAAATATTCGTATATGGATTCTTAAATGGGTTACGGAAAATCGTTAGAATGGTGAACCATTTTATTTAAAAATATTTGTATTTGAAAACTCGACACGTTAAACAATAGTTTTCGCTCTTCGTGACGCAAAGCTCCCCGTCCTTGCCCCGAGCACTTTGCCACGCTTCACCCTGTGGGTGCGGTCGCGTCACCTCGACACTGTAATCACGCCTGGCAACTTGCGCTCCTGTTGTACTTTGAAGTCCCCGCTCGGGAATTAAATTTCATAGGCCCCGGCTTTCACGGGTGGCGGGTGCGGGAGTGGCGGGCGGTTTGTGAAAAGGCGGTAAAGGCAATGGAGGGCCCGGCGATTACACAAGGGTGAGGACCATGTGAGTGGGCAAGAAATTATGAGTGTTGCTGCGGAGGGAAGTGATCATTTGTTTTAAATTTGCAACGAATAGGGAGACTAGTGAGACAGAGTAGAAGATGAGGTAATGTGTTAAATGGACACGTACTTACGTTCATCATCGTAGTAAGTTTTTCAAGTTTAGATTTATTTCTTCACAAATCGAAGTTTCTTCTTTTATGCGTTTGCAAGACATAACTAACTTCGATTTCTTGCGTAACATCACCTTTGCCGGTGTAAATTCCTAGTGAGTCAATGGAGGGCATCCTACAAAAGAGGGTTCTCTTCTTAATACTGTTATATCCTTTTTCACCCTACATGCTTATGTTACCATACTTCTAGTTGCCGTGCAACCTCATTCATTATCGCTATGAGTCCAATAATATACGAGTACTTATGTCGCTATATTTCATTGTCTAAAATTAAATATCACAATAACTCCTTACGTAAATTAGTTATTTGTTTCTATTGTTAGTTTACAAGATCTATTATGGTTTACATAGCATTCTAATGCGGTTCTTTTATGAAATTTCAATAGCGTTAAAATATTGTAAATACCTCGCTCGTCAAAACCTACTAATGTATTATATTGATAACTAATCGGAATCGATCATGTGGCTTTGAGCGCCGAAGCTGATACATCAGCAAGTATCTGCAGGCTTGTTAAGGTAAACATGTGATGTTTGATGTAACGGCCTTCCTTCAGTTCTTCTAAACACGAGTGTCGCGTCACAACTCACTTGTGTGCCAGAGAACAGGGAAAAATTACTTTTACGCATTAAAAATAACAAATTATAAAAGTTAGATAGTTCGTATTTTACTATGATATAGTTTTATCTCGTTCAATTACATTTTGTCAAGGATACATTTGAGATAATATGACGCTTTAATTGAGAATACTGGTTAACAACATAGGTGTCTGTTGTGAGTTTTAAATTTCATCTGCAGTATGACGTAATTTGTAGAGCTTTGCAAAACGCAGGATGGATTCTGCCGACGCAATTGGACCATTGGCAGTATTGCGGATTAGCTCACAACTGAGAATCTGTGTTTGTTAATGACATTTCAAGAATCATCAGTTTATAAGCTAAGAATATGGTAAGAGTTTTGTTCGTAAAGATGAAGATTTGTTAAAGTGGATGAAGTTGAGTACACGTTTTCACAGAAGAAGAAGACGTCAAAGGGGGAAGAGGACGGTGGAGAAGGGAGGAGATGAAGAAAGAGAGGTACGCAGAGGAGGGGTACGGGATGAAGAATATGAAGAGGAAGGGGATTGAAGATGAAGAAGAAGAGGAAGGATTAAGAAGAAGTAAAAGTAGAAGGTACAAAAAAGAGGGATGAGCAAAAAGGCGAAGAAGGGGAAAGAAGAAGAAGCAGGGAAAAGAAGAAGGGGTATGACGAAGGATTAAGAAGATGAAGGGGAAGGGATAAGAGAAGGAGGAGTAAGAAGAGGGTTTAGAAATGAAGAAGAAGGTGTAAGAAGAAGTAAGGAGAGGAAGGGGAAGAAGGAGGGAAGTAAGAATAAGGAGATGGGGAAGAAGATAAGAGCAAGAAGCAGATCTTTTTCATGTTCACTTGAATGTGTGAAATTTCATCTTCACGTAAATGACTTAATTCACTTGATGCACGTATTATTGCTACTTATTTTATATACTGCTTAGTATATATGCTGCATATTATTAACAAAGTATTCAAGGCATTCATAGCATGTGCCCTTCGGACACAGGCGACAACGCCTCGTCGCGAATCGTGGTGCGCACTCTGGCCAGTCCACCCGCTGACGCCGTCCCCAGCCACCCTCGTCCTGTCGGCTTCCTCTCCTCCCCCCGCCCCCTCCATTCCCCTCTGCAGCGCCGGGCGCCGTTCCCGTTGCCGTTATCGATACTGCTGATACCGCTCGAATGACTCGGCGACGCATGCTTGTCATTAGCACTACAAACTCTCGCGCGAAGCCACATGTAGCTGGCGGCGTTGGTTGTGCGCGTCTGCCCGCCCAACCCCGTCCCGCCCCCCGCCACGTCCCCCACGCCCCCCACGCCCCCTACGCCCCCTACGCCCCCCACGCCCCCCACGCCCCCCATGCCCGCCACGTCCCCTCACGCCCCCCCACGCCCCCCACCCCCCCCCCCACGCCCCCTCCATTGCTCCACCTCTCCTCCCCGCCCCCCGACGCGTTAGCCCTTTTGTTGCAGTCGGATGCACGGAATGTGGTAGGTTGTTCTTATCTTGTAGCTCGTGCTGAGAGATATTGTTTTGAAATTCTCTATATTTTTCGAGAAATATAAGATAAAATTCAAAAGCAAGTAAAGACATAACTGCGAAAATTGAGCGGTATATATGAATATTTCTTTTAAATATCGCTTTCTCACTCTACGTGGTAATGAATTCAAAAAATGGTCTGGGATGTAATGTAATGCAACTGATAACTGAAACATCTTATATTAAATTTTATTTTATTTGATCGTGCTCACTGGTTTGTTACAACAACAGAAATTACATTACTCTACAACTATTATTGAACGGAATTCAGTATAAGTAAATTGTGAACGTAAATGAAAACTAAAATTGTATGTATTTTGAAAATATATTCGACAAATGAACAAAATAAATGAGATTAATCTCATGTATGTTATATGAATACGTAATTTTATATAATGAATGTTATAAGCACCGTTCTTAAAGAAATATTTGTGATATTAAAAATTATTTAAAATCTTGCAATACCCAATAAATTATATGGTATTTGCAATTTTTGTTTATAGGAATACTATATACTTGTCTCAGAATAAAAATCACTTAAATAATAATTTTTTGCCAATAAACACACAGAAGGAAAATTCAACATAACAAAGTCACAATAATATACATTTTGGCCCTGATTTTCTAGGCAATCTCGAATGAACAGATGTTCAGCAAGTACTCGTACTACATGAAATCTCCTTGATGACGTCAGAACGTGACCCGCCCAACATCTGTGCTTCTGTAGCAAGGAGGTCTCTGAAAATCAGGAGAAAATGTCACATGTGTAACTCCGTTATAAAATGGAATTTTTCACTAAATGTTGTGAAATGAATGTTGTGTGTATGAAGTGATGTTTTCAATCCCCTTACATATCATAGAACATTGTAACACCTTTATACCTTGATTTAAATACCCCAACATACCAGCCTTAATAATAATAACAACAAAAAACACTTGATTATATATACACAAAGAAAATAATAATAACAGTAAAGTAATAAAATGTTTGCAGACCTTAAAAGGAATGTCAAGAGATTTAAAAATGCGAAGTGGAAATGCAAATGGGAAATGGCAAAAAATTTTCGAAGAACATTCCATATTGACTGGGAATCAATTTGTATGGTGGATCACTTTGAATTTTACAAAGGCTTCTCAGTGATTGTCCATTTACATGCAATGGAATATAGTAATTATTTAAACTTTTCTGTTATTGTAATAACATTTTATTCGGTTAACATACAATGTAGGCTTTCACTGCCGGTTTCCACATCAAAATCAGTTGTTTCCGGGCTTGAAGGCCGTGGTCCAATGGAAACTTTTCCATACGTTTCGCCTGCAACTGTGGCAGGCATCCTCAGTGGCGTTGCTGGCGGGGGCGAAGTGTCCTAGTTGGCAGCGCCGCGTTGACTGACGCTCCCGCGGCTCGGGCCTGTATTCATAGTGAAAGGCGAGGATCGCGCGCTCGCGTCTGATTGGGGCGCGCCGCCTGTTCTCGCACCTGATTGGGCCACGTCAGCGGTACTGGTTAGCTGCCGAGTTTTGGTCGTACGAAGTGCCGGGGTACCATGTACTGTTTAATTTTTTCTCCTTCTTCTTTCTGTTGAAACAACTGTACAAACGTACAAACACAAGAACAATTTTAACAGAAAAGAAGAAGGAGAAAAATTAAACAGTACATGGTACCCGGCACTTCGTTGAAACAACTGTAACAAACGTACACAACACAAGAACAATTTTAACAGAAAAGAAGAAGGAGAAAAATTAAACAGTACATGGTACCCGGCACTTCGTACGACCAAAACTCGGCAGCTAACCAGTACCGCTGACGTGGCCCAATCAGGTGCGAGAACAGGCGGCGCGCCCCAATCAGACGCGAGCGCGCGAACCTCGCCTTTCACTATGAATACAGGCCCCCAGAGCCGCGGGAGCGTCAGTCAACGCGGCGCTGCCAACTAGGACACTTCGCCCCCGCCAGCAACGCCACTGAGGATGCCTGCCACAGTTGCAGGCGAAACGTATGGACAAGGTTTACATTGGACCACGGCCTTCAAGCCCGAGAAACAACTGATTTTGATTTTATTCGGTTGTTACTCTTCTTTCCCTCCGTTTCTCCCTTCCTCTCTCTCATTCTCAGAAGTCGGGATTCTCAATGTATAATTTGAAAAGCTCTTTTTTCATTTAGGGTATATATTGTAAAAGCATGAATGTATATCAACATCATGCGCAAACATTGAAAGAAAACAAGTATTTTATAATTGGTTTTTTAATTAAATTCGTTTTGAAACTGTACTAATGAAAAGTAACTTCTTCTTCTATAAACCTTAATTTTTTCACAATTATATTAAAAAGGTACCTCTGGGACTAAAAGAGCATCTTGTATACCTACTCCTTCTGTGGATGCACTAGATAAGTACGCAACAGCATTCCCTTCTGTTTAGTTCTCGTAAATTCTGATGAAGACACGATTATTTCCATTACAATCCAAAATAAATACCATATACTCAGTAAACATCAGAAATGAATGTTTTTAAAAAAAATGTATACACCTCGGCCATGGTGTCTTTTTCGAGCTCTGGAATAATCCGATCAGCTCCATTGTAAATGCGTAAGCACCTCGTTCGAAATGCACTACTTTTATCTAGCCCCCACCACTCCACCTCGCCTTCCCTCACCACCACCTCGTTCGAAAAACTATGACTTTTACTCATTATATGAATGGGTGAAAACCAGAACGCTATAAGTGACATTTTATACATTCTGAGAAATCCAATTATTTAAGCCAATATAACTGTAAAGTCGTGGTGCTTTGTTTATCATTAAAACTCAAGCATTTGAATTGTTCATTAAAACCACAAAAAATACATTGTCACTCAAATATATTCTAAAATAAACACGTTTTCTCAGAATTTTTAAAGTGTCACACTGATTTGGTTTTACCCATTCATATGAAAGTACCGCTTTCAGCAGGCTGCACAACGCCTGTGCATTGCTATGCTTTTTCTGTGCATTGCCATGTGTTGACATATTTTCTTTTTTCGATTTTTTAGTTTATGCTTATTGTGACTCTTAAACAATATTTTAAAGCAGTGGCTATTTAAAAAATATTATTTAATTCTAACTTTAAAACATACAATTTAGTAATTGATTTTCCACCTAGAATGTTATAAGCTCCAAAAGATAACACAAGCAAAAAGAGATACAAATGAGCAAATCTCTCTGATATATCATATGGCAATAATGGGTCTTGTTAAATAGAATGCAAAAGCAGGGCCAGATTACCGAACAGACTCGGTAGGTTGCAGTCTAGGGCGCGCAATTTTTTTGGGGCGTAAAAATTTCAGTGGATGCAAAATTTCATAAGGCGAACGTTTGAATGTTTTTATAGAAATATTTATTTTCATATTTGAATCAAAAGAAAATGTTAATAAAATATATCCATTAATATATAGAATGTTCCGGGAGTAATCAACATAATTTTGAAAATAAGCCCATAAGTATATTTTGTCTACTAAAGTCCTTCTAAGTTTCGAATGGCTGAGGCCCAATAAGCACTCTAAAGTTGGTTTGAAAAATACTTTATATTAAAATAATTGCGTTTCAGAAACAAATACCCTCCAATATCATATAAACGGTTTCTTATTTACAAAATAAATGAATGTTATTTGTTTACAAGAAAATGGAGAAATAAAAAGGAATTGAATTGTGTAAATTGGGTGTTTGTTTAATATATAGAATTATGCATTTAAAGACACTGTCTCTACGTATGGAAATGACATACAATCATTTTTAATCAAAAAAATATTTAATATTTATATTGATTCGCCTATAGCGACATCTGTTGAATTGATTAGAAGGTTATAATATATCAACGTTCCAAAGACGAGAATATCAAATACACATCTAACATGGCGCACCTAAATTGTATACAGTGCATACGTTAATAAACATGTAGGCTACTCAAATTTCTTGGAAACTATAAATTGACTTTCATGAAATTAATATTAAACAACTAGAATTACGAAACAAACTTTGGTATTCTTTGGTAGATTTTTTGAGTTTGTATTTTCATCTAACCTTGAAATTTTATGGTAGTAGATATTAATTTTTGGACTTAAATAAACCAACAGTTATATTATCATAATTTTGTTTAATGTATTTGCACTCAAGACTAACATAAAGGCTGGTTCCTAATCTGAATCTAGCCGACCACGATACAGCATGTGTAAGTTCGACAAAAGAGTTGACTTATTCGAAACTAAGCATGCAAAAGAGTCGAGAGTTGAGTGTAGTTTGTTTGTTTGGTATAATTTCATATAATGTTGATTTTTATTAAAAAATTGTTCGAATTAATGCAAATCTGAAATTTAATTGTTTGCACGAAAAAGTGTAGTTTTGTATAAGAATACAGTATTTTTCGTGTTCAATTTTTAATAGGAGGAAAAGTATGAGTGATGGTAGAGGTACGTTTGCAAAGAAACCCAGTGGCGGGGACAATAGAAGAAAGCAAAAGAAAAAACAGAGTAGGAAAATGAGATCATAAAGAAGGGCACCCAAAATTGACTTATTATTCACATCTGCAATCACTCAAAAATCTTCCGCTGACACGAATACAACATCGACCATTCCAGACGACCCAGGGAACGTTGGAACCGTGGAACGTTGACTATGGTTTTAGAGAAATGGTAACCAAAGATGGATTTAAGCAAAATGATGCCATCGATGTTTCCAACTCTAAAAGGCAATACGAAGATTAAAGTCAATATTTATGAAAATTATATTTCTAAAAAAACAGTGGCATATTGTCAAGTTATTATAAGGTTATGGTTTGTATATTCGCCATCTACGGATATTTTTTTGTGCCCCTTGCTAGTTATTGGGTGGAACTACTTTGCTCGTTACTACTAGGCTTAATTATTGGAAAAATAGCATCAGCATTTCTGAATATGATAACAGTTACGAGCATCAAGATTGCAAAAGAAAATTTGTATGTATGCCTGTTGTTTTAGAGAGAGTGAGGGAAAGGAGTTTGTGAAATAGCACAAAAATAAAGTAGAATATTGGAGAAATTTCCTGAAAAAAATTGTAGACACTGTGAAATGTTTAGCATTAAGAGGTATGTATTTTTCGGTAACAATGAACTTACTGGTTACAAAATGAAAACCTCTAAGGCAGCATTGAGCTGATATCCAAATTTGATCCGTTTATGTCTACCCATATGGTACGGTATGGAAATAAAGAGCCACTCAAATATAGAAATGGTTTTATACTTACCTTATATTTTTAGTTTATTGACTTAAAAATGTTTGATATTATACAAAATTCTACCAAATAATTAATTATTTATTCTATGCAATATTTGCATCGGTGACAAATATCGTGACTTTTTTTGTATTCAAAATATTACGAGTATAAATAACTTTTATGTTAAAAAAGGAAATAAAAAGGCGCTAAAATATTAGACAGCCTATGGTGCACATAAGTCAACGTCAGGCACTGTGCAAAGGGTTTAATCTTTTTATACATAGAAAGCGATAGTAAATAAACAGCGTCCGTTGATTTGGTATTAGCAATATCTAATGTACTCTTGTCAGAAATAACAACAGAAAGTATTCATGATTTTTTAAGAATAATATTTTTTGCTTAACTGTCTTATTCAATTAAAAGAAATTAATGAAAACATAGTTTTTTACTGTTATTTTCAAATAAAAGTGATTTCATATTACAATTTAGGCTTTAGCACCACATTGAATTTGTGTTTACATCGTAGCAAAGATAATTACATCATCTGTTCTAAAAAGCAACTACACTACTTGGTGTCTAAATCAAATATGTATTTATAATTTGTTTTAGGTTCATATTTCACACTGTCATCTAGCGACAACAAACATCTCCCATATATAACAAAATAAAATATTACTGAACTGTATGTAACAGTACATCATCTTGACGATTGCTGTGTCAATTTACGCACTATGGTTCGAATTGCACATTCTCATTGGTGGTATGCATACCTAGACTATCCCCACCCTTAGCCTTCCGCATTTGCACTAGTTGCTTGCGCGTGGCTCCCGAGGCTAGTGAAAGTGCAAAACGCTGTGGAGACCTAACGTACAGTCTTGAAACATGAACTACTATTTAGGTTCGTTCCAAAGTAAAAGACTTTCAATCATCGATACCTTCTCAATCCTCTTACTCCTTGGATGTGCTTGTGCAACAATCATTCGTCAGTCTATCACTCTCACTAAAGTGTGAGAATGACGTGATAAAGAGTTATAAAATTTTACTCCTAATTCACTTTCTCACATCGTAATTCATATAAGACTACAAAGGGATTTCAAGATTTCCGGTTTTATTGTCACTATATACTATTGGCGATTTTTTGCTATGTCTGTGATCTTAACAGCGAATAATTTGGTATTCCTACCCTTGTAGATAATATGTTGCATTATAAAACCATTTTAAATGTAATGTAATCGGGATGTTTTAACATGAAAAGCGTTTCTGGTACACCATCCAAACCGCAATTATTACAAGTGAATGTGATCGAGTTCGCAAATATCGCATTTGTTTCCCATTTTCCACAAATGAATTATGGGATGGAAATTTATTTCCTCTGGCAGGCGAGAGCCGACTATTTTTCTTCGACAATATTAAATACATGGATTGTATTTAGCGTATTATCAGTATATCTGGAAATACGTGTTGAAAATGCTGTTAATGAGCAAATTAACAATTTAAAATGAAAGTGAACACACTCTTGCAATTTGAATCATTGAGTCATTACGCGTCTAGCCCTCGTGTTTTGGACAGTTCTTAAGACATGTAATCGTTTATGTATTTTCTATACAAAGAGATACAACAGACAATATTTAGAACATAACTTGAAAGTCCGTTTAAATTATCTTTCAATGCCATTACCCGATGATTCAATTATGTGTTAAGAGTCTCCGTCCGAGACTCACGTGTTCAAAAGTTTTTCCCACCTTCACATTAGAAATGTGTTAAATACAGGAGCATTGGAAAGTTGATTTAGGAAGGAATATTCAAAGTATGATCGGTATTGTATTTATTAAGGATTCTATGGGAGATAATACAAAATATTTAAAATATATTATTACAAATCAATACTATATACTTCACTGAATGTATTATTATATAATATCTGTGAAAACAATATACTAGAGACCCTTGAGACTGTCCAACAATCAAGAAACCATAGTAGAAAAATAAAGTAATTCAAGAGACATTAAAAATACATAGTAGATTTAAGAGAGATTGCTCAGAGTGCCTGAAGAAAGGCAGATAAAATCAAGAGTACTACCTGAGTGCAAGTATGATTTCTTAATACTCTTCAAATAATTCCCGAAGATATCAAGCAGTTCTTGTCAAACGTAATGCATTCCACTAAATGTTCAGCAGAGTGTCCTCAGCTAAGCAAAAAAAGTTCCGGAATATGTTTTTTGGGTGCACGTGTAAAGGCATCACCTCTGCTCTATATGTCAGGGCACCACCGCGGTATCTCTCGTCACTCATCGTGACATTTTCCACAACATCCGTCATTTTCTTTCACGGTACAATAATATTTTTAGAAACGACATACATGACCTCTGCTTCAATTTGTCCACTTCTATGTTGCAACGATCTATCAATCAATACAGAAGTAAATATGAGGTCACCTACCAATCTGAAGAGTCTTTATTAACTTCGGCTGAGACATTCCAAATTATTTAGATTAGATGTTCAAAAATGTTTACTTGAAGTTCTGTGTGAATTTACCCTGATGTTTGTGAATGTAGCAACATCAAAAAGGAAACATACTATTACAATGAAATTTATACCGCAAATTAGGAATATCACAGCATATAAATGATTAGAATTACAGAACTATAGCCACATTTTGATTTTGAATATTTAGTACAGTGTGAAACAGCCACGCGCTGCCATCAGAGCCTCTGGACGTCGTGGCGTGGTTTAAAAGAGAGCTGGATATGTTGCTACAGAACACACTGCCACGCGGTTTCTATGCGTTACCACAAAGCATCGACATTGGCTGCAGGAGGACTACAACGAACAAGTTGCCGACCCATCATATCCCAGACCTGTTCGACAAGCGACTTATGAGGCGAACGTGCTGATCAGGGAAGCTGTTGTACCCGTCGTTCTTCGCAGAAAGCTTGCACATTCCCGCCACATGTGGTTGAGCGTCGTTCTGGTGGAATATGGCATGCGGAACTGCTTGCAGAAAGAGCAGTACCTCTGAAATCTCTCTAATGTAGCGGTTGTTGGTCAAGTTGCCCGTAATACGTATGAGGCATGATCGCACATTATACTCGTAGCCGATGTGGCCCCAAAACATCACTCTCGGCGTTTGTCCGCCATGGCCCGGAACAATGAAGGCTGACAGATTGCGATCACCATGGTAGCGCACCGGCCATCGCTGTAGCACAAAGTGAAGCGGGACTGGTTGAAGAACACCACATTTTGTCACTCAGCACACCGGTGAACACGTTCACGTGCCCATTGTTGTCTAAGGTGTTGCTGGTTTCTGGTCAACGGAATCCGCAGCAGAGATATTCGTGCCCTCAGTATGTGGCGTCATATCTGTCGCCAGTACAAACGTACTATATCAGCCATGTGGACAGCGCTGGCGGAAGTGACGCTGGGCTGCACAAAGGCTAGGGAGCGGATGGGAAGGGGTGCCGTGTCGTGGGTGCATACTTGGAAACCCCGAAGCCGGCGGAAACGCGTCGGCGGACACTGCGGGTGACGCGGTTCCGTCAGCTGCCCAGAGGGTATATAAGCGGACTCCGACTTAAGAGCTTCCTTCTGTTCTTCTGATTCTTCAGGTTTGGGCGCGTCGGTAGGGCGTCGTGTGGGTTGTGCGCGGCGTTGCATTGTAATGCATAGGCTACCGAGGCGGGGAACCGAAGCCGGCGTGCTACGTCGTGACGGTCGGTGCGGCATACTCGCATGTATGCTCGCGTAAGGTACTGGTGCATCACACCGGATATGGTAATTAATTATCGGGCCAGTGGTGGTGGTAACCAGGGAAGGTTCCTTCTTGTAACGGTCAAATTTATTTGTAAATATTGTATATAGTATTTTGGTGTCGGAGTATTTTTATTCTAATAAATACTAAACATTTACAAGCCGTTCACGTCTGTAATTATTTGCCCCGGCAAAGACGCCACAAGTAGACAGCGTCGAACCGCCGACGCAGATATGACCACACCCGCTGCAGTGCTCCGAAGTTGAACTAATTCTGTCGACGACGCTTTGTCCTTTTTTGTAATTTTTCAAATAATGGATTTTTAAATTATTTAACGAATTAACATGGATTATCTTTTGCTGTGCAACTTTATTTTGTTTCACTCCTGTAAATCATTGAAAGAAGTCTGAGGAAAGTGCGCACAAATTCCCGAGCAAAATTCCTGTTCATTCAAACAAAGACAATAACTTGCAAAGTGGGGCAGCCGGGGAGCGTGAAACGACCACGTGGTTAGCGAATCAATTCGCCGCCCAGCCCGGCGGTTCAAGAGCGCCCGCGGAATTATGGGAATGGCGCGCTGGCGACGCGGCGGCGGCGGCGGCGACGACTGGGTAATATATGGATGGCACCCCGCCAATACTTCCGCCCTCTCCCGCCAGATGGAGTGCATTATCAGCGAGCCTCTCCAGAACCGGGATGGCCAATTATACCGGGCGGCGAGCGGGAGGGACAGAATGCGCGGGGCGGAGCGGGGCGGCGGCGGCGGCGGCGGCGGTTTGAATCTTAGCCAGATTATTGTTATTGTCCACTAGGCAAAAAAATTAAAACAAAGGACTGGCGGGGCGCGGGGCGAGCCCTGGGACGACCCGCGAGCCTCGAAATGCGTTTTATGAACGCGCGAACAAGACCCGGTCTCGCGACTGGCAGTTTTATAGACCGCTTCAAGACCAGCGGACGCCCGTTATTTCGCGGCTCTTGGTATTTCAGTTCGTGGACGATCGTGGAGCTGGCGGTGGTGGTGGTGGTGGTGGTGGTGGTGACGGTGGTGTGGGCGAGGACGGCAACGGTAGTGGTTGGGACACTCGAGACTACTTCGGCGGAAACTGCGGAAGAGATTTCGAGCAGGAGGAGAGGAAACAGTGAATGCAGCAGAGAAAGTCGTGGCAGTAAAGAATACTTGGAGCGAAGTGAGGGCAAATATTACATTTCAATATTTTACGTATTAGATTCAGTGTTGATTGTGAAGTAAATATGACGAAGTTTGAAAAGTCAAACTGATTGACGTTGTGGGGAATCTTTATTAATGGTGGGTCAACTCATGTTAACTCTGAATAATCTCAGTTGACTGCAAAAATTCTCAAAATATAACCTGCAATTAAAAATAATTATTTTCAGTAAATCAATAAAAGTTTCTGTAAAATCGGATAAAACGAGACGAACTCTGATATGGTATGGTTCCGTTGGAGCATTTGGATGTGAATAAGCACAAAGTTAGTGCTGGAAATTTTAGTGCATAACAAATTAAGGTTTGCGAATTATTGGAAGAACCTAGAAGATGTGAATTGTATGTGATATTTAAGTATGTGATCACGATTATGCCATAGAAAAAAAAATAAATTGACAATGATCTCAACAATAGTTTACAGATTCTGTTGGTAGCAATGGAAATAAGTAGTGTAATAAAATTATATTACACGTGTTAACAAAAAATAGATAGAGATTTACTTATACCTGAATAAAGTGGATCATTGTGGATGCTGTTCCTTCCCTGTGTTAAAAACTACTTTATCGTTTAGCATTGAATAAAGTTAGTTATTGACTCCAAAGAGACCTAGACTAGGTGTTTAACGTTTTCTAATCAAGAAAACAATTTTTGAGGATTGCCGACATTTTACCAACCACCATGATTCGCACATTTGCGACGTACGGTAAATTTCACTGGTGAAACGTTACTCTATAACTAAATATATGGGCACTTAACTTTCAACTCCGTGATCATCAATGATTAGAAGGCAGTATGCTAGCAACTCTGTAACGACCTGTAGCTTACGAAGATCTCAAGTTTTTAATCAGCACTGAATGTGATAATTTGTATGGGATGCGATAATAAAACGAATCATGTACAAATGCCTGTCAAGGTAAATATTTTTTGAGCTATGAAATGTTTTCTTATTTATTGAAAGATAATCGTACTGTAACATTGAACAGTCGTCATTGTCGATTGAATTCATCTCGCCAATTCAACTGTAATTCAACTGTAACATTGTCGATTGAATCCATCTCGCCATGGGCCCCACCCATTGGGTTCCTACATAAATCCGAGCGAGGAGGTAGATGAAGGAGGGGGTAACGGTGACGGTGACGGTGACGGTGACGGTGACGGTGACGGTGACGGTGACGGTGACGGTGACGGGGGACGGGGACGGGGGACGGGGACGGGGACGGTGACGGGGACGGTGACGGTGACGGTAGAGCGCGCGACGCGGCAGTGCGATGGCGTTCGTGGAATCCGGATGAAGGCCCGCCCCGCCGCGCCCATTCCCGCCCCCGCCGCCGCCTTTGCCGCCGCCCCCCGCCCCCGCTCCCGCCGCCGCCGCCGCCCCGCCTAGCCCCGTCCAGTCCCGCCCAGCCCCGCCCCCGCCTCGCCCCCGCCTAGCCCCCGCCCCCGCATCGCCCCGCCTCACCCCGCCTCACCCCGCCTCGCCCCGCCTCGCCCCGCCCCGCCTCGCCCCGCCTCGCCCCGCCTCGCCTCGCCTCGCCCCGCCTCGCCCCGCCGCCGTCATTCGCCGGCGCGCGCGGTGCCAGCGATCTTAAAGCGCAGGTCGCGGGCGAGTGGCTAGCCGCTCGCGGGCTGCGCGCTGTCAGTAATAGGACTTTTCGCAGAGGCGTCGCTCTACACGGTCGGAAGTGTCGCCACCGCGGCCCGCTGGACGCATTCGACGAAAGGGTGGCGGGGGTCGGGTATGCGGTTGGCAGGTGCGCGGCTGTCTGGATGTTTTATTGATTGGCATTTTTTTGTACTTGAAAATTAATAGATCAAATTATTAGACTAAACGAACTTAAAAAAAAAAAAAACTTCAGTAACCACCAAGAACATATTCGTTGGTTATGTTAACATCTCGCAATTCTCATTACACATTTATATTGCATATTTTTATAATATATTATAATTTATTTTGTGTCTCTATTTGTTTTTACATTTATGTAATTAATAATTTGTTTCAATGAATTTCAATTATAATTAAGAAAAATATAGTGATTTTATGTTTGGGTTTCGTGAAATTGACAGAGATTTTTTTCTTTCTTTTTCACTTTCTGCGTTTAATTCTTTACTTTTTTACATTAGTTTTTCTTTTCTTGGTAGATGAAAATTTCTGAGACCAACTTGAGAATAAGAAAAATGCGTTTTTTTTGTAATACGAGTAAAAAAAATAATTTAAAATCCTGTACACTGTGTATAAATAATACAGTCGTGACTTTTGATCCATTTCAGTACTTTTTTGGACTTTGATCTAATGAAACGATCTCATAAAAAAGATACTAAAATGAATTTTGAAACTAGTAGTGTGTTAATTCTCGTTTTTCAGAGGCCTACTTATTGGTACGCTCGTCCGCTATAGGAGTTTAATATTAAATTACTGTTGGTAAAATAAAAACACAATGATACTGCAATGCGCGTTCATTTAATCTCTCAGGAAATATTTGACATGAATGATTGCCATTGACTCGTTTCACAAAATGAATAAAACATTAATGAATTGTGAATGCGCTTATTTATTTTTTCTGCTGTAGTTAAAAGCAACAGCAATTGCATTTTAAAAATAGTTTGAAATATGTGTTCGATGAATTTATTATGATTCAAATTGGTTACAAAATTTAAATGAATAAATGTAAAATAAAAATCTTTCGAGGTGTGAAAAGTAAATAGAAAATTACTTATATTGTGAATCTTCTATACAGAAACCAAAGAAAGAGTGGCTGATTGGTATTTATCTATGATTTCTTAGAAAAATATTTTGCATAAAAGCGTCTGGAAAGCCACATATGATATTTTTAATTAACAGAAAAATCTTGTCAGATCTATGTGAGAAACTGAATAGGAATGCAGAGTCAAAGAAGGGATTTGCGTGTTTTCATATGTTGCGTCGAGTACGGAAACAAGGTTTCCATTAAATATTCAATTTCATTTTGAAGTAAAAGGGTATTTTAATGCATGAGATTTGGGAAAATGTCTGTCTTCTTTAGTCTATCAGCTCAATTATTTGTACTCCACTAAGGCATTTTCCACCATTAACTCTTAGATTCCTCGAAGAGATAAATTGTAAAATTTGCATGGTAAATCAGTATTTCTGGCTCAAAGTTCAAGAAAAGTGCCATTAATTGAAGCATAATATCGTTTTATATTAATTTCGTCCCCGACAGTGCTGCGTGTTCTTTCTAGTCAACAAAATCCTTTCTCGATTCTCAAATATTATATATTTTTTCCTTGATACCATGGGTGTTCCAGCTAAACAGATACGGTGGCGAGGCTAGTAAAAGCAATGAAGGTCGCTTTAGTCATAACATAAGTACACCAACAATCTATCAATACTTAAATAATTGATAACTAGTACAGCGTTAGCTAAATTGGAATCCCACAATAATAGTATATAATATGTATAAATAAAATATAACTTCCTAAAATGCAGCTAATATTTAATTTAAAACGATTATTGGAAAGTTAAAATATTTATTCTTGGAAAAGCTTTATTGACTTACTCATTTTTAATAATTGAATATTAATTCAAAAGAAACCACTAACAATGTTTTAACTATTTATAAAATATGATGCTCCATGAATTGAATAAAAGGTTTTAAGGAAAGTAGTTTGAAAACGCGAATTAATAATCAATTTTTCATGCGGTTAATTGAATTCTATTAGAGTTATGGATGATGGAATTGATGGTAACTGTCCGGAGAGTGGCAGTGTTATCGTTCCAAGGGAGATTGACGCAAGGAGAAAACTATTTATGATAACTTTGTAGCAGTGACAATGGAAGATTCCAGGAATGACGAGGAGGGAGGAAGTGATGAAACGATAAAAAGGCGACCTCTCGTGCCATGCCAATATTTCCTCAAATATGCATTTATGAAAGGTTAATTATAAAAATATATAATTTCATGGAGTTATTCATCGCAAAAGATTATCTTGAATCGGATTATGCAGAAACACATAAACATGCACCTTCTATTAAAAATTAAACTATTGGAAATTAATTTTAAAAAAAGTATAGTGGCAAAATATGTATTTTTAAAATTGAAGACTTATATAAATTTTAATCTTAATACTGAGAATTTAAAATCGATTACGCACAGACTTAAAAGAATTCAACGAAATTGGCTCGCTGAGTCGTAACACCATAAGAATTCTAGGAATTACTTCCTAAGTTTCGCAAATAAATTTCTAAAACGCATTCCTGTTGAATTTCAATGCGTCGGTGCATAATGAATGGCAAAGGAAACCCCGTTTGTCGTTGACACGATCCACAGCTGGCAAGGTGTAGGAAAACTGCCCCCGGGGTCATCGCTTCCGAAGCTCGCCCACATCCATGGAGGGGGGAGAGGGGGGAGCCCCAGGTGGCGTCGCGACCACTCCGTCCGCGATCTTCCCTTGCCGTGGCCGCCCCCCCCCCCTTGCCCGCCCTTATCGCTTACAGCCGGTCATAAACATAAATACGGCGGGGCGGAACGCCGGCGATAGGAATCGAAGACCCCCCCCCCCTCGGCGCCGACACCGTCGCCGCCGTCGCCGCCGCCCCCGCACTGCAGCGGCTGCGACCTACGTCGCCTCCAACGCCACTTCTGACGAGCAATTGCCTCGTAACCTATTGTAAATGGTTCTTCCTGCACCTGCTCAAGGGTAGCTCTTAATGTCAATGCTGGGTTATTGGCTTGACACGCACGCCAACTCTCGAGGAGATAGCACCTCCTAGATGATTCAGTGGGATCTCCTTGACATGTTTAGCAACGGATCTTGACTTGTCACGTTGTTGTGGTGCATCTGGCGTAAATACATTTTTGAGTATCTTTACCACGTTGTATGTTATAGTTAGCCTATTCATGGAAATTGTGTCTCACCTTATTCTTAACTATAATTTCCAGTTAATATAGAAACTTCTACATCACGTTTTATTATAGGCATAGAGTTAGACCAAATGAGATTGTGAGCAGTGATTCGTTTTTGATTGATTGATTAGGGTTTCCGGCCGCGTCAACTGCCTACGTCATTTGTCCCGTACGTGTGCGCCATGTTTTTTATCGCGGAAAGGTGGCCGTGATCTGTCGCTGGAAGTCTAGATCCGGCGCCGACCTACACGTAGGCTGGCGGAGTTTTCCCCAACCCACCCGGAACAAGCTCTAAGCTGTACACGTAGTCTTCCGCGGCTCGAGTCCGTTACTTCTAGGCTGTCCGGGTGACGCCGCGTCGTTGGCAGATAGGCCGACGTTTCGCCCGTCATGTTGCAGGCTTCTTCAGGGTAGTGAGACAATAAAGTTCCGCCTCCGGTGTTATAAGCTGAAAAAGACAGCCTAGAAGTAACACGCTCTAAGCTCCCGACATACGTCGTAATGTAAAGCATATAAGTGTGTACTAAAGAGGCGAGAATAGGACAAGGAAGAGGAAGGTAAGTTCGCGTGCGGTCCGGGGCCCCTTTGCTAGGGGACTTCTCCGGCATTCTTTTGGTATTGACCGGAGGAACCACGGAAAACTAACGATCAGAGCAGCCGGCCGCTAGAATTCTCATCCAGCGCTTGGATTCGACAGAGCTATTTGGCTCGTGCCGAAAATTCTGCTACTGTGCGAACATAAACCCTAGGACTTTCAGGTCAGAACTACTGCAGTGACATCAACTGATGTCCTGACTCACTTGAGTCGGCGCATTAATTCGTTGTCAAGTTTGCTAGCATTACTTTAACCAAAATTATTTCTATATCCAATCCGTCTGTATCCACCTCAGCCGCCACTGTGGCGTCACTAGTTTTGCCGTGTGCGGTGCTCCGTGTCGGCGCCCGAGTTGCCTTTTGCAGCGGCCCCCATCGCCGATCTCTCCGCCGCCCCCACCGTCGCCGTCGGGGGCCTCCGGGGGCGCAGGCGAGCCGCCGTGACGTACGCGAAGGGGCTGGCGATGACCGTCGCAACCTGCGGGAGGCGAGGACGAGCATTTTTATGGCGCGATTTCCCGGCGTCGCGGGGCCCCGACGGCGGTTTCGCCGTAAAGATAATCCCGCAACAATCGTAGGCCGGTTAGCCCAGCGCGGCCCGGCCACCCCCGCCTGCCCCACTCCCGTCTGCGACCCCGCCTCCCCCGCGCCCCCGGTAATTCCCTCATCCTGCCGTCTCCGCCACGCCCCCACCCTTCTCGTCTTCAACCACATTGCTGATAGCTCGCACCCCTCCTATCTACCGCCACCTTCGCCGCCGCCTCCCCACCCCTGTTCCTCGCCTCCCCCCCGTCCTCCACGCCCCATTCCTCGCCTACACGGCGTCATCCAACCCCCATTCTTCGCCTCCCTGCCGTCATCCAACCCCCATTCCCGCCGTCCTCCACGCCCCCATTCCTCGCCTCTCTGCCGTCCTCCACCCTGCCCTAATAATGACAGCTTCCTCCGCCACCCCACCCCTCCCCTCCTCCACGACTACCACCTCGCCCACTCGTTGCCTTGGCTGCCTCTTTACCACCTCCAGTCGAAGCGGACGTCACCCCCTCCACCATCACCGTTTCCGCCGCCACCAGATTGATTCCGCCCACCTTACGCCCGCCTCGGATTTCCAGCGGCGACCGCCTCTGACGCCCTACTGCGACCGCAGCGGCGTCTGCGGGGCGGTCTCCGCCCCCCCCGCAGCCTGCGGCCCTCTCAAATTGATATTGATAACCCCATTTGTATGCTGCCTATTGCTTAAGGAAAATAGCGGCGCGCCTGCGTGAGACCCGTACAAACGGCCGTGCGGGCTGCGTTTCCCGCGCCCCCCGCCAGGGGCGCAGCAGCCGCGCTGCCCGTCGCCGCCGCCGCCACCGCGCCGTCTGCGGCTCTAATTACAATGAGGCGGCCCCCGCCCCGCACGGCACGCCCCCGCCCCGCCCAGCTCTGCCCCGCCCCACTTCGCCCCGCGCCGCCCCGCCCCGGCCCGCGCCGCCCCGCCCCGCCCCGCCCGCGCCGCCCCGGCCCGCGCCGTCCTGCCCCTCCCCTCCTCGCCCCCCCCCCCCTCCCCTCCCCCGCCCCCTCCCCGCCCCTCCCCGCCCCTTCCCGCCCCTCCCCGCCCTCCCTCCCGCCCCTCCCCGCCCCTCCCCCCCGCCCCTCCCCCGCCCCCACTCCGCCCCGCCCCTCCCCGCCCGCACCGCACGCGGAGGAGCCCGAGGCTGCAGGTACTTGCGCGGGGCGCACGAGGGCCCAGAGCAAGCAAGCGAAATCGGCACGGCGTAGCTTGGCGGGGCATTGTAAGATTCCTCATCGGAAGTACTTGTCACCAGGCGAATCCTTTTCCCTGCCCTATCCTCTCCCCTTACACACACACACTTCACATGCACCCACGCTGGGAGACCGGTCGGGAGCTAATGAGCTTGGTCCGGCTGGGGAAAAATCCCCGCTGATTGGAGGTAGCTGGTTGGGGCAAACTCCGCTAATCATTGGTAGGGCGGGTGCCGGATCTTGCCAAAGAGGGAAAGATCACTGCCGCGTCCCTAGCACAACATGCACTACACTCACGGAACTAACCCAGATTGTTGTTGTGCCGGAATCACTAAACAATAAATCAATCAATTCCAGGCATTTGCTAGCTTTTATGACAAATATATTTAAGCAGCTCGGTTAATAGATATTTACGAAATACGTGACACATATTGGACAAAGCTAGACGGTGAATTACGAAATGAAGTTAGGCGGGGGTTAATGACTACAAGAGTATTGTAACAAGATATTACGATACGAAATATGAGACATTTGATCTACATTGTAAACATTTTAATGTAAAATACTTCCATTTAAATTTATTTTATTTTATTTATTTATTTTATTTATTTACGTAAAAACAGTTAAAAACTATGGGGAGAAGTTAATTTGAAGTTCCATTTATATCCAGAAGCAAAAACAAGGGGCCATCTCAGCATTTGCTCGTGTATCAGGGTCGAAAACCTGATCGAGATGGGGGGTCATTGACCCAGAAGCTGAATACTATACTTGTTACAGGTTCTTCATAATTATACAATCCAAATGGTATATAATACATTGTATATAATAATTTCATTACATAATATATAATGTCATTGTGAAAATTAATATTACTTTCCTATTGGATGCTCGGTATAGTCTCTAATTGTATAGAAATAGTTGTGCAGCAGAAAATATTTTACTTGGGACTTAATTTAATAATTAATATAATAATTAATATAATAATGTACATGTATTATATGTGAATTTTTGGAGTGAGATGTTGATACTTTCAGCTGATGAATATGATAACTATGTCTAGTGTTGTAGTTATAGTCACCAGCGTTTGCTGAAAATATATTCCCGCCCTTAAGTAAGTCATTTTTGACAAAATCCACTGATTCATGTATGGAAGAGACAAGGTAATGGTAAAATACCTAGATGAATACAAAGAGGCTTACAAACAATCACGTGGGTGGGATTTACTTATTATTTGTACAATTCGTTTTTGTAGTCTAAAAGTCTGGGAACTATAAGAAGTATTTCCCCAGAATATTATGCCTTATCTCTGGCGGGAATGAACATTCGCGAATTATACACAACCAGCAGTGTGTAGGCTGACTGAATTGAAAGAATTCTGAAAGCGTAGCGTAAAGAACTTAATGTAGTGTTCAAATCGGGCAATACATCCTGGCAAAAATGATAGATACATATTCATAGAAGATAATAGGTCTTGTATTAGTAGAACAATTCTATCTAATAAAATTTGACCGGCTGAGTTACGTTAGATGTAAGAATTCCGTTGTCATTGCAGAAACTCTGAGCGGAAGGCTCCCGAGTTCGAGACCCGGCGGTAGCGAATTGTTGGTTTTTGGCTAGAGAGATAAGTCGAATTCAGCTGCTGTCTGGGTCTATCATCCGGCAAACCTGATCGATAGCTTCCCATAGTTTCTCTGATAAATACAGGCGAATGACTGGTTAGTACCTTAACCAACGACTAACATACAATTGAGGAACAAAAATACTTAACTAACGGATGCTTTTTTCAAAACTATTTATTGGTGTTGCAGATTTTCACTGAGAATTTTGAATTGCACGCTAAAGTCAAATTGAAATAACAAATTTAATGATATTTAGAAATATTGGGAAAATCAGTCTGAAGGGATTGTGATTCCACGAATGTCACAGAGTTTCCTAGCCTATCTCAGGTAAGGGAAGAGAGCTTTCTCAAAATTTGCGTACCCTGTAAGGGGAGTATTCTATACTGGTATGTATAGTAAGTAAATATACCTTTCAAAACAGATTTGCTATAATGCATTGGTATATTTTCTGAAATAATACAGCAGCAATCTCATCTTCTACTTCATGATACCAGATTCTTCATATATTATTTCAGATTTAGTCAATTTTTTTCGCAATCAAAATGGAAATGGAAAATTTGAATCGTTTCAGAAATATAATTTTATAATTCATTAAAATTGTTAATATTTTCAAACTCCATTACTTGATAGAGCGATGGTGAATTTCTAAAGTTGGGTATCTTTGTCGGATGAAGTAATATACAAGAAATATTTCTGATGTAAGAAATACTCAATTTAGAAAACAGTATTATCAGTAACAGTGAAAACAGGAAACCTTTGATGGTTTTTTTTATTGCATGCCTTGTATATAGTATTGATTAATATCAGGCCACGGGTTACACTAAATATGAATTTATTGCGTCATCGCAAAATGAACTCCAAAACCGACCAGCGTGTTTTGATACAATTATGATTCCCAGCCTCAATAAAATATCAAATAAAATTTACATAATCACTACAGATCGCGAACAGATGCATATTGTGAAAATATTTCATTGGATTTTTTTGAAGCAGTGGCATTTAATTTTAATTACGTGTCATTTACAAATTTAGGCTGGTAGTAATATCTCTCTGATCAACCTGAGGTATCAGGGTGTGTCAAGAATAAACAGTGACAGTTTATTATCTTTCAAGTCATGGAGTTTGTGTGAAAAATATCTTGGTTTACAGGTTTTCTAAGTCTTGGCATTAATCAAACTTGGACTAAAGTTAGACGTTTAATGATTAAATTTCATATTGTTGGAAAATGCAATTATTTCTTTGAGTTTTTAGAGTTTAATTTATGATTTATTTCTAACGCACAAATGGTAATTGTGAAAATAGAGTTAAGTTAATTATGTTAGAAAATATATCACATATGCACTTAATCACTATAGCGACAGTTCTTATTGCTTGTTAGTCTGTAACTGTCCTCATTCTATTATTTGAATTAAACTTCAAATAATTTTAAAATTTCGAAAACTAATATTTAAAAAAACGTTCGTTATTTTATAAAATATTTTGCATCGGCATTATTAACCAGTATAAAGAACACCGAAATCATTATTAAGTTTTAAAATTTTCTTAATTATATGTTACAAAGAGGTAGTTGTTTTGAAAACAAAGACAGAAAGAGAGAAAGAGAAAAATCAGAAAGAGAGAAAAATCAGAAAGAGAGAAAAATCAGAAGAGAGAAAAATCAGAAAGAGAGAAAAATCAGAAAGAGAGAAAAATCAGAAAGAGAGAAAAATCAGAAAGAGAGAAAAATCAGAAAGAGGGAAAAATCAGAAAGAGGGAAAAATGAGAAAGAGGGAAAATCAGAAAGAGGGAAAAATGAGAAAGAGGGAAAAATAGAAAGAGGGAAAAATGAGAAAGAGGGAAAAATGAGAAAGAGGGAAAAATGAGAAAGAGGGAAAAATGAGAAAGAGGGAAAATGAGAAAGAGGGAAAATGAGAAAGAGGGGAAAATGAGAAAGAGGGGAAAATGAGAAAGAGGGGAAAATGAGAAAGGAGGGGAAAATGAGAAAGAGGGGAAAATGAGAAAGAGGGGAAAAATGAGAAAGAGGGAAAAATGAGAAAGAGGGAAAAATGAGAAAGAGGGAAAAATGAGAAAGAGGGAAAAATGAGAAAGAGGGAAAAATGAGAAAGAGGGAAAAATGAGAAAGAGGGAAAAATGAGAAAGAGGGGAAAAATGAGAAAGAGGGAAAAATGAGAAAGAGGAAAAATGAGAAAGAGGGGAAAATGAGAAAGAGGCAAAAATGAGAAAGAGGGGAAAATGAGAAAGAGGGAAAATGAGAAAGAGGAAAAATGAGAAAGAGGGAAAAATGAGAAAGAGGGAAAAATGAGAAAGAGGGAAAAATGAGAAAGAGGAAAAATGAGGAAAGAGGGAAAAATGAGCAAGAGGGAAAATGAGCAAGAGGAAAATGAGCAAGAGGAAAATGAGCAAGAGGGGAAAATGAGCAAGAGGAAAATGAGCAAGAGGGAAAATGAGCAAGAGGGAAAATGAGCAAGAGGGAAAATAGCAAGAGGAAAAATGAGCAAGAGGGGAAAATGAGCAAGAGGGAAAATGAGCAAGAGGGAAAATGAGCAAGAGGGAAAAATGAGCAAGAGGGAAAAATGAGCAAGAGGGAAAATGAGCAAGAGGGGAAAAATGAGCAAGAGGGGAAAATGAGCAAGAGGGAAAAATGAGCAAGAGGGGAAAATGAGCAAGAGGGGAAAATGAGAAAGAGGGGAAAATGAGCAAGAGGGGAAAATGAGAAAGAGGGGAAAATGAGAAAGAGGGGAAAATGAGAAAGAGGGGAAAATGAGAAAGAGGGGAAAATGAGAAAGAGGGGAAAATGAGAAAAGAGGGGAAAATGAGAAAGAGGGGAAATGAGAAAGAGGGGGAAATGAGAAAGAGGGGGAAATGAGAAAGAGGGGGAAATGAAAGAGGGAAATGAGAAAGAGGGGAAATGAGAAAGAGGGGGAAAATGAGAAAGAGGGGAAAATGAGAAAGAGGGGGAAATGAGAAAGAGGGGAAAATGAGAAAGAGGGGAAAATGAGAAAGAGGGGAAAATGAGAAAGAGGGGAAAATGAGAAAGAGGGGGAAAATGAGAAAGAGGGGAAAATGAGAAAGAGGGAAATGAGAAGAGGGGAAAATGAGAAAGAGGGGAAAATGAGAAAGAGGGGAAAATGAGAAAGAGGGGAAAATGAGAAAGAGGGGAAATGAGAAAGAGGGGAAAATGAGAAAGAGGGGAAAATGAGAAAGAGGGGAAAATGAGAAGAGGGGAAAATGAGAAAGAGGGGAAAATGAGAAAGAGGGGAAAATGAGAAAGAGGGGAAAATGAGAAAGAGGGGAAAATGAGAAAGAGGGGAAAATGAGAAAGAGGGGAAAATGAGAAAGAGGGGAAAATGAGAAAGAGGGGAAAATGAGAAAGAGGGGAAAATGAGAAAGAGGGAAAATGAGAAAGAGGGGAAAATGAGAAAGAGGGAAAATGAGAAAGAGGGAAAATGAGAAAGAGGGGAAAATGAGAAAGAGGGGAAAATGAGAAAGAGGGGAAAAATGAGAAAGAGGGGAAAATGAGAAAGAGGGAAAATGAGAAAGAGGGGAAAATGAGAAAGAGGGGAAAATGAGAAAGAGGGGAAAATGAGAAAGAGGGGAAAATGAGAAAGTGGGAAAATGAGATAGAGGGGAAAATGAGAAAGATGGGGAAAATGAGAAAGAGGGGAAAATGAGAAAGAGGGAAAATGAGAAAGAGGGGAAAATGAGAAAGAGGGAAATGAGAAAGAGGAAAATGAGAAGAGGGAAATTGAGAAAGAGGGGAAAATGAGAAGAGGGAAAAATGAGAAAGAGGGAAAAATGAGAAAGAGGGAAAAATGAGAAAGAGGAAAAATGAGAAAGAGGGAAAAATGAGAAAGAGGGAAAAATGTGAAAGAGGGAAAAATGAGAAAGAGGGGAAAAATGAGAAAGAGGGAAAAATGAGAAAGAGGGAAAAATGAGAAAGAGGGAAAAATGAGAAAGAGGGAAAATGAGAAAGAGGGAAAAATGAGAAAGAGGGAAAAATGAGAAAGAGGGAAATATGAGAAAGAGGGAAAAATGAGAAAGAGGGAAAAATGAGAAAGAGAGGGGAAAAATGAGAAAGAGGGAAAAATGAGAAGAGGGAAAAATGAGAAAGAGGGAAAATGAGAAAGAGGGAAAAATGAGAAAGAGTGGAAAATGAGAAAGAGGGAAAAATGAGAAAGAGGGAAAAATGAGAAAGATTGGGAAAATGAGAAAGAGGAAAAATGAGAAAGAGGGAAAATTGAGAAGAGGGAAACATGAGAAGAGGGAAAAATGAGAAAGAGGGAAAATGAGAAAGAGGGAAAAATGAGAAAGAGGGAAAAATGAGAAAGAGGGAAAAATGAGAAAGAGGGAAAAATGAGAAAGAGGGAAAAATGAGAAGAGGGAAAAAA